>CM019739.1:13957994-14707000 GCA_009761775.1 Ficus carica | reverse complement strand
GACGACGCGAATCCAGACGAGAACGACGGCGATGAGGTGCGAGTCCCGTAAAGCGTCGGATTGTCAGATCCTGCCCTAGACGAGGACGACGACGGCGACGACGAAACCACCGCCATTGTCGCAGTCATAAAGAGAGAGAGAGAGTCGTGTTCTAGAGAGAGAAAAACCGTTTCTTTGATTTGCTTTCTGGTTTGGGCGGTTATCTTTCCGAAACAAGAGGAGAATGAACGACGGTATTTATAGATGTGAGGAGGAAAAGGGCAAGTTGTAATTTGGTTGAGTTATGGAGGGCAATTTGAAATTCTAAAGGCCGTTGAGAGAAAACCGGGGGCGTGGATTAGGGTTTCGCTTTCGGGTCCTGAGAGAGAAGATAGAGTGATGCTGAGGGCTGCCGATTTTATGGAGTTATATTCACCACCTTTCTATTTCGAATTGGAGAAAGACACTACTCATAAGTTTAAAAAGGAAAATTATATTCTTTAGTTTCAATAACGAAAATTATTTTCTTCTTGTAATTGTAGAGAAAGAAACTACTCATAAGTTAAATATATATATATATATATATAAGTTATTCTTTAGTCCCAGAAAAAAAAATTATTTTCTTTCCAAAAACAAATTATTATTGTTATTATTTTTAATTTTAAAAGCAGCTGTCAAATTAATGGCTTTGCACGCGCAATAAGTTGAATTTGAACTGTAAATTGTTGCGAAATAAGTTATAATTCAACAAGGTTTTGTTATTTTTAAATTTTATTTACTTCTATTTTTTGAATTGATGAAATCAGGTGTGCATTTTTAGAAAACAAATTTTTTTCCCCTTTAAGTGTACGCCACGTCATATATAGAAACTATCTTGCAAATTTGCTGATGTCAATACCGCAAATTATATATATATATATTTTTATTTTGCAATCTTTAATTCTTTTTGGTTCATTTAAGTGCAATGAAGAGTTAATAATAATTATTTTT
This sequence comes from Ficus carica, assembly GCA_009761775.1. Taxonomy (NCBI): domain Eukaryota; kingdom Viridiplantae; phylum Streptophyta; class Magnoliopsida; order Rosales; family Moraceae; genus Ficus; species Ficus carica. Next base: position 14,706,031 of record CM019739.1, on the reverse strand, counting down.
TCTCTTGGAATGGTTGTCTGTGCATCTTCTATACTGTAGATTTTTATTTATTTATTATTCTTCTTCTCTTCTTCCTTTTTTTTTTTTTTTTTGGGAAATCTTTACTGTGGAATTGGAAGTGTGATTCTGTACCTTTTTTATTACTATATATTCTATAGGTTTTTGTACTATAGCTCGGGTGTAAGTTAAGTTTACTCTTTTCAATTTTAAAAAAAAAAAAAAAGTTAAGTTTCCTCTTTTCAAATTGAAAAAAAGAAAAACAAAGTTCTCTTTTCTAAAGGATGTTCTCCCCCCCACCCCCCCCCCTCCCCCCCCCCCCCCCCCCCCCCCCCCCCCCCCCCCCCCCCCCCCCCCCCCCCCCCCCCCCCCCCCCCCCCCCCCCCCCCCCCCCCCCCCCCCCCCCCCCCCCCCCCCCCCCCCCCCCCCCCCCCCCCCCCCCCCCCCCCCCCCCCCCCCCCCCCCCCCCCCCCCCCCCACCCCCCCCCCCCCCCCCCCCCCCCCCCCCCCCCCCCCCCCCCCCCCCCCCCCCCCCCCCCCCCCCCCCCCCCCCCCCCCCCCCCCCCCCCCCCCCCCCCCCCCAAAGAAACAACTTTGTGAAAACATTTACAGTAGGAATTGTTCTTTATTTTATGGATAAATTGTTATTCTAATGGTTAGTGTTATAAACACAAGTTTCAAATTTAGTTTTTCTAATATCAATTTAAGTAGTTGTGGGTTTTATTTATTTATTGTTATTGGTAGTTAATAGTTATCAATTCATTACCTATTAGTAGAGGAAAAATTCAGTTCCTATCTTAAGTTTGTTTGTTTTTTTTTTTTTTTTTTTAATTTTTTTTTAAGAAGAAGAAATTTCTACTATAAGGTCTCCCATTTCGTATTGTTTAAGAATGACTATTGGATTGATTTTTAACTGTATAATTTATAATTGAAACAGTCTAATATTGATAGACACTTATAAACCATATTGCTAAAATATTAATTTAATGATTAAAAGACATTTCCAAAAGATAAAAATAGAAAGTCAAATATTTTAGAAGCTCCCAAAAAAGTCTAGAGTTCTAATGTTATCTATTTATTTATTAAAAAAAAATGTGAAAATATTTTTTACGACTCTCTCTCTCTCTCTCTCGTGGCTAATTAAACTGAACGTTTAGTCGTCATTTTTGAGCAGTTTAATGAGAGGTAACGAGATGTCTATAAAAACGGGTGCATGAGATTTTAAAAGTTCCAAAAGTCTCACGCTCATTGGGGCCAACGGACGGCACGTGACGCTAGACATCAAGCACTTCGCTGGCTTGCCAGTTCAACCGGCACAGCTATCGTTTATTTGTTTTACTCTGTTGTTTCTTTGTTTTACTTTGTCAACGTTCAAAAATAAGAACATATTCAATTTACACTTCCCAACTCTGTAGTGATCTAAACGAGGTGAAATCAAATATTATTTTTTCAAATCACCCATAATTTTTTTTTCCATACGGGTAAATAACTGGTTTTAACAGTGTGCAAGTGCAACAATGTATCCCCTCTTTTTACTATTGCACACCTACTATACAAATGTAACTTTAAATACCGGCCTAAGCTTATCCCTTTTTTCTCCACACACAACTAGAATACATCTTCCTACAAAAACTACACAGAACTTGGCTAGACTGTAGACTCATCTACAAACTGCTCCAAACACCCGGGAGCGAAAGAGCAAGCTGCAACTCGACTCTTTGTTCAAGGTCGGCAGATATGATTAAGAAGCGCTCAAGCAGTTCTCCCAAGTCCCATACTTTGAGCTGAAGCTGCCACCGCCACTCTGCTGCGCGTGCTCAGAAACAACCGCACGAGCACAAACATCCCAAGTCCTTGCTATTGCCCCAAGAGACATGGGTTGCGAAAGGCCTCTCAGAGATATGCTAAACTTCGACTTTGCTTTCACTGAAAGATCTTCGTATTCCTTGCTACAAAGTTGAACATAACAATGACGTTCAGCATTAGAAGTAGAGAGATCTCTCAAGGACAATACCAACGGGGACATGAAAGAAGGAAAAAGATAAATTTCTCGACATGCATTTGAGAGCAGTTAGGATGATTTTTCCTCACCTGATGTCCACTGGAAATTTGTCTAACAGGACTGGGGAGCAGTTGGGATAATTTGTGGGAACAAGCAACCTTAATGGCTGAATCGGTGACTGCAAAAATATTAACAGCATAGTCAATACATAGGATACCGCATATGAATAATAAAGCCCGACATTATCTTTGAGAACCCACCATTCGTGCTGAAGCATACTGTGATTTCAAGTTCGGGCTGAGTGCTACAGCACTGAAAGAGCACTTAACAATGGTCCCTTCACCCCCTTCAACAGCTGCAGCAGCGGAACTTGGATCAACATCTTCGTCACTTATATCAACTACTGTGTCAATAAGACGCTGATTTATTTCCCTTATTTCTTCTAAAAGAGCATGATTAGCCTGCAAAAGGAGCACCATAATTTCTTCGTAAGAAGAAACTGGGTGGGCCTCTGATGGGGATGCACCATGGATAAAATTACTTGAAACCAATATCATAGACAAACAAGGTTTTTTATGTTTCATCTGTTACGAAAATTTTCTATCTTTTTTTTTTTTTTTGAGCACGAGTATTTAATTAGAGTCTCACCAACATCATTTTCCCTGATGTTAAATGACTAAACCTAATCCAACTTTAATGCGTACCACAAAAATGGCTTTTTAAAACTATGTTTAAATAGTTTGTGCTTCCATAAATTCATATTCCAAGGAAAGAGAAATACCTCAATCTTGGACCTCTTGATACCAGATGTTGCAGTTGACTCCAGTTCAGATGTTTCCGAACCACTGAACTGTTTGAAACTATCATTAATGCTGTTGGCTGATGATACAACATTTAAGGGCATGGCACTAGTGTAGCGCTTCATTTTCCTAGTCCCAATTGTTCCATCTTGGGTAATGAAATTTCTAACTTGTAGACGACACTTCGTCATAGCAACTAGGTCCTCACCAACTGCAGCTCTAGAACCATTGCCCGGAGCTGATCCTGCAATCCTATCAATCATGCTGACCACTGAGCCAATATCGCTGACAGAGGCACTCAATGCCGCAGGTGACATAGACTTTACCTGAAAAATAATAATATAATACATTGCTGAAGATGATTTCACGAACAACCCGAGAAGGACCATTGGAATTGCAACACAGAAAGTTTAACACAACCTTTGTGATTGCTACCTTGTGAAAAACAAAGCATTAAGAACTACAAAAGATAAAAATGGGAAACATTATCATTACTGACCACTTTGATTAGGCGATCAAGAGGCTGCTCTGTAACACTTGACTTGCCAGAAACAGATGCCAAATTGTTACCATGAGTACCATCAGGACCGCTAAACTCTGCAAGCAAAGGGGATGCTGATATTCCAGGAGTGCCGATGGCAAGGGATGGAGCTGGAGCAACAACAACACTGGCTGCTTGTTGTCCAACATTTCCAGCATTTGAAAGTGAGGAAACTCCTGGCATAGGTTTCTCAGAATCTCCGGGCATGGGGGACGGAGCCAAAGGAGTTGAAGGAGATGGAACAACAAAAGGTGAGCTAGCAGATTGTAAAGGAGTTCCAGTTTTGGTGAGAGATGGCGGCAGGTTCTGCTGGTCAACTTGTGGAGAAGAATGTTGCAAAACTTGAGGTGAAGAGGCCTGAAGATGATTTGACTGAACAGAAAATGGAGATCCTGTTTTCAGTTGTTGATGGGGATAAGAAGAACGCTGGCCAGCTGGGAGATGCTGCTGAAAGACCCCCGGCTTAACAACCATATTTTGCCTAATCTTCAGGTCATTTACATCGTTCATTTGATGAAGCTGGGACATTTGGTTTTGGTGAGTTTGCATCTGTGCAGGAAGCTGCGGCTTTGCTTGCTGTTGCAAATGCTGCTGCTGCTGCTGCTGCTGTTGCTGCTGCTGCTGCTGCTGTTGTTGCTGCTGCTGCTGTTGCTGCTGTTGCTGCTGCTGCCGGTGCAGCTGCTGCTTTTGCATTAGTTGATGTTGCATTTGTTGATGATGAAACTGTTGTTTGAGCTGTTGGGATTGCAACATTTGCTGTTCCTGTTGTTGCTTCAAATGCTGGTTTTGAAGCATACCAGAATTTGGTTGAAGAGTGTTGATGTTTGACTGCAGCACGTTCATCCCATTTTGGGAGGACAAAGCATTAATGCTTGCCTGTTGCGAAGCACTCACAGAATTTTGTTGCATAGAGCCCACAGAAACTTGCTGCAACGTGTTCAGTGCATTTCCTTGTCCTGAATCAATGTTCGAACTGGGCTGCTGCATTGAATTCATCATATTTTGCTGTGGTGTCGAAACTCCAGATAAAGTAGACAAAGAATTTTGCTGCAAGTTTGTAATATTGTTCTGCTGCATTGTTCCCACGGAACCTTGTGCATTCATTGATTGCAACTGAGGGTTCATTTGGTTTTCATGAGCTTGTACTTGGCTGATTTGAGATTGTGGCTGCTGCATGGTGTGCATATGAGACGAGGGAACCTGTGGCCTCCTGGGTCTATTTGTGTTGATAAAATTTACAATCTGCTTCTCATAGTGAGCCAATTTCTCCTTATAACCAGGCAAAATGCCAGATTTTGGAACCTGTAAAAATGTAATAGCACGCTCCAACATGGTCTTAAATAAACTTATTTTCTCATACTGCGCTGCCTTTGGCTGTTGAGGAAGAGACTCGTGCTGGCAAACAGAAAGAACAGACACAATTAAGCAAAAAAGATACCATTATCTAGTGATAAAGTCCCCAATCATTGAAGGATATCTGTCGTTAACAAAGAAATTGGAAAGTAAAAGGGGTAACAAACCTGCTGTAATTTGGCATTAATCTTTTGGTACATCTCATTAAGCTCAGGCAAGTATTGTTCCTTCATTGCTTTGATCTGAAGACAAAGTTCAAAAAAGAGTTGGTTGACCTTTAATTTCTACACGTTCTAATTATTTATTTAAACAAAGTAATACTAGCTAAATGCTTCGAGGGAATAAAACAATACAAGTTTATGATGTGAAACCAAGAAGAAGAGATAGAAGGAATAGGATCAAGATGGATATGAAAAGCCACTAAGAGAGAAATTCTAGAGAGAGTGAGAGACAAGAATTCAAGAGAGAAAGGAGGCTGCTCATATCAATATTCAATAACCATTGTCCGCCAACTGAAAATACAAAGTGCCATAGGTAAATGGAAAATAAGGAAACTCAATCAGAATTAAATAAGGAAAGTAGAAGAACTATCCTAATACGATAACAAAATAGGAAACTAAATCAAATAAAATAAGATAAGTAGAAAATCAGAAGATATTCCTAATTAAACTAAAACTAAAATAATACTCTAGTGTTGATTATTTTCCTAATATATAATTTTCTAACCAAACAAGAACTAAAATAATACTCCAGTATTGATCTGCATCAGTTATTTTTTCGTTTAATAAAATCTTTATCTCATGTACTGATACAAATATACGTCTTCATAGTCTGTCACTACATGTCTCTCATTCTCTCACCGATACAAGATACAATTCGTGACTTATTACCTTCTGGTAGACCTCCTCTTGCATATCACCCCCATTTACGTGTCCGATCTGAGCTGTTGAATCTAGAGATGCTACAAAAGGAAAAATAAAAAATTGTGCACATAATCAGATGAGAACTCTAGTGAGGGTAATGACCCTGCTGGGCCTAGATTAGCTCCCAGGTTCAAAACCTAAGAGTGTTTATTTCTCTTTATTAAGTGGAAGCCATAAGCCCCACACCGTTAAAAATAATTATACAATAATAAAAAATAAAAATAAAAACAACAACAACAACAACTCTTGTGAGGGTAATACTTAAAAATCTCAACTACCCTACCATTCATTTCAAAAATGTCTCCCTAATAAAAGATTAAAACGTCAATTTTATTTTTTTCATTCCTAAATGAAAAATATTGAGCATGAAACGAAACAACAAATATGAAAACGGAAATAACATACTTGAGGATGTCTCCGGTGGGGCTCTTTGTGATTGATACAATTGCTGCTTTTGCTGATCAATTACATTCTGCGTTTGAAGCAAGGATCCGAGGTTTGACCTGATGCTTGGAGCCTCTGTGGCATGTCTCTTTGGAGTGAATTTGGTTGTTTGTTGCAAACCTAATGGTGGCTGTATCTGTGTTGGCTGTGATTGGATCTGTGATAACATTTGCTGCTGCGGTGGCTGGGGTTGTGACTGTTGTGCCTGAGTTGGTAGCAAACTAGGTGCAGTCTGTTGTGCTTGTTGCTGCAGTGGAGGTTTGGATTGTAGCATGTGCACAGGGTGCTGATTCGGTTGCATGCTCGAGTTACCAGTCTGAGAGCCAAGCAGATGCTGCTGCTGCTGCTGCTGCTGCTGTAACCCAGTAACGTTACTCTGAGGGCCTAGCTGTTGCTGATGCAAATTTGATAGGTTCTGCTGCTGAGCAATTAACTGTTGTTGTTGTTGCTGCTGTTGCAGGTTCGAGAGATTATTCTGTTGGCCAATCAACCTCTGTTGCTGCTGCTGCATGGCCCCAACATTGTTTTGTTGTCCAATTAAGTGATTCTGTTGCACGTTTGTAGGGTTTGGCTGTTGACCAATAAGCTGCGGCTGTTGCTGCGGCTGCTGCTGCTGGGGGGGCAATATTTGCTGCTGCGGCATTTGTGTTTTCTGTTGATGAGCAACAGCAGTCTGTTGAGGCTGTTGCTGCTGCCTAAGGACTGATTGTTGATGTTGATGTTGATGTTGCTGAAGAATGGATTTTGTTGACTGCGGAACAGATGATGGCTGATTCTGCTGAAGACTGGCGAGAGATGATTGCATCATGTTAGATTGCATTGCAGCTGAAGTTTGAATAACAGCCTGCTGAGATGATTGCATTTGAGTTGGTTGTAACAGATTTGGCAGCTGCTGCTGCGGCTGCTGCTGCTGCTGTTGCATGAGAGGTTGCATCATTGATTGGGGGATATTTCCCTGCTGGAACTTCGGCTTCAAAAGCTGCTGCTGCTGTAACTGCTGCTGGTACATATTATACTGCTGAGTGTTCTGTGCCTGCTGCTGTTGTTGGGGAACAACTTGCTGCCTTCCTTGCATTTGCCTCTGAGAACTTGCATACATATTAGCAGGAACGCCTTGGCCCATGGAATTTCCTACAGTGTTCTGTGAATTGCCAGGCATATTTTGAATGTTTGGACTTTGGCCAACAACACTTGGGATAGAAGGCTGACTTAAGCTGGAGGAAGGAGGCAACGCAGATGATAAGGTGGGAGAACTCTGAACTTCAGCAGAATTCGGAATATTTTGCGATAATAGCTGTGGACGTGTTTGTGACTGATTAGGCTGCAATGGCATCGCAAGAGATAGACCTTGATTGTTGTGCTTGGGACTGTGTACCAAGTGATCCTGTCCGAGAACACAAAACAGAATCCATGTCAAAGGAACCAAATTTATAGGATAATTTAGAATAGTGAAGCACATATACAAGCAACATCCAACATGAGCACTTATGTTCTTCCCATTCCCCCAAAATGCGGACATACAATTTTATAGTTTCAATCCCCAATGTCACAAGAATGATACATGATCTGTTAAGCTGTTTATGGGAAAGTCATCTTAACCATTCTTCATGTCAAAAAGAATGAAAGTAGGATTTTTTTTTTTTTTTTTTAAAGATATGAAAGTAGGACAGTTACTACTGTTAAAATTAGCAATCTTTGTATCAAAATCGAATATAGAAAATTGGTCTCCAATGATTTACCTGGATCTGGGGGTGGTCTGTTATTAGGGCCCGCAGGGTTGGATGGCAAACAATTGGGCATTGGGTTCTGAGACTTAGTCTCCATTGTCAGCATCTTCAGTGAAATTTTCCGTAAATAGTCCGACTGGAGTAGCCGCATAACCGATGAGGAAACAAAACAAACCATGTTATAAACCCAAATCTTTCCTTAAAGATGCTAGAATACAAACAGCATTAAATGAGTTCCCAGGAATACAAGTATTCGTATAAATATCATCTGGGAAAGCGAGGACGGGGACCAGGGGAAGAAAGACTCAGAAATACGGAAGTACCTGGCTTGTGGCAGCAGTGTAAATCTTCTCCTCAAACCTTTCGGCTATTTTCTTGAGTTCATGCAATCCCTCTTGACCAGAGAAAGGGAGATGTTTCTTCAATGTATCCATTCTTCACACGTAACACATCATTACGTTAGTGACTGGTAAATTGATAGTTTTTGACTTCACAATGCAAAAATCAAACCATAGATATTTCTACTTTTGCGAGAAAACCGCTCTTTCCATCGCATCAATCCTAACTCTTCAACATTCTCCAAAATGATATCATCTAATTGAGTAACTAGTTTCTTTGTGATGCTCCCAAATTAATGTCAAAATTCCATGCTTAAAACAACTTCTTAGCATTAGCAAAACGAGGTAATCTACATATTATTAAAGAACAAAGCAAACAATTCAAAGGGCAGTAGGTGAACAAGAAGCCCTCCTCCAGAATGGCTGTACATCTGATTCTCCCACAACAATATAAGTTTCACCTCATCCGACAGAATCTCAATACGTTCTACTAGGATTTTATATTATTATTATTTTTTCAGAAGAAACATACATCTTATTGACGATTCGTTGTCTTGAATCTGGTTGCAATTGAGTCCTCCAATCAATGGAGTCCATAGCGGGTTCTCCGCCTTGAATTGGTCTCCAATTAGTGTCCATCAAAATCGCAATCAATCGAACACTCTGTCAAAACAAAAACAAAAATAAGTCTTAAGTTTTTTTTTTTTTTTTTCCCCGAGAAATTATTTACGACCACAGCTAATACGAATAAAAATCTCAAGTTTTTTGTTTTTGAATCAAAGAGGAAGAAGGAAATGATTTTTAACAAGATAATAATCCATGTAAAAGTTTCCAACAAAGGGAAAAACCAAAACCTAATTCCGTAAAAACAAACGATGAATTCGAGCAATTCCAATCCCTAAATCCATGGATTTGAACAATTCGGAAGAAGGAAAAAAAAAAACCCTAATCGGGAAATCCTGAGCTAAGAGAAATCGCTAATTGTAAAGTTCAACGTCAGGAACAAAGGTTTCGCCTTTGGGTAGGTATAGAGAGAGAAAAGTGGGGGTGAAGTCAAGAAAGAGGAATTGATAGATACAAGATAGATACATAGATACATATATAGATATATATATACATAGATAGATACAGACGTTTGAGGTTGTAGAGGCGGCTCAGGAATCGGAGAAGCTGGAGATGGTGGTGCTCTGGTCGACGCTGGAGCTGGTTGTTTTCAGATGTCAAAACCCCTTCGGACCGGAACTGACCCACGGAAGAAGGCAATAAGCCATTCAGCAATATCTTGTCAATATATAAAGTCATTCTCTGCGTAAGACGACATGTCGGTTAAAGGTTCTAAAATTTGTTGTCGTTTATCTGAAAATTGACTTTTTGACTTTTCCCAAAAAAAAAAAAAAAAAAAAGAAAAGAAAAGGAGAATTAGCATAAATTTTAGGATAAGTCTTAAAAAGAGTTTTCGAAATCTACACCAAATCTCATTGATATTTTAAATTATTCTAAAATTAGATCAATCACGTGGTTTTTTTTCTATTTGTTTCCAACACATAATAGGATAATATGATAAATGAGACTAATATATTTCTTTTTTCAATTTTCACTTATTTTGTAAATTTTTTTACTAATTTTTAGATGGTAAATCATGTGTATTTAACATAACTTTCATCTGTTAAACAAAAGGATATTTTGCACTATTTTAAAGAGTTTAGAATTTTTTAACCACAAAATAAAAGTTGGGAATTCACAATTTCGTAAAAAAAATTAAAGACCAAACGAGTAATTTATTCCAAAAAAAAAAAAAAACCCTTTCCTGTTTGGATAGCATACTCATTTTTAAAACGAAAATTTTTAAAGTTTTAAAATAGAAATATACATGTCTCTAGAGATGTCTGTGAACTAAGAGTCAAACCGCAAACCAACTTTAGTGATATGTTGATGCAGCGCATTAGATTCCAAATTATAAGATGTTTCCATTTCTTTATTTCTTTTATTCAGTTAGCTTAAATTAGCACTATTAATAAGTTAAGTTTCCCGTTTTGTTTCTAGTTTCTATAATTAGTTTTAAGATTATTTTCTTTTAGTTTGTTTCCTTTAGTTTGTTTTTTGATTGCCTATTTAAAAACTTCGTCAGTATTGTAGTTTTTTTAACTTTTGATTATTAATTAAAAAAACTGAGATTATTCTCACCAATTGCTTGTCTTTTCGGTATTCATTCGAATCAACGAAACACTTGCGCCCTTGATTTTCGGTTTTCTATGTGAATCAACGGATTTTCAAGTTTACCCTACGCTTCCGCTACATCAGTTGGTATCAAAATAAGGTTTACGCTTGAACCGATTAGTTGTTTGCAATGCTGCCTTACCGCTAATCCACCGCCACTGCCGCCACTCTACCAACCGAACTCGCCAAAAAGGTTGCAAGTCTATGGCAAGAACTTGCTGCCATAAAACATCAGTTTGCTACATTGGCCGTCGCATCTCATTTTGTTTTTGATTACGAATCTAATGATGACTTTGAGGGAATATTCGATCCAATATTTGACGAAAGCAATGATGAGGAAGAAGGTAAAAAGATAATTTTGATTCAATCGTTGATCCAATATATGACGAATATGTTGGATAAGAGGAAGATCAAATTGTCAATTTTTCTCCAATCTTTGACGAAAGTGATGTAGAAAAGGAGGAAGAACAATTTTTTTTCGATCTAGTTTTCAAGGAAATTAAACAAGAAGATGAATGTCAAATATTTGATGAAGGTGACGAAGAAAAAGATGAGGTATTCGAATTTCGCATGATCATCATTGAAGAAAATTTTCCATTGAAGATTGATTTAGATTCTAACACATCCAATACTGAAAAAAGTTCTCTATCGGTTGATTTTAGTGAATTCGACAAGCCATTCAATTCAAAGATAGATCATTTCAAATTCGTCCTGATCATTCTCAACTCATATCAGCTCCTACAGATCTGAGGACAAATCTTCTTCATGATTTTAGGACTGATGCAGTGCATTAGATTCCAAATTACAAGATGTTTGCGTTTCCTTATTTCTTTTATTCATTTAACTTAATTCAGCACTATCAATAAGTTAAATTTTCTATTTTGTTTCTAGTTTCTATAATTAGCTTTAAGATTGTTTGCTTTTAGTTTGTTTCCTTTAGTTTGTTTTTTCAATTGCCTATTTAAAGGCTCCGTCAGTATTGTAGTTTTTTCAACTTTTGATTATCAATTAAAAAAAACTAAGATTATTCTCACCAATTGCTTAATTTTTTGGTATTCATTTAAAACAACGAAATACTTGGGCCCTTGATTTTTAGTATTCTATGCGAATTAACGGATTTTCAAGTTTACCCTACACTTCTGCTACATCATATGTTTATCAACCATTCCTAGACTCCAATATAATGTCCATATAGTTGGTCAACTACTGAAATGAAATTATTTGATATTTTATTATTTCATATTAGTTCAATTCAGATCTAAATTTTTACTTTTAAAAATCCATATTTTACTTATTTTTATACATTTATACTATTCAAATATTTTATTTAACAAGAGGTATCTAAATGCATTTAATTTAAATATACGATTTAAATTCTATATTTATTTAAATATAAATATTCAGATTAACTGAACATTTAAATGCAATATATGATCGAAACGTACACCAGTATATGGTTTGAAAGCATTTCAAACCTAAACTATACTCAAAAGTCCTTAATGATACCTAAATCGTGTTACTCTTTGAGTAGTATACACTTGATTTCAATCCATGATAGAGTCTAGAACTAAATATATTGATAGGTACCATGAGAAATCATAATGGTCCCCTCTCCTCCCTCCATCTTTCCCTCCAACCCAAACACACTTTTATGGCGACGGGATTCTCACCGATCCAGGTTAAGGCGACGGGACCAACCGCCAACCAAACCCAACGTAAAAATGTTAATATTTGCAAATCGATTATTATGGTTTCCGCAGTTGGACATGGGATTTGGAACTCAAAATTTAAGAGACACTTAAAAGCCCCTTTTACAACACGTCTCAAAAATTCGTTCTCAAATACACTACTAAAATAAACATTCCATAACAAATAAGCTTATACCCTGTTATTATTTAGCACATATAATATCTTAATGAAGTCCATACAACCAATAGAATACGACAATAACATAAAGTAGAACATTGCAAGCCATCTTAACATTACAGCCCAAGATCAAAAGAGCTATCTAACAGTTTTTGTTCTCACAATCCTGGTTCGAGTTGGAAGTGTTCGATGAGTTTCACGGAAACAGTGAACACCCCTACTCGTATCGAAGCTCAATATGATAGGAGGGAACCTGTCCTTGCTGCAGTTGAGAAACAGGCCTCCTGAGTCTATATGTGTCAATAAAATTATACTATCTGCTTCTCATATCGAGCCAATTTCTCCTTATAACTAGGCAAAATGCTAGTTTTTGGAAGAATGCTACAGCACGCTCCAACATAAACTTAAATAATTTCACTTTCTCATACTGCTTTGAAACATAAGGAGAAATTGGCTGTTGTCGAAGAGAATCATGCTGGCAAACAGAAAGAAGAGACACAATTAGGCAAAAAAGAATACCATTATTTAGTACTAGAAGCTCCCGATCATTGAAGCAAATTTGTTGTGAGAAGAAATTAGAAAGTAAAAGTGATTACATACCTGCTGTAATTTGGCAGCAATCTTTTGGTATAACTCGTTGAGTTCAGGTAAGTATTGTCCCTTCATTGCTTTGATCTGAAGAAAAAGTTCAAACAAGAGTTAATTAGGCTCTTTAAAAATAAAAATAAAAACTTTCAAGTAACAGTCAAGCCGAGAGAGAAGAAAGAAACATACTACCAGCCGACCTTATTCAAAAAACAATACGAGAAATTTTGAAAATTTTTCCTACAAGAATAATTCTTGTAAAGAAAGTTGAAAAAGGGCAAAACACAATTCCGTAAAAACAAACCGATGAATCCAATCAAAATTCTAATCCCCTAAAGCAATGGAGTTGATCAACTAGAGAAAAACAAAGAAAAATGGAAAAGTTCAAAGTCAGGAAAGAAAAAGGTTTTGCCTTTTTGGTGTGTGTGTGAAAGGCCTTCGGAGCAGAACTGACCCATTGGAGAAGGCAATCAGGGAACTTCTTGCAGCATTCGCTAGTTCACAACCATGTGCTTTGCACTGCTGGTGTTTTGCTATGTTTGTTTTAACTTTTTGAATACGATGAAAAGGAGACTTCGTAATAGGGAAAAATTAGAAGATAATCATTTTTTTTTAAAGGGAAGAGAATCATTTTTAAAATATATCATTTTTAAAAGAGAAAATTAAAAAAAAAAAAAAAAAAAAATATATATATATATATATATGACTTAAAGGAAAGAAGGAAACTATAATGAAAAATAGAAGGAAAAAAAATGAAGGTATGTTTAAAATATATCATTTTTAAAAGGGAAAGGAATAAATTTAGGAAAATGAACCACAAATAAAAACTCATAAATGATCAACATAAAGAACGCCAAAAAATAAATAAATAATAAAAAAATAACAATAAATTTAACCCAAAAAAAAAAAAGTAAAAACGACAATAAGTTCACATACGACTACAATTTTGGGGTAACTTTGACTTAAAAACGAAAACGATTTTTTTAGGGAAAAAACGACAATGATTTTAAAAAAAGTTGAAAGAGTGACAACACAAATAAACGACAATAACATCACAAGCGACACAGATAAAACGACAATGACCCAATTGGAAACTACAAATTTTCTCTTCCTCTCGAATGACTCGTTGAATTGCGATTCAAGGTGTAGGCCGGCCAAAATCTCACTTCCTATAAGCCTAATAGTAATAATCAAATTTTCACAACATAACGCTGCCAAGTTGAGATAAGTTTTATTTACTTTATTCATCTTCATTAGATTTTTCAGAAACATTATTATTATGTTTTTTTTAGATCAAGAGGTTCTGTTGATGACTCTATCTTTTTATGGCTATCAGTTTTTCATATGTTTTTTTCTTACTGCGGACACTATTGTTAGCATCTCACGGTTTAGCCTGACATGCTTTTTGGATGGAAAAAACATATACTAGTTGAATCCTTTTCCACCATTGGTTGCATCTGGTTTTATCAAATACTTTCTTTTCGTCCGTCTTTAAAAAAAATAAAAATTTAATTAATCAGAAACCATAGATTTTCTTTAGCACTTAAAATAGAAGTAATAAAAAAATGCAGAACAAAATTTTGTAGTGTTCCTCAAACCACCACATTAACAAAGACTAAACTGTAATTGTAGACATAATGTAATAATATTTCCACACCTAATTTCATCATAAGGTGTAAAATTTAAATCCCTCACTCTAAGTTGGGGAAAAAAAAAACGGAGAGAGAGAGAGAGAGAGAAAACCTAGCTTAACCAAAAATCATGAAAACAAAGAAAGACAAATAATGACTTCATTTTGTACAACTTTGAAAACGATAAAAAGTTCTCACTACAAAGATCAGAGAAATAATAACAGAGAACTAAAAAAAAGTACAAGATACGGCAAGCCCATCATCGGCATTGGTGGCGCTATTGATCAGAGAAAACATGGTGGGTTTGGGCTGGAAGTTGCTCCTCGTCTGGCTCTGAAGATCATGACCGGAGGGCTTGATGGTCTGCATGAGAAAGTCCTTGAGAAGACCGGTAGTCTTGATCCAGGTACTAACGTTATTGGCCAACACAACCGGCGTCTTTGATTGGCTGTTGGCCGCGTGACGTGATTTGGCGGCCGGTGATCGGTGGTGCCGGTCCCACCGGAATGAGCCCGGGTGGGAGGTGGGAGAGCACAGACAGGTCCGAGAAGAAGCAGAAGAAGAAGGGATTTTGGTTGCCAAGGCTGTACCTCTGCCTTGAATGTGATTCTTTCTTGTCACTGATCTTGTGTAGATGTTTGATACATTGCTTTTATGTTTAAGCCAAGCCAAAACCGAAAAACAAATCTACCCTCGTTTTTACATGAGGACACGGTACGAATATAGTAGGGCACTCTTGTCCTTTCGCCTCTGACCCCAAAACCTTACTTGACGAATCCATGTTTACATTGGTCAGTGGTAAGCTTCCTTGGTTCGGATATTGAAAAATATTTTTTTTAATGTAGCGGTAGAGAGTAATGCACATAGATGTACCATAACAGATAAATTTACTACATACTATTATTAAATGTTTACCAGATAAAATAGCTTAAAGAAGTCCATACAACCCAATAGAATTCGACAATAATAAAGTAAAATAGAAAATCAACAATCCATCTCAAACAGTACAGCTCAAAATATCCATCGAAGATTTTCACAATCCTGAACTGGTTTGAGTTGGAGGAATCGATCAGTTTCACGGAAACAGTGAACACCCCTACTCGTCTCGAACCTCAGTATGAGATGAGGGAACCTGTCCTTGCTGCTGTTGAGAAACAGGCCTCCTGTGTCTATTTACGTTAATAAAACTTACAATCTGCTTTTCAAAGGGAGCCAATTTCTCCTTATAGCGAGGTAAAATGCTAGTTTTTGGAACCTGCGGGAATACTATAGCACGCTCCAACATGATCTTAAATAATTGTACTTTCTCATACCGCACTGAATTAGGCTGTTGTGGAAGAGAATCAAGCTGGCAAACAGAAAAACAGACAAAATTAAGCAAAAATGAATACCGTTATTTAGTACTAGAAGTTCCCAATCGTAGAAAGCAAATCACACCTGCTGTAACTTGGTAACAATCTTTTGGTACATCTCATTGAGTTCAGGTAAGTATTGTTCCTTCATTGCTTTGATCTGAAAAAAAAGTTCAGAAAATCGTTAGTTAAGCTCTTATTTCCTCATGTGCCAATGACTTGGAAAATAAAGTTGCACCAGCTACAAGCTTTTAAATATAATACGGACTGTCATATCTGAAACAATAATACAAACTTTACTTTGTCGTTTACTTATCTTCATCTTATACACTGACACAAATTTATAAAAGGTCGTTATCATTTGTTACTGCATGTCTCTCAATCTTGGTCATTTCCCAATAATCTCCATAGCTTCCCTAACAGCTATCCCTTCCTTCTTATGTGAACTCAGTTCAATGTAATAAGCAACTCATGACTTGTGAGTTCTGACATATTACCTTCTGGTAGACCTCCTCTTGAGAGTCACCTCCATTTGCACGTACCCTACGAGCCCTCAATCTAGAGATACAAGATAAAGACGAGTAAAAAAAATTTACACATAAAATCAGATGGGAATTCGCCTTTGACAGCAGAGGAGCCAGCCTATTATTTCAGTAGAAGTGTACAATAAAGAATAAAGTTTTTAGGATGACTCATATAGGGCAATCGATTTATAGTTGTGGTAAAATGAGAAAGAACTAAAGTTTTAAAAGAAAAAATTGAAAAAAAAATTAAAAAAAAAGTTCACTGGGGGCTTCCCCACTCAGCCATGGGTTTATGCCCTGCTTGCGAAGGTAGTACTTAAAAAATCTCAAACACCCAAAAATTGATTTAAAAAGATGTATTCATAGTATAAGGTCATCAATGTCAAAACAGATATATTTCTTCTTTTTAATTTCTAAAATAAATGAAAATATTTGACCATGAAACAAGACAAACATATATGTACAAGGCAAATAACATACTCCGCGGCATGTCTCTTGGTAGTGGAGTTGGTTGTTGTTGCAAACCTGACGATGGTTGTATATATGACACAGGCTGTGACAAAAGTAATGAACACATGATAAAAACAACTCAATTAGACCATAAATCAGTAATGGATGAACTTCACTGGCAAAACAGAGAAACAAAATTAAAAGCCAAACTTTGGGTTCATTTGTTTCTAGATTCATTTAGTTTCATTATATGATAAGAAATAATTTTTGTTATGAAATAAGAAGTTATTTTAGTTTGATTATGAAACGGTGTGTGGATGTGCAATTAAATTGTCATTCAAAAAAGGAAATTAAAAAAAAAAAGAAATGAAATAATTTCTGAATTGATGTTTGGATAAATGTTAAAAATAATTTTCTAACAAATTAATAAAATCTTAACATATTTTAGTAGGGATGCTCCTCTCTTCATTATAAACACATTGAAAAAAAAAAATCATCTTAATCAGAGATGAAATAAAAAGTTATGACATTTTAAAACTTGAGTAGGAGGGAAACATTTGAATCCAAAATATCACTTGTGCAAAATAGGTTTAAAATGAGAATGAAAATGTAAAAATGAGGAGAGGATAATATAAAAATGAGTCACATTTTCATTTTGATTCTGAAATGAAAACGAAATGCCAGCTTAGAATATGATTATCAAATGTAAAAAATGAACCGACCTAAACCTACCAAAGAAACGCCTCCTTTAAATGCACATAAAAAAGGAAAAAGATATATAGGCTAATTTGAGGTTGTGCGAATTTTTACTTTTAATTCAAGCAGAATGAGAAGTCAAAGCTAAGAGCAAAAATAAAAAAATCCTAATTTCTTCTCCAAAAATTATTAAAATACATTGATATCTGTGTAAATAACATTTGAATACTTTTATCAGAAATACAATATTTGTATAGTATAATATTTGCATTGTAATTTATGTAAGATTATCAAAAGCTGCAGATTTTCGTACGAAGAAGCAGAAACATAAGAACTTTTTCATAGCTCTCAATTATTTAAAAAAAAAAAAAACAAATAGAAAACAACAAAAGAGAATGGATAGATCCAACTAATAGAACAAAAACATAAATGCGAAAAATTCAGTACCTTTCGTATAAGAATCAGATTGCACCTTTCTCTGTCGCCTTAAGAATTACTGCACCCAGACATCAGAATTTCAGCAATCTAGACAACAAAAAAACGCACAGGAAAAAAAAAAAAAAAGCCTTTCAAAAAACAGTCCAAGACGAGAGAGAAAAAAAAGAAAAGAAATATACCGCCAGCGGAGCTAATTCAAATAATGATAAAATCCTAAATAAAAATTTGAAGAATTTCCTACAAGAATTAGCTGTGTAAAAGTTTCCGGCAAAACCCAATTCCGTAAGAACAAACCTATGAATCCGATAATCCCAAACCCTAAATCCATAGATTCGTTAAATTAAACGAAAAAAAAAAAAAAGGAACTTAATTGCGAAAAGAGGAACTTGATAGATAGATAGGTAGATAGATAGAAACATACGTTTGAGGTTGAAGAGGCGGCTCAGGTAACGGAGAAGCTGGGAGATGGTGGTGTTTTCAGAGATGTCCGAGAGTCAGCCTATAAATGTGCATTTGGGTGGCGACGGTGAACCCGAGAAAGGGCGTAGCCACTCACTTTAATAAATTATTTCTTTAAGAAGGATTTTTCTGAAGCTCTGCAGCAGTACTTTCGGGGGAATTTTACCACAATTTATTGTGCCACTTGGCAGTTGCATGAATTGGATTCATCTGACAAAGGTGAAATTGAGGATGGACTTGTAAATGTCTATAGGGGCAGTAACGTAAATTTGGGTAGAAAAGAATATTATTTGAAAGCACTTGTGGTAATGCGTTAACCTTTTCTAGTAACGCTTTTAACCTTGTGAAGTAAATAAATTTGGGGTGGTCGGTAATACAATAAGAAGTAAAAAAGAGCGTCGTTCATCAGTAGTGGTTTACAATATGTCATATTTTGGAGGTTAGGTGTCGTATGGAGCTACAAGTACTCTTTTTTTTTTTTTTTTTTTTTTAATGGGGGTTTTTTTTTATTGGCTAAAGATTTTGAAATGAGTACTTTTTTCTTATCATTATCGGAAAAAAAGAAAAAAAATACCAAGAGAAATCACTCCAAATTCCTCCGATAGATCAGATCCTTCACACGAATAGCTTTATATTCATCTCGAATTTAAGGTTTTTCCTTTTCTTTCTGTTACCCACCGCTCCTCCCCCCCCCCCCCCCCCCCCCCTTCCCTCTTCAGTTCAGATCTCCAACTCTTGCTCTAATATATCTCTTTTTCTTTTTATTATTATTCTTCTTCTTCGGCTCATCTCTCTATTTTATCACTCTCCCTTGGTCCCTTTCTCATCTTCTCCTTGCCGCCTTTTTCAGATCTCTCTTCCTATGTGTTACATAATTTAATAATTCTTTAACAATTTTTTTAATCCCCAGCCGTTGCCCATCAAATTATAAAGTGTATACCCTCCATTGCCCTTTTACAACCCTGACTAATTTATGGCCGTCCAATTTGCTTTCAATGAAAAAATATGGAAAAAACCCACACGTGTGAACTGTGGGACTATAGAAAAGCCCTAGGATTTATTTCCTTGAATGATTAATATATAATTAGCTTGCATTTCGTGTTAAGGTTTGGATGTAGAATTTAGGTTTAAATTAATTATATGTTTATCGAGATGTTTGAATTGTTGAAGTTAAAATGTGTAAAAACTTAAAATGTGTTCAGAAAAAAATAGAAAAATTATAATAGGTGACCCTATATTTATTATAATATCAAATAGATAGCTCAAATTCCTTTTAATTAGTTAAATGGTTTAATGAATATATTTTGTTTAATCAATTTTCATTTTTCCCAGACACCTCCCTCTCTCTTTCCCACTTTTTTTCTCCCTCTGTTTCGTTTCTCTCGTGGCCGTTACCGGAGATGGCTACTTGTCTTTCGTGGAGTTCCGACAAGGTAGCGATCGCGAGGCTAACGGTGATCCCGAGCAATGCGACGACGGGATCTGTTGTTTGTCGTTCGTGGAGTTCTGGCGAGGTCGTAATCTCCTCGCCTTCGACATCCGATTGCGATCGCAATCTCATTACCACCGATGGGATGCCCAGCGAAGAGGATGACGACAAAGCGAGGTTAGCGACAGTGACTTCACAAAGTCAGCAAGGATAGATCAGTGGTAAGGAAGAGAGAGAAAGAGTGGCTGTAACGACCCGACTTTTCGGACCGTTAACTAACTTACTTATTCTTATCTAATTTAGTCATAATACTTATTTATGTTCGGTTCTAAAAAAAAATACAAATTTTTTTTTTTTATTGTATTCGTACTATAAAAGTTAGACTCATTAAAAATTTTTAACTGAGGAATTTGAAAACCTCTAGCAACTAATTAACCAATTTAAAATCGTAACTAGATGATATTTTAAAAAGTTATAACTTCATAAAAATTATACGGAAAGAGTCTAAAGTCTTTTTCTCATAAAGTACTCAGACTAATATAGTAGTACCAAAACATTGGGACATAACTATAAGTATAGTCATTACAAAATAAATTACGAAGTCTAAATGCGGAAATTAATTTCGTGGTGGTATCCCACTCCCGTCGTTCATCGCCTCCGCACAGTTTCGCCAGTCCATAAGACATCTAAGTAATGGGCTGCTTACCCGCGTTACCTACAGCATGAACACACAATGATGAGCTTTCGCTCAGCAAGTACAAACAATATCTCACAAATCGTTTTCATAAAATTCATATCATCACATGTAACATTATGAATGCTTATAAATGCATGTGAACTATATGTGTTCAATTATGCTTTATTATTTACATGTCTTGTCTACTTAAGGGCCCCTATGTCGTACCCATATGCGCACAACCAATGGGGAGTTAGGGGAGCGACCCTCCAACAACCTCCAAGGTCATATATTATAACTTTCGTTCTTATCATATCCTCTCACTAGTTGGAGGTTGGTACGACATTTAGTCCTATCTTTCGTTAGCCTCATTCTTATTATTTGTGACAATATATGGATTTATATGTCACTATGCATCTATCATTATTGCATACGTACTTATGAGGTATGTCAATCATATCAGTGCATGAAAATTTATGCATGTTAAATGCTTAATTAATACAGTACATATAACTCATATATTCATCACTTCATCAAGGTAAATCATAGAAAACATAGAACACCAACAACAAAAACATTTTATTTCATGCTGTGGGTGAGGTTTGTACTTACTTGTCTTATATGCTTAAACTTCCGGAGTTGTATCTCCTACTATGCAGATTTGAGAAATTGTCCTGATTAACAATATCTCATTATTAGATAGAGTTATAGTAATATTACTTTATTTATTTTTTTTTTATAAACCATAGTGAACTTAATTTACTTACATCATAATTAACCTTAACAATTAATCCTTATTAATTATTAAGTGTTAAATAATTTCGATTAATTATTATTTAATTAATTTAATTTAATTTAATTATTTTAATTAATTAATTAATCAATTAATTAATTAATTGGTTATTAATTAATTAAGTAATATTAATTATTACTTTATTTAATTGAGAAATTATAATTAAATTATATAATTTTAATTGACTTATTAATAATTATCTTGTTAATAATTTAATTATGTTACTTAAATACTCATCCTCATATAATAATTATTAATTATCAATTCTAATATAATAAGTAAAAATTTGATTTATTCATAATTGATGTTTGGTTAATCTCTAGTTAATTATCCATAATTATTTTGATGATTAAATCAATTATTAATAATTAATGATTAATTAATCTCTAATTAATCATATATTATAATTATATAGTTATTCAACATAATAATCTTGATTATTATATACTAACCCTTATAATTAATTAATTAATTAATTAATTATTAATCAGTTAATTAATTAATTACTTTATTAATTATATTAATTAATTAATTAATTAATTAATTAATCCATCAAGGTGATAATGGGTCACCTAAGGGTATACCTCTCTTTGATTATTGGGCTAGTCCAATCCCCTTAGTTATGTTCATTTAGTTGGACTAAAGTAATCTCTTGGTATATGTATAGTAACCCTCTAGTATACTTTATCTTGGCCCATTTAAAACTTATGATTTAATTTTATAAAGTTAGGGTTTTCACGTTATTTGATCATACGATTAAAATCAATTCATTTCATAACTAAATACGTTCATATGTCAAAACTTACTCTTGTGTTACATTTTAATGTTTAATCATTTTATCGGTGTAGGATTTTAACTTGTAAGATTTATTTAGATTTGAGTATAATTCCGTTTTTCGACACTTGATAACTTATTGGAAAGCTTGAAATATCTATTTTCTGTCTTTATAACTTGTTTTCCAAGATTTCAAGTATTTCAAATATTAATATGGACGTTTTTCTAAGTGTCTTATGGTAAAATCTTAGATTACAAGATTACACTACAATCTTAAGAGATTTATAAAAATTTATGTACATATCCGTTTTAAACGTATAATATCTCGATTTGAAGCTTAAGATGTCTACTTTACAGTGATAAAGTTATTTCCTTTAGTGCTTGAGTATTTTCACATCATAAACTTAGGTTTTGTCCACTGCTGGTCTCACATTTATACAATAAGTCCAGAGTCATTGGTAAGATTAGAAAATCATAACAATTTGCTTACAAGTCCAAATAAGACAAAAGATATGTCATTGGGAAGCTTATAATGTCTATTTTATATGAAAAAAACAGTTTTGTAAAAAGATATGGTTTACTAACTCAAAATCTACAAAACCCGTGCTAACATAGGGTTCCAGCAAGGATTTTCGGTTCGTAGCCCAAACTTGTAAAATTCGTCAAAATTTGTACATTTATCCGTTCAAGGCATAAGATACCTTGTTGGAAAGCTTAAAGAGTCTAGTTTTTAGATCTAAAACTTATAATGCAAATTTTGAGTCTAAAGGGTTCGGAGTACAGTAGACCCGTGGCTATGCTGTGGCTCGGAGGTTCATTTTCTCATTATTTTTGTGTCACAACTTCAAAGGCACATAACTTTTTTACATATAAAAGCAAATCAAGTGATTCCAAAGCCTAAAATGAAGCTTATCCTCTGTAGAATCTTAATATATAGTTTATTTTTCAAACCAAACTTTCTAATGTATACTATATCATCACAACAACTACGAACTTCAACAAGATTCATAAATCTTACCGAAATGCTCCGGGGATCCTTTGAGATCTCGAACCTCCCAAGTTCTTCTCAAAACTTTTTCCTAAGTAAGAAAAGTCTATCATTAAGATCATAACTAAATATCATGCTTTAGTTCTCCAAAAAGACTAAAAACACGAAGAGTATCACTAGGTTACCTTTAGTATAACATCTCTAACTCCGTTTTCTCACCTCTTCGGTTTTGGTGACGGGGTTTCTTAGAGCTTGTAAATGGATTGAGGAGAGTGCTTGAGGGGTGTTGGAGATGGAGAATAGTGTTGGTGGTTCTTGGTTGTTTAGAGCTTGGTGGTGGTTAGAGAGTTAGGGTTTGAGAGCTTAACTTGTGTGAGAAAGAAAATGGGGTGTTAGGGGTTGTGCTTAGCCAACTTTGGCCTTAAGAGAGCTGTCTTTTGGGGGAGGAAATTTGAAAAATACTTGGCTGAATCAACCCTTGAATGGCCGGCACATTGGGGAGGGTTTTTGGGTGAAATTTGGTTCAATAAAGTTGAGATGAAATGTCACTTTCACTTGTCATTTCCTTAAGTCAACTTGCCAAAATAAACCATGCCATCTCTTACATGTCGTTGCATGCATGCACCACTTTCTTCTTTTCTCCTTTGTTCACATTTCCCTTTGCTTTGCACTTCAAAAACCGACCACCCCCCCTTGCTAGTCAATTTTTGTTTTGTTTTTCTCTCTTTCAATTTCCCACCCTTGATCCAAGTTATCATCTTTATTCTCACCCATTGGATCTTCCATCACACCTATCCTCACCCTAAGTTCTCATTGGTCACTTATCACTCAAAGCTTAGCCATTGATTTGCCTAGGATCTCTTAACATAAAATCTCCACCATTTGATTTCAAATCAAGCAAAATTTTTGATCAATTATCCACCTTTGGATTTTCCTAAGAGTAAATACTAATAATTCATCTTTTACCTATGTGACACATTAATTCTTAATCACACCTCCAAAACTTAACTATTAGTATTATCAAAATAAATTCTAAGATCATTAAATTGACCTACCAATAAAAATCAGGGTCCTTCCCAAAAATTATCGTTATCCCCCCTAATACGACACAATAAGTTTTTCGCATAAATTTATATGTCGTTCATGATCTTGAAATTTGATATTCATCAAAACAATTTATTAGAAGCATATCAATGAAGAGATCATAATAATAATTCATGAATTAAGCTTATGAATTCTAAGGCATCACAGTGGCATAGGGGATGAAGGGATGAACAGAGAGAAAGCATCAAGTAGGTGATTGTCACGGGTGGGGGCTGGGGGAGGGAGAGAGAGTTGGCATTTTTTTTTTGTTTTTTTAATATGATCAATCAGTGATTGACTATAAGTCAATCAGTGTTTGATTACAAAAATTGGAGAGTAATATTCCAGTGATTGACCGATGGTCAATCAGTGATTTGTCGTTAATCAGTGAGTGACCACAAAAATTTATGAGTTATATTATCATATTCAATGACTTATGGATAGTCATTCAGTGATTGACCATGGTCAATCAGTGATTTACCGATAGTAAATCAGTGATTAACTATAAATATGATCAATTAGTGATTGACTATTTACAAAATTGACTAACCATTTTAAGAAAAAAAAAAAAGAAAAAAGGCATTTTAACTAATTTTTAAATACTTAGGTTTTTTAACTAATTTTTAAAAACTTGGGTCATTTATTAAAAACTTATTAATAAAAAGGCCATTTAGTTATAGACCAAAAAAAAAAAAAAAAAATTCAATATGAAGCTTATTTCATTTGTCTCGAAATTCTATATAATTTATTAAAAAAAATCATTTAATTTGGACTTATCTATGCAAAGTTGACTTTTAAAGTTTGAATTACAAAACTGTAAAAATAATAAAGCTGATGAAAAAAACAATAATTAGATTGTAATTTTAAAATTTGGATTGAACATCCAAACACCCCCTTAATGTAAATTCTAATAAGGAAGGTGGTAAATGACTTTTTTTTTTTTTTTTACTGAACTTTTTTTGCCGAAGTGTTATAAAATTAATAAAATGATTTTAAAAAAATAGTCAATCAGTTGATCAATATTAATTGGTTTATTTTTAATGTAGTACTAGAGAGAAATCTAAACATAATAAGAAATGTTGAAGTGAAAAACTTTCTTTTTTTTTTAGTCCTTCAATCTTCTTTTTTTTTTTTTTTTCTTTCAATTTAGAGCTTTTTTTTTTTTTTTAGCCCTTCCATTTTCTTTTTATTTTTATTTTATTTTTTTTTCCTTCTTCTTTTGGCCTTTTTAATTTTTTTCATTTTAGTCTTTTTTTTTTTCTGTATTAGTCAAAAAAAATTTTTTAACATTTTAGTCATTTTATCTTTTTGATATTTTTTAACGTTTGTTTTTAAATTTTCAAGTACTTACTCTTTCATTTTTTTTAGCTCTATTTTTTAATTTATTAATTTAGTTCCTCCCTATTTAGATTAATTCTCTCAAATATATCTAAATATATCTAAATGTGCATGGCACATACGTTAGACTAGTACATATAAACATACCATAACAGATAGTTCATTACATATTATTATGAAATATTTACCAGATAAAATAGCTTAATGAAGTCTATAAAACCTAATAGAATTGGACAATAAAATAATATAGAACATCAACAATCCATCTTAAACAGCACTGCCCCAAAATCAAAATATCGATAGAAGATTTTCACAATTCTGAATTTGGTTCGAGTCTGAGGGATTGATCCGTTTCACGGAACAGTGAACACCCCTACTCGTCTCGAAGCTCAATATGAGATGAGGGATCCTGTCCTTGCTGCAGTTGAGAAACAGGCCTCCTGGGTTTATTAGTGTCAATAAAATTTGCTATCTGCTTCTCATAGTGAGCCAATTTCTCCTTATAACTAGGCAAAATGCTAGTTTTTGGAACCTGCAAGAATGCTATAGCACGCTCCAACATGGTCTTAAAATAATTTTAGTTCCCATGCTGCCCTGACTTCGGCTGTTGAAGAGACTCGAGCTGGCAAATAGAAAGAACAGACACAATTAAGCAAAAAAGAATACCATCGGTTAGTATACGAAGTTCCTGAAAATTGAGCAAATTTGTTGGTAAATAAACAAATTAAAGCAAGTACAAGTGATGACATACCTCCTGTAATTTGGCAAGAGTCTTTTGGTACATTTTGTTGAGTTCAGGCAAGTATTTTTCCTTCATTGCTTCGATCTGTGGACAAATTTCAGAAAATTGAAAGTTAAGCTCTTATTTCTTCACGTGCCAATGACTTTATTGTTAGTTAGTGCATGCTCTTCTTCTTGGTCATTTCCATTATCTTAATAGCTTCCCTAACAACTGTCCTCGCCTTCTTAAGTGAACTTGGTTTACCTTCTGGTAGACCTCCTCTTGCAAGTCACCTCCATTTGCAGGTGCCGATTGAGCCGTTGAATCTAGAGATGCTAGAAAAGGACAAGTGAAAAACGTGCAGATAAATCCAGATGAAAATTCTCTTGTGAGGGTAATGCTTAAAAAATCTCAATTTCTCAACCACCCGAAGATTGACTTCGAAAGATATATTCATAGTATACTGTCATCTATGTCGAACTATATTTTTTTTTTTTTAAACCATGATTTTTTTTTTTTTTTTTTTTTTTTTTTCCCTAGAGTGTGAAACAAGACAAAATTTTCTTTACAAGGCAATAACATACTCGAAGGTTGACCGGCTGCTTGAATCCTCTGCGGCATGTCTGTTGGTAGTGGATTAGGTTGTTGTTCCAAACCAAAGGGTGGTTGCATCTGCGTTGGCTGTGACTCAATCTGTGATAACATTTGCTGCTGTGAAACAGGCTGTGACAAGAATGATGATCGCACGTCAGTAACGGATGAACTTCATTGACAAAGCAGAGAAACAAAAATAAAAACACAGAAATTAACAACAAGATCCAAATATAGATTTCCATGGTAAAAAAAAGTGAAAAAAGAAAAGAAAGAAAGAAAGAAAAAAAGAAACAGAAACAGAAACGGAAGAACTTTTCGTTGTTGTTTATTGTGATCAAGAACGATTTTCTACTAAACTTATTGATTTAAGGACCTATTAGATCCGATCAAGAACGAATCAAATCATCACGAAAAAAAAAAAAAAAAAAAAGAATCAACACAATAGATCTATAATAGTTCGGACAACATTCCTACGTATACTTTGGGACTTCCCTGAGATCAGTCCATTGAACCAATGAAAATAAAGCACAAGTTGTTTTTCTCTTTCTCACTCGCCAAATAGAATTTACAGCAACAAGACAATCCCCAGAACAACCACTTGTCTGCAACGGTTTTCTTACACTCAATTCTCTCAATATGGATTCCAGTTATCCTTCCAAGTTATGTCCCTAATATCTAATTGAACTTGCTATTTGTAAGTGTCTGCATACAACTCCTTCTCGGAATAGGACATGTCACATCAACGAATAGAATCTGATTCAGATTCTATCTTGCCTGTCATACTCAAATTAGTAAACCAATCTCTACGGATCTCCACTTTGGTTTACTGATGATATCTCTAGCTCAACGTTAAGGCTCACCCGATATTCCTACATTCACCAAGTCTAGACAGTGCGTAAACTTGACTGTAAGAACTGTCTTAGTAACAATGACTGCTGGATTGTTCTTAAAGCAACCTTCTTCACATCCAAGCTCTCAGTTGCTGCCAAAGCATAAGCAAGTAATCTGCATAAACATCGCTGGGGCGGTCTCACTTATCTTCATTATCTCTGATGCGCCTGTTTAATCTTTCCCGCTGAGTTAATTTTTCCGCCACTAGTTCTTGGGTTGTTTCAGGTTCATTGTCACCCTCTGTCACCAGATCCCTACACCTCAAACTCAGCCAACTCCAAACTAATTGTTCTTGTCTAGGGACCACTTCACTTCCAGAATTCTCAGCATCTCTTCTTCATAGAAAGTAACGACCCTGCTAATGACACATCTCGAGCCTTTCTCATCTTGTAACCAGACCTTATATTCTTCGACTCTATCTGGATAACCTAAAAAGATACTTTTCTTGGCCCTAGGTTCCAATTTTCCATCATTAACATGAATATAAGCTGGACATCCAAATATTTAGAGATTGTTATAACTTGGCGGCGTGGCAGGCCACATCTCCGTTGGTGTTTTAAACCCAATGGCTGCACAAGGACAGCTATTAACCAAATAGCATGTTGCAATACATGTGACATTTTCAAGTAGAGCCAACTCGCATGTTATGAGCCTCTTGATTTTCTTAATGCAATAAACAACCAGACTCTTCTAGAAAAAGTATCAATAAATGTCATACAACACCCTTGCCCCACCGTGTGATAAAGAACAAGTTGGCTCGTATAATCGAAATAAACGTAACCTAATGTTCCTTTTATTCCATGAATGACATTACTAAACTTGAATTTTTTTTTTTTTTTTTTTTTTTTTTTTTCCAAACACACGGTAGTCACAGAAGTCTATCTTTCCAGTTTGCCCATTTCCCAGAGGACCTTGTTTGCCCAACTCATATAACTCTTTTGGTAACGTCATATGCCATAGCTTAATAGTGACAGAGCTACTTACAAAGGCTACAGTTGTTCCATGTAGATAGTTGTTCCTCGCAGAATGTACAAGCCATTCCTTCTTGTTCACGGTCAAGGCTCCTTTGGCCACTTCCAAGACCCCATTAAAAGCTTTAAATGTGTAACCTACTGCATCAAGCGTTCCCAAAGATATTATATTTCTTTTTAATTCGGGAACATACCTTACGTCAGTCAGAGTTATCTCAACACCATCTGACATTCTTATCTTGATTGCACCGATTCCCTTAATCTGACAAGTCATATTGTTTGCCATAACAGTTTTCTCTCCATCAATTTCAGTGAATGAGGAGAACCATTGCCTGTTAGGACTCATATGAGCAGCGCAACCCGAGTCCAAGATCCAATCTTTTTCTAGTACTTCAGAGATTATCGAAAGCACATTAGCACTCTTGTAGCCGTCCTCAGCTGCTAGAGCTATATTTTGGTACATTTCGTCGAGTTCAGGAAAGTGTAGCTTCTTCATTCCTTTGCTCTGCAGAAAGAGTTCGAAAAATAGTTAGTTAAGCACTAATTTAGAAAATAAAATTGAACCAGCTTACGTGCTTCTAGAGAATAAAACAAAACAACTTCATTTTTTCATTTACTTAAAAATCTTTACCAACTATCTCAAATTTGTGTCGCTAATAATCTGTCTCTGGCTTTCTTATATGAACTCATTACTCGGTGTTAAGAACAAGTCATTGTTCGCGATATATTACCTTCTTGTGGACGTCCTCTTGCCAGTCACCTCCAGTTGCATGCCTCTTCTGAACGGTCGAATCTAGAGATGCTCAAAAAGGACAAGTGAAAAATTGTACAGATAAAACCAAAGATTGACACAAAAAGGTCAAGGGCCTGTTTGGTGCACAAGTTCAGTTTGAGTTGAGTTGAAATTTTTAAGTTTGAATAGTAATTTTTGTTGACTTTTTCAGAAAAGACAAAAAATTTTTGGGGAAAAGACAAAAAACATGATGAAAAAAGTACAATTTAGTTTAAATCAAACTGGTAACCAAACGGGCCCTAAAGGTGCATGTCAACTATGTCAAAATAATTTTTTTTTCCTTGCTAATTATTAAGCAGTGACAAATTTTGAGCATGAAACTAGACAAAAATATCTGTACAAGGCAAGAACATACTCTAGGTTTCATTTGCAAAGCAGAGAAACAAGAATAAAAACCAGCAGATTAATAAAAATTAAAGGAAGAACTTTTAATTGCCGTCAATTGAAAAAAAAAAAAAAAAAAAGAGCATTGTTTTATCATTGTAAAGAAGAACTTTACCCCTGGCATGTTCAATTTCAAAAATTAGAAATTAAAAATAAATAAAAAAGGTTATTTCCAACTTTCTCTATTATTCTCTTATTTAAAAAAAAGAAAAATTATTTTATTTTCAAATTTATTTATAAAAAAAATAAAGATTTTCTAAATCTTCTTATAATATAATGATCCGACCACTATTTTATTTTATTTTTTTTACACAATCAAACGCCATTTAATTCTCTAAATAAACAGACTTTCTCATTTAAAGAAAATTTTCTCCTTTCGAAAATATAGACACGTGATCAAGCTTATCACCCGCGGAGATAATTCAGATAATAATCTTAAAAAAAGAAGAAGAAGAAGAAGAAGAAGAAGCGGAAGCAGAAGAATTCTCTACAGAATAATCCATGTAAAGTTTCCTACAAATTGAAAAATCAAAACCCAATTCCGCAAGAACAAAGATCAATTCTTCTCCCTAAATTTTTTTTTTTTTTTTTTATAAAAGAGAGGAGAGAGGAACTTAAGCGCGAAATCCTGAGTGAAGGGAAATCAGAAAATGAAAAGTTCGACGTTTGGGTGCGTACAGAGAGAGAAAAGTGAGGGTGAAAAAAGAGGAATTGATATAGAGAAACATAGATATATAGATATATACGTTTGTGGTGGTAGAGGCGGCTCAGGTATCGGAGAAGCTGGAGACGGTGGTGGTCGGCGCTGGGGCTGGTGTTGTTATCAGAAGTCAAACACCTTCAGACAAGAACTGAGTTATTACAGAAGCCAATCAGCAACTTCTTGTCAATTGTCAATATATATATATATATATTTATCTATCACCCGTTTGGTTCACAGAGTTAAGATTTTTAAGTTTAAATAATAATTTTGATTGATTTTTTCAGAAAATATAAAAAAATTTTGAGAAAAAAGATAATAATTAAGTTGAAAAATTTAACTTTGAATTGGAGGTCAAACGGCCCTTATATATATATGTTTGGATGGTGGGGGGGGGGGAGAGAATCTCGCGTTTGCTCAGAGGGAGGGAAAGGCGGGATGGAGGGACGTACGAGAAATTTTTTATTATTATTTATTTCTATTTCAAACTTGACCAGCACCATACTAATAATCATTAAAACGACGGCCTCAAAAGTTAAATTAGGACATGTTTGGTTAATGACTCATTTTAAATTAAATTATATTTTTTTTATCATGATTTTTATTTTTTTTTAAAATTTTTTTTTGTCTTTTCTGAATTTTTTTTTTATCTTTTCTGAAAATTACTATTAAAACTTAAAAATTTTAAACTAAACTCATTCACCAAACACCCTTTAGCAAAATAATCATTTTCTCACTTTAACGTCGGACAGTAGCTCTTTATATTTTTTATTGTTCCAAGTCATTTTATATAAAAAAAAAATTTGATAACTTTAAAACAGTGTTTTAAATCACTTTTTAAATTACCTCATAAAAAATATATGTTATCTCATCTTATCTTAATCTTAATAATGTATATAAAAGAGTTAAAGACTCGTATATCTTAATAACTTATGTTATCTGGTTGTTCAAAGTCATTTTTGTTAATAAAAACTTTTTGATAACTTTTAAGAAAGTTATCAAATCATTTTTCAAATTACCTCACAAAAAATACAAGTTATCTCATCTTATCTTAATTTTAATAACCCATGTAAAAGAGCCAAAGGCTCCTCCATCTTTTTGACACATGTCATTTCCTCCTTTTTTTCTTTTTTCTTTTTTCTTTTTATTCTCTTTCCTTCTTTCCCTTTTCTTTTTCTTTAATTGCTAATTTTTTTTTCTCCTTTACCTCGTCCAAAACTTCTCTCAAATAAATGCATGCTAATTTTTTTTTTCCATGATCATATCAGATTATCAACTATTATTTTTTCATAATATTTGACCTAAGTTAAATATCTATCAAAATTTTCACACAATTTGGATCGATATAAGATTCACTTTTGTCCACATGCTGATCTCTTCTCTATTTGCTTTCTTTTATCATTTATATTTTTTATTTTTCATTTTTTTGCCCAGCCTGAAATACAATTCTTTGTGAATGCATCCTTACTCAAACAAAATTTTTTTTTTATCATCTCAACTATTATTTTTTCATTACACCACTCAATTAACTTTCTACGTGATTTGCTAACTCCTCTCTAGTTTGTTACTACTTAATTATTTCCTCCTTAATGTTCAACTATTTTGTCATAATAACTTCATAATTAATTTTTTATTTAACAAATTGATTAAACATGTGCATAGCACGTGCTTACAACTAGTATATACTAATGACATAATATCAGGCATTAGCGCTCAAACTTGTAAAAAAAAAAAAAAAAAAAAAAAAAAAATCACTATGGGCTTCTATGTGTTAGAAACGTTAAAAAAATGACAGAATAAAAGACATGAGGTATGATTGATGAGTCAAGGTTAATTTGATAAAATAAATATTAGGTGGTTAGTTGAGTGAATTGAATAGGATCATGTTAACTAATTGATAAAAAATTATGATTCTTATACGTGCGATCAATTAATTAGTTAACTGGAATCCGATTCAATTTACTCACCCAACCAACCATCCAATATTTATTTTATAAAATCATCCTTCATTCATGCTTCATTCCACACTTTTTTAAAACATTTTCCATCAAAGAGGACTAACAATAAAACGTTTGACAACATTAGGTGTTAATAATGTGATATTTAAGTTTTAAGAGGAAATGTAAACAATGTATATTCCGTAGTTGCAGATATAACTTAGTAATGATATCACACATAACTTTATCTAAAAGTATAGAGTTCGAATCCTCAATTTTCAATCCCTAAGTTCAAAAAAAAAAAAAAAAAAAAAGTAACTGACCTATTACTGGTCATGTGCCTTGGTAATATTTAAAATACGCATTGGGGTTGATTTTTTTTTTTTTTAAGTAAAATGAAGTTTCAAATAATTAGTAAAATTATGTATGCAATTGTGGTCACAAATATAATTTAATGATAATATGATACTTTACTCTATTTAAAGAGGTAGATTCAAATCTCTCTATTTTAAATTCAAAATATATATATAAATGTACCCGTGCAATTTGATACTTTTTTGGATTGACAAGACACAGAGATTGCAGTCTAGTATATCTACAGTACGTATATTATTACTTCTCATGGATACCGGCGAAGCTGTGACAAATGGATGGTCGATGGCGGTGGCGAAATGACGATATTGACGACTGTTTTCATGGATATTCTCTGTTGCTTGTCTGAGATGGAGTCTAGACCCGAACTTTTTTCAAACTTATTGTGTGTTGTCATTAAATATTTAACTCTTGCGTCAAATATAAATTAGTTTCATATTTTTATTTTTAATCTCAGAATTATTTAATTTATTTAATTTTATTTGTCGCTTCTATTTTGATTTGGGATAGTTTAATTTATAAATATGTTAGTCTAATCATATACAAAGGGGGTGGAATTTCATTGAGTAATGTGAGTTAATTCTTCTTATTTTATCTATTTTCTCAATAATCTGTGTGATTCATCCGAATATCTAAAAATAATAAAATCATGATGAGTGATAAAAAAAAAAAAAAAACGACATTTGCTTCCAAAGCGACCTAGATAAAACAACAATGAACCAATCACGGAAACTATGGCTCTGTTTGGATTGTATTTGTGTTTTTGAAAATAAAAATTTTCTTATTTTAAATGAAAAAAATCTTTTTATTTTAAGAATAAGATGTCAATTGGATGTGTAAAAAATTTTCCTTCCTTAAAAAATAAGTTGTTTAAAATGAAAAGAAATGGGATTGAGAATATGTATTGTGAAAAAATTTTAAAAAAATTTATTTTCTTTTTCCTAAATAATACTATTCAAAATATGTTTAAAAATAAAATAGCTTCTCTTTTTGAAAATGAAAAAAATTGAACATTCTTTTGAAAAAAATTTCTTATATCGAAAATTAGAAACTCCATCCAAATAGAGGGTACAAATTTTAATTTCCTCTGGATTGCTATTCAAGGTCTTGGCCGGTCAAAATCTCACTTCCTATAAGCCTAATAATCAGTTTTTCACAGCATAGCACTGCCTAGCTGCTTCTGTTCTAGAAGAAGTTTTAAGTCAAATTTTATTTTTTCATCTTAATTTTTATTTTTTTTAAAAAAATTATTAAAATTTATAATTATTTTTGAAAAGTCAATAAACTCCAATTTAAAAATTTTATCTTCAATCGACGAACTAAACACAAGCTTATAATATATATATATATATATATGTTGTGTTATTATAATGGTGGCTGTATCTTTTTTATGGCTATAGCTTTTCTTTTTTAATATATTTTTTCTTAATCCAATTTGTTTGGTTATTATCTCTTAGGTTTTGTTTGGCGTTTCAGTTTAATTCAAACTAAACTGCACTTTTTTTATATCAATTTTTATCTTTTTCTAAAAAATTAACAAAATTTATAACTAGTTTTTGAAAAGTCTACTAACTCCAACTTAAAAAACATCTCCAACCAACGAATCAAATGCAAGCTTAACTGCTAGCTACTTTTAGCTCTCATGACACTTTTTGAAAAAGAAAAAAAAAAAAAAAAAAACAGTCATAGTGGTTGGATCCTTTTCCACATTATGCATGCTTTTGGTGCATGAGTTTGAATTATAAATTTTGGATTTGAATTGAATTGTGCGTTTGGTAAGGTGTTTAAGTTGCTGAAATTAAAAAGCGTCAAAAACTTAAAATGTGTTTGGGAAAAAAATTATCAAAATGAAGCTTGTTTCGTTTATCTCAAAATTCTATGCAATTTTTTAAAAAATAATCTCATTTGAATTTATATATGAATTTGAGTTACAAAACTGTAATAGTAATTGTGAACTGAGGTTGCCTTTTTCCTAACCTTAGCACCAAACATGAGTTATATATAGTTTTATTAGATACTTTCTTCTCATCTTAGAAAAGGGTAAAACTGCGATAAAATCCCTTTTATATACCATATCAATAAAACTCATTTTTAAACTTTTCAGATATAATCAAATGGTTGAGATGTTGCTTGTGTATGATAATTATCATATATTTTACCTTATAGTAGTATTTAACTAATAAATTAAAAAATAAAAAAATTTTAAAAAATCCACCGGGGGTGGAAGGTTGGGTGGGGGGGGAGGTTTCCATAGCTAGGGTTGGGAAGGAGGGAGGGAGTGGGCTGGTCGGCGTCGGGGGTGGGGGGGGGGGGGAGGGATTGGGTTGACGCCGATGTGGGGGGGTCGGCGGGGAAATCGCAAGCGTTGGGGAATGAGGTTGGATTTTTTTAAAATTATTTTTAGTATTTTTTAATTTATTTGTAAAATACTTTTGTAAGGTAAAGTGTTTGATAATTACCGTACAAAAGTAACATTTCAACCATTTGATTACATTAGAACGGTTTAAAAATAATCTATATCAATAAGGTATATAAAAAAGATTTTACCGCAGTTTTATACCTTAGAAAAATATGTATATATGTTTCATATTTTTAAATTGGAAACTAGAAGTTTTCTCTGGCTCTTAAAATTAAAGTAATAGAAGATAAAATGCAAAACAAAATGTTGGACTGTTCCAGTTACCCCCGCAAGGCACTGACTCTAAAAGTAAACTAAACCAAAGCTAAACCAAAACTCATGAAAACAAAGCAAGACAGATTAATGACATCACTTTGTACAAAGTTTAAAGAAACGACAAAAAGTTCTAACTACAGAGATCAGAGAAATTATAAAAGAGAACTAAACAAAAACTCTATGATCAAGAAACGGCAAGGCCATCAGCATTGGTGCTATTCATCAGAGAAAACCTGGTGGGTTTGGGCTGGAAGTTCCTCCTCCTCTGAAGATCATGGCCGGAGGGCTTGATGATCTGCATGAGAAAGCCCTTGAGAAGGCTGGTGGTCTTGATCGAGGTACTAATGTTATTGGTCAACACAACCGGCGTTTTTGATTGGCTATCGGCCGAATGACGTGATTTGGCGGTAGGTGGTCGGCGGTGCCTGCCGCACCGGAACGAGCCCGGGTGGGAGGTGGGAGAGCACAGACAGGTCCGAGAAGAAGAAGAAGAAGAAGAAGAAGAAGAAGAAGAAGAGATTTTGGTTGCCATGGCTGGCTGTACCTCTGCCTCTCGCATGTGATTTTTGTCACCATTCTTTGCGTTTATGTTACATAGTTTGCTTTTTATGTTTAAGCCAAACCAAAAGTGAAATACCAAATCTACCCTAGTTTATACAAGAGGACTTGGTGAGAATATAGTTGGGCACTCTTGTCCTTTCACATCTAACCCCAAAACCTCACTTGATGAATCCGTGTTTAGTAAATTGGTCATGGTAAGTTTCCTTAGTTTTGATGTTGAAGAATATTTTAATGTAGCACTTAAATTAATACATATTCTATAACGCTCTATTAATATAGTTCTGTTTTTAGTCGTCAGATCTTTACTGAAAACTTTTATTATCTATATTTTTATTTCGATGTGATTTAGACGAGATTTAATACTAAATATATATTTGTTCTTACTTTAAATTGATATATACCATAAAAAATTTCTGGTCTCTCATATTTTATTGAAATTAACAACCCGTGATCAGACTAATGTACGTAAACTTGCCAACGATCCCTATATTAGCGAAAGTTGTTACTCCATAAATGGTCATGGCCTATAGGAAATAAGAAAAGGAAAAATTTTTTTTTTCTTATCTTTTGAGAAAAGGAACAAAAGAAAAGGCTAGAAGGAAGCACATTTGCCATGCTCGTGGTCAGTGAATGTTTAACGCATGGGGCTTTGTCGTGATATGAAACTTTTTTTTAATGCTTTGGTCGGTTTTTTTTTTTTTTTTTTGGAGTGTGGTCTTTTTTTATTTGTCACGCAGCTTACGAAAAAAGTCTCTATCTGATCTGCCATATATCTATAGATGATTAGCTCTTTGTATCCATCAAAACGTGGTCGAAGAGCTTCACACATGTTAACTCCACTAGGCTCTTATAACTTTCACATTTCTGACTAATCACAGACACTACTTCAGAAACCAGATTCTTAACCATTCTCTGACAAGGTTCTAGTTCTAGCTTATCATTAAGGCAATGGAATAATCTTTAATTATTATAGTTTTTTTTTTTCTACTTTTTGTGATGGGACATTTCTAATAATAATGCATGTTTTTATATTTTATTTCTAATTAATATCGTATGAAATGGAAAAAAAAAAAAAATTACAAACCTGATAAAATATAAATATGATGATTCAAAATAGAATCTATTTTATTAGATTTTTTTTCTTTTTTCAAATCCAACAGTAGAATTCTCAATTTTTTTCCTTCTTTCTTTCTTTTTTTTTTTTTTTTTTTGAATATTCTGTTTCACTAAAGACCACTCCTTTTGAGCACATAGAATGTAATCTCAAAACTGTTGGTTGGTACTCTTCCAAGTCCTCTTTTGAGCACACAGATATACATGTAAAAACAGTAAACTCTGCTGGTGGGTTTTGATTCTGAAGAAAAGTTAATGCTTAAAATGGTCAAGTTTTATTAATATATAACTGACTATTTCCGCTTGATGAGCACATAGAATAAATAAAATATTTAAAAAATAGGAAAATGTTTCTACTTAACACTTGTTTATGCACATAGATTTCCAAATTTGTTAGCCGTTGATTTTGACATTTCATCAATCTGTTCCTTAAATTATGGCTAAGCTGGCAGATATGAAACTTGAACATTGTATCATAATTTACTAATATATAAAATTAACAAATTAGGAGGCGTTTCACTTTCATCTCATGGTACAAACAAATTGGAAAATGGGCTAAACCTATGAAACAAACGCGCACTTAGACTACGATAATTAGCGCTCTTCTGAAGATCCAGACTCAAAGTGTTTACGATAACCCGAGTGCTTCCTCTCTCTCACAAAGAAAAGCCAAAAGATCAACGAAATCATAACCCCACATGAAACCAAAACTAGTCCAATTACAATAGCTCTGCTGTTCCTCTTTAGGCCTGGACAGTGGTCCGCGCTGATATTTCTGAAGGTTCTCCGAACAAAATTGCAGTCTCCGAGATCGACGAGCAAAGGGCCGTAATTGTACAGTGCAGAGGCCATGCCGGAGATGGCCATTAACTGGTCGTAGTAAGTCGGAGTCAGACGCCCCGTGCTTGTGCAAATGTCTGTTTCTGAAACTTGGCAAATGTATTTTTTCCATTCCTAACAGCAAAATAAGATACAAAAGAACGGTTTTACACTAGCTGGTTCGATAATGATAAATGTTACATAATGCTGTCATGTTAAGAAGCATCACTAAAGTGAAAATTGCTAAAATATCAGAAGAAGTCTATTTCTATTCGTCATCGGTTACCAATATAATGCTAAGTTTAGCAATTGCAATCTCGATCCTAATTGTATTTGATGTGACAATGGGACGTTATATGTAATTCTGAACATACTCTGTCGCAATATTACGATAATCAAATTTTTATTAAGTTCTGTTAAATTTGTATGTGATATGAGGTTTTACGGGTAACAATGACGAACCATAATTGACTTATTGAACTAAGGATTTTTTTTTCTTATTCTTTTTCTTATTTTTTTTACCTGTCCAGCATTGTTGAAATTGACTTCAACATCGGAACATCTGCGGACTGTAATATTAGAATGAAACGGATTACAGAGGATTGGCACCAATGGACCAGATTGATTGAAGAAAATAGGGGCTGCCTCTGGCGGGACTGAACTAATATTCAAGTTGGAGATATTGGTGATGAACTGGTTAACCATACCCACCAATTGGAAGGTGACATCTTTGCTCTCGTACAGTGTTTGTTGGGCAGTTGCATTGTCTACGCAGGGAAGAATATCGTCCAAAGCTGAATGAGCCGTGGGGTTCTGAACCCATTCGTCCATTGCAGCACAGGTATCTCCTACGACACTGTTATGCATAATGATAGTTTGTAAAACCATTTTGTTTACCTTCTTGGGGTAATGTACTAGCTATATATATATATATATATGAGTTTAGTTTCATATTTAGCACCCCTATATATAACGACACTTAGTAGTTTTTTTGTTTTCAGGTTCATGTAACTTCTAGTTGATTCTAGTATAATTAAATAAATATAACTTTACATGTTAATGTTACATGAAACGATGTTACATTTATGATATGAGTGTTACATGTCATTAACCTATTATTATATTGATTTCGATTATTTTATGTGCCGGTCAGCACTTGTGATAGTGGCGGATAAAAACTGTTCCTATATATATATACGCGCAAAGACAAGAGAGTTGTGAGAAAGAGAACTTACTTGTGAAGAAGGAGAAATGTGCCGCCAAGAATAAATGTAACTGTCACAAGGATCCATCCTATAACCACCAAGCTGCAATTATTTGTCTAATTGTCAGATAAGAGAAAAAACATAGTTAATATTTTTACGGCTAATCTAAAGAGTGCATATCCATTCAAACCTAAACCCCCCCCCCCCCCCCCCCCCCCCCCCCCCCCAAAAAAAAAAAAAAAAAAAAAGCCAAAGCATATTAGAGCTGGTTTGAAAAGGTATTTTTCGTGTTAGCAAGCATTTTACATGCTATTTCGTACGAATAAGTAATAACATGTCTTTTGAAGTGATCTAAAATGTTTGTTCTAGTTTAATCAAATAAACGACTTGTCGTTTTATTTAAACAGCACATGTTTTAGAAATCTAAAAGATGCATGTCGTTTTATATTCAAAAAGAGAAATGTCGTTCAACTGCTCAAATTTTTTTTGTCTTTTTTGTGTTAAAAACGACCTGTCGTTCGTTGTGTAAAACGATGCTGTATTAACGAAACTACATGTCGCTTGTTTAACCTTTGCTGTCCTTTTTATGAATACGGCATGTCTTATCCCTTGCAAAAAGTATGTTGTCGTTTCAACACATAAACTAAATGTCGTTTAGTCACTTACATATAAACGAGACGTCGCATACCCAGAACTGAAAGTACTGCAATCGCCAGTAACAATAACAATATATTCATGTTAAATAAAAACTTAAAAAGTAAAACAAAACAAAACAAGACATTTTAGAGGGTCAGTTAGCTTACGAAAACCAAGAAAAGCTAACAGCATCATCACTGCGGCAACTATAACTAGAGTCAATCTCCTGTGTATCAGAACAAAACAACAAATAGAAACATATATACATATACATATATATATATATATATATATAAAAGATAAGAAAAGCTAGAATAAACAGGATTTAATTTACTAACACATAATCTAAAACCCGCTGTATGTCATCTGCATTCTTCTTCGTTTCCCGCTCTAGAAAAGTGGAAGAAACATTAATCTTCTGTTCAACACTGTCAATGCTTTGCTGGATCTTGGAAGGTAAAACAATCTGAGCGATTCCAACATCCTTAGCGGCCTTGAGATAATACGACACGTTTCCGAGACTCTTGACAACCGAATCTGCTTGCTGTACGACGTAGTCCAAAGTTTTTGTTGTGTCGTCATGGAACTTCTCCTGTCCCATGTACAGAACAACACATCCAACGCTGGAAAAAAAAAAGATTAGTGGGGCACGTGTGACAATAGAACAGGATTATTAAGTTATAAAAAGTGCGATAATTGGATCCCACATTACTAATCGAAATATATGAGGGTTTGGGGAGTTGGGACCTACATTGAAGCAATGGTGAAGAGAAGCAGAAATATAAGTGAAAGGCTATATGCAGTATGAGAATAGCCAGAATGTTGATGTTGGCAGCAGCAGTGGCAAAGACCAATAACCAACATGCACACACCAAATCCCAAGAACCAGGTTGAGGCGAGCACGAACAAAGGAGCGGCAGTAAACCCAACAGACTGCGTTGGGAAAAGAATTAGTGCTCAAACTTGTTTAGTTAACATTTTTCGTTCGTTTTGGTAAAGCTGTTAAATTTCTCTTAGAACAATGTTTAACAACTACAGATCCTTTTGGAAGCTATAGTGAATTCGGGTTTACTAAGCTCTAAAGAATTTTCAGCTTAATAAGAAGAAGAGAGAAACTCGTTATATAAGGGGAAAAAAAAAAAAGAAGGAAAAGACCCACAGAGAAATAATGCCTTTCCCTAATATTCCATCCACCCTTGTAATAATTAAAACCATCAAGAGGGTCTTTTCTTCGTGTTCTCTCTGCCGCCAGTATCAGAGTTGAGTTGTGCTCATGTTCTGCATTTGTTGCCTCAAGAAGATGCCATCTAATACCCCGTGAACCGACACCATGATCATTCTCGTATACCCTCGGTCCTGTAGTTGAGAACATTAAGTTGAACATATGGAATAATTCATGTAGAAAATACCATACAAGCCGGGTTCAGGCAAAATTATGACAAGAAACGGGTGAGAGAAGAAAGAAAATGATACCATGATGTTGAGGAGCTTCATAAGACAGCGAAAAGGAGGCAGAGAAAATGAAAAGCAAAGCTGGTAGCAGTAGAAAAGGCTGCAATTTGATTGAGAACATTGTGTTTTGTGCTTCGCTCTCTTCTCTTTCTCTTTCTCGTCGAGTTTGATTTTTAACACTGGTTTTGTAGAGAAAAAGAGCCTGTATATTTTACAATGAAGTTGTTAAAACACGAGAGAATTTGGTAGAAGAAGAAAAGGATACACTGTGATTAAAAAGGAGTCAATGTTTTGTGGTATGTTCTTTTTTCTCTAAGTTGGGTTTGAGTTCTAGTGTGATGTTTTCAATGGTACACGGCCTGTTTTCCGTGTCTGGCTGTTAATGACATTGCTTCTTCTTGTCCTTTAGTTAGTTGGACGGCTTCTGATGCTTGTTGAACAAGACATTTGGCATTGGCTTTTCATGATTTTTAGTCTTAGGATAAAATAGGAAACAGAATATTGGGTTGTCCAAAACATGTCATTTAACTTGTTTACTTAGGATAAAATAGGAAACAGAATATTGGGTTGTCCTAAACATGTCATATAACTTGTTTACTTGTCTTAGTAGTGATTACCTGACTTGTAATGGATTGGATCAAACTTGTGAAACTCATACCAGAACTCTTTTTCATTCAATTTTAGTTTTACTGAAGTCAGGGGGGTTTCTACAGTTTTCCCAGTCCTTTTTTGCTACCGGTTTTCACGATTTGATCGATTTACGTGTGTCCATGTTAATAATTTACAGTAATCATTCAACTACATAGCAAGGAGAAGAAAAAGTGCCATATTAACTAGGGATGGTCGAGCAGCAGATCAAAACCAACTTATAATGAACCAAACCACCAAAAGAATGCTAAAGAAACATATGTAGAATATCATGTATCCAAAATTAAATAACAAAGTTCCAAACATCACAAAACAAATAATTCACAACACGCTTGTTATTGAGACGAGTAGCACGAACTATCAGATATACTGACAATAAATATACGAACATACGGACAGAGCAGAGAAAAAATGCTTGCAACCATCTCATTACAAGGAACATAGAATAGTAGCCAACAAAGGGAGAAACTTCCATCAGCCGAACGCATAAATAAAGCTTCATCAACTTTCTGAATTTGACCTTTCCTTTTCCATCGTCAGCATCTTTAGCGAAATTTTCTGTAAATAGCCAGACTGCAACAAACAAAAATCCAATGAGGTAATGAACGGAAAAAAATAAATAAATAAATAAAAGTTACGAATCCAAATCTTTCTTTAGAATGTGCAAGTACATGTCTACCGTCTACGTACCTGGGTTGTAGCTTCGGTGTACATCTTTTCCTCGAACCTTTTAGCAATATTCTTGAGTTCAACCAATCCCTCTTTACCGGAGAAAGGGAGACGCTTCCTTAATATTTCCACTCTTTACATGTAACACGTTAGGTTAGTTGACTCGACGAATTAACGAGTATTCAGCAGTACAGTTTAAGTCCTAAAATGTAAACTTCGATTTGCAATTAAAAAAAAAAACACACCAAAAGAGCTAATAATTTGAAAAAGTTAGCAATGAGAGCTTAATTATGGTTGAGACCATAGGCAAAGAACAAACAGAACTTGTCTCAATTTTTTACGACACAATCATTCTTTCCCTTACATCCCTGATCTATCCTAACTTCTATTAAGGTGTGTTAGAGTTTGGTAACCCGGATTCAGTTTGGTCCAGCCCAAAAAGCTCGTGGTGCGGCATATGTGGTTGAGTTTTTTATTAGGAGAATTTTTTTTTTAGGGCTCTGTAATGATAGCGGAGGGTACAAACTCGACCTGATTTTTCACCCGGTTCACGTTTTAGGGATTTTGTGATGTAATTTTAAAGTTTCATCATTCTGCTCTTTTTGCTATAGCTGCTCCTCTTGTACTGATCTTTGATTTAGTGGATTGTCTTCTCCTTTGCCCGTGGTTTTTTTCCCATCCAGGATTTTCTACGTAAATCTGTGTATTCTATTTTTCCGATTTTCTTGTTGCCTATTCGTTCCTAAATACGTAACAAGGTGAAATTCTCAAACAATTACCTTTTTATCCACATTAATGCAAAATTAGTTAATCTACCTTTACTAAATACATTTTGCTTTACTCTTTACCACATTCTCCAAGAAAATAAAATACTACAAAGAGACCCTTCTTTACATCCAACAGCTCCTTGTCAAAATCTCATATGCAAACGCCAAATATGTACTATTAATAGCTTTAAAAGAAAAAGAAGAAGAAGAAGAAGAAGAAGATACATACATCTTGTTGACAATTCGTTGACGTGATCCTGGTTGCAACTGAGCCTTCCAATCGCTGTTGTCCATGCCAGGCACACCATCTTCAATTGAGGAACTTCCACGGCGGGTATTCAATCTTCAATAGTAGCCAACAAAGTTAGAAACCTGGAATCAGCCGAACACATAAATAAAGTTTCACGAACTTTCTGAATTCAACCTTTTCTCTTCCATCATCAGCATCTTCAGTGAAATTTTCCGTAGATAGTCATTCTGTAACAAACAAAAAACCAATGAGGTAGTGAAGGAAGAAAAAAAAAGTTATAAACCCAAATCTTTGCTTAGAATTAATGTGCAAGTTTACATATATATATATATATACCTGGGTTGTAGCTTCAGTGAATATCTTTTCCTCAAACCTTTTAGCAATTTGCTTGAGTTCAACCAATCCCTCTTTACCGGAGAAAGGGAGATGCTTCCTTAATGTTTCCATTCTTTACATGTAACACATTAAGTTAGTTAACTCGATGAACTAACAAGTATTCAGCAGTAGGGTTAAGTAAAATGTAAACTTCAATTTGCAAAAAATAAATTAAAAAAAAAAACCCAAAAGCTTACAATTCGAGAAAGTTAGAGATGAGAGCTCATTTATGGTTGAGACCAAAGGCAGAGAAGAGCAACTAGAACATGTCTCGACTTATATGACGCAATCACTATTTCCCTTACAGCCATGATCTATCCTAACTTCTATTAAGGTGAAATTCCCA
The DNA here is from genome assembly GCA_009761775.1 of Ficus carica. Lineage (NCBI taxonomy): Eukaryota > Viridiplantae > Streptophyta > Magnoliopsida > Rosales > Moraceae > Ficus > Ficus carica. The sequence goes on along the minus strand of CM019739.1, from coordinate 14,661,729 downwards.
AATTACCTTTTAATCCACATTAATGCAAGATTAGTTAATCTACGTTTACTAAATGCGCTTTGCTTTACCATTTACCCTTTACCACAATCTCTGTGCCAAAAAAAACAAAAAACAAAAAATCAAAACTACAAAGAGACCCTTCTTTACATCCAGCTGCTCCTTATCAAAACTCATATGCAAACTCCGAATATGTTCTATTAAGAGCTTCTAAAAAATTACAAAAAGAAAAAAAAGAAAAGAAAGAAGAAGAAGAAGAAGAAGTAGACACATACATCTTGTTGACAATTCGTTGACGTGATCCTCGTTGCAACCAAGTCTTCCAATCGGTGTTGTCCATACCGAATGGTTGTTGCCAGTCACCCCCATTTGCACATACCCTACGAGCCCTCAAATCTAGAGATGCAAGAAAAAAACAAGAAAAAAAAATGCATATAAAATCAGATGGGAATTCACCTGCAATAACAGAGGAACCAGCCTATAGTTTCAGTGGAAGCGAATAGTAAAGAATAAAGTTTTTAGGAGGATTTATATATAGATAATCAATTTTTAATTGGGACAAAATGAGGAAAATATAAGCACTTGTTTGGTGTCAAGGTTCATTTCAATCCAAACCTAAAAAATTCAATTTATTTGTCTTTTTCTAAAAAATCAACATCAGCTTTACTATTCACAGTTTTTGTTACTCAAATTTTAAAAGTCCATAACTTTGCATATACAAATCCAAATGGGAATTTTTTAAATTGCACAGAATTTCAAGACGAACGAAACAAGCATAGTAATGATATTTTTTTTTCTAAACACACTTCAAGTTTTTACACTTTTTAGTTTCGATAATTCAAACACCTCACCAACTCACATTCAATTCAACTCATTCTAACCTAAAAAATTCAATTTCAACACGTGCGTCAAATGCATGCTAAGTTTTTTTTTTTTTTTTTTTTTTTTAAAAAGGAAGAAGATGAAAGTTCACTGGGGGCTTCCCCACTCGGCTATGGTGGCTTATGCCCTGCTTGTGAGGGTAGTACTTAAAAAATCTCAAATACCCGAAAATCGACTTAGAAAAGTATTCATAGTATAAGGGCATCCCTGTCAATATAGGCGTATATATTTTTTTTCTTTTTAATTTCTAAAATAAATGAAAAATTTTGACCATGAAACAAGACAGACATATATGTACAAGGCAAATAACATACTCAAGGTTGGAACCGCTGCATTAGGCCTCCGCGGCATGCCTCTTGGTAGTGGATTTGGTTGAACCTGACGATGGTTGAATATGTGAAACAGGATTCGACAAGAAATAATAAATCAGATGAACTTCATCGGCAAAGCAGAGAAACATGAATAAAAACCAGAACTTTGTATGCCCATAAGTTAACAACAAGATATATATACAGATTTCCTTACCAAAAAGAAACAGAAATATAAGAACTTTTCATTGCTCTCAATTATTAACCCAAAAAATAAAAGAGAGAGAGAGAGAGAGAGAGAGAGAGAATTTATTAATTCAACTAATATAACAAAAACAAATGTGCGTAATTTAGTACCTTTCGTTCAAGAACAGATTTCACCTTTCTCTGTCACCTTCAGCATCCCTGGACCCAAACATAAGAATTTCAGCAAATCTAGTCAACAAAAGATGAACAGAAAGAAAAAAAATTTCAAATAATAATAAAATCTAAAAATTTGAAGAATTTCCTAGAAGGATAATCCGTGTTAAAGTTTCCGACGAGTTGAAAAAGGGAAAACCCAATTCCGTAAAAAAAAAAAACAAAAACAAAAACTTAATTGCGGAAAAGAGGAATTGATAGACATATAGATAGATACAGACGTTTTCAGATGTAAAATGCCTTCCGATCAGAATTGACCTGCCTGTCTATGACTTTGGTTCGGCGGAGAAGCTGGGGGAGAGGGGCGGAGAAACTGAGGGAGAGAAACGGGGGATGCGCTTTCCATGACCGACACTACTTGATTAATTTGGTTTTTTTTTTTTTTTTTTTTTTTGGTCTTTGCTTAAAACCAAGTGCTGATATCTTGAAGATCTTTTCCAGCCACTCAATCTTCTTGCGTGACGATGGAAGACAATCCCACTCCACTGTGATCCATATTTTAGTCAACTCCAACCCATTTATTTTATTTTAAAATACAGTAACTCCAAAATAAAATATCTATTATTTCAAATAATATTTCATCTCTAATTTATTACTCTATATCATACTCTAAAAAAAATATTCTATTTATATTCTTTTTTACAATCATTTAGATATTATTTTATATTTATTTCCTATAATCTTTGTATTTTATAAATTATATCCCCATATAATCTTTTTAACATATTAATCCGTTGATTGTTTTTATTTTTTAGAATAATCTTTAAAAATAGAAAGTTATATCAAATAACCAAAACACTATAAATTTAGTGTGATTATCAAAAACAACTTAATATTGAGTGAAAAAAAAACTACACGATTTTCTTAATTCCACACACACAAAAAAAAAAAAAAAGGAAACAAACTGACATTCAATATTAAAAAAAAAAAACTTAAAATTACATGACATTTGTCCCTAAGCTTCTGAATTAGTATGTATTTCCCATAAATGATCGATCAATGCATTTCGAAGCACGATATGAGCTTGTTTATCCTTGATCTGTCTATGTCGAGCCAAAAATTGTTGAAATTGAGTATTTTCATCAACAACCATTTCAACATGTGGAGTAGGTGCTTCATTTGCATCTTTAATTGGTGCATCTAAATCACGTTCATCCTCTACGATCATGTTATGCATAATGATACATGTAGTCATTATATCATGTAACACATTTTTTTGCCAAAAATGTGCTGGGCCTGCAACTATTGCAAATTTTGATTGGAGTACTCCGAAGGCACGTTCCACATCTTTTCTACATGATTCTTGTTTCATCGCAAAATATTTTTTTTCGGACATGTGCCTCGTGAATAGTTTGCACGATAGTGGACCATTTTGGGTAAATGCTATCGGCTAAATAATAACCCAGAGTGTACTCTCTACCACCAATGACATAATGAGCTTCATGAACAATACCTTAAGCGAGATTAGAAAAAAGATGTGATGACTCCAACACGTTGATGTCATTGTTGCTACCCGGTAAGCCGAAATATGCGTGCTTATTAGATATATGGGACGTCTATTTTTACGCCTTTACATTATGTATTTTGTGTTATTTTTGGTTTATCACATGTAATTGTTTAATGTATTTTTATGTATGCTTATTTATGGTTTGTTTATGAATTAGAATATCTTCTCAACTTTTTAATTTATGTAAAACTTGTATGTTGATTTACTATCTTACAAAATTTATTCAAAATAATAAAATAAAAAAGGTATAAAAAAATAAATATAGCTTAAGATTTAAACATACAAATACTTTATATATAGAAAAATGGGTAATTTTGAAAGAAAAATTAAATTAAGGGTAACTTTATAATTTTTATTTTTACCTAAATACTAATTTAAAATTTAATTAAAAAAAATAGTTTAGAGTATGAATAGTGATACTTCAAATATGAAGTATACTATTCATACTCTATATTTGAAGTTCCATTTAGAGTATGGGTTGGAGATGCTCCCATACTCTAAAATGGTGTAAAACTCTAAAATAGAGTATGGTTGGAGATGGTCTTATTACTTAAAAGCAAGAGAGATGAGCTGAAGAACAAGAAGAACAAGAACTTTTATGTGCAACACTGCCAGAATGTCGAACAGAAAAATTCTTCTTCTCTTTTTATTTCTTTCTATCTGTACTACACTTTTCTTCAGATTATACACAATTTATTGTACGGTTTGTACCATCGGATGATTGTTCTATCGAACGGAAGACACTTCCGTATAATAGAGCAAGCAAGAGATTTGAACTTAAAAAAAAAAAAAAAAAAAGTAACAGAAAGAAAAAACTTAAATTTGAGATTGTAGTTTTATTCAGCGGTCCTTTTATTTGTTTGAACTCGCTTTTTATTTTATTTTATTTTATTGTTGAGTAATGGTGTTAAATTCGAATAGTTAAGAGTTCAAATAAAAAAAAATTATAATTTTCGAATAGTTTTGCCCGAGGAATTTGGGGAGATTTCTCTTGGTTAATTGGGTTTTTTTTTTTTTTTTTTTTTTTCCGATAATGATGTGTACAAAATACCCATTAAAAAAAAAAAAAAAAACTTACAGCTCCATACGACATCTAACCTCCAAAAAAACGACATATTGTAAACCGCGACTCGATAAACGACGCCTTATTTTCCCTTCTTCTCATTCAGGACTTTGTATTACCCACCACCCCCAGTTCATTAGTGTTTCACAAGGTTAAAGCGTTATCAGAAAAGGTTAAAGCATCACCACAATTGCTTTCAATTAAATATTCCAGCAAAAATTAAATATTCTTTTCTATCCAAATGTACGTTACTGCCTCATAAACAATTACGCGTCTATCCTCAATTTCACCTTTGTCAGATGATTCCAATTATTATAATAAACGAAATGGACTATTGTACCCTCCTTAATCACCATCTCAAAGTTTGTTCCTCCTCAACGAGGAATCACAAGTAAAAAAGCTCCTTCAGGAGCTTCATGCAACTGCCAAGTGGCACAATAAACTGTGCTAAAATTCCCCCAAAAGTACTGCTGTGGGACCACAGGAAAATCCTTATTTCGTTTAGGTTTTATTTGCTTGAATGATCAATATAACATATCTATACATGATGTAAATAAATTCAAATAAGATATGTGGGTAAACGATATTTTTTTTAAAAGAAATAATTTGATAAAATGACCAAAATTTTACAAAATTAGTAAAATCATCACTATTATTTTTTCAAATGATCAAGAACAATTAGTTGGTTGACCAATTTAAAAATCATCAAGATCGATGCCTTCTGGTAGCTCTTAAACCGACACCATGATCATTCTTATATATTATGCTTGGTCCTATAGTTAAGAACATTAAAAGTTCTACATACGGAATAAGTAGTTTAGAAAATACCATACAAGCTGGGCTCATGCCAAATTTATAGCGAGATAGAGGCGAGAGAAGAAAGAAAATGACACCATGACGTTGAGGAGATTCATGAAACAGTGAAAACAAGGCTGAGAAAATGAAGAAGAGCAAAGTTGGTAGCAGAAGAAAAAGGGCTGCAATATGATAGAGGACATTGTGTTACGTGCTTCGCTCTCTTATCTTCTCTCGTCGAGTTTGATTCTTGACACCGGTTTTGTAAAGAAAAAAGAGCATGTATAATTACAATATGGGTTAATTTCAAAAGTAGCATATGTGGGAAAAATATTATTAAAAATAGCACCACTTTTGTTTTCCTTCATTACTAGCACTGTCACGTCATTCAATCTTCTGATATGTGGGTCTCAGAAGCATTTAAGGGATGCCAAATTCATGTTTTACCCCAACTTCCCACCCGCCCAAATCTCCCTCGTCTGCCCTAACCTGATTTGAGATGTAAAAATTATTTTTCTTAAGGTTTCATTTGCCCCCACTACAAACAGTTTGTTATTGGGTATTTTGATAAATTACCTCCAAGATACAACAAATCTACGAATTTAATAAGTAGCAATCTTATCAAATTTCAAAACAAGAAATGAAACTGACATTAAAAACTGGAGTTTTATAGCCTTTGAAATGTCTGTTTATGAAGAGTTGCAACGATACAACAATCATGCCTTTTAAATTAAAATATGTCTTTTCAGTCAAAAAACATATCTGTTTCAACATATATATCCGTTGATCATCAGAATTTAATTATGACCGTTGGATTGTAATAATTCAATTAATGATTTAAATTAAATCTGAAATCATTTAAATCCAACCGTTAGATTGTGTCTGATCAAATCAATTGTCCAGATTTAATATGAAAAAACACCGCATTGAAAAAAAGAGTGCTCCTTAATTCCTTACGACGATGCATACGTGCGACAATGCGTACATGCACCCTAAACACCCAATCGCCCTTGCACGCTCATGTGGTGGTGCATAGTAACAGCATAGTCCCCACTATATACTAGTAATCCTTACACTTTACTTGTTTTAATTTATATTACTATACTTGCTTCTGGTTTTTTAATGTGGGATTTTATTATTTCTACTACCATAATGGTAACAGAAGAGATTATTACAGTCACCCTAACAGTCATGAGGTCAGAAGAAAAAAATGTTGTCTAATGGCAATAAGGGTAAAATGGTAAATGTCAGTGTAATAAAAAATTTTAAGAATGTAAATATAATTATATTTGGATGTGGATGTGCTGTTAAGACGGTAGTGATGTGTATTGATGTGAAAGTGAATGTGAAAGACAGTATAGAGAGAATGTAAGAGATTGAAAATGGTTAAATTGCTTGTCTCTTTGGGCAGAAAATGAGTCTGGGAGAGGGAAAGTGAATGAAAAAGCATGAAAATGCAGCAGGTATGTTAATAGGCTGGCCAAATTTCAAGTTTGGGAAAGGGAATCACATTTGTTTTAATCTAATAATTAGAAAAATAGTAAACTTAAAAAAAAAAAAAAAAAACAAATAATAAATAAAATTACTTTTTTTTTTTTTTTTTTTTTTAATGAACCCGTCTTCTTCCTCTTCGGTGAGATCCACCCCCAGAGAAGAGGAAGACCCGAGGTGGCAATCTTGAGCCACGTCGTGGAGGAGACGAGTGGGTCCACACCCCAAGACTTTTCCCCATTGCAGACACCCCATTCTCTAATTTCCCTTCCTTTAATTCACACAATATCTTGACTGAAAAATTGGACGTAGAAAGAAAACAAAATCAGAATATGCCATGGGATCAAGTTTTGCAAAAATGGGTAAGTTGGAAAATAAGAAAGAGGTTTTCACTTGTTAGGCCTTGGCTTTGCGGGAAGCTGTTTTAGTGTTTCACTAGTTTAATGCACGTACGCATGGGGAGGAGAAAAATAAATAAATAAATAAATGAGAACATATAATAAATATAAATGATTAAGATAAATAATAAAATTGCAATAAGTTTATATATATTTTTAGTACTTATTTTTAAAATATTAGAATATATATACTCAAATTTATATTAAAATATCGGAGTTATATATACAAACAAACACATATATATATATATATATGTTTACAAATAAAGTTATCGCAAGTGAAATATTTTCAGCTGAAATGCTATCGACTATGTTTAATTTCTTCAGCTTTTCTTCTGAATTGCCATGATGAAAAAAAAATTAATTATTTGATATTTTAAAAAAAAAATTTGAAATAAGTATGATATATAATATGTAATTATATACAAAAGATAATTGTACTTTGTTTCCTTTTGTTTTTTGGATGAGTCAGCTGAAAATTTTAGATTTATGTTGGAGGATGATGTGCCGAGGGCTGAAATAATAATAAATATACTTGTATGATAGCTTGTAATTTATGAATATATATATTGAGTAAGGAATTAAAAATTTTTGAAACAAATTACGAATAGTAATAAACCTTGATTCAACTTCTTCTATTATGGGTTGGGTAAAACAGATTTTTTTTTTTTTTTTTTTGGCTTTCAAGATGTCATGTCTTTGGATCCAAAGATGCTAGTGGTGGTGGGACGTCTTTGGGGGATTCAGTTGGTGGTGCAAGTAATAACATTGGTGATTCATGATCGTCAAAGGTTTTTAGAACTATTGCGTCAATTATAAATAAGAAAAGTACCTTGATGAAAAACCACTTCACCATAGAAAAATGACGGGCAAAAGCAGTCGAGCCTCAAGAGGCAGTGAAAACCATATTAAAGAGTCTTAGGTAGCAATTAAGAAGGAATGAAAACAAAGTAGTAAGTTATCAGAAGGTAACAAAGAAAGTAGTAAAGGGTTTTAGGTGAGAATTGAATAAGAGTGAAAGCAGAGTACATGGCAAGATATAGAAGACACAGTAATTGTTGAAGGTAAGAATAAGATAGCAAGTAAATAAATACTCTATTTATAACAGAACACTCTAGTAAATGAGATAAAAAAAATTAAAATTTCTTTTTTGGTCAAAGGAAAAGATGTAAAATATGGGATTTTATACGGATATAACAGAGCCATATCTATTAAAAAAAAAGCAGAAGAAAAGAGGACAATTGTGACTAAATAACAAAGTTATAGCAAATCAACATATGACAAATCATAAAATATAATTCAGAATTATCAATAACAGGGATACATGTATAAAAAACTAAAAGAAAACCGATGATATTTCACAATAAATATCAAAATCACATAAATATTATATTTGCATATCACAGAAGATAAATTAGAAGCATTAAATAGCAGGGACAGATCAGCAAAAGCACAGCAGACAATCTCAGTACAAAAGCTACAAATATGAAGCGAAATGGAACATCTGGAAACCTAAACAATAAAAAACTGTAAAAATTGGTGTAGCTGTGACTAAGTAATATGAAAATCTAACAACATCAATAATATCTTGCAAAAGATGGAGAGATTTTAGTGAGTAACAGAGTTACAGATAAGAAAAAGTATTACATAAACATTAAATGTCTGGGGCAGATCAGCAAAAACACATTAATATATATCAATTCCAAAGTTGCAAAGAACAAATATCATGAAAGCTTTAGAAATTTAAAGAGTCAAAAATTCACATAAAGCTTATATTTGCATATCATAGAAGATAATTTAGAAGCATTAAATAGTATGTTAAAAATAGCAAAAACACATCAGACAATCTCAGCACAAAAGCTGCAAATATGAAGCAAAATGGAACATCTGAAAACCTAAACAATAAAAAACTGTAAAAATTGGTGTAGCTATGACTAAGTAATACGAAAATCCATCAAAACCGATAATATCTCACAAAAGATGGAGAGATTTTAGTGAGTAACAGAGTTACAGATGAGAAAAAAGTATTACAGAAACATTAAATGTCTGGGGCAGATCAGCAAAAACACATCAATATATATCAATTCCAAAACTGCAAAGAACAAATACATGAAAGTTTTAGAAACTTAAAGAGTCAAAAAGTCACAGAAATCTTATATTTGCATATCATAGAAGATAATTTAGAAGCATTAAATAGTAGGGACAGATTAGCAAAAACACATCAAACAATCTCTACACAAAAGCTGCAAATATGAACAAAATGGAACATCTGGAAACCTAAACAATAAAAAACTGTAAAAATTGGTGTAGCTGTGATTAAATAATACGAAAATCCATCAGAACCGATAATATCTCGCAAAAGATGGAGAGATTCTAGTGAGTAATAGAGTTACAGATGAGAAAAAAGTATTTCAGAAACATTAAATGTCTGAGACAGATCAACAAAAATATAGCAAGATGTATCAGTTCAAAAGCTAAAAAGAACAAAAAACATTAAAACTCTAGAAATTTAAAGAATCAAAAAGTCAAACAACTCATTCAAATATAAAGAAAGAACACAATTTTTACATAAAATAGAGCTACATCTACCAAAAAAAAAAAAATGACAGATCAAAGAATAATAATTTAGGGTTTGTTTGGAACACAAGTTCCATTCAAATTAAACTGTACTTTTTTCATCATGTTTTTTGTCTTTTCTGAAAAAGTTTTTTGTCTTTTATGAAAAAATCAACAAAAATTACTATTCAAACTTAAAAATTTCAACTCAACTCAAACTGAACTTGTGTACCAAACAGGTCCTTAAAAACATTAATTCAGTTACACAAACCAAAAGAAACGTAACAACATGCTTTAGTACAAAAACTATGAACGATAAGTAACATAAAATACTAACAAACCTATATAATTGAATAGCTTAACTATTTATTAAAACATAAATAAACAATACAATTTGTACATAAAACAAAATCAAATATACAACATAATAAAATTAAAAATACCAATTTCGTAATGAAATAACAAAAAAAAAAAAAAAGACACATATGATTTAAAAACCAAACCATAAACTTTCAAAACGGCATGTAATCATAAACACAGTAACCAAAAAAAAAAAAAATGAATCAAATATTACCCGGGGTGGGAAAATTGCAAAACCAAAAGATGTAATATATGGAAAACATAAAAGAGGTCTTCAATATTTCTCTTTGTAGTCCCAATACAATTATCTTGAATCATTATTATTGTAACCTAAAAAACAAATAAACAAAAATCGAAAATCAGAATCAATATATATTATTTTTTAAAACAAAATATTAAAACAAAAACTAAAAACTAAAAGACATACCTCATTCTTTCTTCTATTTTTTTAGCTCTTCATTTCTTTCCAAAATTTCTCCTAATGTTGAAAATGTAAAACGATAATGACGATAGTAATAACAATAATAATAGCAAAAACCAAAGCAAAAAAGTCATACCCATATAGAGAAAAAAAATAAAAAACTAAAAAAAATAAAAAAAAAATCCAGAGACTCAAAAGAAGGGGAAAAAACGAACCCCAATGAAAAAATTATAACAAAATAAAAAATAGATCCCATTTTTCTTTCGTTTACTGTTTAAAAAAAAAACCAAAAAAAAAAAAAGATGAAATTTTTATCAGATTATATATATGCAGAAACCTAAAACAATAAAAGTAATTAAAAAAAAAAACCAAAAAACAAAAATAAAACAAAAAAAATGGAAATAAAGATCAAAAATTTAAATTAAAAAATCATTTAAATATAAGAAAAAGCCAAAGTGAGCAAAAACACAATGTAACAATGGATCAGGATCTAATCTTTAAAATTTTAGGGTTAAAAAAAAGAAAAGAAAAGGAAATCGATGTACAGTAGAATATGAGAAAATAAAAACTTAGGGTTAGGGAAATAAAACAAACAATACAAAGCAGAGACTAGGAAAAAAAGAAATATTTAGAATAGAAAAGCTTTAAACCAAATAGAGAAATCAAAAACATATTAGCATTATAATAGAAGAGAGCATGAACAGTGCTAAAAAAGGCAAAGAAAGAGAGATATAAAGAAAGAGAAAATGAACAGTGCAGAGAGAAGGCGAGGTAGAGAGAGAAAAAAAATGAAATGAACATTAGAGAAAGAGAGAGAGAAAGAAAGGACATTCAAGGATTATAAGGATAGAATCGTCCAAACACTGCACACACTGCACACACAACACACCATAGACTAATTTCAAAGGGCAAATTCGTGCAAACATACATAAGAAGGGCAAAAATGTCCAGCAACTGTAGCTCCCTAAGAAAACAACTATAATTGAAGGGCAAAAAAGTCTATGTATTGTTAAAGTGAAGGGCAAAATCGTCAGATCACTGTTACCACTATAAAAAGAACCACAATCGAAGGGTAAAATTGTCTTTATACCCAAAAATAGGGGTAAAACTGTTTGAACACTGTGGAAATGAAAAAAAAAAAAAAAAAAGCAACTATGAGGGAGGAGCAAAAATGTCAATACACTATAAAAAGAATAGTAACTAGGCCCTCCATTCTAGTATGTAGTAATAATTTGCTTTTTTTCCGTCTTTGTTTATTCGGAGTAGTAAGTTGAATTTCATCTTAATCTCAACTTAAAAAAATATTAGAAAATAAAAGAAAAAAGAGAGGAGAGCATTGGGATTTGGGAGAGGAGTGACTCGAGTAAGAAGGAGAGAAAATGAGGAGGGAGTGGTAGATCACCTAGTGAGAGAAATAAGAGAGAAGAGAGAGGTTCGTTCTCTTATGATGTTTGGTATGCAGTTCCTCTAACAATCTCTTTAATTTAGGAGAGATCAAATTGGGTTCTTTTGAAAGGTTTAGAGTCTCTTTCCTAGTCCATTCGTTCATCTTTTCTCTTCTACCAAACAATTAAAAATATCAAAATCTTCCACTAACTCTCCACTCCTCTATTTCCTTACACTTTTCTTTCCTACCAAACACACTCTAAATGTTACCTTTAAATAAAAACTATCTAAACACATATTTAACATAAATACACAATTTAATTCTACAGTTGTATGTAAATAGTCCATTAAAATAAACATTCAAATACAATCTGCAATCTCAATATGCTCATACAAATCAGCACCAAGTAAGAATGTATCTTAGATATAACGCCAATGAGTGTGTGTGTAAGCATACATATACGGCTGCTCAAATATCCAGCATTGCTGGACTTTCTCTTTTAAGTTGTACCACTTTATCTCCCGAGTTGTGCCACTCTCTTTCATGGGTTACACCGTCACACTGAACAGCTGCCGAACAACATAGTTATGAGAAACGAAAATTTGAAACTACTCCAATTCAAACCCTCCCACGTGATGAGTGATGAGCCAGCGGGGACATCACCTAAACGAATCATGATTAATACCACACTTGTTGCCATTATTGTGAGACAAAATTATCACTGGAAAAATATTCAAACAAACAAACAAACAAACCCAATCCATTATGCTGCTAAAACAACACACACGGACTTATAAAAGAATCAGCAGTGAAAATCTGATCTCCAATGATATATATATATATATATATAATATATATAAATATAGATATGCAGATAAATAGTTTTAATTATTATTATTATTATCAATATCGGAACTGATCATACGAAGTATACGAGCACATGTATAAACGGAGCAAAACGCCTGCAATCCCATCAAAAGCAGCATCAGAACAACCGCCAAAAGGGTGAGAAGCTGCCATGATCCAAACACGTAAAGCTTCAGGAACTTTCCGAATTTGACCCTCCACCTCCCGTTGTGATACCTGTTCACGTCTTCAATCACCTTATCCAGGAAGGGCACTTTGGTCAATCTGATCGATCTGCTCATCCCGTTCCACAGGTTTGCCACTTCTTCGTCACTCTTCAACCGGTTGAAGATTACGCTCCTCTCTCTCAGCAGCTTCACGTCGTCCGCCGTGTCGATAATCCCGTTCATCAACTCTGTGTAACGGGTGAAAACCAACGGCCCTGATGCTTTTGACGCTTCGTATGCCACCAGGTTTCTTAACACGGCCTCTGTGTTAACGTCTAGGCTGATGGTCGGGAGGTGAAAAGTAACTGTTTTCAGGTCGAAAGTTATGGTGGAGAGGTTACCGGTTGTCGGAACGAAAGTGACACCCGATTTTGAGAGATCGGTCACGGACGGGATTGTTATCTCCTCTATGAGTGGTGGTTTGTTGTTGTTGTTGTGGTTTTCATTTTCGTCTTCTGGCTTGACGTCCTCTTTGACTTGTGAGAAGAACATTTGAATTGGTGTTTCTAGCATTCTCAATCCAGGAACGTTGGACAGGATTGTCCAAGGCAGTTTGAGAATTACTTTGATAGGTCTTGAGAAAAGTACCCTTTTGAGAAGATGTATTGGACGCTTGTTTAGCTTGGAGAGAATCTTCCATACGGTAGCGAGGAGTTGTTTCACGGAATTTAAGTTGCTGAAGGAGCTTTCTTTGTCACCTTTATCCGTGCCTTCTCCGCCGCCTTGACATACCTCGTCTATGTCGATGACTTCTTCAGGTTGCGATTCGATGTTCGGGGTGATCATGCTGTATAAGAACTCCAACAAGTGAGTGCAATCAGAGACCGGCGTTGTGAGACGAATGTCCACCATCTTGAAAGGAGAAAGCTCTTGAGAGAGCCCCGACAACATAGAAAACAACATGTCGTCGGCTGCTACGAGCGATGAGAATTGGAACTCCAACATTTTCCTCAAGACGAAAAGTGGGATTTGGTTCTCGAGCATGACCATGTCCCTGAGGATGGCGTTGTGCGCAGACTTTCTCCCGGTGCAGTCAACCAAATGTGACATCCTTGAGGACAGTCTATTTAGGACCTTCCCTTCTTTGGCGGCGTAAACTTGGAGGAACTCAAGCAAGAATGAGGCGTCTATGGCCATCATCCAAGCAAGCGTTTCGCCGCTGATGTCCAAGTACTTGTGGTAACATGACCTGATCCTGTGCTCATGCTTTGTCAACTGTTGAACCAGGTCTTGAAACTTGTGGTTTTGGAGGTGCTTTTGGGTCATTTTTGCGGCGGCTAATTTGTACCTTTGCATTCCAGAGAGCTCCGGGCGCAAATAATGGTAAGGACCAATTGCCACCTCTTGTGGGGTGTAGGAATCAGGATCGCTAGCCATCAGGATCTTGGGGACGTTGAAAATGCATACCGGCACTTCGCTGTCGTCCTCGAGCTCTTCTTCGAGCGTTCGACGGATTTGAGTAACCCATCGGAGCTCGTCGAAGCTCGAGTTGCATTTGGAGGATGATGAGTGTTGGATTTTGGACATGTTTGATGTAGATCTATAGGGGAAAAAAATCTTGTAAAGGTTTTCGGTTTTGAGAGGATTGTGCTGTTTGGGAGTTGGGAAAACTAGACCTTTTATACTTGAAATTAAAGCATAGTGGTTAATTTATATTCGGTGAAAATATCTTTCAATTATGTCATGACTCAACGTAATCTACTGTGATAAATGTGAATTTCATGCAACGTGGTATAAATTTGCTGACATCATCAATTGTGTTTCTCCTGGTAAGATTATAATCCAGCTGTACATCAACTTTATCGGGTTCACATTTAATAATTTTTTCCCAAAAGGAAGCCTTGTGAAAATGACATTGCAGTCTGGCTAGATTTGTTGTTTTGTTTTGTTCCACTTTAACATAAAAGGAAACAATGAAAACGACTACCTAACTTGCTTGTTCGCTCTATTATATGGAAACGACTACTGTGACAAATGTGAATTTCATGCAACGTGGTATAAATTTGCCTGAAGTCATCAATTGTCCTTCTCCACTTAAGAATATATTTATTAGGTTCACATGTAATTATGATTCCCAAAAGGAAGCCTTGTGAAAATGACATTGCAGTCTGGCTTTCTTATGAGGTCCGAGATTTGTTATTTTGTTTTGTTCCACTTTAACATAAAGGAAACAATGAAAACGACTACCTAACTTGTTGTTTGCTTTTAAAGTGGTTTATAAAGCCTCCCACCCACACCCACACCAACCACCCCCCGCCTAAATACTTTGATTTGTGATAATAATAAAAGTTAGAGAGGTAATAAACTGTTTGGCCAAAAGAAAGAGGAAAAACAAGAAAGAAAGAAAGAAAAAGATCAAGTAAAAGAGCATATTCAGATTTAAATGGACGTTTAACATATAACAGTAATAAAAGCATAGTCTAACTAAATGGGGTCTTGGTGTTCAACTCAGCGGAGGGAATAGTGGGTTGGCGTAGGAGCAAAGCAAACAAAATAAATAAATATTAGACTAGTCTTGGTCCAAAGTCTCTTTTCAGCCATGGTTTCTGTTGCCGCTTTCTCTCTTTCTTGGCTTGTTTTGTTAATCAGGTCAGTTGTCACTTATTTCTTCAGCGCCTTTCGACTAATGACCGCAACTTTGTTCAGTGCTCGTCCTTTACCTCGAACATCCAAACTCTCAAAGTCTCAGCCATGTCTGCCCTACACTGCTAGAGGAATACAAGAGGCTCACCGTTGGTCAACCAACTATTTGAAAACCTCCGTTCTTTCTTAGGTTTTGATCTTGTTGGCAATGCTTTCACTTGCAAAGAAGATCGATTAACGTCAGTTAGCATGAATAACTAAACTTTCTTAATTGAGAAATATAAACATAACAGAGAAAAAGTCTTCAATCTGTCGTTTGATACTCCTAATTGACCGTTTTGGTACCATTATTATTGCAATCTACAAAAGCAAATTAACAAAAGAAAAAAAAAAACTAATGAAATAAATACAACAAAAACAAAAACATACCCCATTCTTTCTTTAATTTTTGCTTTGCATTTGTTTCCATGATTTCCTGAATCATATTAATGCAAGTAAAAAAAAATGATAATAATAAAAAGAAAAACAAAAGAAAAAAAAATGGAAAATACTTTTCTTTGATTATATACATGCACAACAAAAAAAAAAAAAAAAAAAAAAAATTAAAAAAAACAAAAACAAAGAAAAAATCGGCCAAATGCTTAAAAAATAGATGAAAAATAATCATAATAATAATATAAAAAAAAAAAAAGAAAGCGAAAAATCTTTTGTTCAATCATCTACATGCAAGAAAAAAATATATAATAATAAAAAAAAGAAATCAAAATAAGGAGAACACAACCAGAAACAACAAAAATTTCAGCAACAAAAATCGAAAACAAAGTTTAAATTTCAGTGACAAAAATTTAAAATTTAAGGTTTGGAGAGGAGAGAAAACCCAAGAGAGAGAATGAACAGTGGGCAAAAAATAACAAAAGGGGAAAAAAAATTAAAGAAAAAACAATGAAAAAAAAAACAACACAACAAAAATTAAAATCTAAAGTTCCAAAACAAAAATCGAACAACAACAGAAATTGAAGAAAATGATACAAAAACTAAACCAGTGATAAGAAAAAAAAAATCAAAACTTAGGGTTCGGATAAAACAAACACGTGTGATAAATGCACAAAAACACACTTTTATTCACATAATTTATTAGATAATTTACATTTTAAATGAGTATTTTCATAATATTAATTCATAATATTTATTTTAAAAAGTATTTAATATTTTATTTATTTTGATAGATTTTATTTTATTTTTCCTTTCTTTTCCTTTTTCTCTCCTTTCTTACGCAGGAGTAACCACTGTTGTGGCTCAATCCACGTGCGCCAGCTGCCAGCCCAAGCCGTGTGAAATCTGCCCAGGCCCGCAATCCCAGCCCGCGAGAATCTCGGGCCGGATTCTCACCCAGCAGCCAGTCAGGCCCGTGATTCCAGCCCAGACACGCAGCCCCAGCTCTCCCTCCACGTGCGCGCAATCCAAGCCCGGGCGTGACTCCAGCCCGTGATCCTAGGCCCGCGATCCAGCCCACGACGCGTGAAACCTGCCCAGGCCCGCAATCCCAGCCCGCGAGAATCTCGGGCCGGATTCTCACCCAGCAGCCAGTCAGGCCCGTGATTCCAGCCCAGACACGCAGCCCCAGCTCTCCCTCCACGTGCGCGCAATCCAAGCCCGGGCGTGACTCCAGCCCGTGATCCTAGGCCCGCGATCCAGCCCACGACGCGTGAAATCTGCCCAGGCCCACGATCTTAGCCGCGTGAATCCAGCCCACGACGCGTGATTCCAGGCCCGTGTTCTCCACATCAAGCCCGCGGGAATCCAGCTGCCAGCCAGGCCCGAGATCCAAGCCTGCAGCCCCAGCCCGTGATTCACGCCAACTCCAGCCCAGGCAGTCAAATTCCCCAAGCTGGATTACCGCCTCTCTCCACTCGGCTTACCAACCCGGAAAGGCTGATTTTGTGGGCTGAAATTTCTCAACATTGTAGCCTATAAAAACATGCCTTTGGAGCAAGCTTAAACGTTTTTCCTTTGGTTTTTGGCTGAGTTTGTGACATTATTTTTCTCTGATTCTTGCATTTTTCATCTCATAATTTCTTGTTAGAATTTTGTGAGATGAATCGCAAGTTAGGCTAGAGTTTTTGGGTGAGACTAGAGATGATCTTATGTGTGTAGTGAACTTATTTGGGTTTTAATTCTCCAATGGTTTGTAATGTTCATACATTTGAGTAAATAATTTTTCTTCCATCTTATTTCTCTTTCACATCAATATATTTTGTTGTCAACTTTTATATAAATTTAGTCAAGCTCTTTTTATGTAATTGTTGCACGATAGAGTATATTGATAGTATTATTTTATAAGTAGTCATTTACTGCAATATTGCTTATAGTATATTGTCGCTTTTGGATTTCTTATAAGATAATTTTTGTTAGTTCTTCACGTAAGAATTTTGTTTACTCAAATACATTCTAATTCACAAGTTTTTCAAATCTTTATTTTCCGATTGATTATTTGCGAAGTGAAACTTTCAATTGAGTTATTTTATGAATCAAAATCCAAATAGGTAAACGAAACATATAGGGGATTCTCGATGTCTTACCATTTTGATTATTGAATTTTTCTCCATATTAAATTACATTGTCTTTAAATTTATTTCAAAATCACAAAAATATTTCTTTTTCTTCTTTCTTTGATTAGTTATTCCTCTAACGCTTTTGTTCCACTAATCTTTTCTTGTTTATTTTTATCACCCTCCTCGTGGGATCGACCGTCCTAATTGTGCTACAATCGACCGCTTGTTTTTGTACACGTTTGGGCGTAATCAACGTGGAAAAAGAACATGAGAGAGAATGAGAAGAACATGAACAGTAGAGAGAGTGAGTGAAAAAAGGGGATGAGCGACGGAAAGAACAAAGAAGACCAAAAACTAGGGTTTAGAGGGCATAAATCTAAAGAATGAGAAGAGAGAGAGAGAGAGAGAGAGAGAGAGAATGAGAAGAACATGAACAGTAGAGAGAGAGAGTGGAAAAGGGCGATGAGTGGCGGAAAGAACAAAGAAGACCAAAAGATAGGGTTTGAAGGGCATAAAAATCCATCCACTGTACACAAAGCCACTGGTAGACACACTCAGAAGGGCAGAATCGTCCGCACAGTGACAAAAGGGTAAAACCGTCTGCTCACTCATTGTGAATCCTTAAAAAAACCATGATTGAGGGGTAAAATCATCCATTAATTGTAGAAAAAACAGTAAAACCTCCCTCCCTTTTAGTATATAGTAATAATTTGCTTGAATGATTAATATAACATATATATATATACATGATGTAAATAAATTCAAATAAGATATGTGGGTAAATGATATTTTTTTAAAGAAATAATTTGATAAAATGACCAAAATTTTACAAAATTAGTAAAATTATTATTATTATTTTTTCAAATGATCAAGAACAATCAGTTGGTTAACCAATTTAAAAACCATCAAGATCGATGCCTTCTAGTACCCCTTAAACCGACACCATTATCATTCTTATATATTATGCTCGGTCCTATAGTTAAGAACATTAATAGTTCTACATACGGAATAAGTAGTTTAGAAAATACCATTCAAGTTGGGCTCATGCCAAATTTATAGCGAGAGAGAGGCAAGAGAAGAAAGAAAATGACACCATGACGTTGAGGAGATTCATGAGACAGTGAAAACAAGGCTGAGAAATGAAGAAGAGCAAAGTTGGTAAAACAAGGCTGCAATTTGATAGAGGACATTGTGTTACGTGCTTCTCTCTCTTATCTTCTCTCTCGTCGAGTTTGATTCTTAACACCGGTTTTGTAAAGAAAAGAGAGCCTATATAATTACAATGAAGTTGTAAAGGCACAAGAAAGAATTTGGTAGGAGAAGAAAAGGATACAATGTGATGCACACAAAAAAAAGGAAGAAGAAGAAGAAGGGAGTCGTTGTTCTATTTTATGATAAAATAGAATAACAGAATAATGGGGTTGTGTTAAACATGTCATATTACTTGTTTATTTATCTTAATATAATTATTGGACCAAAACTTTTTCTAATTCAATTATCTCATAAGTTAGGAAGTTTCTATAGTAAAAACTGTCCTTTTTTTCACTACTACATTCTGATATATGCATGTCCACACTCCACATTAATAATTTAAGATAATTATTCAACTGAATTGCAAAAGAAGAATTAAGAAGCGCTTTACCAACTGCGGAGCAGATCAAAACCAACATACAATGAACCAAACCACCAAAAGACCTCTAAAAAATATTTATTTACCATCATATATGTTGAGTTGCAATATCTAACATTAAAATAACAAAAATTACTGCTAAATGTGAAGTTAATGTCCTACGAAAGAGCTGTTAGAAAAATATAGAGCATAAAACAACGAACAAGTGAAACTCAAATATAATATAAAGAAAAATTGTTACACCAAAATCAACCTTAACTCGAAGGAAATAACACACAAAGAAGATCGTCGAGACACGTGAGACACGCGTTCCTTAAAACAGATTCATCCCCTCCGGTAAGTGCACGAGGCTTTAATGGATGTCTGTCTTTCAGGATACAACGATGAACAATGGTAGTCTAGCACGATCGAAAATCGCTTCAGGCGAACTTGAAACCAAGCCTTCCCTCTATCATCAAAACTTCAAAAACCGACCACCACTAGAGAAAACGGCAGAAAAGAAAACAAGAGAAAGAGAACTTGTGATGTATGTTCAAGTGGTGATTTCAAGCTTGTGGAGGCCTCCTTTTATAGGCTCCAAAATGAGATGTTACAAAATCAGAATTCATTGGATTTTAATCCGAATTAATGCAATGCATTAGTCTTTAGATTAATTTTGTACTAATCATGCACTAATGCTGCCCTTAAAACTCCATTCTTAACTCTTGGAATATGAACAATCATCCTTGGAATATGAACTCATCTGTTTTTTGGAAAAGAGAAAAAAAAATTTTGCAAAACAAAACTCGCGCAAGAACAAGCTTGACGGACTGACATTCGCGTCGCCCACGTCGTGTGGACGCACACATTGGGCCCCTAGCCCACCGGGGCCAGTAATTTGCACCCCCTCCTGCGCGTAAGAGAGCCTCTTGAGTACACAATCTTACCCAAGACCAAAAATTACAAATTCTTATAAAGTTCATCAAGCTTTCATGTCTAAACAATGTGGGACTCCACATTTATAAGCAATTTTTCCAACAAAATTATATTCCATTGGGCACACTTTGAGCATCAATTTCTCATTCACCCGAATACCATTTTGAGTGTATGAATATATAATTTCGATCTCCTCGCGACGGAGAACACAAATCCACCAAGACCATTTAATTTTACTAAGTGGGTCCCACTCAAATTTGAACCTCAAAATGGTTTAAAACCCATTTTTCCAATAAGAGCGTCCTTCTGCAGGCAGTAAGCGGGTCGATCGTACACCATAAAACAATATAACTAACAACGCACTTCAAATTTATTAAGCAGATGTCCGAGACGAGTAGCACCTATTATCAGCTATAATGACATGAAATAAAAATACGGACAAAGCAGAGGGAAAAATGCTTGTAATAATTTTGTCACAAGGAACACAGAAAAATAGTAGCCAACAAACTGAGACTGCCCATCAGCAGAACACATAAATAAAGCTTCATGAACTTTCTGAAGTCAACCTTTTAGTTTCCATCGTCAGTATCTTCAGCGAAATTTTCCGTAAATAGTCAGACTGTAACAAACAAAAAATCAATGAGGAAATGAAGGGGGAAAAAAAAAGGTTAAAAATCCTAATCTTTCTTTAGAATGTGCAAGCACACGTATACGTACCTGGGTTGTAGCTTCAGTGAACATCTTTTCCTCAAACCTTCAAGCGATTTTCTTGAGTTCATCCAATCCCTCTCCGCCGGAGAAAGGGAGCTGCTTCTTTAGTGTTTCCACTCTTTACATGTAACACATTAAGTTAGTTAACTCGATGAATTAACGAGCATTCAGCAGTTGGGTGAGGTTCTAAAACGTAAATCTCAATTTGCCCAAAAAAGGTTAGTGATGGGAGCTTAATTATGGTTGAGACCAAAGGCAGAGAAGAACAACCTTAACATATCTCGACTTTTACGACACAATCATTCTCTCCGCTAAATCCATGATCTCTCCTAACTTCTATATTAAGGTGAAATTCTCAAACAAGTACCTTTTACCCACATTAATGCAAGATTAGTTAATCTACTTTTACTAAATACACTTCGCTTACTCTTTACCACATTCTCTGTGTCAAGAATATAAAAAAATACTACAAAGAGACCCTTCTTTACATCCAACAGCTCCTTGTCAAAACTCATATGCAAACCCCAAATATGTTGTATTAAGAGCTTTAAAAGAAGAAGAAGATACATACATCTTGTCGACAATTCGTTGACGTGATCCTGGTTGCAACTGAGTCTTCCAATAGCTGTTGTCCATGGCGGGTACTCCATCTTCAATTGAGGAACTTTCATAGCGGGTACCCAATCTTTAATAGTAGCCAACAAAGTTAGAAACTTGCTATCAGCCGAACACATAAATAAAGCTTCACAAACTTTCTGAATTTGACCTTTCCTATTCCGCTTCATTTCCATCGTCAGCATCTTCAGCGAAATTTTCCGTAGATAGTCATTCTGTAACAGTCAAAAAACCAATGAGGTAGTGAAGGAAGGGGGAAAAAAAAAAGTTATAAACCCAAATCATTGTTTAGAATTAATGTGCAAGCACACACACACACACACACACACACACACACACACATATATGTACCTGGGTTGTAGCTTCAGTGTATATCTTTTCCTCAAACCTTTTAGCAATTTTCTTGAGTTCATCCAATCCCTCTACACCGGAGAAAGTGGTATGCTTCTTTAGTGTTTCCACTCTTTACATGTAACACATAAAGCTAGTTAACTCGATGAATTAACGAGTATTCAGCAATATGGTTAAGTTCTAAAACGTAAATCTCAATTTGCCCAAAAAAAGGTTAGTGATGAGAGCTTAATTATGGTTGAGACCATAGACAGAGAAGAACAACCATAACATATCTCGACTTTTACGACGTACTCGTTCTTTTTCCGTTACAATCCATGATCTCTCCTAACTTCTATATTAAGATGAAATTCTCAAACAATTACCTTTTACCCACATTAATGCAAGATTAGTTAATCTACTTTCACTAAATGCACTTTGCCTTACCCTTTACCACATTCTATGTACTAAAAAATAATAATAATAAATAAATACAAAGAGACCCTTCTTTACATCCAACAGTCCCTTGTCAAAAACTCATGCAAACTCCGAATATGTTCCATTAAGAGCTAAAAAGAAGAAGAAGAAGATACATACATCTTGTTGACAATTCGTTGACGTGCTTCTGGTTGCAAACGAATCTTCCAATCGATGTCGGCGGGTAATCCATCTTCAACTGGTCTCGAATGGTTGTTGGCCATCAAAAACCAACCGAACACACTGCCAATATATATATTATACACAACAAGAAAATCCAAATATATAGATCAATTTACGCCTTTTTCCTCCAAAATGAAATAATCCTCAATAAAAGAACAAACTTTACAAATTGACAAACACAAAAATTTATGACTTACCATCAGAAAAACCAACTCAAATTATAAAATAAATTGCACCTTTCCTTTCTAATAAAGAATTTTCCTTTGCCACGTTTCGAAGAATCAAAACCCTACTCAAGCCGGGTATGGTTATCAAGTTTGATCCTCCACTAAAACGCCCTAGAAATCCGATGAATTCACACCCTAATTAAGATCAAAGAGTTAAGTTAAAATGATCGCTTTATTAAAAAGTTAAGAATACATACGTTTGTGTTTGCAGTGACGGGTCAAGAATCGGTGGTGGTAGTGGTCGACGTTTTGGGGGTGGTTCTTCCGCCGGAGCCTTGACTTCTGAGATGTCGAGCGACCTTACGACCAAAACACTGCTTCCATACAATATATATATATATATATATATATATATTCCGCTGGCAGTGGATTTTGTTACGTATTATTTATTTATTTAAGGTCTGTTTGAAGCACGAATTGAGTTAGAAATTTTTAAATTTAAATAATAATTTTTATTAATTTTTTTAAAAAAAATAAAAATTTTTTAAAAAAAAATAAAATTATGATAAAAAAATATAATTTAATTTAAAATGAGTTGAAAAAACAAACTAATCCTTAATTTTTTTTTTAGAGTGAATTTAGTGCATCTGTCGGCACGTGCTTGCTACGGACCTCGTCCTAGATATGCCCCGATGCTTGTGGTCAGGCCCATTTGTTGCATCCCAATGTACTGTAGCATGTAGAATTCTATACTTTTGAAATTTATAATAGGTTTTTAAAAATAATAAATTACAATATATTTTTATTTATTAATCCTCAGATTTTTTTAATAAATAATGGATTTATTAATAAGATATTTTTAACTTCTAATAATAGATTTATATGTATAATTTGAGAGAGAGAAGAGAAGATAAGAGAGAGGAGAAAAGATGATGATCATTTTTTTTTAATTATGTGATTATATATCTGATTGTGTTATTTATTATTGTTTTTAAAATTCAATATTAAATTTACTATAATTTTTTTCAAAAATGATATTTGACTCTTTCTCGCATAGAATTTTAACTGATTTTGAAGATTGCCCTAAAAATAACACACCTCTAAAATATTATCTCATTTATAATAATTTTAGAATTTTTAACCTCTTATAAGATAAAAAATATCAACAATATGTTTTTTCTAAAATTACCTTCAACTAATAAAAAAGGTATGATGATAGAATAACACTAATAATCTGAGTAGAATATTTTTGGTAGTTTATCATAACATTTTTGGTATTCAACATGATCTCTATTGTTGATGGTCTCTATTGTTGGTATCGGAATTCGATCTCCGGGCGCGGGAGAGAATGATAGTCTTCCATAATACTTTTTACATTCGACTGGATTAAAATTTGATATTCCACCCAATATTTATACTACACCGGGTTTATTATATTTAAAGGATTGTATATAACATTCTAGCAAATTGATAACATAATTTATCATATTAATTCGTTATTTCACAATATTAACAATAAAAAAAAATGTACAAAAAACATGAACCCAAAAAAAAAAATCTTTTTACCAAAATAACTCTAGCAAAATTAAAATCCCAAATTAATAAAACTATAATTTCTCATCTCTCGTCCCTCACCAACATGCGTCACCATCGATGGCCGAGCTCCATTCAAAAAAGAAGGAAGAAGAGGGATAGAAAGACGCGGAGAGAAAGAGATGAGAGAGATCTGACTTCGGCCGGTGATTCGTCAAATCTAACAAGCTCTGCGCTTAATAGACTTGTCGCTGGCCAAGAGATCTCAGCGTTGATGAGCGAAGAGAAAGAGAGAAGAAGTGATATCTTCACCGGAGGGAGAGAGAAGAGATCTCTAATGCCAAGGATAGATCTGCATGATTACTGACGAAAGAGATCGCGCATCCGAATCAACATTGTCTGTCACAGAGAGAGATCGCGCGAATTGACGCCGGAGAAAGATCGTGCATGGACGCCTCTGAGCAAATCTGGCCCATCGCCGACTTCGAGGAGCTTGGAAGAGACATGAGGATGGAGGAGAGAGAGATGTCGAAGGAGAAAGGGGAGGGGAGAGAGTAGGGAGGGCGGAGAGAAAGGGAAGAGAGAGAAACATCAAGGGAGAGAGAAGGAGGAGAGAGAGAAGGAGGAGGGTGGAGGGAGGGAACCATTGAGGGAGTAGAGAGAGGGGCAGGAGTGAGAGATTTGATATTGATGTGTTGTGGTTTATTAGATAATAAGGATGTTTTAGTCTTTTCGGTTGATAATTAAAAAGATTAAGGGGGTGTTTGGTGTATGAGTTTGAGTTAAGATTTTTAAGTTTTAATAGTAATTTTTGTTGATTTTTTCAGAAAAAATAATAAAATTTTTCAGAAAAGATAAAATTGAGTTTAAATATATGAGTTTGAGTTATAAATCCAAACTAACCCTAAAAAAAATCAATGGTAAATTAATACTAGAGTATTAAAAAAATCAAGAGAGTGTAGATTTGAATGACTAACTTCCACAGTTTTATCTAAATTTTATGAAATAATTAAATTGATTACCAATGTTTTAAAAATATTTACGTAAATAATAAAGTTATTAGGTAAATAGATATTTAATAGGTAAAATAAATTTTGTTGGACAAAAACATATTAACGAGAAGTAAAGAAATAAATTATGTGATAAATTTATTATTCACTTACTTTTGCAAATTGCAGTTTTCCTTCATGGAAAATTATTAAATGCCTAGTTTTTTTTTTTTTTTTTTTGCGAGATGTAAAGTTTTTTTTTAAGGGAAAATAAAACTTGTATAGCATAACGGTAATATCACACCTGACTCTATTTAAAAAGTGTAGAGTTCGAATCTCTCAACTCTCAGTTATAAAAAAAAAAAATATTTTCTTAAGAGAAAAGAAAAGATTTTAAATATGAGCAAAAAATTGTGATTGTGTTCCAAAATTTTTTTGAGAAAGATTGTGTTCCAAATTGCAACCAAATTATTGAAAATGTGTATGTATTTTTTAAGGGCAGATAAAATAATTTAGGAAATAGCAAACTTTGTGAGGGAAAAAAAAGTGATTGAGGTGCAAATTACAAAGTGTTTGTTTTCTCATATTTTATCAAGGGGAAAAAAAAAGATTTAAATAAGAACAAAAATCAACAAAATTTTTCTCCCTCTTTCGAAGTGGAATTTGAACCCACGCCCTCTTTCGAAGACCAGAACTTGAGTCTGGCGCCTTAGGACACTCGGCCATCCTGACATCTGTCTCTTTATCCCTCCTTTACTTTTCTCTTTATTTTAACCATGCCTTAGCCCACTCCTGCTTTTTTTAATTTAAATTTAAATAAATAATAAAATGGCTATTCCTTTTTTTTTTTAATTATTATTATTAGTAATATAAAATGTATTCCATTACTTGTATGGACATATTATTTGGTAGAAAAAGTCCACCTGTGCAGTTTTGCCCCCACAATAGTTGGGTCCTATCCTCACACACACACACATTTTAAAAAAAAAATAAGTAGACACACATATTGCATGTGTGCTTGTACTAATCTACGAATATATATTTCAAACTCTAACACAATTTATATTATATACATATATATATATATATATAAATACAGAGTGTTAAATCTGGTGCCGTGTGGAAGTAACAGTGACGTGGGAGTGAATTTGTGTTCATGCAGTGGGTGAGTGAAAGGAGTTTATGCTGCAGAAAACTAAGTGGAAGCTGACAAATGCAGCCATGAAGTCAGACGAAATAAAGGATTTATTTCGCATATCCATTCAACTTAAATTAAACTGTACTTTTTCATTTTAATTTTTATTATTTTTTTTTAAAGTCAATAAAAATTATAAAAAGTCAACCAATTTAAACTTAAAAATTTCAACTCAAATCGTTTCATCAAACGGATTAAAAATGTTGTTTAATCGAAATGAGGGTAAAATGGTAAATGTCAGTGTAATAAAAATTTCAAGTATGTATATATAATTATATTTGGATGTGTATGTGCTGTGAAGAGGGCAGTGAATGTGAAAGACAGTATAGAGAGAAGGTAAGAGATTGAAAATGGTTAAATTGCTTGTCTTTTTGGGTGGAAAATGAGGGGTGTTTGGTGTTTGGTGTTTGAGTTGAGTTGAAATTTTTAAGTTTGAATAGTAATTTTTTTGTTGACTTTTTAGAAAAGATAAAAAAAAAATTTCAGAAAAGACAAAAAATTTTTTTCAGAAAAAGATAAAAATTTGAATTTAAACCTTAAATTTAAACTTGAGATCCAAACGAAACCTGAGAGAGGAAAAGTGAACGTAAAAGCATGAATGTTAATGGGCTGGCCAAATTTCAAGTTTGGGGAAGGGAACATATTTGTTTTAATCTAATAATTAGAAAAATAGTAAACGAAAAGGAAAGCTTAAAAAAAAAACATAAAAACATTATTAAAAAAAAAAAAAACTCCCCCTCTGCCCACGAACAAGTCTTTGTTCTTTCCCTTCCGTCGATCAATGACTCTTCCAGATCATCTCTCAAGTGGAAGTGGACAATAATGAGAAACGTATTTAAAATTAACTCCACATTTAACTTTTTTCTTAGTAAACTTATAAAAAATAAAAAACAAATAATAAATGAAATTACCTTTTTTATTTATTTATTTATGAACTTGGCTTCTTCTTCTCCGGTGAGATCCACCCCAAGAGAAAAGGAAGACCCGAGGTGGCAATCTTGAGCCACGTCGTGGAGGAGACGAGTGGGTCCACACCCCAAGACTTTTCCCCATTGCAAACACCCCCTTCTCTAATTTCCCTTCCTTTAATTCACACAAAATCTTGACTGAAAAATTGGATGTAGAAAGAAAACAAAATCAGAATATGTCATGGGATCAAGTTTTGCAGAAATAGATAAGTTGGAAAATAAGAAAGAGGTTTTCACTTTTTAGGCCGTGGCTTTGTGGGAGGCTATTTTAGTGTTTCATTGTTTTTTTTCATCTTTATTTATTCTGACTAGTTAGTTAAATACTTAAAAAAAAATAAAAATAGTTAGTTGAATTTCATCTTAATCAAAAAATATAAGAAAATAAAAGAAAAAAGAGAGGATAACATTGGGACTTAGGAGAGGAGTGACTCGAGTGAGGCTACTACTTTTGCAATAGCACGTGAAATACAACATGATCAGAGGGTTTTATTTTATTTTATTTTATTATTTTTACACCCTAACCTAGAAGCCTGTTAGCTATGTTTATAGCTCATCCGTTAGTGTTATTTAAATCGCACCATTCGTTTTTCATTTAATGGTCTATAACAATCTACTAGATACATCCCGTAAAAAGAAAGTGTCGGATATAAGACACTTTATATTTATATATATATATATATATATATAAATAATATGTCTCAAATATAAGAGTTCGATCTATCCGATATAATATTGTATTTATAATTTTCTAACTATTAGTCAATTTATATATAATTTTTTATATAAAATATTATAAGGTATTCTTTAGAATTATAGATATAAAAAACAAATATCATTAAAAAATATTAAATTGAAATAAACTAAGATTCTTTAGAATTATAGATATAAAGGACAAATATCATTAAAAAAATATTAAATTGAAATCAACTAGTTATTATAATGACATGTAAGCAAAATTACAAATGTTGTATTATAAATATATCAGATATAAGATAACCCTTATATAGATATATTATATAGTTCCCTTTCTAGAATAGTAAGTATAAAGTTTCAAACTAGCACGTGGTTATGCATCCCAAAAAGAATTAATATTTATCTCGTAGTTGGGGAAATTAACTAATTCAGATTTAATTTTCTCAACTCTGAGAAATTAATTTTTTATTTACTAAGACTGAAAAAAATAAAAAAATAAAAAAAACAGACTAAGCCAACGACAAATATGCAATATGAACAACTCAATTGGGGGCAGAGAAATAGAATAGGCACAAGTTGTACATTTATACTAATTTGGGAGTAGGTGTGAGGTATCTATGCCAGTACAGATAATGATACACTTAGCAACGCTTTTTTTTTTTTTTTTTTCCCACTTTATATTTTTTAAATCCCAAACGATTAAAATCATGTTCTCTTTTGAAAAATACTATACCACTTAAAACTATATATATTCTTTTGAAGAAATCCTATCAAGACAAGGCACATCCAGCTCAATCTTTTGCATACCATGCCGGATATGACCATCAAAGACAACAACCAATTGAACAAATTAACAAAAAGGAATCTATATAACCACTAATCAACACATACAACCTTGTATATCATCATTGTATTATCTAAAATTAATAGTGTACTTGAATAAACCATTTCAATAGTTAATATTGGACTTTAATGTAATATCCGTAACTAATGGAGTGAAATTATTCAATGTTTCAACTAGCGCACAACAGTCCGGTTTAACTCAAATTCAAATCTAATTTTTCACTTTTTGAAAATCTATATCACATATATATTTTTCTACACATTTACATTATTTAAGAACATGATTGGTAAGAAGGAGAGAAAATGAGGAGTGAGTGATATATCATCTAGTGAGAGAAATAAGAGAGAAGAGAGAGGTTCTTTCTCTTATGATGTTTTGTATGCAATTCCTTCAACACACTTTAAATTGGGTTCTTTCTCTCCGGAGAGATCAAATTGGGTTCTTTTGAAGGGTTTAGAGTCTCTTTCCTAATCCATTCATTCATATTCTCTCTCCTACCAAACAATTAAAATATCAAAATCTTCCACTAACTCTACACCCCTCTCTTTCCTTACACTTTCTTTCCTACCAAACACACTCTAAATGTTACCTTTAAATAAAAACTATCTAAATGCACCTTTAACATAAATACACAATTTAATTCTACAGTTGTATGTAAATTTTCCGTTAGAATAAACATTCAAATACGATCTACAATCTCAATATGCTCATCCAAATTTGCACCAAGTAAGAATGTATCATAGATATTACATCAATGAGTGTGTGTATACATAAATATACGGCTGCTCAAATAACTGGCATTGTCGGACTCTCTCTTTCAGGTTGTACCACTCTATCTTCTGAGTTATGCCGCTCTCTTTCACAGGTTACACCGCTGGACTGAACGGCTGCCGGACAACATAATTATGAGAAATGAAAAAAATAAAAATAAAAATTATCCAATTCCAAATTTGAAAGTACTCCAATTTAAACCCTCCCACGTGATGAGCCAGAGGGGACATCACCAAAACGAATCATGATTAATAACACAATTGTTCCCATCATTGTGAAACAAAATTATCACTGGAAAAATATTCAATCAAACAAACATACAAACCCAATCCATTATGCTGTCCAAACAACACACACAAACTTTTAGTGATATGTTTCACAAAGGAAGAAAAGAATCGGCAGAAAAAATCTGATCTCCACCGATATATATAAACATAGATATGCAGATAAATAGTTTTAATTATTATTATTATTATTATTATCGGAACTGATATGAAATATACGAGCACATGTATAAACGGAGCAAAACGCCTGCAATCCCATCAAAAGCAGCATCAGAACAGCCGCCAAAAGGGTGAGAAGCTGCCATGATCCAAAAACGTAAAGCTTCATAAACTTTCCGAATTTGACCCTCCACCTCCCGTTGTGATACCTGTTCACGTCTTCAATCACCTTATCCAGGAAGGGCACTTTGGTCAATCTGATCGACTTGCTCATCCCGTTCCATTGGTTTGCCACTTCTTCATCACTCTTCAACCGGTTCAAGATTACGCCCCTCTCTCTCAGCAGCTTCACGTCGTCCTCCGTATCGATAATCCCGTTCATCAACTCCGTGTAACGGGTGAAAACCAATGGCCCTGATGCGTTTGACGCTTCGTATGCCACCAGGTTTCTTAACACGGCCTCTGTGTTAACGTCTAGGCTGACGGTCGGGAGGTGAAAAGTAACTGTTTTCGGGTCGAAAGTTATGGTCGAGAGGTTACCGGTTGTCGGAACGAAATTGACACCGGATTTCGATAGATCGGTCACGGACGGGATTGTTATCTCCTCTATGAGTGGTGGTTTGTTGTTGTTGTTGTTGTGGTTTTCGTTTTCGTCTTCTGGCTTGACGTCCTCTTTGTCTTGTGAGAAGAACATTTGAATTGGTGTTTTTAGCATTCTAAATCCAGGAAGGTTGGACAGGATTGTCCAAGGCAGTTTGAGAATGACTTTGATAGGTCTTGAGAAAAGTACCCTTTTGAGAAGATGTATTGGAAGCTTGTTTAGCTTGGTGAGAATCTTCCATACGGTATCGAGGAGTTGTTTCACGGAATTTGAGTTGCCGAAAGAGCTGTCTTTGTCGCCTTTATCCGTGCCTTCTACGCCGCCTTGACATCCCTCCTCTATGTCGATGACTTCTTCAGGTTGCGATTCGATGTTTGGGGTGATCATGCCGTATAAGAAGTCCAACAAGTGAGCGCAATCGGAGACCGGGGTTGTGATAGGAATGTCCACCATCTTGAAAGGAGAAAGCTCTTGAGAGAGCCCCGACAACATAGAAAACAACATGTCGTCGGCTGCTACGAGCGATGAGAATCGGAACTCCAACATTTTCCTCAAGACGAAAAGTGGGATTTGGTTCTCGAGCATGACCATGTCCCTGAGGATGGCGTTGTGCGCAGACTTTCTCCCGGTGCAGTCAACCAAATGTGACATCCTTGAGGACAGTCTATTTAGGACCTTCCCTTCTTTGGCGGCGTAAACTTGGAGGAACTCAAGCAAGAATGAGGCGTCTATGGCCATCATCCAAGCAAGCGTTTCGCCGCTGAAGTCCAAGTACTTGTGGTAACATGACCTGATCCTGTGCTCATGCTTTGTCAACTGTTGAACCAGGTCTTGAAACTTGTGGTTTTGGAGGTGCTTTTGGGTCCTTTTGGCCGCGGCTAATTTGTTCCTCTCCATTTCATAGAGCTCCGGGCGCCAATAATGGTAAGGACCAATTGCCACCTCTTGTGGGGTGTAGGAATCCGGATCGCTAGCCATCAGGATCTTGGGGACGTTGAAAATGCATACCGGGATTTCGCTGTCATCCTCAAGCTCTTCTTCGAGTGTTCTACGGATTTGAGTAACCCATCGGAGCTCATCGAAGCTCGAGTTGGATTTGGAGGATGATGAGTGTTGGATTTTGGACATGTTTGATGTAGATCTACAGGGGAAAAAAATTTTTGTAAAGGTTTTCAGTTTTGAGAGGATTGAGTTGTTTGGGAGTTGGGAAAACTAGACCTTTTAATTGTAACAATAACATCATTAAGACACTTTAATTCGGTTGCCTTTTGTATTAAACAATTGTCAATGCGTTTCTCATGGTTAATATTTTACTTGAAATCAAAGCATAGTGGTTAATTTTATATTCCTTGAAAGTATCTTTCACATGAGGTTATGACTCAACGTAATCCACTGTGATAAATGTGTTTTCCGTGTAACGTGGTACAAGGGTAAAAAAAAAAGACCTTTTGATAATAAATTTGCCTAACATCATCAATTGTGCTTCTCCACTTAAGATTATCATCCAGCCATAAATCAAATTTATTAGGTTCACATTTAATTATTTTTCCCACAAGGAAGCCTTGTGAAAATAATATTGCAGTCTGGCTTTCCTATGAGGTCCGAGATTTGCTATTTTGTTTTGTTCCACTTTAACATAAAGGAAACAATGAAAACGACTACCTAACTTGTTTGTTTTCTTTTAAAGTGGTAATAAACTGTTTGGCCAAAAGAAAAAGGAAAAACAAGAAAGAAAGAAAGAAAGAAAAAGATGAACTAAAAGAGCATATTCAGATTTAAATGGACGTTTAACGTATAACAGTAATAAAAACATAGTCTAACTAAATGGGGTCTTGGTGTTCAACTCAGCGGAGGGAATAGTGGGTTGGCGTAGGAGCAAAGCAAACAAAATAAATAAATACTAGACTAGTCTTGGTCCAAAGTCTCTTTTCAGCCTTGGTTTCTGTTGCCGCTTTCTCTTTTTCTTGGCTTGTTTTTGTAATCAGATCAGTTGTCACTTATTTCTTCAGTGCTTTTCGACTAATGACTGCAACTTTATTCAGTGCTCGTCCTTTACCTTGAACATCCAAACTCTCAAAGTCTCAGCCATGTCTGCCCTACACTGCTTGAGGAATACAAGAGGCTCACCGTTGGTCAACCAACTATTTGAAAAACCTCCGTTCTTTCTTAGGTTTTGATCTTGTTGGCAATGCTTTCACTTGCAAAGAAGATCGATTAACGTCAGTTAGCATGACTAACTAAACTTTCTTAATTGAGCATTAGTTTATGGAAGCTTACTTGCTTTTGACTAGAAAAACAGATAGCCTCATACACAGGGCATGGTACCTGACTAGCTCACTTTTTGTCCCTGGCCATAAGGGATCAATCATCCATGTTGTTTTTGAAGCATAGAACAAAAAGCTGCCATTAGAAAAGAACACATTATAAAACCGTTAACAGATGATCGAACTTCTTTTCAAACTCTTTGCTGAAGAGAAGTAGAATTCCATCACATGAATCCATATGCCCTTTAATTCAGAGGCCACCTATTAGCTTCTATATTCTTGCCTCGAAGGGTAAAGCGTTGCAATTTCTAGGCAAATGTACAAGTATTTCACCCCTTTCCATTCAAAAAAAATGTCATCACTCATCCCTCACAAGTCTTGTCCCCAACTCTGCCCTAGGCTTGGGTGAAAGACCCTTTGCCAACATCTCTTCATCATACTTTCTAGCCATGTCTAACATGCCCTTATCAATCAGAGCATCAATCAAAGCATTGTAAGCCGAATCATTCGGACTGCACCCGAGTTCCTCCATCTTCTTCCACACAATAAGAACCGGCCGAAGAAATCCCCATCTCCCAAACTTCCTCATTAGCATCACGTAAGTGTCTGTCCTCGGACGAACACCGCTCTCAATCATCCTATCGAACAATCTAAGAATCTCTTTTGGCTTCTCCATAGACCCCAAAAAGCAATGATAAGTGATCACATCCGGCAAACAACCTCTCTCAGGCATTTTATCGAGCACCTTCGCCGCTTCCTTGTATCTCCCATTTTCACACAAAAGCTTTATGATCGTGTTGTAAGTCACTACATTGGGCTGACAACCCAACTCCCTCATCTCCCCAAACACCCGAATCGAAAAGTCGACGCCTTCGGAGAGCCCAACCGCACGAACAACCGTGTTATACGCCACCACATCCAATTTGAACCCATTCCTCTTCATGTCCTTATACAATTTCACAGCCTTCCATGGCTTCCCACTCTTACAAAGTATATCCATATATATCGAATACGTATGCAAATCCTTCTCCAGACCTCTCCGATCCATCTCTTCCCAAAAGTCCCTACACTTACTCCACCACCCAATTCTAAACCACCCACGAAGAATCATATTATAAATCTTGGTACTCTTCTCAAAACCCAAATCTTTACCATTCCAAAAGCACAAATCTTGCGCCTCAATCACATGCTTCTGATCACAAAGCGTGTCAATAAGATTACAAAAAGTAGTCTCGTCCTTCAAACCAAACTCCTCCGACCGGTTATAAGCGTCCACGGCCTCTCTGACGAGATGGGCGGAGACATAGCGTTTGAACAAAACGCGAAACGTCGCGTGGTTGGGGACGGAAACTGGGTTCTGATTCATTCGGCGGACCAAGTCCCAACAGAGGCCGAACTCGAAGAACTTACCGAGGATGTCGAGCATGCGGTTGTAGGTGTCGGTGGTGTGTTGGAAGCGGCAGTGGGTGTCGACCCAGTTGAAGAACTCGAAGGCGCGTTGCCAGTCGTTGCAGTACGAGGAGAGGGTTCCGGTGACTGTGTCGGAGTCGAAGTGGGGAAGCTCCGGTCGGGGTGGGTTTGGTGGGTTGGGATCGGATGTGGTGGAGAATGGTTGCGTTGCGGAGGAGCTCAGAAGGAGGGTGGTTCGGGTGGTGCGAGGGAGAAGAAGGAAGCTCCTAGTCCTGAGGCATCTCGAGGTTAGGAAAGACAGCATGTTTTTTCTTCGTCTTTCTTTCTCTTAATTTTCAAGGTGAGGGCCTGGTTCGCAACTGCAAAGGGAACAATTGCATGTATAACCTCCAAATGAAACAGCACTACAAATATAACCTTGTTTTAAAATTTATTTTCTTTTTTATTTTTTTAATTCAATTTTTAAGTAAAAAGACTAAAAAGACTCGTAGCTTTCAAAAAAAGGACCCTTCCTTCCTCTGAAACTTAAAAGTCCCAGACATCATCTGACCGTTATTCCCTCCAAAAATCTACCACCAAAAAATATAATAATAATAACTCAAGCACTCCCTCTGCTCTGCTCTCCTTATCCGTCCCTAACCCCAACCACCCCAACCCCATTGATCTTCACTCCCCCCCCCCCACCCAAATATCTACCAGGTAAAAAAAAAAAAAAAAAAATCAAGCACTCCCTCTGCTCTCCCCGTCCCTAACTTCAATCATCCCAACCCCATCCCAATACCATTAATGTATTTGGGTATTTTGTATTAGTGACTTTTTCAAGATTTTAACAAAGTTGTTCTACAACTGGTTTTCAAGATTACAGTTGGGACGGTCCGCACGACTTGTTGTCGTTACTATTTTTACCAACCGAGAAAACCGTTCCAACCGTTTGACGGTTGGAATAAATTCCAAAAATAAAAAATAAACCTTTTTTATTTTTTTTCTTTTTGTTTTAACATGGAAAATGAAACATTATAGAATATCTTAATATCAATGAAATAAACTATTCAAATAAAGAGATATGTAAAAATTAAAAATAAGAAAACAAGAAAAAACTTTCATTTTGAACATGTCGATCACTTCGATCAGTACAGTCGGGACGGTTCGCAAGACTTGTTGTCTTCAATGGTTTTACCAACCGAGAAGATCGTTCCAACCGTGTGGTGGTTGGAAGAAAGTCCAAAAATGAAAAATGAAGTTTTTTTTTTTTTAACATGGAAAATGAAACATTGTAGAATATTATAATGCCAATGAAATTAACTATTCAAATAGAGAAATATGAAAAAATTAAAAATAAGAAAGCAAGAAAAAACTTTCATTTTGTACATGTCGATCACTTCGTTCAGTACAGTTAGAACGGTCCGCAAGACTTGTTGTCTTCACTGGTTTTACCAACCGAGAAGACCGTTCCAACCGTTTGGCGGTTGGAAGAAAGTCCAATAATGAAAAATAAAGTTTTTTTTTTTTTGTTTTAACATGAAAAATGAAATATTATAGAATATCTTAATATCAATGAAATTAACTATTCAAATATAAGGATATGCAAAAATTAAAAATAAGAAAACAAGAAAAAACTTTCATTTTGTACATGCTGATCACTTCGATCAGTACAATTGGGACGGTCCGCAAGACTTGTTGTCTTCACTGGTTTTACCAACCGAGAAGACTGTTCCAACCGCCAAAAAGTCCAAAAATGAAAAATAATTTTTTTTTTTGTTTTAACATGGAAAATGAAACATTATGAAATATCTTAATGTCAATGAAATTAACTATTCAAATAGAGAGATATGTAAAAATTAAAAATAAGAAAACAAGAAAAAACTTTCATTTTGTACATGTCAATCACTTCGATCAGTACAGTTGGGATAGTCCGCAAGACTTGTTGTCTTCACTGATTTTACCAACCGAGAAGACCGTTCTAACCGTGTGGCGGTTGGAAGAAAGTCCAAAAATGAAAAATGAAGTTTTTTTTTTTACATGGAAAATGAAACATTGTGGAATATTATAATGTCAATGAAATTAACTATTCAAATAGAGAGATATGTAAAAATTAAAAATAAGAAAGCAAGAAAAAACTTTCATTTTGTAAATGTCGATCACTTCGTTCAGTACAGTTGGGACGATCCGCAAGATTTGTTATCTTCACTGGTTTTACCAACCGAGAAGACCGCTCCAACTGTTTGGCGGTTGGAAGAAAGTCCAAGAATGAAAAATAAAGTTTTTTTTTTTTGGTTTTAACATGGAAAATGAAGCATTGTAGAATATCTTAATGTCAATGAAATTAACTATTCAAATAGAGAGATATGTAAAAATCAAAAATAAGAAAACAAGAAAAAAAAACTTTCATTTTGTACATGTCGATCACTTCGATCAGTACAGTTGGGATGGTCCACAAGACTTGTTGTCTTCACTGGTTTTACCAACCGAGAAGACCGTTCCAACCGTTTGGAGGTTGGAAGAAAGTCCAAAAATGAAAAATAATTTTTTTTTTGGTTTTAACATGGAAAATGAAACATTGTGGAATATCTTAATGTCAATGAAATTAACTATTCAAATAGAGAGATATGTAAAAATTAAAAATAAGAAAATAAGAAAAAACTTTTATTTTGTGCATGCCGATCACTTCGATCAGTACAGTTAGGACGGTTCGCAAAACTTGTTGTCTTCACTGATTTTACCAACCAAGAAAACCGTTACGGTTGGAAGAAAGTCCAAAAATGAAAAATAATTTTTTTTTAACATGAAAAATGAAACATTGTGAAATATCTTAATATCAATGAATTAACTATTCAAATAGAGAAATATGCAAAAATTAAAAATAAGAAAGCAAGAAAAAACTTTCATTTTGTACATGTCGATCACTTTGATCAGTACAGTTGGGACAGTCATTAAGACTTGTTGTCTTTACTGGTTTTACTAAATGTTAAACCACCTTTAATTGCAACTGATAACTTTTGTAATTAATATTAATCCAATTAATTTGACATTTTGATTAATTAAAACATAATTTATACTTGATTTTTTATTATTAAAATTAGGTAAACCGTCTAATAATTAGAAGGTCCGCAGGGTCAGTTCGGTATGTATGGACCAACCGTAAAATGGTTCGAATATTAATTATATTTTAAAAATGTGTCATGATGATTTGATTATCGAGTATTAATTGCTTTTTGATCTAAGTAAATTGAGAATTCCATGATCCTGATTACACAAGTAGAACAAAGCTAACCTTGCGAATTATTACACAGTTCATCCATGCAAATCATGCAGACCGTGAAGACCGTTCTATTCAAAGACAGTCTTCTCAATTAAAATTATTAAATATCAACTCTATTTTAAGTTTTTTCAATTAGTAAGTACATATTAACTAGATACTTTATAATAAAAAATGTGACTTGTGAATTTAGTAGTGTTACCATAGTAATAGTGTGGCAAATAGTACCATAATCATATTGATTGGAGAAGCCTAAATTAAATAAATTATTTTGATTTTAGTCATATTTCAAAGATTTAATTGTAAATTTTGACGTTGTTATCATTATAATAGTATGATTATAGTAACCCAATCACACTCTATATGTAAAGTTATGATTATAGAGTTTTAATAAAGTGGAGTCATAATTTTTTTTTTTTTAAAAAAAGGCTAATCCATTTTTTAATCTTTTTTCAAATAGAGAGATATGTAAAAATTAAAAATAAGAAAATAAGAAAAAACTTTTATTTTGTGCATGCCGATCACTTCGATCAGTACAGTTAGGACGGTTCGCAAAACTTGTTGTCTTCACTGATTTTACCAACCAAGAAAACCGTTACGGTTGTAAGAAAGTCCAAAAATGAAAAATAATTTTTTT
Organism: Ficus carica; assembly: GCA_009761775.1. NCBI lineage: Eukaryota > Viridiplantae > Streptophyta > Magnoliopsida > Rosales > Moraceae > Ficus > Ficus carica. Next base: position 14,623,304 of record CM019739.1, on the reverse strand, counting down.
TAACATGAAAAATGAAATATTGTGAAATATCTTAATATCAATGAATTAACTATTCAAATAGAGAAATATGCAAAAATTAAAAACAAGAAAGCAAGAAAAAACTTTCATTTTGTACATGTCGATCACTTTGATCAGTACAGTTGGGACAGTCATTAAGACTTGTTGTCTTTACTGGTTTTACTAAATGTTAAACCACCTTTAATTGCAACTAATAACTTTTGTAATTAATATTAATCCAATTAATTTGACATTTTGATTAATTAAAACATAATTTATACTTGATTTTTTATTATTAAAATTAGGTAAACCGTCTAATAATTAGAAGGTCCGCAGGGTCAGTTCGGTATGTATGGACCAACCGTAAAATGGTTCGAATATTAATTATATTTTAAAAATGTGTCATGATGATTTGATTATCGAGTATTAATTGCTTCTTGATCTAAGTAAATTGAGAATTCCATGATCCTGATTACACAAGTAGAACAAAGCTAACCTTGCGAATTATTACACAGTTCATCCATGCAAATCATGCAGACCGTGAAGACCGTTCTATTCAAAGACAGTCTTCTCAATTAAAATTATTAAATATCAACTCTATTTTAAGTTTTTTCAATTAGTAAGTACATATTAACTAGATACTTTATAATAAAAAATGTGACTTGTGAATTTAGTAGTGTTACCATAGTAATAGTGTGGCAAATAGTACCATAATCATATTGATTGGAGAAGCCTAAATTAAATAAATTATTTTGATTTTAGTCATATTTCAAAGATTTAATTGTAAATTTTGACGTTGTTATCATTATAATAGTATGATTATAGTAACCCAATCACACTCTATATGTAAAGTTATGATTATAGAGTTTTAATAAAGTGGAGTCATAATTTTAAAAAAAAAAAAAAGGCTAATCCATATTTTAATCTTTTTTCAAAATGTGTTTTGGTGATTTGAGAATTACAAAAGAGAGATTTTATCAATTATTAAGTATTACTTGCCTCATAATCCAAGCAAACAAAGCGAACTGTGGCTTCGATCACATAAGCAAACTGTACGAACTATTACACGATTCATTTATGCAGACCATGCAAACCGTTCTATTTCAAGACGGTCTTCTTGATCTATAACTTATTAAATATTAACTCTACCACAAGTTCTTTTATTTTGATTAGAAAAGTCTAAAGTAAGTAAATTATTTTGATTTCAATTACATTTAAAAATTTCAAATTGTAAATTTATGTTACCATTGTAATAGTACGACAATAGTAAAATGTCCACAATTTTATACATTTAATTATGAACAAAGAGTTTTAATAGTAGGGTCAAATATTCTAAAGAAAACCTTGAAATTCCTATTAAGCAGACCGAGATGATCGTTCTGACTATTCCAACCGTACTGACCAATACAAACGGTCTGCTCGGTTTGCACGGTCTTCCCAATACTGTTCGTCTCTTTTTCTTCTTCGGAATTTCAGATTTTTTAGGCCGAAAACAGTGCAAAAGGGTCTAATCTTGTTGTTTTTTTTTCAGTTTAAATGCATAAATATGAATGCCCATACTTTGGATGACAATTTAAAACTTGATTCCTCAAATTTTTTTAGATTTTACAATGCTTTGAATCTTTACTTCTCCCATGCAACACCCAAAGTATGAACTACTAAGAACGCCGGCCGGAATGTATGGATGACGGTGGTCGGACGATGGTTGGGGGCGGCGATGGTGGTGGGAGAGAGGGTGAGGTGGTGGAAAGAAAGTGAAGATTTTTGAATGAATAATATGAGGTTTTCGTTTATATTTTATTTTATTTTCAAATTTATTTATTTTTATTTTATAAAAGGGCATTTTAGAGAATTCAAATGCTTCATTAAAAGTGGAGGTCATCCTTGTAAAACTTTTTATTAAAGGTTAGTGATGTAATTGGATGACCATTTTAAGGTCAAATTTGCAAAGCACCCGAGAGATCGGAAACTGCAAAATTCTGATCTCGGGTCACGCCCGACTTGGCACGCGAGAAGCCGTACCATCTCAAACAATTAGTGTGTCTGTTTTTTATGAAATATTTAAATTTAAATTTATTAATTTTTTAAAAATTAATTATAAATTTTATTAAATCTTTTAAAAAAATAAAATATGAGATAAAAATAAGTTTAGTTGGAGTTAAACTTAAATATCAAACAATACCTCAATAGTCGAGCCCAAAATTCTTTTTTTTCGAAAAACTGCAGTGAATAGAATTTTTCAGGATTTTTTTTAAGAATTGAAATTAAAGAAAATAAATAAGAGAGGTGTTTATTAAATTCGTACATTCGTTAAATTTATTTAATTAAGGACTCGTTTGATTCTTCATCTCATTTTAAATTAAATCGTACTTTTTTCATCATGTTTTTTGTCTTTTTTGAAAAAGTCAACAAAATTTATTGTGCAAACTTAAAAATTTCAACTCAACTCAAACTGAACTTGTGTACCAAACGGGCCCTAAATCTTATCATATCTGTAAATTTGTTCGATCAACTCCAATCTACACTAATGGATCCATGCCCCCCCCCCCCCCCCCCCCCCCCCCCCAACAAATCAACATTTATGTTGAAGTTTGAATTTATTTGTCTTATTTTCCGGCCCAAAACCTGCTTCCCTCTTTTTTCTTTTTAATTTTGAGTTTAATTAATATTTGTTTCTTGTAATTGATTGTTATATTACAATTTAGTTCATTACTTCATGTTTGAATTTGATTGTGTTGTTATTCCATTGAACTATTTTATGGTTTAGTAGGTTAATTTTAGTGCTTAGAGTCTATAGATTAATTTAATAAATCTAATTCATGAAAATTTAATATTTATAAACTGGATTGGATAGGATTAAAAGTGGCACGAATTGATATTGTTTTACTCATAATAGCTTTAATTTTTTTTTTTAAATTTCCAATTGAATACGTATGGAGAATCAAAATTCTAAATAGATGTTAGGAGAGAGTTAAAAAAAAAAAAGCCATATAAGTTTGATATAGTGAAATATTAATAACAAGATTTATAAATATTTGATAAAATGATTCATATTATTGTATTTTATTCTTGATTTTATCATAAATAAATTTGTATGATTAATAAATTCTGTCATATTATTTTTTATGCAAAGCATAAAATATTTTCAAGGCAAGAAAATCAAATGTTTAAGTTCTAATGTTTTATACTATTTATTATAAACTATAAAATTAAGCTTTTGGATCTAAGGTCCAATTTAATTTAAACCCAAACAATTCAATTTATTTTTGTTTTTTTTAAAGGTCAATATCAGTTTACTATTTATAGTTTTTGTAACTCAAACTTTAAAAGTACATAACTTTGTAAATACAAGTTCAAATGAGATGATTTTTTTTAATTGTATAAAATTTCGAGACAAACAAACAAGTTTCACATATATATAATTTTTTTTGAATACATTTCAAATTTTTATATTTTTTAATTTTGACAATTTAAACGTCTCATTAAATATATATTTAATTTAACTCAATTTCAATCTAAAAATTCAGTTTAAGCTCGTGTACCAAACATATATTAAGGGGGTGTTTGGGTGATGAGCTTAAACTCATCACCATCAACTCAATTTTTGTCTTTTTTCCCAAAATTTTTTTGTCTTTTCTGATAAAAGTCAACAAAATCACTATTTAAACTTATAAATTTCAACTCAAACTCATTCATCAAACACCCCATAAGATTCTTCTATCTCTTATTTAGGGGGTGTTTGGGTGATGAGTTTAAACTCATCACCATCAACTTAATTTTTATCTTTTTCCCCAAAGTTTTTTATCTTTTCTGAAAAAGTCAACAAAAATCACTATTTAAACTTATAAATTTCAACTCAAATTCATTCACCAAACACCCCCTTAAAAAAATAAAAGTAATTGGCACATAGGGCCTGTTTGGTGCACAAGTTCAGTTTGAGTTGAGTTGAAATTTTTAAGTTTGAATAGTAATTTTTGTTGATTTTTTTAGAAAATATAAAATTTTTTTGGGAAAAAGATAAAAAACATGATGAAAAAAATACAGTTTAGTTTAAACCAAATTTACCAATCAAACGGGCCCATAATGTGTCAACTCATTCATAAGAGAAAGAAAAATCTTTTGGGAAAAAAAAAAACCTAAAAAAAAAAAAAAAAAAAAAAAGTAGTAGTAGCAGTAGTAAGTACCGATCATCTGTGGCGCTGTCCAAAGTCTAAACAGCATATAACGAAGGAAGTGACAGTGTCACAGTCAGACGCAGATCAGTTGCATTGCATAAACAGCAGGATAACCCGGTTCCCCTCCTCCCGAGCGTCCCCCACTCAAAACCAAATACAAAAAGCTCACCTACAATGGCGGCTTGTCTGCAGCTCAATACCAAGACCTTCAGACCCGTTGTCCTTCCAAACTCCGTCCCCAAATTCTCCGTTGCCAAGGCTAGTCGGATCAGGTGCTCCGCAGCCTCACCATCCAAGCGCTACTCCATCACTTTGCTCCCCGGCGATGGCATCGGCCCCGAGGTTATCTCCGTCGCTAAGAATGTTCTCACCCTCGCCGCCTCTCTCGATGGTCCCTTCCTCTCTCTCTCGATTTTTATTCTGTAAATTTTCCCCCTTTTGCTTGGTGGCCGAGAAAATGAAGGAAAAAAAGATGAACGAGTACTTTAAGACCTTTGTTATTTCACATTTGCAATAAGCTTAACGGAGATACTGAAGTCAAGTCTTAATTTGGCTGGGCTTTGCTTGGAAGTATGATAAAGTCTGAGACTTTAAATTTTTCTGCTGTGTTTGTTCATCGTTCCGCATTTTCTCGTTAGCCAAACGAAATTTTAAGACTCGTTATTTGTAATCTTTGTTTTCCTTCATTATCTCAATGCTTGAGAATGGTTGATGATTTTCAAGAATGTTTAGGGTCTTTAAATATAATAAGAGATATCTGCATAATTAATGGCTAATTGCATGATTTGTATCAATTAGGGATTGAATTTACGTTCCAAGAGATGCCCATGGGTGGAGCTGCATTGGACTTGACCGGTGTACCATTACCGGATGAGACCCTTTCCGCGGCAAAGCAATCTGATGCAGTTCTTCTTGGTGCAATTGGAGGGTAATTTTTCTTCCACCTTTAGAGGGAAAAAGAAAAGTAATAAAATAATAATAACAATAAAAAGAGAGAAAAGAAAAGGTAAGAAAGGGATTGAAACCATCCAGAAGACACAATTATAAACCGTCAAATTAGATAAAATCATAATAGACTAAAAATGTACGGTTAAAACGGAATTTGATGAACATCAAATAGGTTAGAATTGTGCCTATTGGTGTAGTTTTCTTTCCCTATTAAAACCCTCTCTTTTCCCCTTCTTATGTATCGGTGTTTCTTAACGTGCAAATGATGCGGTTTTATTAATTAATTTGTTGCTTCATAAGGTATAAATGGGATGCAAATGAAAAGCATCTGAAACCAGAGACTGGGTTACTGAAGATTAGAGAAGGCCTTAAGGTTTTTGCAAATTTGAGACCGGCAACCGTTTTGCCACAGGTGAAATCCTTTTCCTCTTGCTAAGGGAATTCACTGAGAAAAAGGGTCTTGTGAATCTCTCTCTCTTGTTGTTTCCTTGGTGTTCTAAGCTCTTAAGATATCTGGCTATCTTTGTAATTAAAGATTGGGGGAAAAAAAGAAGAAGCCATGTTTATGGTTATTTTACCCAAAAAAGGCTGATAAAAGGAACTTGCTCAAGAGTTTGCTTTAGTTTCTTACGATGCATGTCTGCAGGCTCGTGCTTCTCTTAATTTAAACTTGTTCTAATGAAGAAAGCTTTGAATGTTATGTTGTTATTTGCCTTTTCAGTTGGTGGACGCTTCAACCTTGAAGAAAGAGGTTGCTGAAGGTGTTGATGTAATGGTTGTAAGAGAGCTCACAGGAGGTTAGTACACATGTTTCGACTGACAATTATGGGTTGGCTTTATTTCTTTCAGTTCTCTCCATGTTTCAGTAGATTATTTCATTCTAGTTTTTTGTTAAAATAGGTATATATTTTGGAAAGCCAAGGGGATTTGGCAAAGATGAAAATGGCGCGGAGATTGGATTCAATACTGAGGTGTATGCCAAATATGAGGTAAATCTCTGATATTCTTGAACTACCACATTGTTCCAGTGATGCCTGCATTTTTGGTAAACAGTGGCAAGAAGGCAAGAATGCGCGGTCTAGTTGTGCTGTTGTAAATTCGTGGGCCTTTTCCTCACGATTATCATTATGCATCGTGTAACAGTATGATCTCAGTTTTATTACTCATCTTTCTCTGGACCAATAACTGTGCTGGTCCTTACCTGGTAGAGACTTGTTTGTTGCATATGGCTTAAGGGATCAAATTAGCTTTCGTCTACTTTTTTTGGTCTACTTTATTAAATCTGTGTTGAGTTAGACATTAATGGATGCCTAATGTGAAATTAAATGTTTTCTAGATCGATCGCATTGCTCGCGTTGCATTTGAGACTGCTCGGAAGAGGCGGGGAAAACTTTGCTCAGTTGACAAAGCAAATGTGTTGGAGGTACTTTTTGGTCGGGTGGTTCATGGATCAGTTTACACAGATTAGGCCTCAATCCGTAAAACAATCCGTGACATTCGGATTGGGATTTTCCCAATCCATAACCAATCCGTGAAGCTTCCAATCCAATCCATAAACCTTGGTTTACACGGATTGGATTCACGGATTCAATCCGAAAGATCTAGGAAAAAAAATATAAAAATGTAATGCTTAAACATGAAATAGTTTAATAAAATTACAATGCAATTAACTTCAAGTCTTCAATCATTAGCGAGATTGTAGCATTAAAGTACATAACAACAACCAAACTTGGATTAAACTCAAAATAAAATGATCATACTCATCAACTTAACCTACACTACATCAAAGTAATTCAATATCCACAAATTTTGAAGTAATGCTTGACACGTACATACTTGTTAAATTTGGGTCAATCTCAATTTCAGACCTCAACATATACATACTTGTTAAATTTTTTTAGAGACAAAATAAATATGTATTTATAAAATATATATATATATATATAAATATATCGGATAGACAGATTACACGGATTGAGAAATCCTCAATCCGTAATCCAATCCGTAACCAATCTGTTAGTCTTTCAACCCAATCTAATCTAGCGGATTGGACTGGATTGAGCGGATTGAGTGGGTTGACGGATTCCGTGAACACCCCTACTTTTTGGTTGACACGCTCTTTACTTTGCCTATAACACTGAAATGATACACAGAGTTTTCATTTTGAAATTCTATTGTCTGCTGTACTTGCTTTAAGTTTTTGCTGTGCATAAATGATGCCATATTTGACACAAAAGTTATCTAATTTAACAAATTCTCTAGGCTTCAATGTTTTGGAGGAAATGCATTGTGGAAATATCCTCAGAATATCCTGATGTTGAAATCTCACACATGTATGTTGATAACGCTGCAATGCAGCTTGTTCGCAATCCAAAACAGGTTTGATTTCTACTTTGTTTACTCCCCAGGGTAATGCTTCACTTCAATTTCTCTTGGGCTCAAGAAAGGGAGGAAATTGTGGAGCCTGCTAGGCTAGAGTTTAAAAGTCTTCTGATGTTTTGTTGTTTTGCTATGAAATAATTGCAGTTTGATACAATTGTAACAAACAACATATTTGGTGACATCTTATCTGATGAGGCTTCTATGATTACTGGGAGTATTGGGATGCTTCCATCTGCCAGTCTTGGGGAATCGGTAAGGCGTATGATTTATTTTGTCCTGTTTTATTCAGTATTCACTGTGTCGGTTAGAAATGAAACAGGTCTTTTTGAGTTTTGTTACGAGAGAAGGTTGTGAGTGTTATTTATCCAGCTAAATCGGAATTTCCCATTTGGTTCAGGGACCTGGACTTTTTGAACCAATACATGGCTCTGCTCCTGATATTGCTGGACAGGTTGGTCTGCCTGTGCATCACATTTTCTTCTCCTAATGTCGCATGTCTTCTAATGTATTCAGTGGATTATTCCAGGATAAGGCGAACCCATTAGCAACAGTACTCAGTGCTGCCATGCTTTTGAAGTATGGCCTAGGAGAAGAAAGTGCTGCAAAGAGAATTGAGGCTGCTGTTCTGGACACTCTCAATAGGGGGTTCCGAACAGGCGACATATATTCATCTGGAACTGTAAGTTGACTTTTAATTTCTACTTCCTTTGTTTTTTCAATAAAAGTTAATTCTTAAATACTTTGCTTTAATTCTGTTAAGGGCAAAAGTTTAAATGGTATTCTGATTGCCATAGTTTCAGCATTCAAATAATAGCTATTTCCTTCATAATATGTAATGCATGCATATTTTAAGTAGATGTTATAGCACCCTTTATAGTTTGAATGAAAAGGATCAGGATATGAGTTCAATTGAAATACACATACGACTTTACATCTTAATCGATCCATGCCTTATTTCACTGATTTACTATTAACTATTACTTTTGGCTTATACAGAAGTTGGTAGGATGCAAAGAAATGGGTGAAGAGGTATTGAAGTCAGTAGAGTCCCAAGTACCTGCTGCTGTATGAACTACTGAAACCAAATTAGCATCGGCAAAGAATCAGTAGGTTTCGCAACTATTTATTTCTTCCTGGTCTGCATACGGTGAAACGGCATTGATTATCCGCTAAACGACACTTTCTCAAATTTCATCAAATATGAATTCTTGTGATTGAACCTTTTCCCATTTTGAAAGTTTTGCCTTTTCTTAGGATGATTCTTTCTTTTAGTCGAATTATCATTTGAATCCTTTAGCCAGGGAGGATTCTTGTAGTCGGAGTATTTTACTGTTGAGACTTGTGTAGTTGAAATGAACCGTGTCTCCTAAGATGCCGTGATGGGTAACTTCTGACCAAGAATTGTTATGTCTAATGCATAAACTGATAGAGAAAAGACTCAAAAGTCTTGAGCATGTTTGTGTGTGTATTTATAAATTTTTTTTTTTTTGGTTTTTGTTTTTGTTTTTTTTTGGCACCTTACAAATTGATTGGTGACTATAAGATGCATGTGTAAATCTTAGAAATAGCACTAACTTCGATTATATAGCTCACTGAAATAGTTCATGCTTTAAGCTGCTTCTCCTTCTTCTCAAATCCTTTTAGGCATTATTTCCGATACTATTTCTCCTCATTTTATAACTTTCCAAATAAATTTTAGATTCATTTTGTTTTCAAAAAGGAAATTTTTTTTACACATTCAATCACCATCTCATTCTCGAAATAAATAAATTTCCTCATTTTAAATAAGAAAATTTTTCACTTTGAAATGAGTATACGATTCAAATAGGTCCGGAGACTTTAGTAATGAAAAAGAAAAAGAAAAAAATATAATCCACGATGGTTACTACATGTTTTCCAAAGGTAATTCTACATTCACTACAATGTCTAAAAATTATATCCCGAGGGAGGTGAAATGGGCCAAAAAGAAGGTTTAAAAAAAAAAGACTATTGATGACGTGGCACGTTTGTGAGTTTCTTGGGTACCAATTAAAAGGTAGTAAAAGATCTTGACCGCACTGAATCCCATCTCCCTGTACCGTCCTGGCTTCCTCAATATAAAAAGCAAAAGCTCCCGCTAAACTCAAAAGTAACAAGCCAAAGTTTCTGCCTTTAATTACACAGAGTCTGACAGCGATCCATGTCAACAAGCACAAGCACAGCACTCGCCGGAGCCACGGCGGACGACGTTTTCCGGCCACCTCCGGACCTCATCTCCGGCGAGCCTTTCGATTCTTCCTCGTCTTCTTCAATCTCCAACATCACGCAAGCGTTTCCTTTCTCCTCCGGAAACCCTAGAATCGAAGAGACAAGAGGCGTCATGCTTCTCTACCGCGACGACGCCGCTTCCCCCTCCCTTCTCCCCGTAAGTTCATCCTTCTTCTCTATTCTTGAAATGCTTCTCAGTTCTTGTCGAGAAATCTCGTTATTTCGAACCAAGATTTTCATTTGCTCAAGATTTCCGTTCAATTTTGATTCTCATTTCCCATGGAAATGGAAAATATGCCAATATAGTTGCTTATTAAATTTTCTGAATCATTGTGGTTATGTGAATTTGAGTTTCAAGTATATTTCCGTTTCATTTAGGTTGAGAGAAAGCCTCTTGTTTGTGTACTTGGAGTTCCAAATCACATGACAAACGCGGACTTCTGCCAGTTTTGTGGTTCATTTATTCAGCACATTTTGGAGATGCGGATTGTCAGGTTGAATTTCTGATCATGTTCTGGTATTTTGTACTGATTATATTGTTGAACATGTTTTTATTTTTTTCATTGCTTGTGGTTTAGAAATGACGGAATGGAAGATCGTTATAGTAGTTTGATTAGATTTGATAGTCAAGACTCTGCTGATAACTTTTACAAGCACTTCAATGGGACTCGATTCTCATCTCTGGAGGTAATCCTTAGTTCCATTACAAATACGTTCGTGCAGTAGCACATATGTTCATCTGTTTTGCTGTCGTGTTTGAACATAGGCGGAGGTTTGTCGCGTGCAATTCGCGGTAGATGTGCAATACACTGGTTCAATTGAACATGCACACGCATCCCCAGCAAGCTCAGCTGAGCAGCCCAATTGTCCAGTTTGTCTCGGTATGTTTTTCATTTTTTATCCTCTGGTAGTGTAGTGGGTTTGTGTAGTTTGCTATTACTGCCCAGAGCTGATATCCCCGCAAAGCATGGGAAACTTATAAGCTGCCTGAACTATATACGTAAGCATGTGTTAGAATTGCTGTCTGTTCCTTATTTCTTTGACGTTTTTACTTATCTCATGGTATCTATATGTTGCAGAGAGATTGGACCAAGACATGGGTGGAATTCTCACAACTATCTGCAACCATTCTTTTCATTGTTCTTGTATCTCAAAATATACAGATTCTTCTTGTCCAGTAAGTGTTTTGTTTCTTGGTCGCGGTTCTTTATTCATGTTCATGTGTTTCGTGGTGTGAGCTTGCCTTTATGCATGCCTGCAGTGCATGAGATGAGGCTTTTTCCAGACAAGACAGTGCCAAACCAATTGCCTTGAATTTCGCTTTTTTAATTTCGTCAGGTTTGCAATGTTATATCTTACTTTTTGCTTACCCATGTGCTCTTCAGGTATGCAGATATTGTCAGCAGCAGCCTGAAAAATCCATTTGTGCTGTTTGCCAAACTTCTGAGAATCTTTGGATGTGTGTAATCTGTGGGTTTGTTGGCTGTGGGAGGTAATAAGTTTTCTATGACTGTTTTCTTCATCTTTCCTGACTTTACATACTTCTGGGAAATTCTGTAGACTATTTTCTCTATCCCTTTTAGTCCTTTCCTTTTGTGTGTTTGTTTTTGTAGTGCAATTGCTCACTCTGAAAGTTGTGGCATAGGTACAAAGAAGGACATGCCAGAAGGCATTGGAAAGAAACACAACACTGCTATTCTCTTGAGTTGGATACACGACGTGTGTGGGATTATGCGGGAGACAATTATGTTCACCGTCTAATACAGTCCAAAACCGATGGAAAGCTAGTTGAGCTGAATTCTCATTGTCTCCATGCTAATGATGGATGTGGAAGCTGTGACTGTGTGGATTCTGGGTTTAATGAGGCTCTTTTGAACAGTAAAGTCGAAGCTGTAATCCCCCTTCTAAATCTTTCTTTTTTTACTTTTTTTGTTTTTTTGTTTTGTGCTTTTGGTAATACACTCATACCTATAGTTTTATTTTTTATCTGCAGATTGTTAATGAGTACAATGAGCTGCTTACCACCCAACTTGAGAGCCAAAAATTAGTAAGTTATTTCTTCAGTTTTCATTGACAAATTTTCTTTTTTGTTTGAATACACTTGGCCTTATTTCGCCTTCACATGCTATGAGATTTCTATTGTTCGTCAATGGTATTAGTTGATAGATCATGGATGTGAAGTTCAAATAAGTTGATTCATTGAGTATATATTTGAGGATGCCCTGTGTTTCTTTAATTGCAGTATCTTGATTGTTAAAGCGGAATGATATCTTCTGTTTTGATTGCAGTATTTTGAATCTTTACTGCAAGATGTCAAAGAAGAAAATGAACGGGAAATTTCTAGTGCTGTGGAGAAGGCTGTGACACAAAGATTTCAGAAGATGCAGGCTAAGTTGGATAGATGTCTTAAAGAAAAGAATATTCTTGATGATGTAAGTCTTGGCTTGTTGAGCACTTAACGTGCTTAGCTCTCTACTCGGCAATATTATTTTAAATCCTAGACATATTATTGAAGATGTAGCTTAGCATCATCACCTGGGAAAACAAGACTTGAGTTTCTAAACATGTTCCTGTTTCTGGATGCAGCTTAATGAGAATCTGTTGAAAAATAAGGAGATTTGGACAGAGAAGATAATTCAAATCGAAGAGAGGTCTTAATCTGTTCTTTTTAATACGTTTTTCTTTTGTTGTTCCTGTTAGTTAGATAACTTTTGCTTGTAAAGTTTTAGCTGTTCACTTCACAATTTCTTGAAGTAAGGAACGAAAAGAATTACTTCTCTCACATGGGCATATGATTGCAATACTATTTTCATTTTCGAAGATGCATTGCTGTGCAGCCTTGAAACTATCTATTATCTTAGCGTTGTCTAAAGAGTACAAGGAGTGCTCTGGTAAACTAATCAAGTAGTTGATACCATGACTGCCCCTTAAGTGTCATTTAGGATCATTCCTTCTGGTTAGTCGTGATTGATGCTATGTTATGAGATTAATGCCAGCTATGGACTTTCCTTCAGCAATATGAGTATAAAGCAATTCATTCACCTGCATGCTTTTTTTCACGGGAGACTTGTTTTGTTGAATATTTTCTTGGGGGACTCAGAAAGCTCCGCTAGAACGTTTCGTTACCTAGTCTTTGGAGAGCCTAAAGCCCATTTCTTGGTTTTTATTTATTTTTTATTTATTTATTTTTTTACTGCTTATATTCTGTGTTAGAAAGATCAATCAGTAACCAAAGTCAAGATAACGTAAAACACCAGTTGCAGTTTGTATTACCATTCAACACGAAGTTGTTAATTTTGCTGGTGTTATGTTGTTTTTATATTTTTATATCTTTTTGATAACATGGACTTATTAAATTTTTAATCTTTGTCAGGGAGAAAGAGGCATTGAAAATGAAGGATGACAAAATTAGGGACTTGGAGGAACAGGTAATACAAGATATCCAAACTCCTTCCTTATCGTGTTTATTAGTGAAAAACAAAAAATGCAAATGATAGGAACCATATAAACTCCTTCCTTATCGTGTTTATTAGTGAAAGTTGATCTTGGTAGAGAAAACGCTTGGCGAACCAGACAGCCTTCAGCTCTGGTTGCTTCTACAGTTGTTGTAGGAACCATATAAACTCATGCAGCTTACACTTTTCTGTTTCAATATTGACAGCTTCAACATCTGATGGTACGCCTCGAGGCAGGGAAGTCGATGGAGCAACTATCAATCTCCGATGAAATAAAGGATGGCACTGTCACGTCTATACCAACAAAGTCGTCTTCTAAGAGTAGCTCAAAGACAACTAATAGGAGCTAAGGCTTGACTATAGATGGTTCTTTTTATGATGGTTGCCACTTTGTCTTTCTCGTATATTGTATGGAAGCTGACCGAAAGGGATAGTGTTTATTGCCCCATGTACAGTTACGGGTTGATGATCTTCCCAAACTTGGATGATATAGTGAAATGTAGAGAAGAACCCAATGGCCAATCGATGGCCATGAGCATTCTGTGTTGGTTTGTATTCCCTGGTCGTTTTCTTTCCTCCGGGGTGAAGATTTTTGTAAAATTTTTGCGAGCCGTTGTCTATCTATTGAGAAACACGTTGTGTTTTCTCGAAGAGTTGGGTTATGTTGATTGATTCGTTGCAAAATAAAGGAACATATAGTAGCTTTCATTTTCTAATGCCTGACCTAAAGGAATGTCTTGAGAGGATATTCTCATATTTATACATGTGTGTGTCCAACATCAGAAAAAATATACATATGCATACTGGAGAATCAACTCTTTCCACATCAGATAATATCAATATTATACATCCCAGATCCTTGACACTCTTTCAACATCAGGAAAAAGGTGGATGATTCAATTTTTTGTTTTTTGGGGTAAGTAAAAGACATAGATGTTAGATAATTGACTCTCCTCCTTCATCCTTTATAATCAATGTGACTTCAGTCATTTTTCTTTTCTGTACTAATATATGCAGAGACGGAAGCATGGCGGCAAACATTTGACATTTTTCTTTGCAACGGCCAATCTCATGCACCCCATTGTAATGCATTTAACATATTCTTTCCAATCATGTCTACCAGTACATCCAATCCCCATTTATCATGGAGGAGGATAACCAAAATTACCGGTGGGAGCTCAGGCAATAAAGCCGCCATCTCGCATAGCACGACGTTAAACATCGTAAGTTCCATCTTAACTATCATCATCAGCATCAGCATCGTCATCGTCATCGTCGTCGTCACGTTGTAGGCCATGGCGACCCTTCCCTCGTCGGTCTCTGTTCAAACTCTTCTTGCTCCCCCGTGAACAAGTTGTGGAGAACACTTGGAAATAAACTTGTAGTGCTTTTATCCTTGTAAAGCTATTAATAAGAAATTAAGAGTAAGAATACCGACTCTTTAGAGATGATATACAGGCACGTACCCCTTGGAAAAGGCCAAAGGTTGAGTTGTGGAATAATGTTTTAACTGGAGGAGTCCTCCATCTTGTTAAGCAATTATTGTTATTTTTGATCAAGGTGTATAACTTTGTGACTAACAGTATTACATACGACTTCTCATCAAAATAATACTATTGACGACTTTTTGTTTTCTTTTATGACTGCACAATCATTAAAAATCTTATTTTGATTCACGACAAGAATTTCATTTTAATAGAACACGACGGAATTTGTTAAGTACTCTAAAAGTGTCTTTTAGTCATAACTCTAAAATTACTAAATTTTACTATAATTTGTGCATAAGTATCTTATTGTTTTAATTTGTCTCAAATTTAATTATGAGTGAAAATCTTTTAGTCGCAATATTTCTTCTAAAGTTTTCTAGTCACAAAAATATTATGAATACGACACCTTTTTCAATAAGATGAGTCATAAATCTAAATTTAATTTTTTAATTAGTTTTCATATATACTTATACTAATCAATTATAATTTTCTAAGTACCACGTTGACTTGTTATCTTCTCCAAAATTAACATAGATTATATGTTTTATTTCTTCCTCCAAGCTGTTTGACTATCTATGTATTTAGCTGTATTTAAACCACTCATGGCTTAGCTTAACTTGCTTTTTAGATAGAAATAGACATCTTGTAGTGATAATCTTTTTTCTGTCACTTGATTGTATCTTTTAGATGCTTTCTTATCTCTCTCTCTTAAAAAATAAAAAAAAAGTTTACAACTAATAAAATCCACGATAATAAAAGAGGAAAATTTACAAATGTTTCAAAATCCAAGGTAACGGATGTTACAAATTGAACTTTGGGGTATTTTGGGAGAAGGCACAAAGTTCAGGGACAAACATGAAATTTACCCTAAAACCAAACATTTTAAAACTCATCAACGGTCTAGATGTAAGCTAAGAATCAAATATACTTTGGAGATTCTGCGACCAAACACAAAAGATCAACCGTATCCATATCTATATATAGATGCGTTGCAAACTAATGACTGTAAGAATATAGAGAATTTTTATATTTTTGGTAACCTAGTTTATTCATATCTCAATTTAAAGTTCGTAGAAAGAGCTACTTTATGTCTTGCGTAGAACATATTACTATGTACTCTATTTCAAACCGCGTGAACAGTCATTAGTCATTACTAAGAGACATTTTAGTATTTCTATTTAGTCATTCGAAGTTCTATTTTATTAGTTTTGATTGCTGAAAAGAAATATATTTTTTATTTTATCTTTATATTGTTTATCCCTACGAAATACTAGACGAAATAGAACGATTTTAGAAGGGATATAATGAAATTTTATGATTGGATTCTTCCTAGAGAAACGATTCATTTTATTTGACTGATCCTTACAACGAACAATTAATTATAATAAATATATGATTATAAGAAATATAAACAATTTAAAATAAATAAATAATATTAAATTAAATATAAATAATATAGTATTATAGTGATTACTAAAATAAAAATTATATATTATTATTCAAACACCTTGTGATCTTCAACCAATTCTGCGCTTCAATATAATTACCAGGAGTAAGCGCTAGAGCTTGTTTCCAATATTTAGCAGCTTGATTGAACCAAGCTTCCGCAATTTCATAATCTTCTTGTCGAATGGCTTGTTCTCCCTAGTCAGAATAGGTGGGTAAATTCCTTCCCTTAGAACCGTATTTGAGAGTTTCCGACCTCATGCAACTTAGCCGTCAAGTTCTTTTGGCGTCCCTTTTTTAATCTTTCATATCGAATTGAATGAGATTTATCGTGGATCTGTGGATCTATCCCATTTTTTTGCTCTCGAGTTAACCGAAAGAAAAAGAGGTTATAGTTATAAGTTTCAAACTTGAGTTTTACTTACTAATTTAATCAATTTTCTCTTTTCTCCCACCTTCATAAAGTACATAGGCATCTCCACTATTATTAGAGTTTTCGAAAAAGGTAACTATCTCGGTTTCATATATGAATTTCTATAGAATCTGTGAAAAAAAAATTCCTTTATCAGAAGGAAAAGGATTACTATCTTTGGGATCTGACGTTACACTGCTGTTAATACCTTAGGGGATCAACTTTATTACATAAGTTTATTCCTAACTTTTATCTCATATCATGACATAAATAAGTAGTCCGTATTATTGACCCAAAACCTCGCGAATTGATCTTTACGGTGCTTTCTCTATTAATTAGATCATTTATTCATAGAATTATTTAGGCATACCTATTTCTTCATATTCATATATCAAATTCTAATAAGTTTATTTCTTTGCTAAAGCTGATAAAAATCGTTGTTTTGGATGATACATATATAAAAAGCCTATTTTTTCTAGTAATAATTAACAGATTTGCTATTTTATTCCCTTTTTATTTCTATAGTGGAAACAGTCACACGTTATGACAGATCACGGCCATATTATTAAAAGCTTGTGGTAAGAATGGGTTTCAGTCTAGTGCACAAAACTAATATTCTAAAGCTTTCGTAAGTTCTCTGTTTCGTGTGTGGATAAGGCATGTGTTATAGAAGAATACAAAAAAATCCTTTTTATTTTAATTATGTTTAAGTCTGACGAGAATAATATTCTATAACTAACAATTCATTTATTTTCAAACCGATACATTCACTATCTATTATTTGATTGACTGATCCTTTATATTGGAATGAGTGAAGAGTCAAATGTTTTGGCAATTCCTCACGAGAGGATGAATCAAGATAATTTTGAACCAGAGATTTAGTTTTTTGTTCATCTCTCATTGTAATAATATCTCGAGGTTTGCATCGATAACTTGATATATCTATTATACGACCATTAATTAAAATATGTATATGATCAACCAATTGCCGGGCTTGAGGAATAGTTGAAGCCATACCTAATCGAAAAAGGATGTTATCCAACTGCATTTCAAGTAATTGTAGTAAAACTTGATCTATTGACCCTTTTGCTTTTCCGGCTATTGTTTTGTAAGACCATAATGAAAGCGAAATTTTTGTTTTTCTTCTAAACGAATACAATATTGAGATTTTTTACTGGGGCGTAATTGATTTCTAAGATATTTGGATAACCTAATTATTTATGCCCAATTTAATATTAAATTATCTATATTGAGTAGCAGTGTAACATCATATGCCAAAGATAGTAAGCATATTCCTTCTTATAAAGGAAAGTCTTTTTTACAGATTTTATAAAAATTCAAATATAAAACCGAAATAGTTATCTTTTTTGAAAACTCAAATAATAGTGGAGGTACTTATTCACTTTATAAAGGTGGGAGAAAAGAGAAATCAATTAAATTAGTAAGTAAAACTCAAGTTTGAAACTTATAACTACAACTTCTTTTTCTCTTAGGACCCGTTTGGTTCTCCATCTTATTTTAAACTAAACTATACTTTTTTCATCATGTTTTTTATCTTTTCTCAAAAAGTTTTTTGTTTTTTTTCTAAAAAAGTCAATAAAATTTACTATGCAAACTTAAAAATCTCAACTCAACTCAAACTGAATTTGTGCACCAAACGGGTCTTTAATTACTTGAGAGAAAAAAAATGAGATAGATCTATAAATTTCCGATAAATATCATTCAATTAGATATAATTGATTAAAAAAGGGACCTTATATGTATGTGTGTGTATATATATATATATGTATATGTATATATATCTTCTTCTACTTGTACAAAAATATCTTTTCCCAAATATTCTCGACCTTTCTCTTTCTCAGGATTAAGGAATAGGATCATCATCTTCAATTACTCTAATCGTTTCCGATTCCAGGTACGATGTCGAAAAATCTAAATTGCTTTCGTAGAAAACTCCATCTGAAACATCGTCTTTTTCGAATTCTCAATTCTCTGTTTCCCGAATCCCTCGTCTTGTTGCTGGATTGTTGTCCGTTTTAATATAGCTTTCCTTAATTCTTGGAAATTGGAATCAAATGAGTTATCTTTAATGCGATTTTGCAATTTCTGTTCCATTTCTATAGCAATCTAGTTTTTGCTATTACAAATTCGAGTTGTCCCTCACCCCCCCCCACCCCCCCTGTTAGCCCCTTAGATCGTTGGGGGCGTGGCTTGGTTGGTTTGGGTTCACCCTGTGACACCCACCCCCCCCCCCCCGCCCCCCCCCCAATTTTGTGGGATCAAGTTTTGATTTTGAAAGTGGAAGAAAATGTAGAATCCTTTTTTTAGGGTTTTTTTTTTTTTTTTTCCCTCGTATTGTTAATTGAGATAAGATTATCATTTTTTTTTTTGGCCCACAAGTTCAGGTATTTGAGAATGGATGTTTTACCAGAGCAATTACTTTGGGAGATCTTGAGCAGAATTAAGAAAACAACTGATAGAAACTCGGTTTCGTTGTCATGTAAGCGCTTTCACAATTTGGATAATGAGCAGAGGCAATGTCTTCGCATTGGTTGCGGATTAGACCCTGCAAATGAAGCATTAACTTTGCTTTGCAATCGGTTTCCCAACGTGACGAAAGTCGAGATAACCTACTCTGGTTGGATGTCCAAACTAGGAAAGCAATTGGATGATCAGGGGCTTTCGGTTCTCTCCAGTCACTGCCCTTCTCTCACTGATCTCACCTTGAGCAACTGCACTTTCATCACCGATGTGGGTCTTTGTTACTTGTCTTCGTGTTCGAAACTTTCGGCTTTGAAGTTGAATTTCACCCCGAGAATCACGAGCTGTGGTATATTGTCTCTTGTTGTTGGCTGCAAAAACTTGAGTGTTCTTCACCTTATCCGTTGCTTGAACATTAGCAGTGTTGAATGGCTAGAGTACCTTGGCAAGCTTGGAACACTCGAAGATCTCTCGATCAAGAATTGTAGAGCTATTGGGGAGGGAGATTTGATTAAGCTAGGTCAGAGTTGGAGAAAAATAAAACGGTTGCAATTTGAGGTGGATGCTAATTATAGATACATGAAAGTGTACGACCGTTTAACCGTGGATAGATGGCAAAAACAGTGGGTGCCATGTGAGAATATGCAAGAGCTTAGCTTGGTAAACTGCATAATAAGCCCCGGGAGAGGACTTGCTTGTGTGTTGGGGAAATGCAAGAAGTTGGAGAAGATTCACTTGGACATGTGTGTTGGAGTAAGGGACTGTGACATTATAGGCTTAGCCCAAAATTCAAGAAACCTCCGAGCCCTTTCTCTTCGAGTTCCTTCAGATTTCTCCCTTCCTATATTCCTCGACAACCCTCTGAGATTAACAGATCAATGCTTAAAAGCCGTGGCGCAAAATTGTTCACTGCTTGAATCCGTCAAGATATGTTATTCTGATGGGGAGTTCCCATCATTCTCCTCATTTACTGTTGATGGGATTCTTGCGCTGATTCAAAAGTGCCCTCTGAAGGAACTTTCTTTTGACCAAGTTTATTCCTTCAATGACGTTGGAATGCAGGCGCTTTGCTTGGCTGTGCATCTGGAAACCTTAGAGCTGGCCAGATGCCAAGAGATTAGTGATGAAGGGCTTCAGATGGTGAGCCAATTTTCCCGACTGCGAATATTGCGGTTAAGCAAATGTTTGGGGATAACCAATGATGGGTTGAAGCCGCTGTTGGGCTCTTACAAATTGGACCTCTTGGCTGTTGAAGATTGTCCTCAAATTTCTGAGAGGGGCATGGTTGGAGCTGCAAAATCCATGTCTTTCAGGCAAGACTTGTCCTGGATGTACTGAAATTCTTACAATTCTTATACGCGTTAATATGTGATTATGTATTTGTTTTGTCATTAATATCAAATTTGTTTTAACTACTGTGTAATGGATTTTCCTCTGCATATAACTTGCTTGATAGTTGCTTTCCCCTTTACTTGTTGAAATCGCATCGTTGTGAATGGTGTACATATGTAATAAATATCATTTAATAAATGTTAGTTTGAGTACATATGTAATAAATATCATTTACTCAATAAAAGTTAGTTTGAGTGATTTCTTTTGATTCTGTCCAACTCCGAATTACATTTATGCACAACATTTATATATATATATATATATATATATATTTGAGGGATTTATGCACAACAAATTGATAGCTAAAGATTTAGATCTCCTGTTATCTAATCAGCCACATTATGCCACGACATTTAAAAAATAAAAAAAAAAGTTGATATTCAGACACATTATTATGGCATAATGTAGACATCATTTGGACAAGTGATCCGAGTCCGATAGCTGAAAAGCCACCATGACGATGTTGAATCTGATTATTTCTTTGGAAAACAGGCTTCCATGGAAGGACAATGGGAGCTCTGGCTTTGACAAGCAAGGATCATTCCTGGTCTCCGTTTGAGCCCGTCATGCCTAGTGTTGCGTTATATGAGTAGGGAAAATTCCAAGCTTTTAAACCGCTATTAGGGATTGCCCAAATCGCTTGTGTTTGTGGGATTAGTATGAACTTATGACTATGGCTCTCTCCTGGTTTTCCGTGACGAAGGAATCTCTTCAAATTTTGAACCATTTTATTGACTTGTTTAAATGATGTATTCACTGTTCTTTGTGTTTACGGAAAATTAGGGCCTGTTTGGCCACATAACTGAAAAAACCGCTGAAAAGTGTTCTCTGGTAAGGGGGGGAAAAAAGACAGAACAAAACAAAACAAACAAACTGCTTCTTGAAAACAGAGATATGAATCATGCACAAGCACATTCAATAATCCAACAACAACTATAAGAGCACATATTCAGGGTTCAGAGTTTTGCATTAAGTTAACAACACAGAGATGAACTATCTACAAGACTAGCCTAGATTCCAGTAATCTGTGGGGATACCAAGCGCATTCATAGTCCCCCCAATATATGGCAAGGCCTCTTTCAGGAGTTCATCCAATAGGAGCTGTTCTTGACCGAAATGTTTCGACGGCCAAGGACCGGAGATCATCATGGGAGCAGTTTTTTCTAGTGCACCGCTAGGGCAGACATTGCTTGTTCGAACAAATCGCTAAGCCTGAGCTTCTGCAGAGCGTCTCAAAGAAGTGTCACTACTTCAAACCAGCTTTGATGGATCAGCTTTTAGAAAATCCACACCTTGTGGATGCCCGGTCAAATTTCTGGTCTTCTGATGGTAAAATTTCAGGGATATAAGGAAACGTGGTTAGGCTTGTACCGCCGTTTATCAGATCCAAGAAGCAATTGGATCTTGCCGCTAAGTTTTTGTTCAAATGTTTGATGAACATAATAACCAAAGGTCAAGTGACGATCACCATTGTTGTGAAGATTTTAAAAGCGTTAAACTTATAATTAAGGTCTCATATATTGTGGCTTTTAGGTTAGTAACTAGAGTGTTGTTCACCTCGTACGGTTCAAATACAGAATACTTGCTTTTACGGCCAGCAACAAAACCTTTGCAAACCAAATCGTGAATCCATCTCACACTATAATAATCTTCACTCTCATTATTCGTAAGTCGTGATATATATATATATATATATAGTCGTGTTATATTACTCGAACCAGTGATTGAATGTTCCCTTGGTACATATTCAAATCTTATCCTACATACCTTCCTTTTTTTTTTTTTTTTTTTTAAATTATAACCATTTAAGTTATAAAAATGCAAAATAATTTTTATTATGATGTTCAATCATTCACATTAATACTCCTTATTAAGTAATTATTCCCTACGAACCCAAAGCAATATATTAACAATTTAACACGAGGAACAAAAAATGAAGTAGAGGAGGTTTTCTTTCAAGCAGACTTCCTTCAGCTAAGACATGGATTTCTTTACCTATTGGTAGTGGTGGACATGTGGAGACATTTTTTTTTTATTATTTAATGGGGGTGCAATATGATAATTAATAAAAATAGACATTAGGTTCAATTATTAAGTGAGCACGTGATTATGTTAAAAGAGGATACAATTTGTGTTTAATCTCTGAGAATCAAAATTTTAGTAATTACAAGTTTGATCTAACTGTCTAATGGTAAAAATCTATTCTCATCTCTAATTATGAGTTCTATAGTTCGAATCTTTCGTCTCAAATTAAAAATAAATAAATAAATAAAACATAAGTGAGTTTGTACCCCACCACAGCCTGCTGGTATTTGGCAACAAATTCTTGAGGGCAAGGAATTGAGTGGAAATATTGTATGGGTGATTTGGAATCCACTCTAACGAACCGATAAAATTATGGACAAGCTTCATACAAAGGAACTTTAGCTAGGAATACAAGCCATAGTCTGATATCGTTAGGATTAATCCATTGGGTACAATTTATCTTTGTAAAACCGGCTTGTAATAAGTTTTAAAAACTAATAAACCCATTCGTCATCCTATATTTATTTCATGAGGAAACATTTGATATCTAACGGATATCATTCTTATGAATCCAGATCATTTATTTAAATAATGTTTAACCAATAACATAGCATTACATCATTAATTAATCAAAAGATAAAACACAAAAAAAAAAAAAAAAAAAAACAGTTAATTCGTTATATTTTAAATATTTTAAATGACATAACATAATCTAATTAACTAGACATTATTTAGAACACAAAAAAAAAAAAATAATAATAATAATAGTTCTGATAGTTATACGCTAGTGAGGATGGTTATTCTTCGAAAGAAAACAATGAAGCAAATATTATGAACCCAAAATAGAAGTAAAGGAAGAATTTTCCAAAGCGACATCACAAATTTACCCAGAAAAGAACACACAAAGGTTGCGGTATTTAGGGAAGTTTCGCATGTCCCATGCAAGCTATAAGCCATTGAAACCATTGAAACTTGCAGAGATGAAACTCGACACAAATTTACACAAATCCAGAGTTCAGATATCATAAAGCTATCATGATAGCATACTTTAGTTGTCCTCTTTCTTTTTGGGATTTTCTAGTCAACTTTCTCTCTCTCTCTCTCTCTCTTTTTCCTTTCCTTTCCTCTCTCGAAACCCAAGTTATTTGTATGCCCACTATTATCTCTCTCTCTCTCTCTCTCTCATGACACGAGAAAATTTCTCAGTCCAAAGAGTGCAAAAACCACAAAAAAACCTTCGCGTGCTTCACTCACCTCTCTCCCTTGGGAAAAGCCATTTTATAGATCTTCCCTATATATTTACGTGGTTTGTTAAAGGGCCTTGTAGACCAACATTCTTTTTTGTCTCGCTGAATGTTTCTGCAAATACCGAAATTTAAAATTAAAAAAAAAAAAAAAAAACATGTTGGGAATTGCCCCTGCAGATGTTTAAACTTTAAAGAAGCCAGAAAACTCCAATCTAGACTCTTGCTCTGCGTGTGTAATCTCTTTTGTTGTGAAAGAGAGAGAAGATCCTTGGAAGAACAAGCTTGTTGGGTTTTGCATGGATTGACTTTTAAAAGTTTCAACCAATTTTTTTTTTTTTTTTTTTTTTTTTTTTGTAATTTAGTAATTTTTTTCATGTTATTATGATCTTGATAGGATATAATGTTTAAAAAATATATCAATAAAAACAAAAAACTACTGACTGTTTGCTTGTTTTATATGTTTGCCCTACATTACTGTTTATGCACAAGGTTTGAAGTTGAGAACACTAGAATTAAAAATGCAAATTAATTACACATATAGGTTTGCATGAAGTTAGCTTCCCAAAGCTGATCGATTCCCCATGCATTTCTCACGTGAGTTTCACGTGTTTAATGTTGCAGAGTTTAAAGAGTAGATTCTGAATATTTTCTGTAAATCCCCTGCAACAAAATATATTTGATATGTAAATTTGGGGGGGGGGTTTTTTTTTTTTTTTTTCTCTCTCTCTAGAATTTTGGGCAACACTCACCAACAAAAATAAATTAACCATAATTGGACTGTTGTCAACCGCTACTCCACTACCGTTTTAAAGCAGCGACTATTAGCTACAATCATTTATTATTCTTAATTATCATCATTTTAAAATAAATTATCCTATTATTACCGGAGAAATCGTGTAATAGTTAATAATTGTTCAGTGTTCACTGCAGCAATTATTCAGATACAAATTAGGGAGTTTTACTTCCTATTTTGTTTTATCTATAGAAAATATTACCGTTAATTTTTCAGCTATCAAATTTATAAAAATGAACATGTTTGGTATCCTAGAATGTAAGTTTTTGTAATAAACATTTAGAGTATAATATGTTTAGTAGAAATGAGAGAAAAAAAGAAATTAGACAAAGTCGTGGTAGATTAGTTAAGTTAGAGAAATGAAAGAGGAGGGGAGAGATCTTTTCTCTTATAACGCTTGATATACAATCTGTCTAATAATTTCTCTTATTTATAATATATCAAAATTGATGTGTTTTTGAAGGACTTAATCTCTTCCCTAATCACTTACTTTCTCTTTTCTTTCATACCAAACTATAAATATCAAAAGGAGAATGATTTACAAAAGAAAAAATAAAAAGTAAAATAATAATTATAATAACCTGTTAGGTAATAAATAAATAAAAAAAAAAGTAACTTATTATGGATATAAAAAAAAAATAGTCATTCTAATTTTATAAAATTCACATAATTTAGACATTTAATAAGTTTATGATAATTATGATAAAATTTTTCATGATGTGTGTTATTAATTAATATTAATCTAATAATTGAAAAACAATTATAATACTGATGGTGTAAAATAATAGATTAAAAGATCCGTACAAATTCTACCAAGTTCTTAAAAAAGAAAAATAAATTGAAATAAGTCATTTCAAATAGATATGATCTCTGCAAACCTTCTAATCCGGAACCACATCGCGCTTTTACTAAAAATCCTCTTGATTTGCTTTGCCCAAGAGATCGCAGGGTCGTCATCACTCATCATATAACTTCTCAAGTATACATATTTTCTTAAGTGGGTTCCCAACTTTAAAAAAAAAAAAAGCAAAAAAAAAAAAAAAAGAAAAAAGAAAAAAAGAAAAGTGATTGAAATGACCAAAATCCCTTTCCATGCAAGAAAGCCAAAAACATATCGCCATTAATTATAGCAGATCAAAAGTATCCTTCTCTTTACGTACCGGTTCTTCAGGTGCTTCCACACAGTTCTTTCCATGTGCCTGCGCTACATCCGAACCCACTTCTTGCTAAACTCAGCACTTACAAAGATTTGGACACATTCTTCTTATTTTAAAAAATGAGAGCTATCACATTTTTTTTAAAACTTAGTCTGTACAATATTATTTTAAAATTATTTTAGAATTTTTTTAATATTTTCACTTATAATGTATTATTCTGAACATTATTTTTTTATTCTAAATAATTTTTTGTTTTTAAAAAATAAATTTTTTATATGTATATACATCATCTCATTTTTAAAATAAAATGATTTTCTCATTTTAAATAAGAAAAATTTTCATATTATGAAAAATACTATAAATATTAATTTTAATTTTAATTTTTAAATATTAATTTATGTGATACATTAATTATTATTTTTTATTAATAAATATTTAAAATATTATCATATTAATTTATTATACTATCAATAAAAATATAACATATAAATTAATATTTAAAAAATTGATATTAAAATTGATGTTTCTACCGCAACTTATAATCAAATTAGATTCATCACTCATTAGCAAAAAAGAAATTAAAAAAAAATGATAGTAATAACTATTTCATCAGTCAAACAATCTTTTCCGTTGACGACATCGTGACGCTATCTACTGCTAGATTACGAAATCCAACGGCTACCACAAATACTGTGACAAAAATCCTACTGAGATTATTACCATCCGATCTTCATCACTAGATTTTCCCGAATTATCCCATCTCCTCTTATTCTTAATTCCCTCTTGACGATCATGTCCCTTCCTTTTCATCAATGATGAATTAGATACTTTAAGATTTGGAAGGGTATTCCCGTAAAATTCTGTAATCTTATTTCCTCGTTTTTTCTTTCCTTCCTACCATGTGTCCAAAAAAAAAAAAAAACTTTTATCTTTGAGGAAGCAAAAACAACCTGTAAAGATTTTCATTTCCATCATTTTACTTCTCTGAAGGATTTAAATCAATTTTCATCATTTATCAAAAAAAAAAAAAATCAATTTTCATCATTACCACATAGTTTTTTTTTTTTTTTTTCTTTTTAACTCAAGATCTCATCAGATAAAAACTTAAAACTAAAATTATAAAAAAAAATAAAAATTAAGACACCAAATTCTAATCACAATTTTTGAAAACCACTACATATAACGTGTGAATTTGCCATTCTTTTAATTAATAGGTGTTTAAGAAATTATAATATCAATTCATTGTATTTCTATATCTATAATTTATGTCTATGACTGTTATACTTCTTTTTACTATTTAAAATTTCGGCTTAATTATTTTATCATCTTATGTTTTTTTTTCTTTCTTCCTTTCTTTACTATATTTACTTTGTCTTTGTTTATTTAATTTTTTATCATTTCTTACAACAATTATTTAATAAAAAATTTATATTTTTTTGATATATTTTTTTTGTTTTACTTTAAGAGGAGTTTGACTCTTCCTTTCAATTCAGGGTGCGTTTGAAACACCAGTTCAAACTCAACTTTTCAACTCAAATTTTGTCTTTTTCCTCAAAAGTCTGTCTTTTTCCCAAAAAGTTTTTTGTCTTTCTGAAAATTCAATAAAATTTACTATTTCAACTTCAAAAACACAACTCAAACTAACGAACCAAACGAACCCTCAAGTTAAACTGTATTTTTTTTATCTTTTTCTGAAATTTTTTTTTTGTTTTTTCTGAAAAAGTCAACAAAAATTACTATTTAAACTTAAAAATCTCAACTCAAACCGCTACACCAAACACCCTATTAGTTTTGCTTTATTAATTTATCCTTCACGCGCGTGTTTATTCTACTAATGCCAAGAAAAAGATAAAAACTTCCTATCACATGTTGATACTCAAAAATTAAGCGTCAAGTTGGTTGTCATTGTTGGAGTTGAACAAGTTCAACTGTTTTGTTTTATTTTGAAAAAGTAAATTTAATTTCACTATTTACAACTTAACTCTAGTTTAAAAACTCAAATTTAAAAATTCATAATTTTGCTTTTCCAAATACAAATTAGTTGATTTTTTTTTAAATTACTTATTTAGATAAACAAAACAATATTCATAATTATAATTTTTCCATACACATTTTAAGTTTTTAAATATTTTTACTCTAATTAATCAAATGCACAATTTCAAAATTCAAGTGGATAAACCAAGCGGAGATTAAGCATGCATTTGAAATACGGATTTATGATAAAATTTTAAATTAAAATTAACTAAATTTTAAAAATTAATTATAATTTTTATTAATTTTTTAAAATAAGATAAAAATAAACCTAAATACTTAAGATTCTGAAGGATTAAAATCCATATCTGTCTAATGCCAATGCCAAAAGAGAATAGGGGTATCCGTGACATGAAAAGGTATATCCTTCCTTCCTGCCAAAGAAAGACAAGGATGTAAATATGAGGGATTTACGGTCTTGTCGATTTTGACAGCAAAATCTTTAATTATTCATAAAATCTTCAATA
This sequence comes from Ficus carica, assembly GCA_009761775.1. Lineage (NCBI taxonomy): Eukaryota > Viridiplantae > Streptophyta > Magnoliopsida > Rosales > Moraceae > Ficus > Ficus carica. The sequence goes on along the minus strand of CM019739.1, from coordinate 14,595,162 downwards.
AATTTACAAGAAATGAATATCAAATATTCAAAAAAATATCATTTAAAATCTTCCATCGCTTTTATCACACCTATATAGGATAACCGGGTCGGTGACTTTGTGAGTTCCACCGTCTTCCACACTCATTCAACTTCTCATCTTTTCCAAAACAAAAAAACATGAACAACAACAACAACGTTAAAACCTTGGAAACTTATCGGCTCCTAGCTGAAACGCCGTCGTTTTACGGCTCTTTCATGGGCACTCACTTCGCAATCTCTTCCATTTCTTTCCCCAACAACCACCTGAAACTCCACCAACCGCCGACCACCACCACCACTCAACAACCACCCGACAACATTATTTCCACAGACCAAACTCCTCCAGCCCCGCTCCTCGACGGCATCGCCGCCGTGGTCGGCGAGCACGTGCTCTTCGGGGCGAGAAACGCCGCCGAGAAAGGCGGGTCCTCCGCTGGCGGAGTCACGCCGGAAGAAAATCAGTCTTGTAGTTCCAGCACGGTTCCGGTGCAGCGGAGCTACAGGGGAGTGAGGAAGAGGCCGTGGGGGAGGTGGTCGGCGGAGATACGGGACAGGATAGGGCGGTGCCGCCACTGGCTGGGGACGTTCGACACCGCCGAGGAGGCGGCGCGTGCCTACGACGCGGCCGCTCGGCGCCTGAGAGGCTCCAAGGCCCGCACCAACTTCGAGATCCCCTCCGTCCTGCCCTTACTCATGTCTTCATCGTCGTCGCCGTCGCCGCCGTCGTCTTCATGGAACAGTATCAGAGCGAGAGGGAAGCAGTCGTCGGCGCAGCAGCGGAAGAGTTTTGGGAACAAGTGTTTGGTGGTGACGTCACCGGCTCATCTGTTCAGCAGCCCTGTGCTTCCGTCGACGGAGATCATCAACGGGAAACGCCGGCACCTGGAGCTTGATCTGAAGCTGGGTGTGGCTTCCGGTGGTGATCACATAAAAACTAATTAGAACTAGCTAATCATGAGGGTTTATAAAATATATATATATATATATGTGTGTTACTTGAATCTTCTTTTGGTTGGAGTTTTTTGTCTTCTGGGTTTGTTTTTGACTTAGTACCACTACTAATTAGGCCAACGTTAGCTAGGCAGGTTTATTAAACTCTAGAATACGCATATATATATATATGTATATATATGTGTGTGTGTGTGTGCATGAAATCTCTGTAAGACGGTTTGATGAAAAGAGAATTAACCTGAAGCTACTAGTCTATATAGTCAGTAGTAATTTAAAGAACTGCTCTGATCTCTTAATTATTTCTCTTAAAATTGTGAAATGAGTTTAATTTTCATGGTTTTTGTTTTGGGTTTTAGTAAAAGCGACGACAAATATTGGATATCTGATCATGGGACTGGTCATGGTATATAGTACGATCGTATTCTTTTGTTTATTATTGATTATATATGTTGAGAGAATCATTTGTTCCCCTTTTGTGCGCTTCAACTGCGGGGGGATGCTCCCAGTTTTTATGGCTCTGGTCAATCTTTCGGTACAACGACTCAACTATTTTCTCGGTTTATACAAATATTATATATATAAAGTACATATATTCCCTGCACGTATATATATATATATATATTGATCATTAATAAAAGTAATAAATATATAGGCCGAGCTAGCACAATATTTTAATACCAACTCATGAAGCCTAAAGTCTAAACGTAGCGTACATGTTTCAAATGGGGTTTCCTCTGATCATAAGACCCGTTCAGATCTAACAGTGATCTTAAACAGATTTCACAGTTTCAAATGACATTAATGTATTTTCCTGACATTAGATTTAGCTAATTCCATTTAAATTTTTTTTTTTTCAAAGTATGTAAATTTGGCATGTAACAAAACAATTAATTAAAACAATGCACCAATAAATCTCATTGCATTGGATTGTTTTTTATTAGTTTTAATGTCGTCCACCTTAAAATAAAAAAAATAAAGAAACGTAGTACCATAACTATATGTGAACAGTGAATTTTGAAAAAAAGAGGGGGGGGGGGGGGGGGGTAGGGCATTGAGGAGGTCCCCCATGAAAGGCGGGTGGGAATGAGTATTAAGTAGTAGAAGAGGAGTAATGGAAACTGCAAAAAATGACACAGTAGTACTATAGTCTGGTAGACTGATTGTCTGACTGACTACGGAGCTGGTCCAATTTTCTGGTCTTTTTCACAAGTGAAGGACACAGATCACAGCCATCTCTTATTTGGTACAGTCTCTCATTAAAAATAAAAATAAATCTCTCCTCAGTCTTCAGACTCTTCACCCTGTGGGCTGAGGAGAGAGAGTACACACCCTTGCCCCTTTAATAGAATCATCATTCTTTTTCGTCCAAGAAATTTTACGTTATAAAGACCTCTTGTTTTCGTAATGACGATGGATAGGAATTATCCTTTTGATTGTGGGCTTAGTTTGATAAGGGTCTATAAATTAAAGTATTCCTGTAATACTTTAAAAACTTAGATTGTGTTTTGAACATTATTTTGAAATAGAATTTTTATGTTGAAATTGGTTGATTTTTTAAAAATTATTTATAAATTTTGATTAATTTTTCATGAAAAGATAAAAATTGAGATGAAAAACTCAGGTCCAGATCCGAAAGTTAGACTTTTAGTAATGAGAATTGGAAGGAAAAGCTAGAGCCATGCTAGTCACTAACCTTTAACCTCAGATTCTAAATCAAATTATCTTGGAGGACTAACTAAACCATTTTACTCTTAACCTCTTATTAATTAAGGGGGTACATTAATCGGGTACATTAATCGAAAAGAAGAAAGAAAAGGAAACCAAAAAGGAAAAAAAAATGATCAAGAGGAAAAATCTCTTGGGTGGTGGTCCATCTATACGGTAATTAAGTTCATATGATACATATATATACACGGAATTATCAGTACAATATTGAGTTTCGTGGGCATTTTATTAATATTACATGAGAATAAAAAGATACGAATACTCATGATTGACGGTCAAAATTCGCCTAACAATACTGAAATCGAGATGTATGCTATTAACTTAAACTACCGCAATATAGTTACAAATTAAGTGTGCGGAAAAAGTAAAGAACGTAGGAAATTTATAGAGATTCGTCTTCTATTCGAAGGGTAGTCATCTTTGAAGTCAGAGAGTCATCGTTTCACTATCTTCAAAGAAAGTTTACAGAATTTGGTTCTTTGCGTACAAGAAAAATGACTCTGCCCTTTCCAAGCGTCCACTCTCTCCTTTATATTTCTTACATAAAATATTTTATTAAAATAAATATAAATATAAAATGCCTCCATGTTAACTTCGTTCTATCCACCCTCATTTGAAATCCCTTAACCATTGCTGTGTGGCTTTGCCGTGAGTCCTATTCGACACCCACAACCGTCCTGGTCTTTTTAGCTCCTTGTTTGAATTTTTGCAACCGTCACTCTTTCTTGGGAAAAGGCACCCTTTTAACACTCATAAATCAAACTATTAAAAAATTAATACAACAGTTAAAAATCCCTTCCCAACCGGTAGTGAAAAAAGTCTGCCCTGTCATAGAATTTTTTTTTTCTCTTTATATTACATTTTCTCACATTATAATTTCCTGCATAGAGCAATAAAGATTGTTAAAAAGGGGAAAAAAAATTTATTGCCATGTCAATCAAATTCAAAATAATGGCACAAGCGTAAACGGCTCAGAGAGCTAGAGACTAGAGAGTAATATTGAGACTGCATAGTAGAGAAAAAAGTGGTGAATTAATTGAGGAAAGCTTAGGAGTTAGGACCCATTTGGGAGTATTGTAAATGGTTTTATTTTGTTTTAAAATTAAAATAAGAATGTTTTGAGATAGTGTTTAGATATTTCGTTTTTTTTTTTTTTTTTTTGAAATATTAGTTTGAGCGTAAGTAAAATTGTGTATACATATGTTTATCAAAATAGTTATTAAATGTATAAGCCCTAGAAAATTACTTTATTTTGTTTTTCTCATTTCATAAAATATGAAAACAAAAATAATTGTTTGTTTATTTATTTATTTATTATTTGTGCATAACACACTCTACTCCACAATTTCAAAACATCTTTCAACTATATCCACGTAGCATTTCAATGTTATTTATTTCATAAAGATAGTTGCACAAAAAGGCGAACTGTTTTATCTGATTGGTAAGTTTTTCTAACTGCCTATTTCTTTTTTTCTTTTTTTAATTATTAGATCTAAATAAAAATAAAAAATAAAGAGGTCCCATATTATAGAATATCTCTATTTCTCAAATTGTATTTTTACCGGTCCAGATCTACTGTTCCCTTAACTATCTCACTACTAAAAAATTGAAAGCACATTATAACTTGTTAAAGGAATTAATGGCGTTAAAAGAGATCAACGGAGAAGGAGAATAAAAATGTCATTCCTCCACTTTCATATCTCTTTTAAAAAATAAAAAATAAAAAATAAAATAATAATAATAATAAAAGAAACCCACTGATTTTAAACATCTATTGGTTTCCTTGCTCACCATTGAGTTGAAATCGAACCTGCCCAAGATTTATATTTATGTTTTCCATCATCTGCATTACTTCTACTTTTTTTTTTTTGAATAAAAATAAATACATAAATTGTGAGAGGTTAATGGAGAAAGGTGGAGACGGAAAGAGCCGGGATTGTCTTATGAGAATTGTCTGTGTATTTTTCATGGCTGGGGCAAAGGCAAAGAAGACAAAGAAAGAAACTTTTGTAGTGAAATTTCAATCCACAAAAAAGAAAAGGGCTTAGAATTGAATGATTAGAGTACCCACTCCACGGTAAGAAATAGGAATTCTCTCGTTAACCCTATTATCAGTCAATACCAAAGGAAATGCTTTTATGTCTCGTTTGATCCGTCAATTGGAGATAAAATTTTTAAGTTAGAGCTGATTGATTTTTTAAAAACTAATTAAATTTTCGTTAACTTTTCAGAAAAAAAAAAAAGACAAAAACTGAGTTAGAATCTTTGAGTTGAAAATGGGAAACCAAACATACACTTAGTCTTTGAGTCATACAGGAGGATGCTCTATAATAACTATTTCCCGGAGGCAGATTCCCAATAAGGGCTTGGCTCGGCGAGCCCTCTTACACATGTAGAGTTAGAGAGAAATTTCACGTTTTGGACATGAAAAGTCTCATTCCTCTAACGCTGTTAACTCGTCCAAAGAAGTAGGATGTTCTGTCCATTTTTTAGTGGTGAGACGGCAAAGAGACACCATTTGGGGACAGCTGATCTGGGTTCGTATTTCTACTTCCTTGGTTTCTTGACACTCACAGGTATATATATCCATGATCCAATCCAATGCAGAAAATAACCCAAAAAAAACAAGGAGTAAATAAATATTCAGTATGTATTGATACACAAACCAGTGCAGAAAATAATGAAAATAACAAAGTGCAAAGAAATTCAGCATATTTTGTGTGTGTGTGTATATATATGTATATATATATATATGTATTTGTAAGCGTGTACTTATATATATATATATATATATATATGAGTGACTCTATCCTTCATGGACCTTCAAAACCAAGATCACAGTACTCATTCCTGAGTTTTATGCACTGCCATTTACGGACAGCAATGCATTGTCTAAAAACAACAACATGCCGTCTTTCCTTGATGAATAATGGTATGCAAACGGTCGTAACGCAATTAGCATAGCCTTTCCACTTTCGTTTGTAAATTCTTAATGAGAATCTACTGAAACGGAATCGTCGACGACGTAGTTTTTCACGCCAAGAACAAGTACGGTTTACGTCGTACTAATTAGTGCGATAAGCATAATCGTCGTCATCATAATCATGCTAATTAGCAATACTTGTTTTCTAATCATCTTGTACCTTGAATTGCTCTCTCTGATTGAAATTTTCTACTTAATTTCTCGTGATTAAGTAGAACTGGTGGAGTATGTTGTATATACTACACTATATATATACCCCATATAGAATGTATATATACACACATAAATGGGGTAAGTCCAGCACATAATACGTAATTATTCTTCCGGAGTAACTTTACTTTTAAATTTAATGTCAAGTAAAACCTTTCATTTACGTTGAAAGTTAACAGTAAGTAATCTTTTTTCCCCGTTTGTTTAGATGACTCTTTGACTGAATAAAATAAAAATTTGTATATGTACTACTCGTTAATAAAAATTGTTTAGGACCAAATCAATCTCAAGTTCCTATTTAAAATAAATAAAAAATAAATAAAAAAACAATTCGTAAGTCAGCATCTAAGGAATGCTAATTCTTAATGAATTCTGTTTTTGGTGTTTAATTTATAATTATACGATTCAAATTCATCTTAATACTAATTTGTTTTTTTTTTTTTTTTTTTTAATGTAAACTGTTCGTATTGAACGGATCAAAGGGTGATCCTAGATATATTAGATATTTTTTTCTTGTCAATTAATTTTGAATACTGTTAAATATTTAAGAACATCAGTGGTGTTTAGTACCACACATGAATAGAGGATAAGCTCTTTAGTTTGGGCAGTGGCGAAGCTAAAAATTTGTTTTTGGAGGCATGAATTAAACCAAAACTACAATACTAAAATCTTTTACCATCGGTTGTCTTTGAGATTTTTTCCCCCTAAATGAACAAGCTTCTTATAGAGTTTAGTTTAATTTTAGGATTTAAAGTTCAAAAAATGATAAATTTATATAATAGGATAGTTGATTTTGATTCATTTGTGACATTAAATTTTAAATGTGAGTGCTTAAAAAAACTAGAGGAAAAAAAAAAAAAGAAAAGAAAAGAAAAGTGGAATAAAAAGTTCTTTTACAAAAAATTTTTTAAACTTATTAGATCAAAAAAAAAAAAAAATCAGAGAATGAATAAGGAATAATAAAGTTGTAAAACATTTTGTCATAGTGGGAAATTTTTTTTTTAAAAAATCATTATATTTAAGATTCCAAAAAGAGAATTATAAAAATCTAGACATAAGCTCCTTCCGCCATTTATTCACACGTGGATCACTCTTTTATTAATTGTTTTGTTTAAACTATTGATCTCCCAGAATATTTTTTTGTAAAATTTAGTTTCACTCTTTTCATTCAGAAAAAAAGTATTTATATTTAGATTTTGATCCATACTCTTTTCATTCAGAAAAAAAGGATTATATTTAGATTTTGATCTATACTAATGCAATGAGTTTCATTCATTTACATCTTGAGTTGTTAAGTTCATACAATTTTATCATTTTTATGTATTTTTACGTAAATGTTTCTATTAAATTAGGGTAGCTTCTAAGTGCTAGGCTTGAAAGCTTTTAGAGAAGGTCAACATTAGCAATAACAAATGGATATGTTAATATTATATCAGCCAACAGATCCTATAATAGTGGAGGTAGAATATGCGTTTTGAAAGAGCCAAAAGTATATTTCTTGTCGAGCTCGATTTTATCTCTCTCTCTTATGCATATGCCGGCCAATTGGAATAAGTGTACCCCAAAAAAAAAAAAAAAAAATATATATATATATATATATATATATAGTTCTTCAGTATAAACAAGTATTGAACTGTTTTTGCTCATTATAAGGTTATTAGTACAATTAACCACTCTTAATTAATTGCTAGCACTGATATCAAATTGATAACAGGTGTAAAAATTCTAACCAAACAAGTCATGTGTATTACATATAAGATTTATGGAGCGTTTGAATCACCTATTCAATTAGAATTTTTTTTTTATAATATTCATTTGGTTATTAGTGTTTCCACTTAAATACACAATGTTTTGGATAAATCTCAATACAAATTATACAATTCATGAAACACGTTTTACTTTAATTACATGCAATTTATGTATTTAATTTAATGTTGACATCTAAATGCACATTTCATTATAGTACATGCACTCGAATGTAAAAATGTGACATTCAAATGCAGATATTATTACACATTATAATATAATAGGTAATCCAAACGAACCATTAAGAAAAATGAAAGATAATTAGATTAAGAAATAAATACACAAAACAAAGCCTTCTTCCCCACCCGGCCTTCGCTCTCTCTAGCTCAGAATAATCTTCATTAGGAAAGATTGAGGTCAATAAAACTATCTGCACCTTCTTAACGGCCATGTCCAAATTCAAAGAAATGGACTCCCTCTCCACTATACTATTTTTTTGATAAAACAAATTGGTTTTTAAGGATAGAGGTTGGAATGCGCAAAATGTGAATGTCTCCCCACGTGATATATATGGATCCTTCACAAAGTGGATTGATCATATACCTCGGCCAACGCGGTAGTAACGACTCGAACTCAAATATTCAATAAGGAGAACGAGTATCTTACCAACTCACCTAAACGATGTTGGCCCTCTCCACTATAATAATATTGTACTAATTACCTTTATAGTTAATGTTTTATTGTATATACATATATCAGTCTCGATGTACAAGATTTCCCTGTTGTAATGTTTATTTTAACCGAATGAAAATATAGCCTTTTTTCTAAAAAAGACCATACAAATAAAATCTGACCCAAAAAAAAATAAAAAAAATCCTTGCTGATCAAATACACTAAGGGCAATATGACTAAACTGAGAGCAATTAATGTCACCACAACTTACGATAGTGGCGCTAATACGCCAATGTATATTTTTTCGTTATTAATGAATCTGACGTATTATGAGGTTTAATGTCCGACAGCATTTATAACATATCTGTTTTTATTCCTAGACTTAATTATCCAATTGTAACAACAAAAAAACAAAAATGGAAGAACAGAAAATGCTTCACATAATAATAAGATCAACATTTTTTTTTTAAATTGGTGAGGGGAGATTTAAACTAAACACTTTTTAATAATTAATGCAGTAAATATGAAATTATCGCAATAATATTATAACCTGTAACCATCTGATACCATAAATTTGTAAAAAATAGGGCACTGGAAGTGATACTGAAGAAAAGAAAAGAAGAGCTGAATTAATTAGGACAAGGCATATATATTATAGAAATATTGGCACGTACCAAATCCTAATTTGTGTTAATACTCCTGATCACAAAATTCAATACTAGTCTGTTAATAAATAAATATCAATTTTTTTTTTAAATCATGATTACTATGCATGGCCTGCAGGTCTTCCTTTGTTATCTTCCATGAATGTTGTGCCTACCGATTAGATGCTTGTGCTTTTCGCAGTGATTCGATTCTATGCATACTTTGATGCACTTCCCGACGTTGTCCGGCTTGTTGCTGCCGGCGTTGTGCGACGACCTCGTTATCATCGCGAGCGTGAGAGCAGAAGAGAACACCAGGCCACGAGGAAAGTGTACTGGAGAGCTTGCAGAGGGAGGGTATGAATCCGATCATCAGTACTACTTCCGAGTAATTTGATCAACATTATTATCAGTATGATCCTCATGATATTATTGGTCTTGATAATGATCAGAAGCGTTCTTGAACCAGTCTGTTCCATGTTGTATGTGTGTCGATAATATACTTTGCCCACCAGAAATTGGATGAAGATGATTTAAACCCCTTTGGTAATTAATAGATATTCGTTAAATTAAGCTGTATGAAACCGTCCAATAAGTGGTATGGTATGAAAGCATAGGTCATGATTCTTTTTTTGTTTCACTTGTGGGACTGAAGATTCTTGTATAATAACGTTGGTTCAGAAGACGTGAAGACATCACTAATCCTCTTTTAATATTCAGATATAATAATAATAAGAAGAAGGTACTGTTTATTGATTTGATTTATATATATATATATATTTTAGTTGTTGAGAAATGAATTAATACGTTCAAACATAGAAAAAACAAAACAAAAAAATAATATTGTACTATATATAACACGAGCAGTAACATCAGCATTTCTAAAAGGTTAAGGTCACTTACCCCTTTCCTATTTTCACGGATTGCACGTTCACAAAAGCATTGCTGCCTTTGATTTTGAGGAGAAGACAATCTTTGGAAAGCATCTATGTAGAATAAGGTTTTTCTTTAGAGGCAAAATTTGAACAGTTTTTTAATCTTCTTTACATGAATAATGTCGTTGAGGAAAATGTCAAATGTCAAATTGTCAGAATTTTTTACATATATATGGAGCTTTTTTTTTTTTTTTTTTTTTTTGAATCTTCAGGGGTGGATCGGGCATATGCCCCAATAGAGTTTTGAAAAGTTTCTTCTTAACTCTTTTAAGTTTTGAAAATTCTGATAACCCGATTTCTATAGCTTTTTCCCCAATGACCGTATTTTATTATTTAAGAAAAGCTCATTTTACTTGCATAACGTGTGTTTGTACATGATGATGGTTTAGAACAGATTAACAGGCAAGCAATGCATCCGATCAACTATATGTTTGTGTTAACTTCGCAACTTTTTCTGTAGTTTTGAGAGAGAGAGAGAGGGATTATATAATTAACTAAATTAATTACAAATTACAAGAGGAAAATTCGTGAAGGGACACGTAAATAACCATATTAGCATGCAAAGAAATTGGAAGTATAACAAAAGATCGATTAGAATAAACTTAATGGATTAGTGTGGTGGCCTGGCGGAACCATGAGGGTGGTCAAAAGTTCCAATGCTGGTGTAACCTTTTTGGATATCTTAAATATGAAGACTTGTTTTCTATCAATCTAGTACTTAATATAGAATGTTTGAAATCACGCCCCCATGTACCCTTATCATTAGTACATTCAGTGGGCTCAGATAACATGCTCCTTTGTCAAGAGGTAGGGACTGCCCATGGAGTTTTCAACAAAACATTCCTATCAATATCTGTAAAGCCCTTTTGCTAACGCTCAAAAGAGTATGTATGCCAATGCTGGTTTGCCCCCTTCCTGGACTTCCTTTTAGCGAAAAAATATATATATATATATATATATAATAATAATAATAAACTTGTTTGAGGAGCATTTATTATTATTATTATTATTATTTCGCTCTATAAAATTATTTTTTATTATTATTCAGGCAATTATTTTTACGCAAATGCCATCCTTGCTTAACTGCTTAAATGGAAAACCAATTCCATGCTTAGTCCCGTACACTCTGTCGGGTGGTATTTTCATTGTTATGGAAGTATTAGGTTAAGAACAAGATTTTATCTCAATGGCTGCTCAACTTAAGGAAACTCAGAGCTCTTGTTGGGAGACTTGGGAAATGCCCGAGCTTGAGTATGCTCAGAAAATGTTCGAGCCCGAGCACGTGCTCGAGACCACGTGAGAGAACTCAAGTGTCATGGAGGCAAAGGTGACACCAAGAAGTAATACAGTCATGGATAATTAAACCATTTAATAACTCCAGAAATCAAATGATCAGAGTTCTTGTGTTCAATGTCATCAGGAAGTGAAAGGCGTTATCGTAATTAAGGAGAAAATGAACTCTTGAATTAATGGGAGAATTAAACTCCTTTCGTCTTCAATTTACTATGAAGTTCCTCGGATTGAGAGGAAGAATTACATACACATTTTCTAATGGCAATCATCCTGGAGTATTCATATTTTTGCTATATTGTTTTTTTCTTGTCTTCTTTATGTTCTTACTTAACGTTATTGATAACTTAAATTATTTAAATTTATTCTATAGTTCATCAACATTCATTTAGTATTGTATGAAAATTTACTCTAACACACTCTAAACGAAATAAGAGCAATATTTTGCGTTATCATCCAACCCAATCCAGATGCATGTTTAGCATTTTGTAAGACAGTACCATTATTAATCACCATTAATCATCTGTGATGGTAAAACATGAAGTCTTGTTCTTTAAACCACGTAAAATCACCACGAGTTTTGGTAGCCTTATTAAACTAATGGGATTTATTTTTCTTCCTTAAGAATGTATAAAAGCCACTTGCTCTTGGCCACGGTAACGAGTTTTTAACTGTACTAATAATATTTGTGAAGGTGCAATTTATTATCTTTGTTTAATCGAAAAACTATAATGTAATGACTTCTTTCTTCCTTAAATCCGATGGATCATTGACAAGGTGGTAATATTTTGTGTAAGATTGTGAATTGGATTGTTTTTACCGGTAAAGTTTGTTATGAAGAGACAATGTCAAAGTGGATAAATAAATAGGCGGTAGTCATTCTTAGTGGATGCCAATTTAGTTGGTATTTGATCATAACTTCTTATCCTTGTTGCTTCTCAGTTTAGTTAAAATTTAAATAAATAAATAAAAAGAAAAACAAATGCAATATTGCCAAATAAAAAGGACAATTCAATTACCATAATTAACACATAAAAACAAAAAATATTATTTCCCAAATATAAACAAATGCCAGCGTTTTTGTTTCTCTTTTTCTTCTGAATAGAGTATGGGTGCAGTCAATGCATGCGGCTAACGATCAATTCTGGCACTTGCAGACAAGAAAATAAATTTTGATAGAATTAATTAGAGAAGAGAAATAGGGAAGTTGCGATAAAGAAATATGTATGTCTGAAACCGCCGTTGTTTTAAGAACTCGGATTAAATATATATGTGTTGCCATTTGGCTCGCGGAGGTCCATCAACATTTTTTTATCTTCTAGTTTCTTGGGGTGATCTTGTCTTGTTCAAAAAAGGGATTTAGATTAAACGTAACGTGAAAGATTCGTGTCCAAGTTGGACAAACGCCCTGTCAAAAGTAAATGAACAAATCCAACAACAGCAAACAATGAAAAACCACCACCCCATTTCCGAATTTAATGCCTCTAAATACGCAACTTACTACTAAAATGATTACAAAGTTAATATTTTCCAGGGACCATAAAAGGAAGAAAGAGAGAGGAAACCGGTTGGCCCTAAAGAATATTTGGATAAATTTATAAACCTGTCATCAAGAATGAACTATAAATAACTAATGGGTTAGGATCTCTACACTACCCCCTTCGTCTGTGGACCAAACAAAAAAACAAAAAAACAAATTTCCGCACCGACAGAAAGATGCGGTTGAAGTAATTGGCTTTGTTCTTTACAGTTACAAATACCTCAACCTACTAAGCTAAAGTGGCCCTTTGAAGATCTTCAACTCCATAATTAGGAAAACCGAGTATCAGTATACATCTGATTCTTCACAGCTAAAAGTGTAACTACTCTGCTTCTTGCTCAGCTCATTCCACAAAACACCTCAGAGCCCAAATCCCCATCTGCTGGAAGATTTAGATCGGGCAGGAATAAGGCGATCTCCTTTAGTTTGTGAGACGCGTTTGATGAACCCGAATGTTCAAGAGCCTCAAGGTCATTGCAATCGGTATCTGTTGGCAAGATTGAATGAGGTTCACAAACCGAATCTACTTGTTTAGGTCGGTCGATAATCGCTTCGCTGGATAGAGCAGCAGATGCTGCTGTTTTCATTTTCTGCTGAGACTCCAAATCAAGCTGAAAATGAGAACGTTATGAATTGTTAGAATTCGTTCCTTGTTGTAATCACATATTGTACAGCCTCATCAACCTAACAACTTGAGCAAAAACGCCATTCTTCCCAAACATGAATTTATTCAGTACTAAGCTATTAAAAGAATGTCTTTTGGTATCTTTCTTCTGTTACAATGACTATCAATAGTGACGAGTTTCTAGCAGTACTAAACAATGAAAAAGAGAAGCATAGTACCGGCAGGTTCACCTTCAATCTGTTCAAGCTTTCTTGTGTGGCTCTTTGCCTCTCCACTTTGAGACGCATAGTTGCTATTTCCTGCTTATTAGTATGAGAATGACAATGGTCAAGCATCTTAATTTAGCTATATTCACGAAAGAATACGTAAGACCTCTCGTTTCGAACGAATGGAACATACATTTCTCAAATTTTTCCTTTCCTTCAACAGCAAAGTCTCCTCCTCTTTAAGTTCGGCTAATGTCTGCAAGCAGCAAAAGTAGTGAATTAATGAGATATTAATCTTCCATGGTTTCACTCGCTGAGACCAAAAAGAAGGGCCAGAAGAAGAAAGAGGTAAAAGGAAGAGTGAAGAGGAGTGGTGGGGCAGAGAACAGGGTTTTGACTACATAAAAAGAAATATCTCCGTTTGGTGTTTCAACTCCAACTTAAATTTTTCATATCAGTTTTTGTCTATTTCTGAAGAGTAACAAAAATTATAACTAATTTTTAAAAAGTCAACCAACTCTAACTTAAAAATTTCAACTCCAATCGGCGAACCAAACGTATTTTGAGAAGTGAAAAATTTATCATCTTAAAGAACTGAAATGTTATTAACTAATACAAATGTAGCACCAAAAAAAACCCCTCCAATTTTGACTACAAATTCTCTTCAAAAGAACGTTAAAAAAGTTGGGTTTTTTGAAAATCAAAGCAATAAAAGAGAATCACATAATAATATTATCACAGCAAAAGGTGTCGGATGAAACCATCAACAATATATAAGAAAAGTACAAACATCATTATCATGTTATGAAATCTAATAGCTCGCTTTTTATGTGCTCTTATATTGCAGTTCAAAAGTTAGCTCATTTTACCTTCTTCTTTCTTGGCCTCTTGGAAGTAGTTGCTTCACTCCCAACAGAAACCTGTTCATAGTCATTCCTAGATAGTTATAGTCCCAACTTCAAAGAAAATTATATATATATATATATATATAATAAATAAAATTAAAAAAAAAAACTGCTAACAGAAACAAGAGCTAGAGGACATGATGATTGAAGTGAAAAAATCAAAATAATTCAGGGAAGTTTGACCTGACTTGCTCGTGACTAATGTGGACGCGACATGTGTTTTCACACCATTGCCACTTTCAAAAAAAAAAAAAAAAGGGTGAGCCCAAAATACATAAAGTCAACCCCTCTCGATGCCCAAATTTTGACTTTTTGTATCTTTTTGTATGTGTATGTGTGTGTATATACACACACACACTTGGCAATAATGTCGGTTTTCAAAAAGGCAAGAACCGCAATGTTGTATGTTTGATGACAAAACTTGGAAGGTTGTAACTTGTAACACCAAATACTAAAGCAACATGTCAGCTAAAATGCCATTAACAAATTGTGGTGACCAATTTTTGGTCCCCCACCAATCGCCTAATCTATGGTAGCTCCCAAATTGCCCCCCCAAAAAAAAAAATTTTGTTGCCCGCACTTTCAACCCCATACATGAAACAATAATTTGACTGCAAAAACTCCACCTTTTTGGAAACCCAATTTCCAGAACAAAAAAAAAAAAAAAGGCTAGGAC
Organism: Ficus carica; assembly: GCA_009761775.1. Classification (NCBI taxonomy): domain Eukaryota; kingdom Viridiplantae; phylum Streptophyta; class Magnoliopsida; order Rosales; family Moraceae; genus Ficus; species Ficus carica. Next base: position 14,580,034 of record CM019739.1, on the reverse strand, counting down.
GACAGGCTGTCATACGATGAGGAGCGACAACCAAATCATAAACTCAACCTATTTAACCGTGCCAAAAGGGATCTTAAGTTTTAACTTTCTGACTGACTTCTACAGAAACAAGGGTTGGGATCAAGCTGTCACAGAAAGAGAGAGAGAGAGAGAGCCATACTTTTGTCTTATTTAATTTTACTCTTTCTTTAGCGCGGGACTTTCACGTGAAAACGACGACGTGGGACCCCAATTTTAATTGTCGTTTTTTTTTTTTTTTGTTTTGAACTACCATGCGCCAGCAGAATAAGCTAAATTGCGCCATCCCGCACCGAATCCCATCCCAGCCTACAGCAAAAGAAAAACATAAAGTGCACAACCACTACCAAGACTGCACCAAACGCACGCAGAAGTAATTTTTCCACGAAAACACGCTACCGATAAAGCGGGTGACCAGTTTTCCCCGTCTGACCAAAATGCCCCTGTCGAGTTAAACACGCGTTTGACTTTGGTGCGAGGACAGTTTCGAACTTTTAATCACGGCCTAAAATGGGGGGGCAAGTGTTGTTGTGATTCGACAAAGGCATTTGAGGAGGCGAGCTTGGACATACTATGGCTGAAACTTTTTCGGAGTCAAGGGGCAATTTAGTCTTTTTGTTGTTATAGGGGCCGTGACCAGAAGCGGAAAAGTAGTGAAAAAGAAAACGTGATGAGGAGAATCATTCACACCTTCTGACTCTATGCGTTGAACGAAAGTCATCAGTTTCCTCATGACAAAAATACAAGGGAATAAATAAATAAATGGAAAGTTAAAAAGAGGAGGGCATTTCGGTCAAAAGAAAAGGTTAGCAGCCTATTGCCGATGACCGAATCGGCCATGGGAAATCCTCATGGCAGAGGAGGGTAAAATGGTAAGTGAGAAACGATACTGAATGATGTTTGCGAAGCTCCTAAAAAGATTGAATTAAAAAAAAAAAAACCCTGACACGTCTGGAAATCCCCTCAGAAAATCCAATCTTGGTGAATACGATACTCTACGAGGGGTATTTTCGTCCCTCCAAAGAACCCACGGAAAACGACACCGTAGACTCGTCGTACAGAGTACGACGCGACGACTCGGACTTAAGAAAGAGAGGACTCAAGGGAAGAGAAGGGAAGGGAAGGGACAGCAGCGACAAACCTTAGATCTCGCGCCACCGGTGGGCTTAGACGGCTTGCTGGACTCGTCGGAGCCGCCGCTGAAGGAGGTGGCGCCGCTCCAGGAAAGCGGAGTGGTGGGGCTGGCTCTGGTCGGCTCGGCCGCCGCCGCCGCCGTCTTCTTCATCTTCTTCATCGCCACGCCGTGATGTCTGGTCGGATGCCTCGACCGCTGTTGCCTGACGCTCCAGTAAAGCGGCGGAGCCGGCGAGCCTCGTTTCGGCGGCCGCGGATGGTCGGTTGTTCTGAGGCTGACGAGAAGCTCGGCGACCATGGAGTCGTCAGTCATGGCCGCCATGACCCAATCTTCGTCGCCGTCGGTCATCTCTTTGGTTTTCTTTCAGCGTCAGATAGAAAAAGAGAGAGAAGGGTCAGGTGACGAAGGAAAAGAAAGAAAAGAAAATCTAGTTGTGAGTGATGGTTGTGTATGGGATTTTGTGTTTGGAAGAATAATATGGGTGGGTTTTTGGGGTGGCTTTTTATACATATATATATATATATTGATGTATTTTATATATATGTGGGTCTGTAAAAATCACTGTCATTTGTGTTGTGTGTGTCTGGCGGGGGAGTAGATGCTCTTTCACAACCCCTTCTTCCTTTTCTGTGGATTTCTTTCTCTCTCTATTTTATATTTTTGTTTTCTCTGTGTGTGTGGGCCAGAGGTTCAGTTACACGTGGCAGTGGTGGGACTGCGCTACCATGGTTTTCTTCTCTCTTCTTTTCTCTTTTCTCTTTTCTTTTCTTTTTTTTTTTTTTTTTGGCTTTTAGCTAAGATTAGATAGGTAGGCTTTTTTTCCTTTTTATTTTATTTTAATATAGATAGGGTTTTTTAAGTTGGATTGGCTTAGGGGATGTGAGTTGCACACGCTGTGGTTGAAGGTGGGGATGGAGAAGAACAACTGGTCCAGATGTTGATACTGTCAGTTAATGACGTGGAATCTATGACTTATGTGTTATGGGGATGCTTTCGGTTATGTACTACCCACCTTCTACACGATCAGCCAAAATTTTTTTTTTTTTTTTTTTTTGAAATCACCTTGTATTACTAGTTTTTACTACTAATTTTCGGTCTACAAATGTGCCAAGAGATTTTGTGAATTTTCAACATCTTAAAAAGTAAAAGTTGGATATTGTTGCGACAAGAATTGTCCCGGATTTCCCTTCAAAAAAAAAAAAAAACATAGAATTGGTTTACTGTAGAAATTATAGTTTTAATGCCTAAAAAGAAAAATTAAAAGTTGTTTAGATGGAAGGTGTAAATCTAAGTTTTTAGGTTTATTTTTGTTTTTTTTTTCTGAAAAAAATCAACAAAAATTATAATTATTTTTTAAAAAATAAAGTAACTTCAATTAAAAATTACATCTCAAACTCGTGATCCAAACGCATGTTACATAATGTATTGTATTTGAGTTCTACATAGAATTAGATTGTAAATTTTACAAGATATATTTTTTTTAATGCGCAAGATATATCAACAACACAGTCGGATAGGTACGGAGTTATGAGGTGCTTGAACCTCCTAAACTTTTTTTTTTTTTTTTCCTTCTTATTTTGCCCACCCGTCTATGTATAAAATTCACGCATAGATACCCTAGAGTCCCCCTCAATTTTTTTTTTTTTTTTTAGTTTTTTAGTTTATATATATTTGTACAAATCTACATATAAATCTCTCACTCTAAACACTTTTAATTTTTGAATAGAAATTATAAATTTAGGAGATTGACCTATATTACAGAGTTAAAACCATCAATGAAAATCGATATCATCGGTACAATCTGATAATGCACGAAGGAAAAAACAAATGTTCGAGGCTCAAAAATGGGATAGTACATCAACATATCACCATCGAGCACATATAAAGGTTCTTTTCAACAATTTCTCTCCAATCGACGGCTACTAATTGTAGATTCATATCTAACGGAATTAAAACATTATTATTACAAACCATAAATTAAAACAAAACACCAAATCATTAAACTAAAATGCGAAGACAAAGATGCCAATATTAAAATTAAAATCCAACAATACATTAGGAAAATCTCACCACCATAGATAAAATCATTAGTAACAACTTGATCATTGTATCCATCAAGACCAAACCAAACAAAGCCACTGAGAAGAAATTTACCGCTGAAAGACCAAGCACCCAACAAGTCCTCGTCTTCTATACATCATATCCATAAAAAAAAAAATAACTTTGAATAGTCACGTCGAAGCCCAGATCTTTCTTATAATGATGAGATCTCCTCCACAAGGATCTTGAATTCGGAGGCCAGCCCAAAAAAGAAGAGGTAAGACTGCAAGACCCTAAGACATAGAGAAAATTATAGAGAGAGAAATAGAGACCGGTATCCAACATAAACATTATTAATTACTACGTAATTTTAGAAATTGATATTTCCTTCCCTCACTCTTAACATTCATAATCAAGTACATTGTTTTTACACTTTTCTGTACTAAATATAGCATCCGCATTAACAATTACACTAGAAATAATCGTATTGAGATATTTTTTATAAAAAAAAAATAATAATGATTTAGACTGTACTTAAGTTTTTGTTATATTAGCCCTCTTTGGAATGATTTATGGCTTTATGGTATGAATTTTGGTTTGTAAAGTTGTATTAACTACCAATTATAATGGATCCAACAACCGATAACCCATGTCGCTAATGGCATTAGACACGAACTCCGTGAAATAAAAAGTAAATTTACCACATTTATGAAGACAATTTATGCTGTCGTTATCATGCTGTAGGCATAGTTATAATTTGGTAGGTAAAACCAATTTAATTAGGTTTATGAACGTTTTCATATTCTTCGAAGTTTATGGCAAAATTTAATGAAACTCTAACGAATGAAATCGATTGTGATAAATGCTAGCCCATGCTATGTACCAGTAAGAGCTGAAATTTTGCTATTGCCACACTTTTATTTTTTCTCTCTTATAGAAACAAAAGTATAACGATTGTGCCTACTCGTTCTACCTAGTATTAAATTTTGTTACTATTACTACCACTTTCTTGTACCACAAAAGAATAGAGCTTCCAATATATATATATATATATATATATTATATATATATTTAATTTCTCTTCGAGATGAATATAAAATTATGTTGCTATTACTTAAAATTAGAACATTCTGTGAGGGTCAACTACATTTTGGTATCTTTACAAATTTTGATACCTTAATTTTATAAGATCACTAGCACTCTGTGCACCACTAGAGTGAATCTAGAAAAGAGTATGGAATCTCTTTTACTTACTGTTTAGAAATTTACAAGATGAGAATTTTTACATTATATTATTGATACAAATTGTTTTTTAGTGTTTGGATTAATTTTTTAGGAAAGATCTTAGAGAGAGAGAGAGAGAGAGAATGAGTGAGTGAGTGAGAGAGCTAGAGGTGAAGAGCTTTCACCATCAACCCCCGTCGTGAACTCACCATTGAAGAGCTCACTGTCGAAGAGCCATCGATGTTAGCGGCGATGCCCTCTGTTGCATATTTGTCATGAGTTATGGCAACAGTCGTTATGAGTTTCGGCAAAATCCTTGAGAGCCTCTCACCATCAACCTTCGCCACGAACCAACCGTCGAAGAGCCGTCGCTGTGTCTTCACCTGTGTCTTTGCCATGAGTTCCGTGACGATCACCATGATTTCTGACAAAATCCTAGAGAGAAAGGGGGGGAGCCATTCGTGTCTAGCAAAAATGGGGTGTCGGACACAAGACACCTCGTAATTTTTTAACAATCATATTCATGACTTAAGTAATTTATGTGTTGTATCGTATAATTTTTATGTGCACATTTATACATTAAAATATAAATTCTACAATTAAAAATAGTTTCTACTATTAGTATAAAGTATGAAGTTGTGTTATAAAAGCTCCCTTTTATTTTTATTTTTTGGAACAAGAATTTTTGACTCCTTTCGATACTATTTATTCCTTGAAATCAGAAAATTATCAATACCAACTTTCGTAGAAAGCATCCAATAGTCATGATAATCATTAAAATAACATTTGAACAGTTGAATGAAAATATAAAGAAAGATAAAGAGAAGATAACAGGCATAAAAGCTCCCAAATTTGATGTTTAAGGTCAACGGGATTTAGGACATGTTTGGTTATTAGTTTATTTTAAATTAAATTGTATTTTTTTTATCATAATTTTTATTTTTTTCTGAAAATTTTTTTTATCTTTTCTGAAATTTTTTTTGTATTTTCTAAAAAATTACTATTAAAATTGAAAAATCTTAAACTAAACTCATCTACCAAACACTCCCTTAGAAAAACATGAATTTTTAAACACGTATAATTGAGATTATAAGGGCTGGACCGCCAGTTTGTGCCGTGGTCGCGACGCGCGGAGGTGAAATCAGATCAATCGCCACTCAAAAATCCATCAAAATCAAAAGACACCTGTCACACTCAGATTGCGCCGTGGAAGAGACGCGTTAAGGAATTGCGTGAAGATAAGAATGAATGTACATTAAAGTTCGTTATTGTTTGGAGAGCGTGACTCGCCGCCGAACCTCACTCACTTCCCTTCTGCTGTTATTCACAATCACCCCCAACTCCGCTCCACGTTTGAGGCTTTTTATTTCTTTATTATATTTCCTTTTTTTTTTTTTTTTTTGAAAATAACTATTTCATTTTGCTGAAAGGCTTTTATTTATTTATTTCGTTTTTGTATTTTATTTTACTTGGTGGCACGTGCCAAAAGACACAAAGTTTATCATACACGTATAGGGCATTATCAGATACACCGTTATGGCCCCAGGCCCATGCTCGGTAGAGTCAAGAATGGACAAGGTTGTTGTGGGTTGGGGTAATTCATAGTAATGATGGGCTATAGCGTTGCGTGCGTGACACGGGAGCACATTCTGAGGCAAATCAGCCTAGCAGAGGGTAAAATGGTCCACTCCCCAAATGGACTTAAGCATGTTTAAGTATCAGTTATGATACTTATGATCTGTTGTCTCGGATTTTTTATCCCATTGATTGTCTTCACAATAATATTATATCATGTTTCGAATTTAAAAATTTAGACACATAAAAAAAATTAAGTATTAAAAATTCTTGAATAATCATTGAGACGAGAAAATGTGATAACAGATCTGAACTCATTCAAGTTTTTTTTTTTTCTTTCTTTCTTTCCTTTGAAACGTTAAGCATTTTTAATTTTTACATGTCACATAATTTATGCCATCATTAATAGGATAATTTAATAACCGTAATAATGGGCAATTACAAAATTATGCTGATTGGAAATGTTCCCTCATTGCTAGGGAGGGTAGTATGGTAGCTCATGATTTATCTTGCACCGTTTTCAGATGTAATGCTGAGTTTTTTTTTTTTTTAACTGATAAAGTATAATCTGCTGCTGTTGTTATTTTAATATTACTAAAATATTCCGACGAAATTGTTTGTATTTCAATTTAACTTCTGTGAATGTGAGAAATTTTAAGTGGTATGCTATAGGTTTTTTTGTCATGTAGTGTAATTTTTCTTTGTATAAACTCATTATGTTATCATCTTTCAAGTGATTTAGAAAAATATAATTTTTAAAAGTTTGGATACTTAAAAGATATGATTTTAGTTTTTTAAAAAAAATTTAAGTCCAATTTCAAATTTGTAATAACTAGCATTTTTATGAAACTAAAAGAAAATAAATAACAAGATTTTAAAGCATTTAAAAGAAATAAGAATAAATAAAAAAATTTATCACACCTAACTCAATCTAAAAATATAGAGTTTGAATCATCTCATCCTCGTATTATATAAAAGACATAATACGAGGGAGAGAGTTTGAATCTATAAGTTTTAAAAGAAATAAAATAATATGAGCGTGAGAGTTCGAATCCTCCTACCCTCATACATTTTTATTGTATTATTTAAAAGAAATAAGAATAAATAAAAAATTAACTATTCAAATGTAAGCCGACTAGAGGAATTTTTTAGAGAAAGAAAGAAGAGAGAGAAAGGCTCTGAGAGATACTGAGGTTTTTGAGATCTGGGGATCAGTGGTCTGGCCTTTAATTGGCTGCAGACCTCCGTTGCTCGCGGAGGAGTTCACCGTGGTCTTTGACACCGTGCTCGTGCCGTCGGAGGGGTGAATCGGGGCTGTTTTGGAACCGAGTATGGAGAGTTGGTCGCCATTCATCGTCTTTAGATCCTGGCTGCGTCTGTCGCAAGGACTTGCGGACATCACGAGAGCTGGAATGTGGGGAGGTGATAAAATATATAAAATAACAAAATTATCAGTTTTTATAATAAGGCCGGTGAAATTATAAGAGTGGCCAAATCATGGCTATTTCTCTATTTTTCTCCTACTTTTTTCGATGTAAACAACCTCATCAGCACTTATCACGAGCCTTGTTGGGCAGATCCAACGACAAAAGCCCAAATTAGAATGTAACCTTAAGCACGGCCCAAATTACCTTCTAAACCTAAAAATGAGGCCTAGTTGACTCTATACCCGCACTTCTTTCTTCTTCTTCTTCTTCAGTTCTTCGAAATTCTAGGAATTTTAGTTCCCGAAGCTCGACCAGGTAGCTTCTCCTCCTTCATTGGCGCTCTAACTCATACCCAAACGCCGAACGCTCTCCAATCCTTCACTTATCCACCTCTTCTCCACTTCCTCCTCCTCCTCCTCCTCCTCCTCGTCCTCAATCCCCGCCGACTCCGACGACCAAAAAGACCACTCCAAGTCCTCCACCTCCAACCCTCCCTTATCCTCCTACTACCGCGACGCCAAAGCCATTACTCGCCGCCAGCAGAAATCCTCTCCGCCGCGGCTATCCCCGAGAACGTCCCCTTCCCCGACTCCCTCCTTCTCCCGGCCGTTTAAGGCCACCTCCCTCGAAGAAATACGGAAGAACCTCACCCAGCTCCCCCGCCGAACCGATCCTACTACCCCCGCCAATTCCGGCCCCACGCCGTCGTTTCAGGATCCCTACAAGCGGAACGTCCTCAACAACGAGGACGATCGGTCCAGCTGCTGGAGGCTCTCGATCGACGACTATCTTCGCCGAAGCGTGAGCCAGATGCGGGCGTCCAACGATGCTCCTCAGACCGGTAGGAGAGGTTCGGACCCGATGTCGGATTATTCGTCGGCGCCGTCGAGGAGCGCGGTGTTCGGCGTGACCGATCCGGTGCCGCTGTCGGTGTTCGGGAAGGAGATTCGGGAGTGGAAGGAAGGGGATGAACCGAGCGTGAGGAAGACGGAGTCCGTGAAGATGATAGATGAGTTGAATCAAAAGAGGTTGAGAGAATTGGAAGAGAAAGAGACAGAGTCCAGATCTGCTGGACTCTCGTACAAGGAAATGAGGAAGAGCTTGCTAAGCTTGGTGGAGTTGAAGCTTTCTTTTGACGACGAGAAGAAGAAGACTAACCGTCGAGTTCGTGTTAGTCGTTCTGTGAGGCAGGCGAGGCAATTGATATTATTATGGCATATTTGGTAGTTTATTTTTTTTTATCTTTTTTTTTTATTTTATCTTCTTTAAAAAAATTAATAAAAATTATTATTAAAATTAAAATATTTTAACTCAAATTTACGTGTTTAGTCTTTAGTTTTGTTGTCGTTTGCTTTATCACGAGCCTGAATAAATAATGACATGTTTATTTATGGATAATTAGTCTGATTAATCACCTCATTTACTAGATAGGTGACTTTAACTTTTTTTTTAATTAGGAAAATGGTAATACAGTGATTGATTAATGATCAACCGTAATTGATCATGAAAATTTGATGAACGATTATAAAATTTAATTATTTATGTTATGATTAATCAGTAATTGATCGTAAGTCAATAACTGATTAACTATTATTACTAAATGACTATTTAAGAAAATTGATTCACTTTTTTAGAACAAAAATTACATTTTAATTAATTTTTAAAAATTTTGACAATTTATTGAAAAACTTCTTTAAAAAGAATTTTTAGTTATAAATCCCTTTATTAATCAGAAGTAGTGAATGAGATTGGAGAATGAGAGTTAACTCCTAATTTATTTGATCATTTTAATTTCCTGAAAGGAGAGTAAGAATAGTAGGTCACATATCAATTTAAGATTGAAAAATAAGATTGACAATCTTATATCTCCTTCCGTATTGTAAGTAACTCTCGATCATAATATTAACATTAAATTATCACTTATCCTTAATTTACTTGCAAAATATTATATTAAAAATAATAACAATCTAAATTAATTATTTTTTATTAACTAGATATAATATATTTTTAATGACTTAATATTACATAATTGTCCTGATTATTATTAACTTTATTAGATAAATAAAAAATTTAATATTATCATAATATATTAATATGTATCCATTTTTACTTTTTTTTAATATTAATTTTTTTTTCATTTTTTACTCTTTTCTAAATTTTAAATAAAAAAATTATACAATTTACATTTTATTAGCTTGATAACGTAATGATTATTTTACTTTTGATTAATAGTATGGTAATAATTAAAAAAATTATTATTTTTTTTAAATTTGGAAAACACAATATACGAATATACAAGTAAATTTATAACAATTCATTACGATTTTAGATTCAAGTAAATGTATGAATAAAATTCGTAATGATTCCGGGTATGAATCTTAAAATCAAGTAAACAACTTATTCGGATTCTGAATCCGTATTCCAAATCATGTTTACTCCTAATCCTACTCGCTCTGATTTATATACATTATGAATACGAGTAAGTAAATACATCCAAAGTGTATGGCAGACAATGGAATATTGTTGAAATTAAAGTGTTGTTTTTCCTCTCTATTTTTGAGGTTTTTCCTTTGATCATTGATTTGGCTTGGTGTTCTTCCCATTCCGCTGCATCATTTGCAAATTGCCATAAATAATATTTTCACAAAATTAAAAGAAATAAATAACAAGATTTTTAAGTATTTAAAATAAATAACAGTAAATAACAGATTTAATAAATATGTAATTAATTTATTAAAAATATATAAATTTTTTATCTAATAAATTTTAGGTTTACGTTCTTTATTACAAATATTTTAAAATGAATTTTTTTTGGGAACTTTTTGTTATCTGCTTTTATTTTTATAATTTAGCATATTTTGCTAAATAATATTTTTAGGAAATTGAATGAAATTAATAGTCATATTCAAACGATTTGAAATATGAAAGAGAAATAGTATTTTTGAAGAGAGTGACAATAAATTATAGCATAAGATTTAAACATAGTAATAAATAGTATAATCAAATTTATGATAGTATAATACTAAAAAACCCTCCTCATTTTTTTTTTTTATCTAACATGAAATTATGCATATAAATTTGTTATTAAAAAATAATTATGAATCCGAAATACTTTAGAAATCCAATGAAATGCTATATTTATCATATTTTAAAAAACATGTTATAAACTTCAGAAATGCATATAATGATACAATCATTATAACAATGTTGAATTTTTAAATTAAAATATCTCGTTTGTTTTTGTAACCGTATTTATATAAAAAATAAAATAAAATATATATATATATTTTTTTTGTAACCGTTCTCTGATTCTTAAAAAAAAAAAAATAATAAATAAATAAAAAATCTCTGATTCCTTATTTCACATTGGTGCTTGTTAATTTTTAGGGATGCTAGCTTCTCTACGACGCATACAAAGTATAGCTTCTGCGCGTGCTAATGACTCGGTTAGATGTTGGTCATTGTTTTATATTCATTTTAATAAAACATAATGACAAGGTCAATAAAATAACTACAATCACTAAAATTAATCATAAATAGATTATAATAATTGTTCGGCCTTAAAATTACAATGATGATACCTTTCATTATAAAAATGATGTTGGTTATTGAAATTCAACAAACAAACTAAATACCATATGAATTATGAAAAAAAAGCCCCAAAACCATATTAATGAAACTGTCATACAATATTGATCAATTTCGATGATAAAAAACCCATAAGCAAACCCAAAAAATAGAACAATTTCAAAGACCAATAATGATATAATCATTACAACAATGCTAAATTTTAATAAGGAAAAACCTAGAAGCAACCCATAGGCAAACCCAAAAACAGAAAGTTTAAAAAACCAGTAAACTGTCATTACAATATTGACCCATTTCAGCAAGAAGAAAATAAAATATTTCCAAACCGAATTCGCACTCAGTACATGTTGATCAACGTTGGCAGCAAGTTTTTTTTTTTTTTTTTTCCAATCTCTACGGTTTCCTTTGTAGCCGACAACAATCGAGGTGACTGGCTTGGTGATGGAGAAGCCGTCACCTTTTCGGTATCTTTTTATTGTTTTTTTGGCGTTCTCTTTATGGATTTTTTCATCGCAATCAGTTTTTGACAAATCAAAGGGAGAGTGAAAGAGAGATCAGTCGATCGGTATTTTTTTTTTTTTTTGGGTAAAAAGGAGAGTGATGATTTTGTGAGAGCAGCCGATGAAACTATAGGAGTTTCAAAACAACGTTTGTAGAGGGATGATTAACGTTAATATATGAGTTTTTTTTGCTGAATACGTTAATATAGGAGTTAGTTTTGGTTTTAGTTTTTTTTTTTTTTTTTAATTTCAAAAATTAATTACCCTATTTTATTGGGGGATTCTGATAGTTTTATATATGGGTATTTTAGTCCCAATGAAAACAGTAGTTTCCTATTTTGTTTATTATTGCAAGTAAATTTGTTGTTAGACATTTTTTAAAATAGGGGTCCTAATTAGGCCATCTTTGTAAATGATCCAATTTGGAATGTCAGCTTCAGTTCTGCCCAAATAACCTTCTAAACTCAAAAAATGAGGCCCAGTTGATAAACCCCAACTCTAAACCTGCACTTCTTCTTCTTTTTTCTTTCAAAATCTAGGGCTTTCAGTTCCCGAATCTCCACCAGGTAGCTTCTCCTTCTTCAATGGCGCTCCAACTCATACCCAAACGCCGAACGCTCTTCAATCCTTCTCTCATCCACCTCTTCTCCACTTCCTCCTCCTCCTCCTCCTCAATCCCCGCCGACTCCGACGACCGAAATGACCACTCCAAGTCCTCCACCTCCGACTCTCCCTTATCCTCCTACTTCAGCGACGTCAAAGCCAGTCTCCTCCGCCAGCAGAAATCCTCTCCACCGCCGCTATCCCCGAGAACGTCCCCTTCCCCGGCTTCCAAGGGCGTCTCCGTCGAAGAAATCCGGAAGAACCTCGCCGAGTTCCGCCGCACATCCGATCCTACTCCACCCGCCAATTCCGGCTCCACGCCGTCGTTTCTGGATCTCTACAAGCAAAATGTCGTCAACAACGCGGACCATCGGTCCAGCGGCGGGAGTCTCTCGATGGACGCGATTCGCCGAAGCTTGAATCAGATGCGGGCGTCCAACAATGCTCCTCAGACCGGTAGGAGAGGTTCGGACCCGTTGTCTCTCTCGTCGTTCAAGAGTAGCCTGAGATTGAGGCCGTCGGATTCTCCGTCGGCGCCGTCGAGGACGACGGTGTTCGGCGGGACCGATCCGTTGCCGCAGTCGGTGTTCGGGAAGGAGATTCGGGAGAGGAAGGATGGGGATGAACCGAGCGCGATGAAGAGGGTGTTCGTGAAGATGTACAAGTACCCAGAATTGGGGGAGAGGTTGAAGCAGCTGAGGCCGGACGAGAAAGACAGAGGCGAAGGCTGGTTTTCCATAGAGGAGTTGAATCAGAGGTTGACGAGGTTGAGAGAATTGGAAGAGAAGGAGACGGAATCCATAATTTCTGGGATGCAGTACAAGGATTTCAGGTCAGGCTTGGAAATGTTGAAGCGTTCTGATGACGAAAAGAAGAAGGCTAACCGTAAGTAAGCTACATATATATATATATATATATATGTTTTAGGACGACGATAACAAGTTCGTGTTAATCGTTCGTTTGCTGATTTGATGTCTCTTTGTTTCAGTTCAGAAGCATGGTATATTGGGTCTTATGAGTCGAACTCCAGAATTCATGTTGCAACCTCCAAAGGAACACTTGGTCGAAAAGGCGAGTGCTTTGTTGCAAGTTTACTTTATGTCAAGCCAATTTTGTGTAGGATTAGCAAAACCAACTGTATCAATATAATACTTCTATATAATATAAAATAAAATAAAATAAAATAAAAAAGGTATTAAGATAACATTGTTCTTTTACTTGATCGAAAGTTGATATGAAATTCATTTATAGTCTTGATAAGAGCAGCAGAACATGGTTTTGATGGGGAACTCAAATTTGAATTTAACGCAAAGATTCATTTTTAGGCATTGTATTTGTTAGAAATAAGTGAAATAGGAATTTAGCCACAGTTTGACATTTTCAGTTCCCCTAGTACTTCCTAGCCTTTCGAGAAATATTAATTGGAAGAACTTGAGAATAAATCAAGAAACGTTCATATCTCAATTCCCTCTCTCCAATAAAGTCCCTCGGCTTCTTCGGTATCGATATCGTCTTGTGAAAAGTCTGGCTTTTGCAATTGGTAACTATTTGTTGATGAATTCTAATCCTTGGAGGAGTGTGAATGAATTGTTGTAGTTTTCAGCTGAAGTAGCATGCTGATCCTCGGGCTAATTTCTAACAATGTTTGAAATACAAATGCAGTATTTCCATCCAGATAACATGTCTTCAGCAGAAAAAATGAAACTTGAGCTTGCCAAAGTTAGAGACGAGTTTAAACTGTCAGAATCAGATTGTGGATCTGCAAGAGTACAAGGTATCGGGTTCTTGTCGCGTAACATACTTTGTTTGATACATCTCTGGAAGGAAATGCATTACTGAGTTTTGAAGTTTTTGTTATTCCTATTCTCTTGTTCGGAATTTACTGATGAACTTTTCTTGATTGCTGTCTGCAGTGGCACAACTCACAACCAAGATCAAACATCTATCTGCAGTTCTACACAAAAAGGTGAGAACAAGAACACAAATCTCTTGATCATAACTTCAAAGTCTATCGCCTAAGCCCATTTGGTCTAGTGGCACTGCGTGGTTTGGGTGGGGCTTCCGGGAGGTTGAGGTAAATGACTCTGTTTGTTGATATGGTTGAAACAGGATAAGCATTCTCGGAAAGGTCTTGTAGGAATGGTGCAGAGGAGGAAGAGGTTATTGAAGTATCTCCGAAGAACTGACTGGGATTCGTACTGTTTTGTACTAGATAAACTTGGTCTCCGGGACAACCCTGATTACAAAAACTAGACCTGACTATACCATGACCTCCTCTTCGTTTTTTTCTTTTCCTCTTTTTTTTTTTTTTTTTTTTTTTTTTTGGCATACATTTTTGTATTTTGGTCTCCCGTAGCTTATTTCCAGTTCAGAGGGAGTTAAGAAGTGAAATTGTATCGTTATTTGATTTGTTTCTTATCTTTATTTCCCATTTGGCCTTTTTGAAAACAAAGGATGTTCATCACAATGTGCTGTCAAGAATATTATTTGCTGAATTTTGAAAGCTGATAATAAGCAGCCAACAAGTACAGTGAAGAGTTGTAAAATTAATCATCATAAATGTATTTCATGTTCAGATAACAAAATTCAGATCCTTCAACATGTCATTTTCTATTGATTCTATATGAACTTTGTGAAATCTACACAAGATTCTTCGAAACAACGAGACTTGGTTCAAGCATTTGCCCTGAGAAATTGTAGTCGTGGCGATCCCCGAAGACCTCTCAATGGAATAGAGGTCGCCGTGCTTTGCCGTCCGTGTTAGGTGCAGCAACATCTGCGGCGTGCTCTGAGAATGGTGGATTTATCTGGAGACGAGAATTGTTTGAATCTCAATTTCAGGGTTAACATTTAGAGTATGTTTTACTTTGCATCAAATGGAAAGAAAAAGTGAGTAATCATTTATTGTCCCACTTAATCACTGTTTATTTATAAAATAGAGAATGAGATTTTAATGATCCGCACATAATATAGGGAATGGAAAAGGGAAACGTCAATCCTTACATCCCCTTGGTATTGGTTTTTTATTAGAGAGAATACGTATCAAATTTATTTATATACTCTTAATAAGTTTATATGTGCTAATATTTTTTTATTTATTATTATTTTGTAAAAAGATATTTTAATAATTACAATAATAATATTACTCTTATTAAGGTTAGTAAACACTATAAAAGAAATTGTATTGTTTACCTTTATACCATCTAATAAATAAATAAACGCTAGAAACGGAATAAATAATTATTTTTCTTATTCAATTATTTTACTTTTCAATCTCATTATTTTTCTTATTACATTCCTTTACGGTTCAATAAATGTGCCCTTAAAACCGATCCTGATCACAATCTTGGCCATTAAACTTCCAGGCCACTGCCAGGTTCCCAGACACCCAAAAGTAATTTACGAGAAGTTTCTGTATGATAATCAACCCATGTTTAGAAAATTACTCACCAGTGATTGGCCTAGGAAACTACAATACAGACGTGATAAAAAGAAAGACAGATGAGAAGAAAGACCTGCGAGTCCATTTTCTGTGATATGGTAAAAAGATAAATAGTAATAATAAAAAAAAGAAGCATTTATATGGTGTCGCATGCAGAAGAACGTCGTAATAAAAACAACCTGAGTACTGCATTTATTGCTTTAATTTTTGAGGCATTCTTCTGTCAAAATGGCACTTTAAACTAGGCAACCCATTTCCTTTCGCTGAATTTAAGCCTACTTATATTAGCTCAAACCAATTCATCATAGTATTGAAAGTCGCAACCTTTAGCTGGCTCTTACTCTCAGTCTTATCTCTTTGCATGTTGCATTGTGAATATGAGAAAATTTGACTCTGTAATGTATTTAAAAAAAACATATAAACATTAGATTTCCATACAAAGAGTGACATGAAATAGAGAGCTTAAATTGGCCCTATAAATACATAAAGTTCTATTCTTGCAAGCAGAAAGATATTAGAGGGGAAAATATGAACAAGAAATGAAGGCAAACATAGCAGTTGTGGTCATTTTTGCATTGCTTCTTGTCACTCAGACTATCACAGAAGCAAGGCACCACTCCCAAGACAAGCACCATCAAGAAGGATCACAAGTCAAAGAAGAATCACAAAAGAGAAGAAGCAATAGAAGCAGAAGCAGCAGAAGTAGAAGTAGAAGCAGAGGCAGAAGTGGAGGAGTTAGTGGAAGAACTGGATCAAACTGTGACCCATTTTTCCAATACCTCTTTGGAGCCTGTGGCCAATGGCCTTTTCCAACTTCTCCGTCCCCGGACAACCCGTTTGCACCAACGCCTAGACCGTCTCCTCCTCGTCGGATTCCGCCACCTTTGCCGCCACTAGTCCCTTCTCCTCCCCCACTCCCCATCACACCACCACTTGTCCCATCTCCACCACCGCTACTGCTATCTCCACCACCACTAGTGCCATCTCCACCACTTATTCTCCCATCCCCACCACCCCTCTTCCCCTCCCCATCACCACCACCCCTTCTCCCTTCCCCATCACCACCCCCACCCCTAATTCCTTCACCTCCACCACCTTCACCCTCGCCACCACCGCCACCGTCTCCATCACCACCACCTCCTTTAGTTCCATCACCCCCACCGCCTTCGCCTTCGCCTCCACCGCCATTGGTGCCTTCTCCCCCACCACCTCTATTCCTCCCCCCACCAATTCCATTTATAGAAACGCCACAGCTTCCATGGTTACCGCCTCCCGAAGCAGTTCCAGTGTCCCCTGATTTGCCACCATTAGTACCTTCCCCTCCCCTTGTTCCTACACCCCTGACCCCAGACTTCTTCCTTCCACCACCTACACCAGATTTGCCACCCGCCGAGTTTACTCCAGCTCCTCCTCTTGTCCCCATCTTTTCTCCACCAACTGAGCCTCTACTACCACCCGAACCGCCATTCTCTTTTACACCAACTCCAACTGAACCAGATAGTGGAGCGATTCAACCACCTGAATTTCCCGTTCCACAGTCGCCGAGTCTCTTTCTGCCACCTCCAATTCCTGAAAATCCACCGGAGCAGCCACTCCCATTTTCATCGGCACCACCAGCACCAGACGTAGTTGTCAATGAGCCTTTCCAGCTTCCACCACCTTCTGATGATTCACCTCCGTTTGGGAACTAAATTTTTCTCTGTGTCTTCTTGCTTAGTTCTTCTGTGATCTACCCCTTCCCGGAGTACGCTTTAGTTACTACTGTGATATCTGAGCTTTCCTCACTTTGTTTCGTAATGTTTCAGTTAGTTTGTAGTTTGAATTTTCTATAGAACGTTTAGTATGCCAGAGACAGATGCCTAGTTTGCAATTTGCACAAACGAGGCTAAAGTCGAATTAACAGTTGCTGGCATACAAGGAATGTAACAACATCAAAACTAAAATAATAATTAATAATTAAAGGTCTTATTTATATGGAAACACTTCGATGATCTCTACAATTTCCAATGATAATATACAACATTCCAATTTAGTAAATATTACAACATTCCAATTTAGTAAACAACAGAAAATACAAGACAGTGGAAATCAATCTTCACACATCATCCTCTCATACAATAAATAAAGAAGATAATTTTTTTTTTTTTTTTTAATGATACAGTTTTTTTGAAGTTTCTCTGGAAAGCTAATGCTCACAAACAAGACACCCATGGCGCAGGTAAAGATTCCTCAGGCTCTCACTAGGAACAAAACCACAGGGTGGGACTATTCTTCTAAGCGATGGCCTTGAGAAGACCATCCACGCGACAATATCTACATTTACGTTGTTACACCACTTCAGATTTATCTCCCTCAATGCTCTGCAGCTCTGCACTAGTTCCTTCACTCCTTTTGCCGTTATGTTTAAGCAACCAGTTAAGTCCAATTGCAGCAGCTGGGGACACCTATTTCCGATCAACGCTAATCCAGAGTCATCAATTCCCGATCCCCTTGCACACAGTACCTCCAAGTTGGAAAGTTCGAAGTCTACCAAAAAAGTCTTGATCCCGATACATTGATTCAGTCCCAGGTACCTAATCTCAGGGCATCTCTTTAAAACTTTGAATACGCCTTCTTCCGTAATGCCCTCACAGTTGCTCAAATCAAGCATTTGCAGATTGGGGCAAAGAGTTGCGTAGTGTTTTATACTTTCGTTACCTAGAGAACGATTTTGAGCCAAGTTCAAATATTTGATTCGAGCATTGGCAACTGAACCGGTGCTGAAACTTAAATCTTTAGCTCCTACATTTGTACCAGCCATCTTGATTTCATTCAAAAAAGGACAGTTTCTTGTCAAACAGAAGAGGGTTGAATCTGTCAACTTATTGCACATACTAAGGCTTATGAAAGTTATACCCCGGAGAAACTCCGACAACTCAAACATGGAATCGTCTGTGAGGAAATTCGCTGCTTCAAGATCTAAGTACTGAATAAATTGGTGCTTAGACAGCAGAAATGAAATCCCACTGAATGTAAAGCCGCGGCAGTTCGCCAGAATGAGCTTATTCAGTGGTAGAGATGCTTCTCTGATCGCATAAAGCAATTCATCGGCGATTACCGACTCAGTAAAATCAATAACTCGTAAAGCTTTAGCACATAACAACGAATCATGGAACGTTGAATCATCTAAAGAAAAACGAATTCCAGACACCGATACCGAATTCAAATTAGCACAGCGACGGAACAAAAAGGCAATGCCATTTTGAGTAATGAAATCACAGCAGTGAATCACAATCTCGCCCAAGAGCAAACAGTCCTTGGAAAGAAACACAAGGGACTGATCAGTGATGAAGTGATTACCAGAGAGATTGATCCTCCTCAAGCCCTTGAGCTTCGACGACAGGGACAACATCCCGACATCAGTTACCGGTCTCAAGAAACTGCAGGAATCGGATAATCCAAGCTCGGGATAGCTAATATCGAGCTCTTCAAGCAGCGGAAACAATTCCGCTATTGTATTCAAATCGCTATCCCGCAAAGATCCGATTTGAGAGCAATTCAAACGCCTCAGGCTTTTCAACTTGGATCCCAAAGCTCTCAAACCGTGGGTCGGAAGATTCTTCCGGTTGGAGATATCGAGTTCTTCCAGGTTCAATTCCGATTCGGCGATTCGAGAGAGAATTGGATCGACGTCGCCGTCGAGACCGCTGAGGTCAATCTTCCGGAGCCTGGAGAATCTTCGGAGGAGATCGGGAAGAAGGGGAAGCGTGGGCCGGGAAACGGCGAGGGTGGTGACGAGGTCGTTGGTGATGGAGAGGAAAAGCTTGCAGATCAGAGACAGCGACGAGAACCGGTGGCGGTGGTCGACGAGATTGAAGACCAATTCCCAGCATTCCTCCGGCAAATCCATGAGTTGTGAGGGTTGAATTCGAGGAAAAACGGGGAGGATTTGGTCGATCGGAGAAGAACAAATTGGGATTTTTGAATTATAAAAATAAAAAAATAAAAAAAAGAAAAAGAAAAAGACAGGAAAAAGTTGGGATCTTTGGATTTTAGTGGAGAGAAGAGATTGGTGACTTTGAGGGAGATTTTGTTTTGTTTTGGTTTGGTTTGGTTTGGTTTGATGTTTATCTGAAGTAAAGTGCAAGCAATCACAACGGTTGAATTTTCGTTGGATCTTTGTATGTGGAGCTGCCTCTTTTGGATCTTGCTTAAAGAATCTATTTTTAATTGGTTTTGAAAAATGTCCCGTTGGGGGGGGGGGGGGGGGGGGAAGGAATAAGAGCATTTTAGATGCTTTTTTTATTTTTTAAATAGAGAAAATAGAAGGAGATAAAGGAATGAGATTTTTCTAAAGAAGAAAACAATTGCCCGCCTAATCGATTTCAAATTCTTTACTTTTGCTTTTGTTGAAAATGTTTTCTTAATTATGTATTTTTGGCATTAAAGGAGACTTCATCTTATACCACCGGCCACTTACATTAAAATATACAAGATGTGAATAGTTATCCCGCACTAATCCAATTTTAAAATAGCAACATTTGGATTTTTTTTTTTTTTTAACAACTTAGAGAAGGAGTAATTCGAACGGTTTATCTTTTGATGGAATTAGGTGTAAAATTATTATTAAAATATGCCTAAAAACACTAGTAAGAGACAAATATAAAAAAGGTTTGAGGTAAATTTGATAGATGTTGAGAGAAAAAAAAAAAAAAAAAAAGCGATTGAACTCCAAGAATAATGAAGACTACCCGCTTGATTACACATTATCAAGTTACCTCTAGAAGCTCAAAACTGAAACTAACGCAGTTAGAAATACAAAGAAAAAAAAAATTGGTCTCAAACTTATAATTTTATACAATTAAGTAAATAAATAGTTTTTGAAAACTTATTTAAATAAATGGCCAACTATCTTGATTTAGGATAAAACTGTGGTAAAATCCATTTTATATACCTTATCAATATAGTTTATTTTTAAACCGTTCAGATGTTATTAAACGGCTGAGATATTGCTTGTGTATGGTAATTATTATACATTTTACCTTACAATAATATTTGACTAATAAATTAAAAAAATAAAAAATAAAATTTTTTAAGAAAATCCACCGGTGGTGGAAGGTTTGGCGGAGGGGAGTTTTCTGTCATCGGGGTCGGGAAGGAGGGAGGGACTGGGCTGGTCGACGTCGGGGGAGGGCGGCGGCTTTGGTTGGGGGGAGTGTCGCCGGTGTCGGGGGGGGGGGGGGGAGGAGGGATTGGGTCGATGCTGACGCGGGGGGTCATTGTGGTCCATCGCCGGCATCTGGGAAGGAGATTGGATTTTTTTAACATTATTTATTTTATTATTTTTTAATTTATTAGTCAAATACTACTATAAGATAAAGTGTATGATAATTACCGTACACAAACAACATCTCAATCGTTTGATTACATCAGAACAGTTTAAAAATGAACCACATCAATAAGGTGTAAAAAAGGACTTTACCGCAGTTCTATCCCTTGATTTATCCTTATTTAACCGTTATATTTGTGTATCTCACTCAAGTTCAAAACTTTATAAGGCCACTTGGTCTTTCCCACTCTTTGATTCTAAACTCACCCTTTGTCTTTGTCTCCTTATAAATCCTAGGTTTTGATGACATTTTTTGAAAATAATATAACTCAATAAAATATAAAAAAAGGCCCAAATAATGATAACCACAACTTGATTTCTTTCTTCCCTTTTGCGCGAAAGATCATAGAATTGCCAAAAATATAAGATAGTTGGGAGTTGGATATAAAGTTTGAAGGAGGAAAGTGGATTAAACTGTGGTTGGGACTATATTTTCAAAGGCCAACCTTGTTTTACGTCCCTATTACCTCCATTGTAGGGCACATGTTGACCTTGGGGTGTGTGTGTGTTTATATGTATGTATGTATAACCACCGACTTTGCACTACCCTCTCATCCTTAAACTTCATTGATTGGTTAAATTTAGCCAGTGTGATCTAAAGTAAATTGTCATCACAAGACTTTAAGTTCGATCTTGCTTATGCAATTAAAAAATTCACAAAATACTACTATTAACTCAATTAACGGTTAGATTTATCTTTTCACTAACGATTTTATGTTTTTTTTTTTTTTTTTCCAAAATTAATCGTCATAAAACAAAGAATTCGGATCTTCACAGCTTCTGAAATGAATTTTAAAGGCATGTTTGTCCCATTGTCATTTATAGTATACAGTGAAAATAAGACAAAGAATGTCCCTGAAAATACGTGCTAAGGCACATGGCTCATGTTCCTCTCAATTCTCATTGTTTGTGTTAATATATTTTATGGACCCCATTGGCCACTGCAAAGGCAAAAGTAAATAAACTATAAATTTATTTATAAAAAAAGAAAAAAGAAAAAAAAAAAAAGAAGTAAACGTATTGAATTAAAATTAGCATGGACTTTAACATCAAATTATTAATTAGTTGTTATGCTTATTGTAAACAAGGACAATATAACTTGTAATTAGTCTAAATGTATGTTTCATACAAATTAATTTGTAATTACTAATGCTTGTAGGGTAGTTTGTAGGTCTATTTTGAGGTGTATGAAAAAGCACCCCCCAATTAATTAATTAGCATTGAAAAATAAATTTCACATCATGCTATCACGTTAGTTGCTCAATCAGTCCGTGAAAGTGGATTTTTATTTTATTTTTCATCGCTGTTGACACGACTCAGGCAATTATTCAATGTTTTTAGCCAGATCCTCACTCTAAAGTGAATTAGAAATTTTCTAATGTCTAATTTAATTTATTTTATTTTCATTAATTAAAAAAAAAACCGCTTTAGGGAAAAAATTTCCTGGATAAAGTTAGCAACATTTTTTTTTTTTTTTTTTGCGTGTTGTTGGGGGAGGGTGGGGTGGGGGGTGTGTGTAGGGGTGGCAATACGGGTCGCGACACGACTCGAAAACGACACGAATTTCGCGGGTTTGAGTTGGGAAAAATAAGGGACGGGTCGATTTCGGGTGACCCGAAATCGACACGGAAAAAACGGGTCGTGTTCGGGTTGGAATCGTAGAACCCAAACACGACCCGTTTTTTCGTGTCAATTTCGGGTCAAATTTCGTGTCAATTTTCGTGTCACGGATCAATTTCATGTCAATTTCGGGTCAAATTTCGTGTCAATTTCGTGTCGCGGGTTAATTTCGGTTCGTGTCACGATTTCGTGTCGCGGGTCGTGTTCGGGTTGGGGAAGAAAAAAATCGACACGGCTCTAACACAACACGAACCCGACACGTGACATGAATTGCCACCCCTATGTGTGTGTTAAGGGGAAAAGCTTGAAGATTCAAATCTTACAATAAGACTGTAAACAGTAGAATAGCATCTAGCCAATCTTAAATTGGCAGAATTAGACGAAATAGATTAGCTAAAATGTCTACACCATTCACTCTATTACCATAATATTATGGAACTTATTTTTCCTTCAAATATCATTCTTCTATGGCAGTATAGTCAAGTTGACTTTATTTTATTTTATTTTATTTTATTTTTTAAATGAAGATTTCATTTCACAAGAAACAAAATACATAAGACAGAAATGACCCCAAATATAAAGGAATTCGACCTCGAATTAAAGATTGGATCTACCAGTGAATACCAAAATAGCACATGGATGAATACAAGTATCGAGACTCAAACGGGGGAAGGCCCGCTCAGCACATAAACTTCAATCTTGGTCGTTGCTCGTTAAATAATACCAAAACAATTGATGGACTAACCCAGTCAACCGAGACCAATCCCCATGTAATGGGGGCACTCACACCACAACATCCGATAACAAATGGATGGTAGACACAAGCAGAGGACATTACCTCCATAATTACAGAAGCAAAAACATCAGAGTAAAAAAAAGAAAAAAGCACACTAGAGGAGCGGAAACATCAACGTTCTTATTACAACAAAACAAAAGAAAGATCCACCGGTAGCAAGCCATCGGCTATCGAACGTAAGCCAAATTTGAGCGGAGCCATCTCAGAAGAACAACCCACCTCCAAGACAGGTTAGATTCGCCTCAACGGATGCGTCGCTCCATACATAGCTACCATCACGAGAAAGCTGATGTCGAGACGAGTCCGGGGATTGAACTTCAGGGTTGGAAGCCCTGCGACATGCCCGGAAGCAGTGCCAAAGCTCCGGCCAAACACTAAAACTTTTTTTCGTATTCAGAGAGAGAGAGAGAAAGAGAGAATGAAAATTCAAGTTGACTATACATATATATAATGAAGAATTTTCTCCTAAACTGTCGTTCTCGTAACATTTTATCCTCCGAATTTCAAAACATAACATTAAACAATGAAACGTTAATTTAAAAAAAAAAAAGGTTATTCTATTTGAATTTTTTGACGGAAAGAATACGTATTGCGCAAAATTATGATTTTGTTAAATAGGGGTAAAATGTTCCAAGAATCATATTATGAGTGAATTTTTGGTAATTAATTCTAAATTGAAAAAAATTGATCAAAACACTCTTACACGATACATTAACATTTTGACTTGTGTCTTTTTCATTTAAAAAAAAACCTAACATAATGATAATCTTTATTCAGAACATAAATCGGGAGACTCAATATTCCGTTCTAAAATTCAAAAGATGAAGTTTTGTAAGAATCATAATAAAAGAAAATTTTTTGTAAATAATTCAAAATCAAACTTATAGTTTCCTATAAACCTGTCTCATCCCACACTAACCCGTGTGTCACTAGACCGATAAGTCGCAGGCAAGCCACACCTAAGATTAAAATATATATATATATATATATATATATAAATAACAAGTAGCAGCACCCCTAATAAATGCCAACTTTATAATCATAGTTTTTTTTTTTTTTTTTGAGATAATATGATCCATGTTTGAAGATTGTCATCGTCATCTACTATCCACAAGACAACATCTAACAGAGAGAGAACTGAACTTTCACCTTTTTCATATCTACCACACCATTTCTCACGTCCCATTTTCCCCCTCCTTTGTGTTTGCCCAGATCTCCTTAAAACCCCCCTTATCAAATTAAAATAACCAAAAAAAAAAAAAAAAAAGTGTTTTCTTGGATTTCCTGCTATAAACCTTCTTTTGTCTCCTTCTCCCAACAAAGTACACTTCCAAATAGAGAGAGAGAAAGAAGAGAGAGAGTGAGAGAGAGAGATTCAAAACTTGGGGACAAACACAGAAGTTTCTCAAAGTCCCAATACATTATCTCATCCACTGTAAAATATATTTATAATTTTTCTGTCTCTGTCTGACTTTTATTTTATTTTTTTTGCTTTTTTGTTTTTTTTTAGCAACATATGAATCTTCTTCTGGTTCTCTTTCTGCCCATGTGGTGGGCATTAGTAAGCACCATTTTGTTATCTCTCATTGTTGATGCAAGACCAGAGAAGGCCACTCTTTCCAACGTTTCTGGGCATGTTCTTCTTGCTGAGGGAGAGCCCATTTCTCACTTCTCTCCCATGGATGTTCAATCTCCAGGTTTCTCTCTCTCCACACTTCTGAGTTTTTCTGTTTTGGTTCAATTTTTTATTTATTTATATGGGTTTGTTTATTTATATGGGTTTGTTTGGTGTATGAGTTTGAGTTGAAATTGATAAGTTTAAATAGTGATTGATATGTACTTTTTCAGAAAAGACAAAAAACTTTTGGGGAAAAAGACAAAAATTGAGTTAAAATCCATGGGTTTGGACCTGTGGTCCAAACGCACCCTAATATTTTTTATCTTTTGTTCCAACTCTAGAGCCAGTAACTGAAATTGAAGCTAGTTTTATTCACCAAGTTTGTTATGCTTCAAATTTGCTTAATTTAGTTGGGGAATTGGTTTGTTTTCCACTTTAATGAGAGTTGTTATGGCTTTTCTGTGTTAAAAAAAAAAGAAGCAGGAAGAGCTGAGGTTAAAGTAGTGCGCCACCAAGATTTGAACAAGAGAATTCTTATTGCTCTAGTTGTTGCTTCCATTGTCCTTGGTGGTCTCTTGCTATTTCTGTCTTGCCTATGGATTTATAGACAGAAGAAGTTGAGAGACTCCGATGGGAAAAATCGGAAGAAAATGGGTAAACCCTCTCCTCTCTCCGCCAATTGGTTCATATTTTTCTTATCAAGCTGGTGAATAACTAAGATTATGATCCCTGTTACCTTCATTCTCTTGATGTTAATTAGAAGAGGCTGCAAAAGGGGAACCGTCTAGTTCAGTCGTGGTCAGGTTTAACGCGTCGAGGATGGGGAGTAGAAGGAGTTCAGTTGCTATTTTCGATTACGAGTTGTTGGAAACTGCAACTAACAAATTCAGCCAAAGTAATGACTTGGGTGAGAGTGGCTCGGGGCACGTCTACAAAGCTCATTTTGATGAAAAACTACTTGCAACCGTGAAGAAACTCGATGATGTAGCACTTGATGTTGAAAGAAAATTTGACGTAATTCTCTCATCTCGAAACTGATCTGGAATGTGTTTTCTTATGTCTATATTGATCATCATCACTTCTACTGCAGAATGAGATGAACTGGCTGAGCCAAATTCGGCATCAGAACATTATCAAACTTTTGGGTTATTGCATTCATGGCAAAACGAGGCTGCTTGTTTATGAAATGATGCAGAATGGGTCGCTGGAAACTCAACTACATGGCAAGCTATTGTAACTGATCTCAAATGAAAGCCAAAATATAAATCGAAAACTCGTTTTACAATTATGTTTGATCAATATTGTAGGGCCTACTCAGGGATCAGCTCTAACTTGGCATCTCAGGCTGAAAATTGCTGTTGATGTTGCAAGGTAAGTCCGCAGAACACAAACAATGTTAACTTTAGCCCCGCCTCTTTCTCTTTCCTCCTTTTTTATTTTTATTTTTGCCCTTTGTACTAACAAGTGAGGAACCGTCATCGATGATTATGTTAGGGGATTGGAATATCTACACGAGCACTGTAATCCTCCTCTAGTCCATAGAGATCTACAATTGTCCAACATTCTTCTGGATTTTAATTTTAATGCTAAGGTGAGATCTATTACGCTGACCTCTCGATGCCTAACTTGAAAAGCACTTTCTCCCTATTGATTTATCTCCTTGATCTAGATTTCGAATTTTGGACTTGCTGTGACTTCCGGTACTGAAAACAAGGACAACATTGGGCTCTCAGGAACTTCGGCTTATGTAGCTCCAGAGTACATTTTGGATGGTATGCGGCTAGTTTACGTCTATTGTTCTATTCTTTTTCACTTTCCATCTTCTTCTTTGAGCTGTTTATATCGTCTTTGTCGCGAGCCAATTAACCTTCCCTCATTATGCTGGAATGGGACAGTACTTGTAATAAGCATTTATTAACCTCCACTTTTTCTCTGTAGATATCAAAAAGAAAATAATGAATTTACTTTGCTATTGAGAATTTACAGTTTCCCAGTGAAGATCCGTTGAAATGTAATTTGGAAATGGAGTTCTAACAAAACAACATCGCTAAAGAAAACAGTGCTCTTGTGTCACATGTCTGATATGAATCAAGTGGATTCGGCTCTCTGAAGTAATGTTGTTTCATTAAATGTTCAGGCAAATTGACAGATAAAAGTGATGTCTACGCTTTTGGAGTTGTTCTTCTCGAGCTCTTGATGGGAAGAAAGCTTGTGGAAAACAAGGCATCAGTGGAAAGCCAGTCTCTTGTGAAATGGGTAATTAAATTTCCTTCAAGTCGCACCAAGTGGTTGCCTCATTGCTCATTTTTTTTAATATATTTTTCATTTAAGCTGTGAGTTTTCTAACCATCCTCGACATTGTAGGCCATGCCTCAGCTCACTGACAGAACACGGCTCCCCATTGTTGTGGATCATGTGATTAG
This sequence comes from Ficus carica, assembly GCA_009761775.1. Classification (NCBI taxonomy): domain Eukaryota; kingdom Viridiplantae; phylum Streptophyta; class Magnoliopsida; order Rosales; family Moraceae; genus Ficus; species Ficus carica. The sequence goes on along the minus strand of CM019739.1, from coordinate 14,552,657 downwards.
AGATACTATGGACCTAAGACACCTCTACCAGGTTCTTTTTCTGAAAAGAAATAACAAAAATAATTATTAAAAAAAAAAATTTTTCAAAACCACTTCCAAGCCAACACTTTCTTGTATTAGTCGCGAATATTGAAGTTCATGTGGTGTGGAACAGGTTGCTGCAGTGGCAGTGCTATGTGTGCAACCGGAACCAAGTTACAGGCCGCTGATAACGGATGTATTGCACTCGCTTATTCCCCTTGTGCCTGCAGAGCTCGGGGGGTCACTAAGAGTGACGGAGCCGGTGCCCTCTGCATGTGCTGAGCCTTCTGGTGACTAAGAAAACTCTAACTTTTGTGACTCATTTCATATGCTGTGTTTATTCCCATACAGGTCAGGCGATATGTACATTACAAATTGCTGTTAAGAGAGTGTAGTCGTAGGCATTGGACACTGGATAGTTTTCCATGGAGGAGTTATACTAGGAATTTATTTCTAAACTATCTAAGATTCTCCAAACGAAAAAGAAAATGTGATACATTGTTTGTGTAATTGACTCTGAACGACATCTTGTTTTGAGGGCGTGAACGACGAGAAAAATTCTGTGGTCTTTGGATAGCAAATGTATAATTTCTTTAGAGAATTCAGATGGAGAAATTCTCCCCAAAAAAAAAAAAAAAAAATCCCAAAATTCAATTTTAAATGCTATACTATGGAAAAACTGAATCAGAATGTTTTCAGAGTTGTTACGAACGACATCCAGTTTATCGCTTTTACAGAAACGAATAAAAGAAACAGAAGACTCTGGTTAGAAGAAACAACTTGACTGAAATGGTATTTATCATACCAAAAGACGTAAGCAACAAACAGTCCTATTAAATTACCGACGACATCACCGATGTACCAAAAAACTTATAAAAAGAAACGGAAAAGCAATATAATGAAAAGCACTTTTAAATTGCAGAGAACAAAACTCGATTCCATGGATATTCTCATCTCTTCCAAGACCAAAAACTTCTACTTAAGATCTTCCACCACAAATCCAAAAGGAATATTTCTCATTCTCTCCCTCCATAGTCACTTCAACGATGGCATACGCAAACTGGCTCTGCACCAAGAGCTCAAAGAACATGTTCCTGAAAATAGTTCTTCCTGGCGGTCACGTTGAGCTGCATGACAGACCAATCCTGGCCGCGGAGATCATGCTTCAGAACCCCAAATGCTACGTGGCTCACCCCCACGTGTTTCAGCAGCCATGGGCAACGGTTGAGCCAGAAACCATGCTCATGCTCGGACAGAAATTCTACGTGGTGCCCATAAACACCATTAGAAAACTCCAACGTTTCTCGCTGAAGTACTCTCCAGTTCACCATCTCCCTATCACCGGTAGTTCTATGATTCGACAAGAATCTGATCAAGAGTCCAGTGTTGATAGCAGTGATCAGAAGGATCATGTGGATCAGAAAGAAGGGATGCTTTGCGATGTCAAGTATTGCTTCTTTCGGGTGCTTAAGGTGAGAGGAAGAAAGAATGATGATGGTTTGATAAAGGACAGTAGAAGATCGGCAAATGAGACCGAAACCCATACAAGGAAAAGAACTTTTGTTAATTTTTCTTCAAGAAATGGGATAAGGAGATCTTATAAACGTTTTGCATCTCTTGATCAGAATTGGCAACCAAGTCTTGAGAGCATCTCCGAGGAATGATACCAAAAAGTTTCTTTTAGTTTTAAGCAATCTGATGTGAAAAGTGGGCCGTTCAGGGTTGTTTTGAAGTCGTTTTATGGTACAAGAATGTATGTGTATTTTAAGAAAGTGCTGTTGGATAGTAATGACAAATATGTATATAATTAGAGTCGTACAAATCCTTTTCATATTGAGCATATGCTAAACATGCTTCACTTCTAACTGGTCCAATAGATAGAGATAAGACTTCATTATGAAATTATTTACTCTTAAATTAATTGGACAAAGAAAAAACTCTTCGGACCACTCTATTTTTAGGTTGGTGATAACTGCCCCAAACTGCAGTTGGTTGGTTGGTTGGTTGGTTATTCAGTTACACAAATTCTAAAATTTCAACACTTGTCATCCTGATATATATATATATATAGATATTTAAAACAAATATATATATATATATATATATTTAAAATAAAATATCGTAGCTTCCAGAAACAAGGGGAAAAAAATGGAGAAGAGATACAAAACTCGAGAGAAATTCTCTATTAATCTCAAACAGGTTCCTCCTTTAGATCCGAACAAGGTAAAACATCAACAATTCTTATCCTATCTCTCTCTCTCTCTCTCTCTCTCTCTGTCTCTGGATTTGATTTCTGGATTTTTGAGTGCGCAGATTAAGCCAAGTCCCATAAAGGAAAGAAATCCGGTTGAAGATGTTGAGGGAGATAAAGTATCAGAGTGTGACATAACAGAACCACACAATTTGAAGGTTGAACATGCCTCTGCTTTTGGTGAGAGAGAGTGCAAACAAATTTCCACCACCAGAAGGAAACCGACAACGAAAGACAGGGCCGTTGCCGTTGGGACTGCTTCAGACGATGAAGGTATGTATACATTCTGGTGTGAAATTATCGATAGGTTATGCTTATGTATAGCTTATCTCTGACATGTTTGTGAATTTGTACCAATTTGGAAGAAGAGAATGGTTCAAAATGGTAAGGACATTGGTGAATTGACATCCATGCCCCTCTAAAATTGTGAAGTCACTTTTTTTTTTTTGGTTGTAAGAAAAGGTAAAGGAAAGCGACGGGGAAGGGCAAAATCGGATTTGCATGAGATATGTGCTGCAAACAAATGGAAGCCACCTTTATTTGAGTGTTGCACGGAGGAAGGACCTTGCCACTTGAAGATGTAAGCTCAACATTCACCACCGCTTTCCTTACAAAAATATAAAAAAGAAAAAAGAAAAAAGAAGGGGAAAAGTAGTTAAAAAAAAGGGCCTTTGCATTGGCTTTGGAGTTTAATAATAATACATAATTTAATAGAAATAATTATATAAAAAATTTATTTTTATAATCTCATTTTAAAATATGTCTGTTTTTTAATAATATTATATAAATGTTTATTCTCAAATAAATAACCGTTTATACTATCTATTTTATCATTTTATCATATTTAACATCATTTTCTCTTATTAAATTCATTATTTTTTCTTATTTGTTCATTATTTTTGTATCTTTATCTTAATAAATAGTTTTTAATCACAATGACTGCTTATTAATATGATATATATTTTTTTATAATCATATTTCTTAAGTATGATTTATGTTTCTTAGAAACAATTTTTTTTTAGTGTGATTTAGGTTCTTTATGATAATTATTACATTATTATGATAATTTATTTTTTATATTATTATTGGTATTGTTTTAATACATGGTTTCTAAAGTTTTGTTTTATTTTATTTTTATTTTTATAAAGAGATAGTTTCTAAAGTTTAAATGTGATATGAAATTGTTTATTTCTTTATAGTAATTACTAGATTATTATGATACTTTTTTAGATGTGTTATATTTTTTTCATTACGATACATTATGATGTGCTTTTATTTATTTATGATAATTAGTATATAATTATGATATCTTTTTTATGTTTTATAATATTTAATATTTCTTTATAATATCATTTTTTAATATGTTGGTTATGAATTTATCTTAATGACTAATTATTTATCATATTAAATGTTTTTCATATGTCATACAACTAATATCTACTACAGTTCTTTTTTCTTTTTAATAAATCAAGTAAAATGATCTCTTTTTTTTTTTTTTTCCATTTATAAAAGATTTGCTTAATTTGAAAATTTTGAGAGATTTTTTCTTTCCTTTTTTATTAATTCTTTATTTATTTATTTTCAATTCTTGGTGAAAGGGTAATATGGTCTTTATAAGTGTCAATTTAGACATTCATGTAAATAAAAGAAAAAATGGATATTTTTTAAATCATAATCTTCAATTTAGACATTTATGTAAATAAATCAATTTAATAATGGTACATAGAAGATGTAAGGCCAACATTCATTACCTACTTTTGAAGTTTAGTCACTCATTTATAATATATGATGTGAAAGTTAGGATTAAATAAAATTAAAAAAAAAAAAAAAAAAACTTCTCTAGATTAGCTTTAGAATTTCCTTCTTTTTAGGCTTGAAGTTGCAAGTTATGACTCTAATATGTTACAATAAGGAGTATGTAGTAAAATTACATTCTTTACAGGTTCACATTCAAGGTAACGGTTGAGATAAGAGAAGCCTCAAGTAGTACCGTCTTGGAATGCTTTAGCGCTCCTCAACCGAGAAAGAAGAGCGCAATAGACCACGCTGCTGAAGGAGCCTTGTGGTTCTTAAGGCATCTTGGTTATTTTTCAAAAAACAGTTTGTGATTTTTAACACATTAGTTTGTTCATATGAAAGCATTGTGTAGAAACTAGAAAGACTGTCATAGTGTGCTTTAAAAAAAAAAAAAAAAAAAAAAAAAAAAAAAAAAACTTGTCTAACACAATAAAAGAAAGAAAAGAATGATAATGCAGAAGCGAAAAACAGATAAATATCATTGAAAAAAAGTAGCAAAATTTTTCCTCAAAATCTTTTTCTCCGACCTCGGATTGTTTTGTCATGAACAATCACATCAGTCGGATTATTCCCAACCCTTGCAATTTTCCCATATTTGAAAAAGCCATACAAGAAAATAGAAAAAAGAGTCAGTCCTTTCTCTACTACATCTTCGAACCAGCTCAGAGAGTGTAGTGCTGCTGAATGGTGTTGATATCAAGTCCCTTGAGCTTCACAACTGATTCGACGTGCCCTTTGAGCGTGTGAAGCTCCCTTAACCTGGAAAAAAGCGACAGTGAAAAACTATAAGACCGAGTGATCTCTCGAATTTAAGTAAATAAGGCCTTGTTTCGTATCACTTATATTGTTAGGGTATCACTGATCATGACCTTGCAACTTCAGCGCGCTTTTTAGCTTGTTCAGCAAGTTCGGACAGTTCTCTGTAACCGCTGTTCTTATCGTTCAAGATATCTGACGCTTCAGGAGCCTGCAGCCCGTGCATGGTACGGTGAGCCATTGCCCATTGTGCTTCCCTCTCTTCCCTACCATAGTCCTTCTTTGTTGTGAAAGCAGTCTAAAAACAGTCACAAAATTCAGGTAGTATTCAGAACAAGGACCAAAAATGAAACCTCATATCTTTCCCGGGGATGCAAGTATCATTATTACATCACTCGCTTACCTTGTTCTGAAGTAAATTATCCCAGGCTTTGCCACTCAATGTGTACCGGATTGCAAACTTGAGAATGTCCAAAGGTATGTAGAAGATGATGCTGTAAGCCCAGACGATTCCTGCCCATCCCCAGCCAATTCCGCGGATTCTAGCGAATTCCCAGTTTGCATACACGGCGATGAGTGTAGCCAACTTCACATAAAAAGTCCAGAAAAAGTAGCAAGGCCTTGCTCAACATGGTTTATGTTTGTGACAAAGAACAGAAAAGCATAAAAATTGGTTGTCAAGTGAGTGTCTAAACGTTGTTGTGACTCACCAGTTGTGCTATGAGGAAGGCAGCTACTAGAGGAGACCAGGGCGTTCAACGTACGACCAGCTTCGAGACCGTGTAACGAAGATAAGAGCCTGACTGACAATGCTCACTTGAAGGTAAATAGCAGCAGTGAGCTCAGTTTCGCTGTTCCTGATTGATTTTACCCCAAACCTTTCCTGCAATTTTATGTGAATCAAAGTTGAATTTGTTAAGTCCATTCTGAAATTTAAAGCGATTTTTTTCTTGTAGTTTTGTGTTCAATTTTGGTCTTACCGTGAAGAAGTCCGAACTCTGAATTAGCCAGAAGAAAACAACAGTCATAACAGCCAAGTAGGTGCCGAGAACGGAGCCAGTGGCGAATATCTCTTTGAGCTTCCATGAATCAGGAAGAGGAGATGGCTTCACTCTGTCTTTAGATATAGTCATGATCGTCCCGTCATTGAGAATGGCGATAATCAGGACCATAAAGGGTGAGAAATCAAACTTCCAGATGAGAGCAAGAAGCAAAAATCCAAGAACGATGCGGATGGTTATTGAAACGGCATAGATGGTGTAGTTCTTCATCCTCTGGAAGATGGCTCGGCTTGTCAACACAGCACTCACAATCACACTCAACCCCGGCTCAGTCAGGACTATGTCCGAAGCACTCCTGGCTGCATCAGTCGCGTCCGCCACAGCGATTCCAATGTCTGCTTTCTTCAAAGCCGGTGCGTCGTTGACACCATCTCCAGTCATCCCACATATGTGATTCCTGTCTTGTAGCCTCTTCACAATCTCATATTTGTGCTCTGCCATGAACTCATTAGTCAGTCCAATTTATCAAACACTTTTGAACTTGTACCAAATTGCACTATATTCTATACTGACAAAAGAAAAAGAAACAATTTCAGAACAATTTCCAGGCAATTTTACCAGGGAAGACACCAGCAAATCCATCAGCCTTCTCGATGAGCTCATCAACAGGCACGCCTGCAGTGGATTCATCTTTGTTTTGACTAAGGAGGGAAGAAGAAGGATACATGTTGGTTCCCATGCCGAGCCTGCGACCGGTCTCCTTTCCGATGGCTAGCTGGTCACCGGTGATCATCTTGACGTTGACACCGAGATTAAGGGCCCGTTTGATGGTCTCTCCACTGTCGTGCCTTGGAGGATCAAAAAGAGGCAAGAGACCAACAAACTGCCACGGTCCTCCTGCACTCTCCTTGGTCTTTTCTGGCACAGTCTAATTAAAAGAAAAAAAAAAAAAAGGCAAACAAATTTCACCAACAATCAGCTTAAAGTGAATCATTAGTACTAATAACAATTGGAGAAGAAAACAAACTTACTTGTCTAGCAATGGCAAGAGAGCGAAGACCGCGTTCAGCAAACTTGCCAATGATGGCATGAGCTTTCTTGCTTGTGTCACCCCGGAGTTTGCAGAGTTCGATAATCTGAAAAACCGCAAGGAATCAAACGACAATAATGAATTGAATAAAATGTGACAACTATTTATATATATGTATGGATGATTTAATGTACCTGCTCTGGTGCACCTTTGCTGACCCGGTGCCAATTGCCTTTAGAGTCGATGTAAGTTATGGCGGTACGCTTGTCGACTGGGTTAAAGGGCAAGAAGTGAACCTCGGTGATACCTTCTCTGGCCTGTTAAACCAAGTACCAATCCATATCAAATGTTTGACATTCTATAATAGAACCTTAATTTAAGATTGTTGTTTTTAAAGCCAACTGTAAAAGTGCATTTAAATTTGTACAAACAAACAGACTGGTCGCATCTTATTATGTGCAGAGAAACTGACACTAAATTGACCAGCTTATACATACCTCCTTGGGGTCACCCAACATTCCAACAATACAAGCATCAATAGCATCCTGATTCTCAACTCTAGAAGCCCTCGCCGCGAGCAAAAGCAGCTCATCCTTGTCGACCTCCTTCACAAACAGCTGTGAAAAATCAAAAGGAAAAGTACTACTTCAGTCAACTCTTAACTATGTGGATTCGCCCCAACTTAATGACTCATGTTTAGTGACTAACCTCGGACATGTCCTTGTCTACAGTGAGCTTGTTGAGAGTGAGAGTTCCGGTCTTGTCACTGCAAAGGACATCCATTCCGGCCATTTCCTCAATGGCTGTCATCCTCTTGGTGATGGCACCTTGCTGTGAAAGCCGGTGGGAGCCGATGGCCATTGTCACAGATAAGACCGTTGGCATGGCGATTGGAATTCCTCCGATGAGAAGCACCAAGAGATTGTTGATCCCATCCCTGTACTTCCTCTTCTGAATTGGGTACATCACCACTAACTCTACAATCATTCCCAACGCTATTGAGCATATGCAGAAGTTTCCAATCGCGGTCAAAACCTGACAAGTTAAACGCATTGAAATTGGTACATTTTGATCTTTTGACACAAAAGTACTTCAAAATGATAGCTTTTTCTTTCTCATATCAGACGCAAATTCGATATCTGAGATTGCGAAATTGACAAGGATGAAAGTCGTATTTACCTTTTGGAAGTGGCCAACTTGGTTTGTGTTGTCAACAAGGTGAGCAGCCTTACCAAAGAAAGTATGCACCCCAGTGGCGATCACAATTGCCTCAATCTCACCTTGCTTGACGGTGGAGCCAGAGAAGACTTCATCGCCGGGCTCCTTGTCACCGGCAAAGACTCGCCGGTGAGGGCGGACTGGTCAATCTTGAGGGCGTCTCCTCCCAATAAGCGAGCATCTGCTGGGATGATATCTCCCAACTTGATACTGATTATATCTCCTGGCACCAAGATTGCAGCCTCTTGCTCAGTCCACTTTCCATCTCTCAGAACCTACAAAAACAAAGTTCACTTCACTTCATCAGTTCCCCTCAACAAAACAAACTTTTCATCTCCCACATATACATTTATATGTCTGTGTATGTGAGTATTTGTAGATATACGTACACGTATGTATATATATATTTTTACATATGATTACCTTGGTTTTTGGTGCAAGACCGGCCATGAGGGCTGCAGCAGCATTGCCCGCGTTGTTTTCTTCTATGAAACTTATGGTGGAGTTGATCAAAAGCAATGCCACAATACCAACGAAGTCTTGCCAGTCCGGTGGTTGTCCCTGCAATATTTTGTTCATTGAAATAATAATAGTAGTACTAATAAAACCACAGGTTTAATCTCACATCCGGCACCATATGAAACAACACTTGTAACTTTTTATTAAAAAAAATTAATATAATAATCAGTTGATTCCAATTTTATTTTTTTCTATGATACATGTCATTTGTAGATCCAAATAATATCATGTTACAAATAAATTTATATATGAATAAATTAATGGTTATATATATCAAAATAAAAGTTATATCTGTCGGATCTGTATGATTCCTTATTATATATATATATATAGAATATATGTGGGTGGGTGTAAGTATGTATATGTTTACCCCTCCATTTGCCAAAACAATTGCCATGATCGCAGCAGCCTCCATGACCCATGAGAGAGGGTTCCACATGAAACCCAAGAATTTCAGAAACTTGTTTTCCTGTTACGAAACGACACTATTTAGTATGCATGTATATTGTTAGAACACAAAATGTTTCTGTTTCTGTTATATATATATATATATATATATATGTATATGCACACAAATATATATACATATAATGTTATTAGTACCTCCTTCTCTTCAAGCTTGTTTTGGCCAAAGACTTCGAGTCTCTGCTGCCCTTCCTCAGTTGATAAACCCTCCTTCGTGCATTGCAGTTGCTCAAACACTTCATGAATCGGTATATGCTCCTGTGAACGTGTATATATGTGTGTGTGTGTGTTAAATCATGATTAATACTTAAATTCCTAGAATAGTTTTCTTTTTAACATAGTTTGTCTCTTTCAATGCATAATTATTAAAAAATAAAAAAATAAAAAAAAAGGCTCTTCCAATCAAAATTTTATGTTCTTAGGGTTTATTCGACTCATATAAATGAATTGCACTTAAAAAGTGATTTCATTACGGAAAAGCAATAAGATAAATAACAAAGGAAAACAATAACATAAATACCAATGATATATAGTATAATTATACAAATAATAATTGTATATAGAAATGAAGGTTTTGATTGGTTAAAAATATTTAAGGATGGAACTTTCTGAAGGACCTAACAATATTGCGATTTGAAGAACAATTAAAAATAAAAATAAATCTAAGAACACAACGTCTTACTTGCAAGTTTAAAAAAAAAAAAAAAAATGGGAAAGCAAATTCAACAACAAAAAAGGGCAGAAATGAGCACAAATAGATAAATAAATAAATAAAGCACCAAGAACGTTGGTGTAAGTCGGAATTATAAAGCAAAGACGTCGAATTTTTAATGACTGCAAATATAGCGCAGAAACAGCAACTAAAACAAAAAACAAACAAACAAAACGTAACATTGATTATAATATACACGAAACAATATTAAACATACGATTATATAAAATATATCTATATATAATTCATACGAACAAGTACGAGGTTATAAATATGCGAAAGGAAAAAAGGAAAACGCCATTAAAATAAGAAGAAAAACATACGAGATCAACATTCTCATTCTTGATTTCGTCAAGAGATATGCCGGCCTTTTTCTCGTCAGCCATGTTTGTGTTTTCAATTCTTTTGAGAAAGAAATGAAATGAGAACAACAATTAGTTTTGAATGACGTTATTATAGCTTAGAATGAGGAACAGTATTGACCAAGTAGTAAATATCTATTCTTCAGCGAAAAGTAGTAAATATCTACCTCTTTTTTAACTGGTTTTTTTTGTTTTTTGTTTTTTTGAATTGTTACTCTTAATTCCGGGTAAACGTGATTTTTTTTAGGAGAATATATACTTGAGTAAATAGTTGACTGACCTTTTCTTTTTTCTTTTTCTTTTTCTTTTTTTTTTAACTGACGTTTTCCTCTATTTGTTGCAGTTATAAAAATAAATAAATAAAAAAATTTGTTGGGTTTTAATTTATTTCTTTTTTTTTCATCGTTAAGAATTTAATCGTATTAAATATTTCATTACTGGAGATTTTCCTTTTTAATATTATCCTCTTAAGAACACATTCGGTATAATCAAAATAACTAGATATTACCAAAACTTGATAATTTATTTCATTTTCTTGTGCTTAACTTTTTTTTTTATTTTTTTTTTTTTAAGAAAATGAGAGCAGAAATTAAATGATTAGAAGAAATCCAAGTCACATCCCTAGAATATTTCCTCGTCCCTTCACGTGAGATTATTTTGGTCTTGCCTTATATTCTCCTTTTAAAGATTAAAACCCTTTTTTTTTTTTTTTTTTTGGAGAGAAAAGATTGTTATCCTTGCACATTGTAAACTGATACATTGATTATGGGCCTCCAATTATTTGGGCGGCAAATCTATTTAAGCAATAAAGCCCGTAATTTTGTTGAAATTAGGTAGAGAGTGATGTTTGAGTATCTCTTTCTAATTTAGTCGACTCTAATAATAATAAAGTGGATAATTTTAGTATTATAAAATGATAAAATTATCAATTTTAATATTATAGTGGGTATAAATATAAAGAGATGTCAAATTTATATATATATATATATATATTGAAATTGGGGGTGTATATTAAGTGAGAAAGAAGTTACTTAAGTAATTAAGTAAATCATAAGTTTTAAAAATATTTGAAGTGAACAATATGAAACAATAAATTTAACAGATATATGATTTATTTACCTTTTATAAATATGTTATTTATCTAATAATTTGCTTCTATCCAGTAAAATTTAAATTTGTCTACTTTAAATATTTAAGATCATGCTTATTTAATTACTTCAGTTATTTTCGTAAAAACTATTAATTACAATTTTTTAATGGAGAAAATTACTTAAATAATCACTTTTTTTTTATCTATTGACCAACATGATACAAATTCTTATTTTTGATCAACATAGCACAAATTATAGATAATTTTAGTTTAATTTTGTGTTATAGTAGTTTAGTGTTAGTTTTTATGTCATGTTGCACTTGTCTTTAAATTTGTATAATTCAGGTGCTTTTCCCTTTTTAATGACTTGATTATATTATTATAAGTTGTTAAATATAAACCCTCGTCTGAAGTTAGGGAAAATAATAATAAAAACAATAAATAAAACATATTAATGCAATGGGCGACTTTGCCAAAGGGACAAAATCATCCTACTTTAATTGGATGAGCAACACTATGCACTGATAATACAAATAATCGTATTAAATTGTACCAATGAATATCATCCGATTTATAAACAGTAGTGAAAAACAAATATAATATATATTTTTTTGCTAAAAGAGAAAAGCAAATATAATAATAACTATATCTGGTCTCAGAAATAGAGTTCAAAATTTTCTACTCCTGTGTTTAGGGGAAAAAAAAAAAAAAAAAGAGAAAGAGAAATTTCCATCACCGTTGTGAAGAGATGAAGTAAGTGACCTTCCACGTTATGCAAAATCTATGTGATGTTAAGAACATAAGAGACCCTAAACAAAAAAAAAAAGAAAAAAAAAAAAAGGAAGGACAACATCTCTTACCTATATATATATATATAAGAGCCAAGTCATGCTTTACTTAGTACGTGATAGTCACGTGGTTGACACGTCATCACCACGTGAATTTTCTTTTTTCTTTGTTTTTTTTTTTTAACTTTATTTGTCTATTTCGCACGTGCCATACAACTAGCAAACTATAAAAAGAAGAAACAATTATCTATAAATGAAATTTAAGATAAGGCAACTACAAGATTTCTATTTTTAAACCGTAAGACATATATATTAAAAAAATATATATAAGCTTTACATGCTTTTTATTTCGGTTTGCTGTAATTTTAACTTAATTTAACTTTTAAAACTAGTACACTATCGACAGGGAGCATCTATAATGGAAAGGCCCAATAATAGCAAATCAAAGTTCTCAACTTCCATTAACGAAATGGGAATAAAGGAATAAAGACGGGGATCCATATTCATTGGGAGACTGTGGAAAAGAGCAATATTTGGACCGAATTATCCGTTTTTGTTATATATCTCCAAAGCATATACTTAATTATCCCGCATATGCATGAAGAGAAATTGGCCTTATACCATTTATATATATATATATATATATAGACACACATATATACCCACACAAAGAAGCAATGGTTCCGGAGCATATTATGCACAAGCATATATAAGATTCCAATTGTATAGTAACAAACGAGTTTAATACCCGTGCAATGCACGGGGAAGGAAGAAAAAAAGAATAAAAAAACTGAATATTATATGATAAAAACAGTTGGTTAAGATAAATATTATAATTATAATAAGTATATTTTTTCTTAAAATCTCTCCCAACAGTGAAGATGTAAAATCAAAATGACAATAGTACTAACAATAATTAAAACGAAAACAAAGCAAAAAAGAAAAAAAATTTCTGTAGTTATACTCATTTAAAGAAAAAAATTAAAACAAAAATAAAGCAGAAAACAAAAAAAAAAAAGAACAAAAATCTTTAAACTCAAAAGAACCGGAAAAAACTAATCCTAACTAAAACATTATAACAAAATAAAATATATATCCCATCTTCTCCTTTTTTACTATTTAAAAAAAATTTAATCAGGATATATACATGCAAAAACTTTTTAAAAAAATGATTTTTAAAATATAAAACAAAACAAACAAAAAAAGAAAAAAAAAACTTGCATGCAGAATCCTTAAAAAAAAGGGATCTTTAAAAAATAGAACAAAAGAAACAAAAAAGACACATAAAAAAAATTCAAAATAAAGATAAAAAAATTTAAAGTAAAAAATCCTTTAAAAAAAAAAAAAAAGGCAAAGTGAGCAAAAACACAATACAACAATAGATCTGAATCTAATGTCTAAAATTTAGCGTAAAAAAAAGGCAAAAATAATATTAAGAAAAAAAAAAAACTCTAAATAGGGGTAAAATCGGTAACACACTGTAGGAAAAAGAAAAAGGAACTAAAAAAGAGGCGTGAAACGGTAATTATACTGTGTGGGCAGCCGTCAATTTCTGCATTATAGGGGTAAAAATGTCAACTCACTGTAGATGAAAGAAAACCAACTAAATCAAAGGGGCAAAAAAGTCTCTGCACTGTAGACAAAACAGTAAAATATGTGAGGACAAAACCGTCCTTCCACTGTAGATAAGCCAAAATCAGCACATAGGATAAGGGCAAAATCGACAGTTTAATGTAGAAAAAGTAGCTACTGTGCATTACTGTAGGGGAAAAAATGTACAGCAAAAGCAAAAAAAATTAAAACAAAAACAAAAACAAAAATCATTGTTTATTAAACAGTGAAATATTGCATCCTTTTACTGTAGCAAAGTAAAAAAAAACTATTCACTGAACAGTAAAATGTTACACTTCTTTAGTATATATAATAATGTCTGAAATGATTTGTTACATGGCATATTGGATTAAATATTGATTTCTTTTTATGCTATATGCATGTTTAATCCAATTTCTACGTACTTTTTTTTTTTTCCTCCTCTTTTTTAGAGGGAATCCTCTAACATGGTCTAGTACAATTATCCGATTATTAGATGTTTATTGTTAATTTAGGCATGCTAAGAACTTTCCAAAACTTATTTTCAATTTTTAATTTTTGACATGTTCCTCATTTGCTATATATACGCCCGCGACCACTTAAAATGGTCAACTACCCGTGGCTTCACTGAGTCATAGCACCCTCATTTTTAGGAAACTCCTAACAAATATCCATAATAAGAGTCTCATAATTAATGTTGACATATTTTTTCTTTTAATTTGGAAGTTGCAGATTTAAACTTTATATCTCAGGTGTAAAATTATCATTAAACTATACCTATATATAATGACAATTTTATTTCTTTTGTATATTAAATAAATTTGGTGGTTTAGAATGAGGAAGCGTATAACATCCACTGAAAACTCTCTTTTTAATCATGTATTTTTATTTCTTTTTTTCATCTCTCCTCTTTTAAGAAGCAGTTAAGTTTTTTTTTCCTTTTTTTCCCCTTTAATAATAAGTAAACGTGTATATACAATAGAATAAATTACTATTTATTGACGTTTTTCTCTTTTGAGCTTGTTGAATTTTAATTTGTTTATTGCGCGCTTTATCTTTTTCCCAAGAAAAGAAACACCAGTTTGATGTTTGTCAAGGAATCAAAGATTAAGTCTATTATGACACTCCCACTCTACTTGAAATCAGATCGGATAGTTCCTCAATTACAAATTTTGTATTTCTGTAATATATAAAACATAGATATAAAAAATTACAATACGTGACTTTATATGTTTCACCATTTGAATGACACATTGTTTTTATATTTGTTATTATCTAGATTTTGTGTTTATAATATAAGGAATAGTACTATATATATGTTCAAAGATTTTTTTTTTTTTTGGCATAATTTCATATGATAAATTTCTTATTGGTCAAAAAATTACTAGTGGTGATTGTAAATACTTTCAAAATGATAAACATTATCTATATCATTGTTCAGGAGAGCACTTCTGTCTAACAAAATGATTATCCACGTGCAAGACAGTATGGAGAAGGATGAGGAGAAGAACAATATAATCTTGAAAGTTGCAACACATTAATTCTTTGTGACTCTTACTTCGAATAAGATTGAGTATGCCATATTTATTAGTGTGTGTGTGTGTGTGTATATTGTTATTTAAATATTACACTCTCAAAAGAAAGATATGGTATACCATACTGTTCTACATTGACATACTTATCGTACATACATAACATACATACATATTATATATATATATATATGTGTGTGTGTGTTTGTGTGTATGTATATGTATATAAGTAGTACCTAAAGTCGATGTGCACGATAACATGCTTACACATGGAGGCACTCCATTTGGTGATAACATGGTTGTCCATGTGCAAGGATATGGGAAAGTAACAAATTAATATTGTTTTTAATTTTATTTCTTTAGGGGAACAAAATATTGCAGACCATAATTTGTTCGCATTTATATTGTTTTGGGTTGGTTCTAGCTAAGTCTATCTTCCTGGAATAATTTCACTTTGCATTATTATTACATAAATGTTAGTTTATTGTTAATAATAATAATAATAATTCTATTACTAATACTGATACTAATACTAATACTACTAGTAATAATAATAATAATAATAATAATCATAATCATAATTCCAATACTAATAATATATAATAACTTTCGTGTGTCAATTTATTACTGTATGATACAAAAATGGATGCTCTTTTATTTTCGCTTCTCATGATGTACTCAAGTTTGATACTCATAGTTTTTATTAGGGAAGGAAGAAGTAAAAATAGTTTTTATAAAATAATTGAAGTAAATAGCAAGTTCTTAAATTATTTAAAGTAAATAATGAATTTTCCAGGTAAATAATTTATTTCCGTCTTATGTCTTATACATATTACTTATATAGTAAATCTTGTATTTACCTAGTTAATTTATTATTAATTTCAAAATTTTTAAAACATGGTAATTTATTTCACTTATTTTCGTTAAAAAAAAAAAAAAAAAAAAAAACCCCATCTACTACAATTTTTCTTTGAGAGTAGGGACCATACTCAATCAGCGAACTACGTGCAACTCTGGAATTCATATTGATATGAATGAAATTAGATTTAACTTTCAAGTGGAATTTAGTCAAGTCGTTTGTTATTTTGATGGTGGACTCCAAAATTTTTTAATAGACAATGGAGATAAAGAACGGGGAATAATATCAATGACTTTTTTTTTATTTTTTAAATAGAGACAAGTGTTACTGTTCCTACCCATCATTTATACTCGAAGAAAATTGCATAAAAGTGGAATTTTGGGTGGTCACCATTCATCAACCTAAACTCTCCAGAAAGAAAAGCCTTTAATTGAAGTGTATATATAAGTACATATATGACTCGTTACTCCACTCCCAAGTGTGATCTTAAACCAATGATATACGAATCCAAACTGGAATATATATATATATATATATATATGTATATAATATATAATATATAATATATAAAATATATACATATATACATATATGATTTGGGTAATTTGAGGGGGTGGGGGGAAAAAAATCCCTACTTCTAAATAAAGGTTTTACGAGGCTATAATGCCTTGTGATTGCTTCGCCTCCCTGATTTTGGGCATGAGATTCCATGCACCATCATTAAATTTGACTGCTTTTTTTAGATCAGCATGTTCAATCTGATTGAACATTAATTGACTGAATAATTCTTGTTATACTACCCAAACTCATTATTAATCGTTCCATAATCAGACAAAGACTCATTAATGATTAAACCTAAAATACGTATATATTGGGTAATAATATAATTCAATTAACTTTTTGGAATTCAAACATATCAGAATGTGTCAACAATTTAATATTTTGGTTCACTTGACAAATGGTTGTGGGGAACAAAATCAATCCGCTAACGTACATCAATAATCATGAGGGCATGAGATTAGAACAGGAGAGAATAATTTTCACATATATATATATATATATCTGATCCCACCACCAACCACCCTTGTTTTCCCCTCATTCCAATTATATATTGACGTGAATATAACTAGAGAATTAACTTGGTTAAAACTTATAAGAGTAACAAAAACGACAGCTATATATAGCAACTAGCTACAGTAACAGAGCCACTTAAAGTCATAGTTATCCTTACTGTTTTTTTTTTTTTTTTTTTAAATAAGTTTTAAATTTTTATTATCTCTTATTTTGTCTTATTGGGATTAAGTTTTTTTGCATAGTATAACATTACACCTTTTCATTTTCGTTTTTATAATTTCCAAACACAATTAATATGCACCCTTATTATAAAAAGTAAAAGACTTGCTCTGCTGTTGACCAACTATTTTTTCTTTTAAGGAAAGGAAAATTAACAAGTCACCATACTTAGACTCACAAGCCATATTGAAAAAACAGAGCTTTAATTGTAGAGATATCTCATCAATAATGCATGTTTTTTTTTTTTCTTTTTTTTTTTTTCTTTTCTTCCTTTTTTTTTTTTTTTTGGGCCGTTCGGAATGAGAAGATCAGTGTTAGCAAACTCCCTAGGTGTTACCAAAGGGGCTCTCTAAACTGTCAACAGGAATGTTCGCTGAAAGTCTTATGGACGGATCTTACTCCTGTAGCGCGTCAATCTAGTCCCATCGAATGTGTTAATAATAAGTATACATGAATGCTTGATCCCAAACACTCTTTATGGAGTACTAGGCTGATTGGAAACAAGCCTTCCTATCAATAAGACCCCAAATAGATTGACCAAACACTCGAACATTCGACTATTGACCCATCATGATAAACTATTACCGCTAGGCTACCGCACTCGGTGGTGCATTATTCCAAATATTTGATCTGATTAAAATAATAATAATAATAATAATAATAATAAAAAGATGGTAAAGTGCTTGTTTAAATGTAAATAACAGCAATTGATTTACTAAATAATGAGGTTGCCTGATCTTGGTCGATGTGAGCAAATCATTTAACCAGACTATATGATATGATAAATGTGGAACAAAGACGACATGTAGGGACCATGTTGCTGGAAGCTGCACGACCTTGTTTATAAGCATGAGGAAAAATCCCCCAACTATAGCCACACTCCAAAAAAGGTGACAGACAAAGTGTATTTTTCCATCATATTTGACTGCTAATTTGTCCAAAAGTAGTACACATTTAATTTATTTACTCACCCAAAAGAATACAAAAATCAAAAGTTATACATATATATATATATACACAAACTTCAGAGTTCAGAGAATGAAGCTGAAATCATGTTCATGTTTGACAAGCGGAATAATGGCAATTGTCCAGCATTGATGGGATGATAATACTCATTTGGTTTTTTGGGGGATGAATCGACTCCCAAAGCATGCCTATTTTCATGCCAGATTTGTCTTGTTTCTTTTTAACTCTACAGAATCCAAATTCCAGATCTTTAGTACTTTTCAAAATGTGAAGTAAATATGCATGAATCAATTTTAAATCCTTTCTCTCTCTCTCTCTCTCTTAAACAGTGGATGGTTATATTTCATAGGAATCATAAAAAACAAGGGAAAAAAAAAAACAAAAAAAGAAAGAACTGTAAATTTGAACGAAACTTTATGTAAATCTGATGATCTTATAAATTAAAACTATACATCAATAAGGTAAATTTTTACACTTGATAATTCTCCTTCTTTAATTATTTTTTTTAATGCGGTTTTTGTTTAATGTACTTTAACCCAATCAAGTATCCAATTATCCAACGAAAAAAATTAAATAAACAAACAATTAGTATCTAAACATGAAACTATAATGCTTACCAAATAGTCACATACTAATTTTGGTTGTACATGATTCTTCAATTATATCAAACTTGGGTTAGATTTTATTTCTTGAAAAAGACAGGAATCTAGATTTGGTTTGATTTGGGAACAAGTTAATGGAATAAAGCATATAAATGTATATTTTCTTCAACCTGTCGGCTCAAATCCTAGAGATGTGCGCATGGGATATAGTCCTATAGAGGTCTATATAATATGGTCAGTTTGTGTGTGAATACACACATACACGCATACATACATACATATATATATATATAAATATATATTTGTCACTTATTATTCTATTCCAAAAGTGGTGTTTCTAAAGAATCAACAGATCCAAGCTGGAAAGATTGCAAAATTCGTCAAGTCCGTTATCACCTGGGAGAAAAGCAGGTGTGAAAACAATGAGAATGTTTATGGTGAAAGGAAAATGCATCAGCATCCAAAACTCTTATTTTTACACACACACACACACATATAAATATTTGTGGCAAATTTGTTCATATATATTTAGTACCGTCTGTACGCATATTCTTCTATCACACAACTACATTGACTTATGAAATTGAAGACAAATCCCGTACATATCCTAATTTCAATTCACACATCTACTAACCAAATTATTGTTAGCTTACCACCGAATATGGTGGCCTAACGGTAAAATATTATCGGAGTCTCCGATCAAAGATTCTTAAATAACTCATTTTGCCCCTATCTATCTAGGGGCCAAAAAGTTGACCGTCCAAAACCCATAAGAACAAGAAAAGAAGTTTGGAACATAAGAAACACCTTTTTTTTTGTGATAATATTGGTTATGTGTAGGACTAAGTTTGGTATCAATCTGCACTGGTGTCATTCACGTTTGATGCTTATCCCTAACTGGTGGAATTAGGATTGTTACTCTTACATTATCTATTCGATAATATTATTTCTACTCTATCTTTTCTTTTGCTCTTTTGTCTTCTCCTTTTGTCCTTTTTTTTTTTAATGTCTTCTTCACTTTTCTTGTCTTTTCCTTCGTCCTATCCAGATGAATGAATATTTAATCTACAGTCTCTCACTTGGGTTTTCACATAGTATGATTGCCAACAACATAGAGTGAAACAAAAGACTGACCTTTCAGCCAAGTTCTAACGTTTTGGGCAGCAGAACTTTGGCCTTTTTGCGGCTGGTCAGAAATTTTTTTTTTTTAAATAAAGTTGAAGTTATATTCATCTTCTGATGTAATATATACATATATATATATATATATTATATGTATGTATGTCCCACATATATTTATGTACTGTATTGGCCATCGTGAAATGAGCATATTGATGATATAAGCTGCATAGACTCCTCACATGTTTTCATACTAAAATGAAATATCATGTAAAACTTAAAACTCATCTACCTTTATTCCAAAGCTAAATAAGCTAGCTACTACCCAAAAAAAAAAAGTTGCATTTTGCACATACAAGAGGAGTACCAATAAGCCAATCAAAAGGGTGGTATTAATATATCACATGACATTGTGATGTTTGGTTTAATCACACACACACCTGACACAACCAACGGCTGTGATTGGACCAAACTCACGTGGTGATGATCAGAATGAGCTTTTCACGCCAGGGCAGAGCTCAATGTAGCCATAATCAAGCAACTCCTCAATCATTTGCTCTACAACATGATCATCCTCAAGTGGCTTGTTCAACTGTTGATTATTTGTAGTAATCTCTCCTTGACCATTGTTGCCAACCCAATTCCCCTCCGGCCACGGCCACTCGATACCGCCGCCTCTCATCTCGGGCCACTCGAAGCCGATCACGCCTCTGTTCCCGGCAATGCCGGCGCTGGTAGCCGACTCCGGCGTGGCACTATGGTATTGTGCCAAGTGGGGCTCCTTTAAAACGGATTGTTTTGCCATTTGAAGAGAAGCAACGTTGCATTTCTGAAGCTTGGCTTTTAGAGTGTCCGAGAGAAGCTTATTGGATGAGCTTGAGTGAGGCTCATTGGGATTGTAGGGAAAATTGGTGCGTGCTTTTGGCCCGCACATGATCCTTGCCGCTTGGTCATATGCTCTTGCCGCGTCCTCCGCCGTTTCGAATGTGCCCAGCCAAATTCTCGTCTTCCTGGTGTTATAAAAAAAAAAAAAAAAAAGGCGCACACAAAAGTAAGAAAAAAAAAACGTTTCGTAGAACGCAAGGTAAATAGCGAAGAAACGTTTCGGCGGAGAGTGAATTACAGTAGAGGGTGGCGAATTTCGGAGACCCAAGAGCCCCAATGTCTCTGTCGCACGCCTCGGTACCGCTGCTGAGACCTAGCCATGGCAGTGGGAAGGCGAAACGTTTCGGGAGGTTGGGATATGCTCAAAGATGTTTGTTAAAATGTCTGATAGAGTTTTTGTGTTAATTAGCAGAGGAGAGGAATGGTGACTGTAGTAGTGTGGGAGGGGAGGGAAGCTGGGCAATTGTGGGGGGATTTATATAAGCGCTTCTTGCGGCCATTAGAATAAAGTATTTTTACTATTTAATTAAAAATGGGAGCCCCCACAAATGGGCTCTCCTCTTTAATCTTTCTAAGTCCTTAATTCTCTCTTTTCCACTTTCTCTCTCTCTTTCTTCTTCTTTTTGTAGTTTTCTTAAATCTCTAACCGCACAGTTGGCAAAAGAAACAAAAAGAAAAAGGAAAAGGAAAAAAAAAACAAAACAAAACAAAACAAAGAAAGAAAAAAAAGCTCCGTGTGTAAGTTTTAATTTTTTAACAAAAAAAAAACACGGTTTCTACTGTACATATATGTGTGTATACCTATATTTTGGTCACTTTTTCCACTTATTGTGAACAACTATATGGATCATCACATTGGTTTTAAAGAGATAAGCACAAGAAGTGTATTTTTCTAACCTTTTTTTTTTTTTTTTTAATCTAAGTTTACTAATTAACAAAGAGTTAATAATGAACCAGCTAGCGCCAGTGGCAAAGTTACTCAAAGTCTTTCAAAAACAAGAAAGGGTTATCTCAGAGTGTGTATTATATACATATATCTTTGTTAGGAGTCCATATTTTATTTCTTTCTCCGGATAGGATTTTTGATCGCCAATGACCGACTGAATGAGGTGAAAATGAAGCGATTAAAGAAAAGAAAAGCAAGTGGGTTGTTGTTATTGTTTTTTTTTTTTTTTTTTTTTTTTTTCCTGGTTGTTCTAGGGCATGCGTGTGTAAAGGCGGTATATGAGTTTATTTATTTATTTATTGTATTAATTAAGTTGGACACATGTACGTGGCTCACATCACACAGTTTCTAAACATAGGAAACCTACCCATATGCCCTAATGCATTGTCAAGCCACAAATCCATGTTTTCATGTCATTTTCATGCCCATGTTCTCTCTCTCTCCTCTCTCTATATATATGTGTCTGTATCTATATATATATATGTTGTAGGCTAGCGCGGGTTGCTATTTTTGACCACATATTCTTACATTGTTGCGTCAGGGCCAAAAAAAAAAAAACATTAAGGGGGTCTGCAAAAGATGACAAATGTTGGAGAATTGTGACATGATAAATATGAAAGCTAATTAATGAAAAACCCAAAAATATGTTTCTTCCCAATCACTCAAAAAAGGGGAAATAGAAGTGCATTAAATTTTCCACATGAGAATGCTATTTTGGAATTTGCAAGTAGCCCTGAATTTGGCCAAGCCCCAAAGAGTCCTACGTACCCCTATCTTGTCACTAAAAATGCTTTTATTATTTGTTTGTGAGTTTTTGAGCTTATCATCAGAATGAGATCATGAGGCCATTACGTTACAGTACATCCTATATGGGAACTCGACCCCCCCTCCTCACCCGTGGGATTTTTTATTTTTTTTTATTTTTTATTTTTTAAGTTTTGGAGCATTTGACAAGTTATATTCCTGCCCTTTACATTGCTAATTTAGAATATTGCTCGTGTACGTTAATATCACCCCATAGGTTTCTATCTTTAGCTAATGGTTCGTTTGGATCACAGTTTGTGTATGATATTTAATTTGAACACAATATAAATACGCGTTTGAATATTATATTTTTATATTTGAGTGCATGTATTACAATGAAATGTGCATTTAGATGTCAATATTGAAATGTATTTGGATGCATGTAAAAGGAAATGTGTATTTCAAAAATATATATATTGGATAATAGATATTCACATAGTGAATTATGCTTGTATTAGGGTTTGTTTTAAAAATTGTGTATTCAAATATGATACACTAACAACTAAATGAATGTTGTATTGTATTAAAAAAATTATTCAAATTGAATAGGCATCCAAATGCTCCATAAGATTTTGTTGCTTAATTGATATTTGGATTTGACTACTATTCTATCGATGTCTTAATTAATGCTAATCAAATTACTAATTTTTGTTGGGGGAAAATATTGTTAAATAATGCTTTATCACCAATAACTAGCACTGTCGGTGGTTAGGTAACTAAGTATCAACTGGATATTCTAGTGTAAGCCGGCTAAGTTCTTTTTACAAGTACCAATATTTATTAACATTGTTGCATACGATTTCTTTGCAGATTTCGTTTAGTGTGTGCCTGCATATACGTGTGTGTGTGTGTGTGTGTATATATATATATATCACATTTACATACATATATGTGAATTGATATATATTAATCTAATGACTTTCTCTCATGATATTTTTCCTAATTATTTATTTTGGAGCCCAAGGGGCATGGGCTTATCAATCCTTGTCAAACGATATTAAGAAATGGAATAAAAAGATCAATAATATGTGTATATATATATATATATATATCTTAGATTGTTAGAGAGTTATTGTCGGTCTATTAAGTATTGGACATGAAGTGTTCGAGTCCCTAAGCATGGTGAAAGGACGACTTTGCTCTAAAAGCATTTAAGTGTTGGTTAGCCATGGTCATGGAACGAATTGCCTCGTTTCTAGTTCAAACACTCTAATGGGGTATTCTTTCAAACAAAAAATTTAAAAATTGAAATTAAAATTAAAACCCATGGTAAATTTCTACGAACATTCATAGGGACAAATTAATGAAGTATCTAAGCAAAATGGCTCAATAGGATTCATGCTCTCACTTCCGTTTTAATACATGAAATGCAATTTAGAGAAAAAAAATTAACTGCACCAAGTTTAACAAGCGTCAGCTGCCATAACCTATTAAGTGACGACACGTGTCTCCACTAAAATTTGAAAAAATTTAGATTTTTACTCCTCTAAAGTATACTTATAAAATTGAAGTTACCATCACCATAAAAATTAAATTAAACTATACCTCCAATTGAATCGTTAACATATATTACTATTTTTCTGTTGAGCAGAAGTTATCTCTTATATATATATATATATATATATTTGCCTCTACTAAAAAAAATTTATAGTGCTACTACCACCGAGGGAGATGTTAGATTAATTATGGTAGATCCCAGTGAGAAAAACTAAAACCTATTAAATAAATAAATAAAATACAGGAAAAGTAGTTAATTCGTGCTTCACAAAATGCTTGATAAAAGTTGATCTCTAAGGAGAAAGGTAAGATTCAGTAAAAATAAAAATAAAAAATAAAAACAAAGAAAATTCCCTTGGAAATACCAATTCAATATTAGCCATTTAGGAATTAATTCTTGGAGCTATTAATTGATGATTTTTGTTGTTAATAATGTAAGGAAAACGAGGTTGTCGCGAGTTTGATAAATATTTTATTAAATAAATTCAGTTTATTGACACACTTACACTTGTGATTATAGATAGAGTTTACAACACCATGCTAGTTGTAATGTTCAAAATTTTTGAAAGATAGTAGTGATAGTGACAAATCACAAACATAGCTGTAAATGAAAATTATAATCATATTATTAGCTAGCAAGCAAAAGATAAACAAATTTATTTATTATTTATTTTTATTTTTTAAAAAAAGTAGAGAAACAAATAAATTACTGTACTGCCACTTGGCAGACGAGAAATTTGATAGAGAATTGCAAGGAAATTATATCTTGACATGTTCCCTTCAGAATATTATATAATTAAGTTGGGCTGTAAAAAGGTAGGTTACTTTTTGGTAATTCTTTAAGATCACTATACAAATAGTATATTAGAAAATCATGTTATTTTCATATGTGCATTTTCATTAAACTAGTTTTTGCCAAGTGCTAGTAAAGAGTACTTGTTCCAGCGGCAATAAATTTTAGTGAAATATTCAGTTCGATAAGGCTTCTAGTAATGGAAATATACATAGTAATATTGAGGAAACCAAATTAACGTAAACACATTGTTAAAGTGAGGATTACGCTTGATGAGACAATGGATATGTACGTTTAGAGCATCTCCAATGTCTAACTCTCTATGCGAATCCTAAAATTTCGCATTTGAATAAGAAAATTATTTTCAAATACAATGCTAGCTTGGTTCATTTAGCATATAAATTCTCTATTTTTTTTTTGTAAACTTTTGCACCAAATATAGCGTGTGCTAAATCTTGTCATTAAATGCTCCATTTGCATGAGCTACTGGATAAATATTATACTCAAATGCCACAGATAGACCACTATTAGAGTGAAGTTGTTTGAATGTTTTACTATTTCACAACAATTCAATTTAACTAAAATCCAAATCTAAATGTTTACTTCTCAAAATCTGTACCACACTCATTTTTATACATTTACAATATTGGAATGTTGTCTTTAATAAAAGGGGCTTATAGCTAAATGACCTTCTTTTGATAAGTTTTTTAATAAATGACCGAAGCTCTTAAAATTAGTAACAAAGCCTAAGTTTTTAAAAATTAGTTAAAATGCATTTTTTACTTAGAATAGTCAATCACTTTTGCAGATGGTCAATTACTGATTAATTATCGGTCAATCAATGATTGATTATCGATCAATCACTATTGACCATAATATAACTCATAAATTTTTGTAGTCATTCATTAATTATCTATAAACAATATCACAAATTTTCCAGTCATTCAGTGATTAACTAAGAGTAAATTACTTATTTACCATTTAAAAATTAAAAAAAATCTAAAAAAAAGAACTCTCTCTCTCTCCTCCCTTCTCTCCCTCTCCCCCACCTGCGATAGCCCCCTTTCTCTCTCCCCATTCTTGATTCTCTCCATCTCTCCACTGCTTTCTTTTTCCCTTCTCTCTCCTCTGGTTTCTCTCTCTTTCCTTATTGATTGAAAAGGCGATGTGCCGATGACAATAGCGACAGCGACGGTGGCGGCTTGTTGCAGTTCGACCGGAGAATGCCGAGACTGTCGCGATTTCTGGCAGATCGAGCGATCGAGGGTCGCAGGCTCCGCAAGCTTTTTTCTCCGGCAACAAGAGTGGCTTCCTCTCCGTGATCTGATTTCTCTCTCTCCGCCACGAGCGGTACTACGATTTCGCCCTGGTGTCACGATTCCAATGTCGCTAGTCTCTATCCAAGGCTGTGGTCAGCGATGATGATGATTGAAAGGAGATAAGAGAAAAACGGGTAGAGGGATGAGAGAAAGAAAGAGGCGGGGGGAGCGGGGGAGAGAAGTCTGGGAAGTTGATGAAATTTGATTAGGCCATTTAGCTAAATAAAAAAAAGTTTGGGCTATCTAATATATTAGATGATTACTATAGACTACCCAGCCTAATTTTCCTTAATAAAAACTATTGAAACATATATTTTATTTAAATACACAATTCAAATTCTATATTTGAATGAGAACATTTAGTTTATTTAAATGTAATCTATGATTCAAACTAAGTATTAGTTGTCATTGATTAGTGTGTTAGACTCCTTCATTTAATAATTACAACATTAAACACAACAAGAAAAACATTAGTTTTGTGCCAACATCTTAGCAAGAGACGTTAAAATTTTTCCTCCTACAACTTATAATGCTAGAAAATTAAGACAAAACAATATAAATATACATTTTAAATAATATTATGAATTTGGACGCAAAATAGAACAATAAGCCTTATTTTTTAACTTTTGGGATTGGATGATTTAAATTATAAATCTTATGATGGAGTCGTGTAAAGAATGACCGTTAGATTATACTTGTAATCACAAATAGAACAATATGCTAAATATACTATTTTTATACTCTTTTTTTTTTTTTTTTTTTTTTGCATAAAATATAATAAGTATTTGCATTTGAGAATAGATATAGTTTTTAGTGAGGGTTTAGTACCCTTTGTATTAATCTTCATCATATGAAATTGTTAGTTAGTTACGTTATAATTGTAGCACACATGAGGTGTGCCGTGTACCAAGAGGCAAGGTGCAAGTCTTTAACAAAATTTTGTGTGTGTGTGTGTGTTTTTTTTTTTTTTTTAATTAGTGTTTTTTATGGTATTATTGAAATTCTAGTTTTCTTTTTCGTCAATATCAGTGACTTCGTGACCTGCAAGGCAGCACCCAAATTGTTTTTCCTACTCAATTAGTTGGCACCTTTCGAGTTTCGTGAAAATATCTAAACTCGAAATGAATACACGTGCATGCAAACACAATTAAAACGCATTAAATTTAAAAAGAACAAAATATCTATATTTATTTTTTCTTAATATTTATATTAAATAAATTTCTGACTTCGTCATGGATCAAGGAGGAACATGAAATTTTCTTTTTCTTTTTTTAGGAGTAGTACAAACAATACAAGTTGCGAGTGACAGAGACAAGATGGGTTAGTTTTAGACGGCAGATTTGGAAAGCTGCAAGCTTCCAAAGGAGTAGAGAGAGATCATATATAGATCCGATGAGACTTTGTAAAAAAGATTATTACGCGTGCTTTTGAGTTTTGACATCAGTCATCACATTACATGCAAAGTCCCAAATCCCCAAAAAAAAAAAAAAAAAAAAAAGAAAAAGGTGACAACATCCTTTTTCAATTGCCACTGTATGTTCTTTTCTTGACATTCATTCAAACAACTGAGACTTCTGTGCCACTGAGAATAACCTTCTGCTCGGCTTTACCAAGCCGACTCTATCACTCTATAGGCCATATCTGTGGGCCTTTCCACAATTTCTCTCCCATTGACTATTTTGTGAAATGTCGTTTTCTTCTTTCATGAAATAAATTTATAAAAAAAAAAAAAAAAAAATCAATTCAAATCTCTTGTTTCTGTTTGCAACCAATCTAGATGCCCCGAAAAAGAGGGACGGATTGGTTGTGAGTCTACTTCTTAGATTTTTACTAAAGAAATGATTTAAGATTCGAATCCACTATTTTATCTCGTGATGTTTAAAATACAGGAAAGTGAAAAAGAGTCGCCAATAAATCCTTTTTTTTAGAATAATAATAATTGGAATGTATGTGATCTGCTCATTACTTTCTTTGCAATTGTTGGCTTGTGAAAATTACCAACCCAAGCATTAAACAAATAATTGCCCTTTAATTTAATTTTTCATGAAAGCTTGTTTATCTTTTCTTATAGTGAAGATAATTATGTTGTTTCCTTCCTCATCAAAAAGGGTATCAGTTGTGGTTTTTTATCTCCGAAGCTGCGCTACTATAAGAATCTACTGGTACCACAGGTGAAAGAAAAAAATGAATTATCACATAATTTCTCGCCTAACATCTAAAAAGTCCGAAGTCACTAATATCCAATTAAACTTGACAAATCATCGAAGAGAAATAATTACAGCTTCAAAATAGTCAATGAGATTCTATCGTGGATACTATGTCACTGAATACAGATGGTGAAGATAATTATGCTGTGTGTTGAGTGTTCTCGAATTATTGCTGTCAGTAAATGTGCGTGTGTTTACCTGTAATAAATAATAGTAGGTACAAGTTTTGCATGTGTGTAAATGTGTCATCATATTTTATGGAGAACTAGATGGACCAAAAACTCCCAAAAGGAGAGGGAGTTTTTTCTCTACTTTTTCTTTTTTCTTTTTTTTTTTTTTTTTCCCACACGTATAGAATAGGGGTTGTTCTGTGGTGTCAGAATCTAATTCGTGGCACAAATGCGGAAATTTCTCGTTCATTTTCCTTGTGAAATTGTAACATGCTGGGTTCACAAACGAGATGGCAACGGTCGGAGTAGTCTGCTAAGGAATGCTTTTAATATCACTGTTATGTTCATAAACTTTATATATTTTATTATCACCTTTACAAATAGGATTGTACATTTTACGTCCCAAATTACATCAATGCTGAGAATTTTGAGATGATTAAACTTACCTAAAAATAGGCTTTTTTAACCAAAAGAAAGGTGGAGATTTCTGTCATTCAAATTATGCCTGTCTATTAAAATCATTTTTGGTTTGTGTCTGTCCCCCCGATAGAGAAAGAAGAGACAATAAAGAAAATGTACAGCTTATGCAATCATAAATTCAAGTTACAACAATAAAGATTATTTAATAAAGGGAAAAAGGACAGAGAACATTAAACATACATCTGAATTATTATTATTATTATTATTATTATACCATTATACTAACATGATTGAAAGAAACATTCGATTTAATAGCTAAAAAAAATAGCCTTGTCATCGCGACAAGGCTTAAAACGACATAATACTCAAAACGGTATGCATGTGTGCAATCCTACATGAAAAGAAAGGCCAAAAAACGAAAAATCGACTATGGTGGGGATATTGAAAAATACCTAACAAGAACATTCGCTCCTAAACTAAACTAAGCTTGCGTTTAGTTCGCCGGTTGGAGATGAAATTTTTAAGTTAGAGTTGGTTTGACTTTTGAAAAACTAATTATAATTTTTGTTAACTTCTTAGAAAAAAATAAAAACTGATATGAAAAAAATACAATTTAGTTGGAATTGAGTTAAAATGCTAAACGAAGCATAAAATTTCTTTCTGCAGCAAAGAATCCCTATTTGCGTTCTCTATCATGTAACTGGCAATATCAACAAAAGAAAAGTCATTTGCCCAAAAAACAGAGTAATAGTTCCCACGGGGCCTAAGTCAATACGACAAGAGCTGTTTCACTTTCTCCCACTGCTAGCGACTCGTGGCTTGCATTTGACCTCAACATCCTGCATCGAAAAGATTGAACATTGTAAATAAATCAAAGCCTCAATTATATTTTTGATTTCCACAGTCGTCCGGTTTCACGTTTTTATTTCGAGGATAATATTGTTTGAAGCAATAAACACTAGAAGAGTTGTACCTGTGTCAAGTGCAGAAAAATGTAAGGCTTTGCTGTCGCTGGATTGTGTTTTTCTGCACCTTTACTCCAGTCGTAACACACCTACAGAAGAGTTTGGAAACAAAAATTTTCAGATTTCAGCAATGAAGGACACGAGCAGATTACTATTGAAATTAAAGTTGTCCAGCTTTCTCAATTTTTAGCATCCACCAAGAGTTCTCAAACATCTTCTTAAGAATCGAAGGGAAAGGAAAGAAAGTGCAATGCAACTTTAAAACTCAGACTCACCGAGTAGGCAAATATTGACCCGTCATTGTTGAAGGTACCACAAGGTATTGGTTGGCTGCACCTTTGCATATTCTGAACAATAAATGTGTCTCATTAACTCAGGAAAGTATAAAAGTAATTCAAAAAGAAAAAAGAATAGTGCTCTTGACAACAAAACGACCATTCATATGAAGAGATCCTAGCAAAGTGTTAACAAAAGCGTTCAGAATTCCGGTGATTTAAATCGAGCTTTCTAGGATCTACAGACTCATTCTGATGTACCTTGAGTCTTTGTTTGCTGTCCTTATCCCAGAAATTAACTACACCATCAGAGCCTGCAGTTGCAAATGTGTGATAGACCTGCAAAACAAAACAGTTGAAGAACATATCTTTCTTGATGGTGGAAAAAATTTAGATACATAATTTAATTCAGAAACTAAAGAATTGTGATAGTTTTGCCTGTTGTTTTTCCGTTCCACGGACGGTAATAGTCTGAGTTTTTTTTTTTTTTTTTTTTTTTTCCCCCTCCTATGCATTATTTCTATATACAACCTAGGTTGAGCCAGCATTGATAACGAGTTATCAAACAAATATTCAAGAGAACAGAAATCCACTGGCATAACAAAATCTTACAGGATGAAAACTCAGAGAATTGACCGAGTATATATCAGCGCCTTCTCTGTCTCTGTGACATTTGAAAGTAAAGTTTTTACTTTGTTGTGACTCCTCGATATGATGTACAGCAACCCTTCCTTCTATAGAACCAACCTAGAGAAGGAAACAAAATTCAATATCTACTTATCCAACCGAAAGAACAACTGGAGAACCAATACATGAAACATACATATAAAATGGAACTTGAAATATGACTAAAAAAAATAAAAAGAAGAAGAAGAAGAAGATAAATACCAAGAAGCCCTGCTTATTAGGAAAGACAGCAACACATCTTGTCTGAAACTTCAAAGGTGAGGTGATTCTCTTGTACTCCGTCTGTTGGCAGATTAAAATTCATTAGAATATAAACATAAGGCAAAAAAAACTAATAAAAGAAGTCTGGCAACTGTAAACTAAGTCTGAAGGTATCTAAAACAAATTTCAGCCTAAAATAGTATAACCTATTTTATGAAATCCAAAATCTAAATTCTTAATTTTACTCCTTTTTTATTATTTCATTTAGGCAATTAAAAAAAATCACGACTTTCCACTTAACAAACTTGCTTTTGGGGTCATCCAAAAACAGAAACTTTGTTCAAAAATAGTTCATTTAGCATTAAATCAAGACTAGAGTATGCACATGCTATTCCTTAATGATTCAGAATCAAAGCTGTTCACATAAGTAGAGTGTAATGATACAAGCATGAAGGGCAATACTTAGAACAATAGGATAGTCTTACCTGAGGGTTTTGCAAGTTAAAAACTATCAGATTTCTATCTGCAGTGCCCACAACCATCACAGGATGTCTCACTGACATTGTATGGCACCGGTCCGGAAGTTGCTGAGTATGCACCGGATTTTTCTGCCTAATGTCCCAGTACCTATAAGATGATGGTTTGACATTTTTCGCTAACTGATTACATGCTTCTAATGGAGAGCAGGCATAAATTTAACAAACGGAAAAAAACTCTTGAGGAATGTAAACGAAGGAAGGAATCGGAGAGAAAGAGTACGTACTTTAAGGTCTTGTCCCAGCTTCCAGTGACTAAGAGGTTCATCTCAGGAATCCAGGCGAGCTCTTTGACGGGTGCGTCATGCATCGCCACGGTCGTTGGTTGGGCACCAGACAGCAAAGGCCACATCTTGACTTGCTTGTCGCAGCCACCGGAAAAGATGGTTGTCCCATCGTCCTTCCAAGTCGAACACAGAACCGGTTGGTCATGAGACATTGAAATCTTGGGCGTACTGCTGACATTAGTTCCGCTTTTATTGATCTCCCAGCACCTTACTTGGTTGTCCCACGACGTCGCCACCAGGTAATTGGCCTTTGGACTGAAACTCAGGCTTGAGACAGAATCGCTGGGAGCTTGAGCCAACTAAAGAAAGGAGGGGGAGAGAGAAAAGAACAAAGAAAAAACGCTCATTTTCTGTTATTCTATTTTCATTACTGAAGAACTGATTCTTGGTAGTTGCACATGTACAAAAACTGCATTTTGGAGATACTGGACCCACCCATCATATCACATTTTTCACCCAAATGCTGGAAGATTAGTTTATAATGTCATTTTCTGGTGAGAAATCTTAGTCCACAAACATTTTGTGGAACCCATTATTACTGAGTCCCACTAAGATTATCGTATATTTTAATTAAACAAGATAGAATTAAAGTATAAGTGGTCAATCTTCAAAATGACAGCTAACTCAACAAACATCTTTAACTGAAAAATGTAAAAATAAAACATAAGAGAAACGACAACAAAGAAGGAAACGACAGCAACTATAGGTACCCAACTGGGAAAACGACAAAAAAACTAAAAGCAACGATAAACGACATAAACTGGAAAAGCGATATAAACAGAAACGACAGTAAAGATTGAAAACTGCATCAACCGGAATAAACGAGTAGAAACGACACCGTATATTAGACGACATTGAGATGATGAATAGTAAACGAGATCAACTGGAAACAAAAACAAACAAAAAAAGAGTAAACGACAAGAATTAACTACCAAAACGACATCAACTGGAAAAACGACAGAGGGGAAAACACTATAGAAAACTCTACCCTTAAAAGTACTATTACACGACGAAAGAAAGTTGAAAACGACAAAAAAAGAAAAACCGACATCAACCAAAGAACGGTCAAAAAACGACATTAAAGGAACCATAACAACTGGAAAACGAACACAGCAATAAAAACGATGAGAACTGAAAACGATGAGTCTGGAAAAACGGCAGAACACTAAAAACGACAGTGATATCAAAGGCGAGATCAACTTCACAAGATATGACGTCGAATAATAAAGAACGACAGCAAAAAAAAAACGACGAATAAAGAAACGACATAGTAACATAAAACGACAGTTATCATCAAATGCCATGAAGAAAGAAAGGAAACGAAAACGGAAAACGACGATCTGGGATAGGGGAAACAATGGGGAAAGTCGACATGTAAAATCTAAAGCGAAATAAAAACCTAAAATGGCGAAACCAAATTATGCGCTCAACCAAGACCAGACACGAAAGTGATTGAAGTCAAGTAGAATCAAGAGTACTGAAATTCAAGGATTGAAGAAGATTGGCATTGCCAAAGAAAACGAAAATGGAATAAATATAATAAAAAGTGGGAAAAAATGAAAAATTTAGGGTTGGAAGAGAGAAGGGAAAAAGAGTAACCTCGATGGACTTGTTGGGATTGGGATCTGAGAGCGGTGTCGAAGTCCCCATGCTGGATTGTTAGCCAAAGAAAGTATCGATTTTTGAAAGAAATGAAAGCAGAGGAGAAGAAGAAGAAGAAGAAGAAGAAGAACGAGAGGGAAAGAGTAAGGAGAGAGAGATATTTATAGAGAGGGCGCGGGAGGGGTTTAAGGACCGGGGCTTAAACCACCCCAGGCGTTTTCACCACGCGACTTGCTGCCATGGCTATGTTGCCGCCCGCGTAGCGTTTGAACCACGCCTGTTTATTTGGGTGTATTTCTTTTTGGAGTAATTTACCTAAATTGACCTTAACTTTTTAAGAGTTTTTTTTTTTTTATTTTTTTTTTCCGTCATATTGACTCTAAACTCTCTAAAAATATAACGATTTGGTCTTTTCTGTCCACATCCGTTAAATTTCTAACGAAATAAGTCACGTGAGCTATCACATGAGCTCAATTAACCTTAAAGAGACAAAAAAATACCTTATTCATATCAATAGCATTAAAGTATAAAAAATTTAATAATAATAATAAAAAGAGAGAGAGAGAGTTGAACTCAAACCCACCCACCCCCATGATCTTATGCCCGTCTTCACCGTCGCTGAGTTCACCCCCCCCCCCCCCTCCCCCCGGTGTCTTCTAATCAAGTATCATTTACTCTAAGATAAGTTCTAAAACTTGGATTTAGTTTCCCTTAATTAGTTTTCAAACATAGTTATACTAGACAAATTTTATTTTTCAAGTATCACCGTCTTTGTTATATCCATTTCATTATTAACATGGATTATTTTATCTTATTTCTTGTTAAAAGCTGTTTAGTTAACCATGTATTTAGTTGTTTAGATATTTTCATATCTCTCAAACAAGGGGTGTGGATTTGTGGGGTAACTATATTTTTTTAAAAGAAATTTTTAAATAAATTAAAAAACTAACTATTTTTTATTTGAATAAAAATAACCGTTTTAAAGTAAAATAAATGTTTGAAATTTACTTATTTACCTAATTTTTTTAAAATATTACATATATATATATATATATATTTTATTGATACTAGTATAAGTGGCACGTGCAAATACACGTGCTGTTGTCTTTTCATTATGTTTATTAGTATATTCTTACATAAGTTTTTAACGGTTGTTATAATATTTATTCATTGATGGATATCGTTTTTCAATCGTGTGATATATATTAGACGATTCTAACAAATTTTATAGTTGACAATAAAATTAATGATAATTAATGAATGTTAAACTAAGAGAGTTTATTAAATTCAATCTTAAATGAGTAATTTGTTCTTAACCTCCTGACATTGCTTTTGTAATTATTTTTATTTAAATAGATTCTAAATTAAAAATTCAATCCCTTTTTTATGAATCCCGTTTTTAGTCTATTTCATTATGGATTTTTTAAAAATTTTTTGTTAAAGAAAGCTAAGTAGCTTAACAGGTTCATGATCGTACGGATTAACAAAAATAAATGAAAATGGACAAAACCATTAACATAAAAAAGCAAAAAACCGATAATAAAAGTAACTCAATTTTTGTGTGCAAAAACACACGGTATAATTGGAGGGGAAAAAAAAACTAAATATCAAAATAAATTATTAACTAAATTTCTATGTACATAAGAGCATTATATTATATGCATTGGAAAAAAAAACTGAGAATAAAAAAATGATTAACTTGAAAACGAAATAAACTAATTAATAAGTTAATAGAAAACGAAAAAAAAAAAAAAAGAAACATGTAAGCTTAAATTAAGACGATAAAAAAAATAATAAAAAAAAAAAGAAGAAGAAGAAGACGAAGACAATAGTGAGTTGGGGGGGGGGGATAAAAGTTAAATAGACACAACTACAATGCCAACCTATAGGTAAAAACCTAAAATAAACTTTTGAGTTTAACTGCTAAAAATCCTCTTGAATAACAATAATGATTTTTTGTTAGCAATAAGTTCCTTGTGTTAGAAATGCTACTTGAACGCTTGGAATTGATGAAGTTTTTTAATTTTGAAAGGAGAAAAGAAAGAAAAAAAAAAAAAAGATAACAGTTTGGAGAAAATACTAAATTAGCAGTATATATAATACATACCATGCCAGTTAATTATTTTGAAACAATTTTGTGAAAAAGAAAGAAAAAAAGAAAAAGGAAAAGTTATAACATATATTTTTTTAAACAGGCAATTTAATTTAAAGGAAAATATTACCTTTCATGAATCCATTTGACTCTGGATCTTCAATGTTTATTTTAAAAGAATCTTTTTCAATTAATATTTAAGATGAACATTTTGCCTATTAACCTAGCGATTCTAATAAGTCATCTAATATGCTATATCATCAAAAATAATTAAGATTTACACTTGTTTCTATACTTTTATATGTAATCATGGAGAGTTAGAACAAAAAAGAATAATCATTGAAAACTCTTATATATATATATACACACATATATATAAAAATAAATTATAGAGAAACTAAATTAATCAGTAAACTAAGTTTCGTTTGACAAATTAATTAGAGATGAAAATTTTAAATTGAAATTGATTGATTTTTTAAAAATAAATTATAAATTTTATTTAATTTTTTAAAAATAAATAAAAATTAATATAAAAAAATGTAATTTAATTAGAATTAAATTTAAATACCAAACAGAGATTAATTAACAAAATAACAAAATGATAAACTTTTTTAGTCAAAAGCTCACTCAAACAAAAAAATGGAAGTGAGAGAATCTTAGAATAAAAAAAAAAAGAAAGAAAGAAAAAAAAAAAAGAAAGAAAGAAAAAAATCTGGGTGGGGAGAGAGACAAATGGACACGTGATATGAGTGAGGAAGAGAGACAAATGGACACGTAATCATCCCTTACTCGGGAGTTAGCATTGCAAGGCATCTTTAGTATGTAGTTAGAAAAGTAGCTTTAGAAACTCAACCAGAATATAAACCAAACGAAACCAAAATAAACATTAGTTTCTAAAAGCAACTAAATATACCCATAGTTTTACACGTGTCATATATAGCAAGCAAGTTAGTAGCTGAACAAGGCTATCGACTCTTTTTATAGATGTTATAGGTTATAGACATAGATATATGGTCAACTATATCATCAGACCTCCTAATTTTTGATCGATTTCTCAATTTTAACCCTTTATCTTTAAAATTTATAAGGCTTTGTTGACATACACACTCTATTTAAACTAAATTGTATTTTTTTTATCATATTTTTTTTGTCTTTTTTTAAAAAATTTTTTGTCTTTTCTGAAAAGTCAACAAAAATTACTATTCAAACTTAAAAATTTCAACTCAACTCAAACTGAATTTGTACACCAAACATGCCCTAAAAGAAACTTTGTAAATATCCTTAAATAATTTATAAAAAATATTTTATACTTTTACAACATAAAACCTTCGAACAAAACATAGGATTTCAAAATAAAATAAAATCTTTTACGTAAGGATTATTTTCACAAATAATTCCTTAATTATATATAGTCGGTCCCTAACTTTTTATTTTGCACATCCGATTACTCAAACTTTTTTATTGTTACTCAAACAGCTTCTATGTTAGTATTTCATAAAAAACTGTAACGGAAATTAAATATTTTCAGATAATATAAGTTTTAATTAAGATTAACATTATAATTAAATATTATTCGGAGATCAAGTAACTTGTTTGAAATTTTCTTTCTGATAAATAAGAACTGCTTCGGAATTTTACATCAATATTCACACAACAACACACTTCTTCATCAAAAGTCAATTTATTAAGAACTGTTTCGGAATTTTACATCAATATTCACACAACAACACACTTCTTTATCAAAAGTCAATTTATTAAAGTTATTTTATACTTTACTGCAAGGAGTTTTCATTTTCCCCTTTTTAACATTTTCGTTTCAATTTAGCGGAAAATGACATCAGAGTTTTGTTTTTGTGTTTTTGTGTAATTTTCTTTGACAACAGCAGCAGTTCAAGCAGTTCATGACAAGCATTTGGTAACACCAATTTTATATAAAGACACATATTTTGTTTCTTGATTATTATTGTAATGATGTGGTTAGAGGTTTACCCTATAGCAGTAATTTATTTTTAATTTTTTAATTTTGGACTATTCTACTCTGTAGCAGAGAAACGAGAGCAATAATTACAGTCTCCAATTCATAATACCGTCACATTCCAAAGTGCTTCACGTTCATAGTTCAGTTAATTACTGAACTGACAAAGCACAAATCAATACAATGTAAATATATACATATCATTAAACTAAGAATTAAAAACACACTTTTTTTTCGCTTCATAACTCTGCAGCCTGAATTTGCTGATCCAGCAGCACAGAACTCTCCAGTCATATGCCTTCTTCCTCCTAAAAAAAGAAACATACATATATATATATATATATATATATATATATGAGTTTCATTATTTGATGAACAAAATAAACAGAATTGTAGAAAGAACTATTTTTTCTATAAATTGTCTCTGCATTTCTGACTACATCACACACTCACCTCTGTTTAATCAAGCATTTCTTGGATGTTCTATGAATATACCACTGAGAAATTATCAGAGCATTATGAGGACTGGTGGGAGAGGGTTTTATTGACTAATTTTTCTGTACTTTTGGTGGTCATAAAACGGCAAAAATAAGCTGTTTAGCCATAGAAGGAGAAGGGGGTGGACTAAGCGCTACTCTCATCAGCTTCCGAGCTGCAAAAACGACATCCGATCGATCAGTAATCAAACGACACATGATACTCAACTCTGTCTGCTAGCAAGTACTCAAATCAAAAGCAAACAAAAAGTGGATGTTTTGGCTGGCAAATTATACGGACCTGAACTGACTTGTGAGAATTGCATGGCCATGGCGGAGAGGATGAGTAAGAAGTAGAACACAATGATGAGGGAAGGGAATGAAGGGCATAACAAAGAGAGCTTCATTTCGAGATCCCTCGAAAGAATGTCGTTTTCTTTTTTCTTTTTGGACAATGAGAAATGTTTGTCTTCCGAGTTTGTGATGGTGCAATTGGCAAGGGGTTTGATATGGAATCTGTTAAACTTTATATCTATATGTATAAGGAGGAGTATCTAATCTAAGAGAGGTTTTTTTTTTTTTTTTTTTTTTTTTTTGTGCCCTTTTTCCTCCTTTGAGGCTGAATTTCAGTGGGGCTTTCTGGGAAAGTTGGTTTGGATTTTCCTAGCATGTAGAAATAAATTGGTGAGTTTCAGATAGAAGGACGATTGAGGGGTTGCGTCCAGATTTTGTTGAAAGCTACTTGTTGTGCGGCGTTTCCTATTAGTGATGAAAGAGTGAAGAAAGTGCTTTCTATTCTTCATATGTATATGTTATGGCTCTCGTGTATATTTTGGTTGTAATCTTCCGTTCTTTGTCATAGAAGTTTCACAAAAACTTCTGCATAGAGAGGATTTGACTTTTAGGTCCCTAATCCATTTTGAGAATTAATGCTGTGTGTGATGGAGGGGAAAAGGGGGGAAAAAAGGAAAATTAAAGGAGGAATTTTAGAGAAGAAAAGAGAATTTTAGGTTATTTAATAAAGATAAAAATGATTATAAAAAAAAAAAGTAAATATAAAAATGAGAGGAATAAAGTTGTAAATTTATGGGACATAATTTTTTTAATATTTTAAAATTACTATTTTGACCTCACTCGATTCCTATTTTTATTATTAAAGAAACTTGATTAAATATTTCTTTTCTTTTCTTTTCTTTTTTCCTACCAAATAACACGAAAAAATCTCCCTCATTCCTTTTCATTTTCTCCTTTTTCTTTTTTTTTTTTTTTTTTTTTTAAGTTCCTCCTAATTGAACTTGTAAATCATTTCTAGGGGACAGATGAATTAGCGACAAAAATATAGGAACTATGTATTTAGAAGCATATCTAACTAAATGATATAGTATATGGTTTAAATACTCCCACTTCAAATTAAAAAAAAAAAAAACATTAAATCGAGAATTGAAAATTGTAATATACCATATGCAAAAAGATTGTACATTTGAAAATCAGAAATGGACACCTCTAATTTTGGGATTTCTACCATATAATTTTGCAAAAAAAGAAATCTGCGTTTATTATTATTATTTTATTAATTGGATCGAAGCGTTTATGAACCTCATATTCTATAGAAAATAACATAATAATAAGATTTACTATAAAAAAGATACGTTTTATAAATTTTTGGCATTAATTTCGTTTTTTTTTTTTTCATTTTCATTTTTTGGGGGTGAATATGAAGAAAATTTTGAAGGCTTCCCTCTAACAATTCCCTACAGGTTACAGCTCGCGCGCTGCCCTGGACATCTCTTCCCTGCTCTGTAACACCCAGCTAAAACCCTGAACCCTTCCGTCTCACTTCAGTCCTGCTCTTCTTCCGATCATGGCGTCCCCTCTGCTTCCGCTCTCCGGTATTTCTTCAACCTCCTTTTCCTATTTTCCCTTGTTTCTGTTTGGTTTCTCGGAAAGTGTTTTCTTTGGAAGTTCGATCTGGTTTTGATTCGTAAAGATACATTTTTTTGTCCCATTTTCTTTTTCCCTTTGCAAATTGGGGTTGCGTTTTAATTGATTCCTATAACCTGGTTCTAGGGTTTATTGCTTGCATTTTTCCTAAAATTTTCCACCATTTCTATTTCATTTCCTCTGTTGTAATTGTTGCCAGGGACTTCTGGTCAACTTAAATGCACACGAAGTGATATTTCAGTTAGTTCTACTTGTGCCATGGACGTTGCTGCTGATATTTATAACCCACAAAGTTTGTGTAAAAGGAAAAAGAGAAGGATTTTCTTGAATGAAAATTTTTCGTCGAGTGAGATTCTGAGAGAAATTGAGGCTTCTTTACCCACACTACTTAGACCCGAGTATTATACGGAATTGGGCTTTGACGAGTTGGTCCGGAGGGAATTGATGGATCCCGGTTATTGTAGTCGAGTTCCGGATTTTACTATCGGAAGATATGGTTATGGGTCTGTCAAGTATATTGGAGAAACTGATGTTAGAGGGCTGGATCTAGACGACATTGTGACGTTTCGAAGGCATGAGATAGTTGTTTATGAAGACGAGAGTGCCAAGCCCTTGGTTGGTCATGGCCTCAACAAGACTGCTGAAGTAACTTTGGTTGTAAGATTGGGATCGCCAAAGGTTGAAGATTGTGGGGAGGAAATAATTGAGGATAAATTAAGACGGAGCACGGAGAGGCAGGGAGCTCAGTTCATCTCGTTTGACCCAGAAAATGGTGAATGGAAATTCTTAGTTCAACATTTCAGTAGGTTTGGATTAAGTGAAGATGATGACGAGGATATCATAATGGATGGTGCTCTGGAAACTCAAGAACCCACGGAGATGAATGGCGATGAAGTCTTGGATGTTGATGAAGAAGCTGAGTTGGATCATTCTGGGAGTTTGCTTTCTCATTCTCTGCCTGCTCACCTTGGTCTTGACCCAGTAAAGATGAACAAAATGAGAATGTTGATGTTCCACGATGAGGAAGAGGTCGTTGAAGATTTCAATCATACACATTGTCTTCAGAAAGCATCATTTGGTAAGGAATCCATCTGGCCTCCTTTGCAGAATTTGACGCCAATGAACCATAGATCTAGTCCACCTATTGCCCGCAAAACTCCACTGGCATTGCTCGAGTACAAACATGGTAGTTTTGACTCAAACTCTTCGGGAACCATTTTGTTGGCCCAACAAAATAAGACCACTCCTCTGAAGAAGTTAAAAGTAGATGGTTTTAAGCTGGAACTCAAGCATGAAACGCCAGTAACTGGAAGCCACTCTCGCTGTTTAGTTGATGCAGGTTTGTTTATGGGCAGGTCATTTGGTGTAGCGTGGGGTCCAAACGGAACCCTCATTCATGGTGGTAATCCTGTAGGGGGTAGTGATTCTCAGAAGGTGTTGTCTTCTGTGATCAACTTAGAGAAGGTTGCCATTGACAAAGTGGTTAGAGACGAGAATAACAAAGTGAAAGAGGAACTTGTTGATTTATCTTTTGATTCTCTATTAAGTCTCCATAAGGGGATAAATCACGAAACAAAAGAAGTTGAATTTGGCTCTTTTAAATTGAAGCTTCAAAAACTTGTCTCTAATCGTATACAGCTTTCAGAGATTTGTAGGAGCTATGCAGATATTATTCAGAAGCAGCTGGAAGTACCTGGCTTATCGTCTTCGGCCCGCACAATTTTGATGCATCAAATAATAATCTGGGAGTTAATAAGAGTCCTTTTCTCTGATAGGGAAAATAGTGGACAATTGAAATCTTCGGACGCAGACAACGAGGAGGACATGATGCAGGACGTAAAAGAAACTTCTCCTGAAGCTGACCTTGAAGCACTCCCTCTCATTCGAAGGGCAGAGTTCAGCTATTGGCTGCAAGAGAGTGTTTGTGGTCACGTCCAAGATGACATAAGCTCCCTTAACGATACCAATTATCTACAGCATATATTTTTACTCCTGACTGGGCGGCAGTTGGATTCAGCCGTGGAACTGGCTGTTTCTGAAAGTGACGTAAGACTCGCTTGTCTATTAAGTCAGGCTGGTGGCTCAATGGTGAACCGTTCTGATGTTGCGAAGCAACTTGATCTATGGAAAATTAATGGGCTAGATTTCAGTTTTATTGAGAAGGACAGGATAAGGCTTTATGAGTTGCTTGCTGGCAGCATTCATGGGGCTTCGCGTGATCTTGAAATTGACTGGAAGAGGTTCCTAGGTTTGTTGATGTGGTATAAACTGCCTCCCCAAGCTTCATTGCCCACTATTTTCCGCACTTATCAAAACCTTCTTGATGATGGACGAGCTCCATGTCCTGTTCCAATTTATGTCGATGAAGGATTTGAAGAGGAGGCTATAAATTGGAGAACGAAGGAGCGTTATGACATCTCATACTATCTTATGCTTCTTCATGCAAGTGAAGAAAGTCAATCTGGCTTTTTGAAGAATATGTTCAGTGCCTTCTCTTCAACACATGATCCACTTGATTATCACATGATTTGGCATCAACGTGCCGTGCTGGAAGGAATAGGTGCTATCAGTTCTGATGATCTTCATGTTCTTGACATAGGACTTGTTTCTCAATTGCTATGCTTGGGCCAATGCCATTGGGCCATCTATGTGGTTCTCCATATGCCTTATCGCGAAGATTTTCCATACCTTCAGGCCAATCTTATTAGAGAGATCTTGTTCCAGTACTGTGAATCTTGGAGTTCTCAAGAAATTCAATGCCAATTCATTGAGAATTTAGGTGTTCCAGTTGGATGGCTGCATGAAGCAATGGTATGCTACTTGGTTTTTTATTCTGCCCTTTGCCGTGGTTTCTTGTTCATATATGTCATGTCGAGTTAGTAATTTGCAATGGTAGTCTTATATCTTTAGTTTGAAATCCTTCTTTAGTTCAAAGATCGGATTACATTGATAAATTGTCAAACTTTTTAGTTGAAAGCTCATTTCCTTGGTCTTCTCCAAGGGATTAATTTGATGCTATATTGGTTGAAAGGATTAAAATGATTAGACGAATAATTTGTTGTCTTGATATTCTGTTTCTGCTTGTTGAATTGTTTTGATTTGTGGCTTGCAGGCAATTTATCACAATTATCATGGGAATCACTCGAAAGCCCTTGAACACTTTCTTGAATGCGCCCAGTGGCAAAAAGCTCATACCATATTCATTACCTCAGTTGCACATACACTGTTCTTGCCCGGTAACATCTTTTATGCTGTGATCAAATCATTCTAATTGACTCTATTGAGTTTTCATTCTCATATATTTACTTTTTTAAGTTGGGATTATGTGAACATATACAGCATACTTTCTTGCCTCTTTTCCGCAATGAAAAAGATATTTTGATAAATAGGATTTAATATTTTCGAAAAACTTGCATTTTTTCTCAACCTTTCTGCAAGATGGAGTGACATTATTTATGATAGTAATTATATCCTTAGCTTACATTCACTTGCATAAGGAACAAACCACTTTCTTTCTTTTAGACAGTTCTTTAGGAGTAAGATCTGCTATACAACTACCAGGTAAAAGTTGCTGATTTTTTTTTTTTTTCCAAATTTTTTTTTTAAAATATAGGCAAACACTCAGAAATATGGAAACTTGTAACTTCAATGGAAGACCAGAAGTCAGAAATTGACAACTGGGACTTGGGGGCTGGAGTTTACATTTCATTCTATCTTCTAAGAAGTTCACTGCTTGAAGATAATGATACGATGACCGAGCTGGTAAGATAACTAACCGCCCTCGCATCTTTTTCAGCATGTAGAGGAAGTAAATTGTACGTTAATTGGAATCAGAGATCAACATATACAGTAGACAAATATGAAACTAAAGTGTATGGTGTTTGTGAACTGTAAAAGAGGGTGAAAGCTCGCATCTTAATCTTGAATATCATCGAAATGCATTGTTGATCATTTTTGTTTGTTTTCCAACGTTAAGGATATTAATTATCTTTGCAGGATTCTCTTGAGAGTAAAAACACTGCTTGTAGAAACTTTTTTAGTCAGTTAAATGAGTCCTTGGCAGTTTGGGGTGGTAGACTGCCAGTTGAAGCCAGGTATATTTATCTTTACATGTAAACAAATCTCTACCATTGGTATTTAAAAATTTGATGGTAATTTGTTTATTTATATGCGGAACTTAAATATGCACTTATAATCACAGAATCAAACCTCTTAAGTTTCATCAATTCTGCTATTCGCAGTAAGGAAGCACGAAATAGGAAATATCGTGAAAAAAAAATATTTCACAATTTTGTTTGTAGCTTTGAATATTTTTGAGACGTTCCATCCCAAAATCTTTAAGTTTGTGCTTACATTG
Organism: Ficus carica; assembly: GCA_009761775.1. Lineage (NCBI taxonomy): Eukaryota > Viridiplantae > Streptophyta > Magnoliopsida > Rosales > Moraceae > Ficus > Ficus carica. The sequence continues at coordinate 14,508,251 of CM019739.1, read as the reverse complement.
GGGTTGTCCAATCTTGAGCTGCAGAGTAGCGTATTCAAAGATGGCAGAGGAAATAAGCAGTTTGCTATTATCTGATCTCGGGGAGGGCTCCACCCGTGATGTGCAGTTGAGCTGCTTTGACACTGTCTCTAGTGCTCTGATTCCTGATGAACTCCGCTCTAGTCATCTGCAAGATGCAGTGTCTCTTTTTACATGCTATCTTTCAGAGGTGGCCACCTAGGAAAGATTATAAAAGGTGAAGGTCCGTCTATGTTGAGTTGTAGTGTTCGGCTCCAAATAGCTTTCCTTGGCTGCGAACATTTTTAGCTCACCCTCCACCCACTTCATCTTCAGCTTTGCTTTTATGATAAAAGTTAATCGTGTTTGTAACAACCCTCGTTTCCTGTAACTTTACTTCATTTTGTATGTCAATCGTAGTGTTTTTTACTCATTTGTTTCCCAATTCTCTTTTTGGCTCCCATCTGTTCCAGAACCCGCAGATAAATGGAAGCTAGGGTTAAAACTTAAATACCAACAGGAGGCAGAATCCACTAAAAAATGGGTAAAGCCCCAGTGGTTCAAGTCGAGGCTAACCAACAACAGCTTCTAGGGATAGTAGGAGCTCCAGTTGAAAAAGTATCTCAAGATATCAAATTTAGATAGAGTTGTATTCTGTTGAAGTCGAGAGACTTTTAGTAAGCAGAGGACCTGAGGTGACATGAGGAGGCCAGAGCTTCTTCTTCTTCTACTACTTCTTCTTCTTCTTCTTCTTCTTCTTCTCTCTCTCTCTCTTTTTGCATTATAATCATTTATATATTTTTGACTTTTGGATTTAGGGTATGTTTGGCAGAGCTTCCTAGAAGTTGCTTTTGGTTTCTCAGATCCAAAAGCAGTTTTTAGAAGTGTTTGGATGATATGTTAGAAGAGCTTCTAGTCTCCAGAAGTGTTTCCTGTCAAAGCCAAAAAATGTGACTTCTGACAAAAGCTATTCCGAGTAGAGTTTAAAACTTATAATAAAATTTAAATTAGACATTATAAATTTTATTGAACATTTTTAGTACTCATTATAATATTTTAGAAATTATTTTGATCTCAAAAACTATTTGGTTTTAGATATTTATTGAGAAATCATAGTTTTTGTTTCTCTTCTTATAATAGTTAGAAGCAAAAGTAAAAATTTTATCAAACGAATCCTTAATCTTCGCAAATGCTACGAAAAAGGGGCTTACCTGACTAGAAAGGGGCTTCCATCCTAAAATGGTTCTCTCAAGTCCAACGTGAATAATGTCTATTTGTTTAATGTAAAATCTATTGATTGTCACGCTAGTTGGGATGAGACCTCAAGAGAACTAGGATCCCGAAGAAGCAATGTGCTCAGAACGCGTCCGAAAACAAACAACACCCAACTCCACTCTTCGGCACCTTTGCCTCGAAGTAGCAAAAACTGCTCACACTACTGGACTATATCAGTAATTATAGTTTTTTAAAAAAAATTAAACAGTCCCATCAAAAATTTTTTTATACAGTTAAAAAAAACAGCCTTATTAAAAGATATTTTGTTTTTTGTTTTTAAATAATTATGACGTATTTCTTTTCTTTCCTCTGAACTTTTGTTCTTGAATCCTATCAGATAATTTTATTATTATTTTTTGTGATAAGATCCTATTTAGGGCCTGTTTGGTGTGTAAATTTGAGTTAAGATTTATAAGTTTAAATAGTAAATTTTGTTGACTTTTCAGAAAAGACAAAAAACTTTTTAGGAAAAAGACAAAAACTTTTGAGAAAAAAGACAAAAAAAGTTTGAAATGAACATGTTGCCAAACAGACCCTAGTTAAATATGTGTTTGACACACTATTTTTAAGTATCAAAAAATTCATTTTAGTTCAAATCTATATATATTTTTTTAAATTTATATTGTATTTTTTTAAACACCTATTTATTTTAGATTCTTATTTTAAAATAAACTTTTTCTATATTAAGATGGTATGTGAAACGGGAGCTCGAAAATAAGTAATTAAGCAAAAAGAAAAGAAAAGGGTAATTGGGGTGACAAAAATGAATGTTTATCAATAAAACGCCATGGGAGAAAGAGAATAAAATGAAAATAGGTTCCCTAAAAAATAAAAAAATTTGAAAATCTGGGAGAGAGAAATAAAAAATAAAAAATAATAAAAAAGAATAAATTACTCATTTAGTCCCTAAACTTTTTACCTTGTGTAACATTGGTTTATGAAATTTTTTTTGTAGCTGGAATGCCCTTAAACTTTAAAAATATTATTATAATAGTTCTTTTCGTTAGTTTTTGAATGAATTATTTTAATAATTTGATTAAAAAATGATTATAATTACGAATTCCATCAAAAATTAACGGAAAAGACTCATGTAGTAATATTTTTAATAATTTATGAATTAGAAGTCATTCCAGTAACAAAAAAAATATCTGTAAACTATTAAAATATTGATATAATAATATTTTTATAATTTTTAAATAAATTTTATTAATAATTTGATAAAAAATAATATTAATTAATAAATTTCATGTAAAATTAACAAATATTATTATTATAATAATATTTTAATAATTTAAAGATATTTCTAAAAAAAAAAAGTTCATGCGTCAGAGTGAAACAAAGTTCAGAGTTTAGTAATTTATCAAAAAAAAAAAAAAAAAAAAAAAAAAAACTCGGCGACATCAGAGGAGCAAGCCCTCTTTCCTTGTGCTACCGTACGCCGCCCATCCGAACAGTTCTATTTACAAAAGAAAAGGGAGGAAAGAGGTGCGTACTTCGCATTCCCTGCAAAACTACAAACACCGCGCATCACTTCCTCTCAGTTCCTCTCCTTCCTCCCCTTCCCCCCCTCTCTCTCTCTCCTCTCTCTCTCTCTCTAGAAAATTTGGGCGCAGCTCAGAAGCGACGAAGCCCCACACCTCGCTCTGCTTTGATTCTCGCGTAGTTCGTTCTCGAAGAAGATGAGGCGGTCGGCCCTGAGAAAAACGGGTCAACCCAACTCAACTGGCTCCGTCAATTCTTCCGCCGCTGATCTCTTCCGCTCCGGTCTGTTCTCCGATCTCCTTTTCTTTCTTTTCTTCTTCCTTCAATTTCTCCTAATTCTCCTGCAACTTTTTTTTTTTTTTTAAAACCAAAAAGTTTGTTTCAAAAAAATAAAAAAATCGAAACTTCGGGAATCCGTTGGATTATCAGAACGATGCATTATTAAGGATCAGAGAAGGGCTTGGTCGATTTATCGGTCTTGTATCGTACATGCAAAGTTTTTTTTTTTTTTTTTTTAATTTAAAAAATTCGATCTTTTGATCTGTTCTTTTAATCTGGAGTTTCTATATTCAAGGAAGGTTCTTTATTGATCAGCAAATGTGTGGGTGCAAATATATATTATCTAAGAGTTAATTCGTTTAACATTCCTTAGAATATGTAATAGTGTTTGTTTTGTCTGTGTTTCAGCCTCCAGTAAAGCCTCTTCGAAAGAGCTTGAACGGATTGATAACTTATTCAATTCATATGCTAATGGATCTTCCGGGATGATTGAGTAAGTTTACTCTACCAAAATACATTCTGGATTTGCTAAAATTGGCAAGATACATTGTTTTGCAGACAATAGCTCTATTTTTATTCCCTTTTTAATTTATTTTTGTGTGTGAATAAGTCAATTAACTAATCTCATTACGGGGTTGTATGCTTAGCCTAACGATAAATCCACACCCAACACCCACATTGGAAAAAAAAGGAACCCGTGTCAATCTATTTAAACCTCGGTTTATGACTCTGCAAATCCTACTTAAATACTAAGTTGAAAATTGAAATTCAGTTACAATTGTATGGAATGCGCGCGTATACTGACTTATTAACTGCATTTTGTGCAGCCCGGAAGGAATTGAAGCTCTTTGTTCGGACTTGGACGTGGATCATACTGATGTGAGAATCTTGATGCTAGCATGGTAACTAATATTTTAAGTCATTTGATACCTCACTTCTTTATGTTTAGCCTTTGCTTATGAAGTTATGAACTAACGAACTGCATGTACCAGGAAAATGAGGGGTGAGAAACAGGGATATTTTACACTGGTAAGTAAATATTATTTTCACGTTGACGCTCTTTCTTTTCCAAGAATTCCTGTATCCATCATATTTGTTTCGTCAGCACCGTCTTGCATAGTTAGTTTTTGTATTCCTTGTATTCTCTCATGTATGTGTTGAATTACACACTACCAATCTTGTCTTTGATAGGAAGAGTGGCGAAGAGGCCTCAAAGCATTAAGGGCTGACACTGTAAATAAATTAAAGAAAGCACTTCCAGAGCTAGAGAAAGAGGTAATATCTTTGAATTTCTTTCTTTTTGATTACTTTTGTATTTAGTACTTTCATTACACACACGTGATGGAAGGTTATTAAAATTCTGATTCTTTTATTTTTTTTATTTATTTTGATATTAAAAGGTGAGGAGGCCGTTGAACTTTGTGGATTTCTATTCCTATGCGTTTCGATATTGCTTAACAGGTAACTTATTTTACTATTGAAAGTAGGTTATTGTTGGAATGTTGTCATTCTTCGTTCTGAAAATTTATTTATATATATGCCTATTTAACCTTCTGCACTTTATTTTGACAGAGGAGAAACAGAAGAGCATAGATATAGAGAGTATCTGTGAACTACTGAATATCGTTCTGGGGTCTGAATTCCCTGCCCAGGTTGAATCGTTTGTTGAGTATTTAAAGGTGAGTGGCCGCATTGTCTGCTATTCATGTATATAACCCTCCTGAAGATCAGATTAGAAAAAAACCCCATTTGACCAACTGTAGTTGAGAGGAAAGCTTTTCCTATTAATTTTGAGCTGCAAAGAATAGGATTTGTTTACTGATTGCTCCTTTCTGTTTCATTGTACTGAATAACTCTTTCACTTGTAGTTGGAGAAGTGAAAACTTAGTTATGTAAGTCTTTGATGAATGTACGAGGAACATATATGAAAATATGAATATATATATATATATATATTATTATCTTTCCTCCCAGTGAAGCTTATAGGTTTTGGCTAAAACCCTGTTTACATAAAAAAAAAAACATACGTTTATGGATGCAGACACAGAACGATTACAAAGTCATAAACATGGATCAGTGGATGGGATTTTACCGGTTTTGCAATGAGGTATTCTTACAAATTATTTATTTATTTATTTATTTATTTTTTAACGTTTTTACATGTCTCCATTTATTTGCGATTTGACAGTAGCATCCTTGCATGGGTTGCAAATCTAAAATCTAATTCCTGGACTGTTGAAAATTAATTTTGGTTGCTATTATAATCGTAGAGGTAATCCTGAGTGTTTGTTGAGCGATTAGCGGTTAGGCTTGTGGTTTACTCCCACATGGTCTGCGGTTTAATTTCTCAGGGACACCTACCTATACCAAGATTTTCAAGCTTCCCTAAGATTGTAGAGAATGGCAGAGGCTCCATCTTCTAAGTCAAGCCCAGTAAGGGGTTTTTGGGGGATTTCTGGGCTGTAAAAAGAAAAAAGAAAATGTTGTTCATCCCGATTCAGGATGACTGGGGATTAGAGCGGAGGTATATGGGGTATATTAAAAAAAGAGAGAAAAAGTAGTAACATTTGTTTTACGGCTTCTGGGTTGCATCAGGTTAACCACCATCCTTACACCTATGATTGATGCAGATCTAGCTTACTGTAGTATATGGCTCTAATCTTGACTTACTGAGATACTAGAAACATGCTGAATAAGTGCAAGTAAGAAAGGGACACGGGATGAAATTAAGAGTGGAAAATGAAACGATTTATCTTGTAGTATAAAGTGGAAATTTTTCTCGATGCCAAGCAATGCCATGCCTAATGCATTATTATTGTTGAACAGATAAGTTTTCCTGGCCTTGATAATTATGATCCTGAACTCGCTTGGCCTTTGATTCTGGACAATTTTGTCGAGTGGATGCGGGAGAGGCAAAAGTAAAGCTGATAAATTTTCAGTCAACTTGATTCCCTGCTATAAACCAAAATTATTGCTAAAGTAGGTTCTCTCTTGAAATCTTTATTTTTCCACGCTTGAGTTTTCATTGGCATCGCAGTTTTCTGGCTGCCATTATTTATTTATTATTATTTTTTAAATTGTGGTTATTTTATGGTTAATCGTAATGTCATTGTGATTGAAATTGTTGCAGGGCTACCAAACTACATACATCAGATTGCCCCAGGAGTCTTTTTTTATTTATTGACTTTCTTTTTCTTTCCTTCCAAACACAAGGTCAATGCGCAAAATTGCTTACCATTGGAAATTACATATATGTTTTAGTAATATGCTTGAGAAAGTCTGGAAACGTGTTTTTTTTTTTTTTTAATTTAATTTTATATATATATATATATATATATAAATATATATAAAATTGTTTTGCTGCTTCCATCATTTATAGTGGATACCAATCATACTATTAATCCAGTTGGTTGTTGCAAGTTATTTGAGCTGATCCTGTTTGTTAACCCTCCCTGCAAACTTTGCCATCTACAATGGAAGTAATCAAGAGATGAAAAACTTATACCCTTGTCTGGTTATGTTCTTATTGGATATTTTTACTGATACTCTAGTTTCTCATCATCTAAAGTGCTGTAAAATTCTCTAGTGATTTGGACACTTTCGTTCGTTTGGCAACCGTCATGGTTGAAATTAGCCGGTTCTTTTCACACTTATGACGAGTTAGGGAGTTCTCTAGTGTCTCTATTGACTTTTTGTGCAAAAAATGCTTCTGTTCTTTGCGTATACAACGAGAAATTCTGGTGCAGGATGCTCCTATGGTAGAGATAATTAACTCTGATTTTACAATTTGAATCATATTTATGAAGTGGGTGTAACGGTGGTGTAGCTCAAGAAATTCTCCAAAGGTATCCAATCAACGTCCTTGATAAATAATTTTCTTGATAAACACAAAAAGTGCCCATCATTTTCGCACTCAAAACAGTCCGGCAGTGTTTTCTTATTCTTTGTCGAAGAAAAAATAACCTCTGTTATTTCTCATAAAAACGAGATTAGTTGTGATTGCATGTATAGTCTTAACGGTAGTTTTGTATGATTATACCTTGAGGAGTTTGAATTCTTCATCCTTGGTTTTTTTTAATTAAAAAAAAAAAGTTTGTCGGGTTTGATTAGCGAGCCATGGCACCGGGGACCATCAGCTTGATGATAGCTTCTTGAAAGGTGCCTGGTTTCACTCACAATGCCGTTTATTCCAGTGCACGATTTCTTGGTACAAATTATTAAACAAGTCAACGAAGTTATTCCATTTTTGTTGTACCATTAGCGCCTAGAGATTGGGGGAAAAAAAAAAAGAACCTCATTTTGTGAAAGTGGAGAGCCTTCTGCCAAAAAGAAAATTGTAGGCACGGCTTTTTTTGCAGAGTAGGTCTATGATTGACGACAAGTGGACCTTTTTGGTACAAAACGAATCCAATCAAAAATTAAAATAGGTACAAATTTATAACGCTCCATTACCTTTTTTATTTATTTATTAAATATGATTCAAATATTCCGATATAATCTGATGATTTAAAGCAGCATCCTTATTTGTGGTCTGGGCTTAATCGTTTAAACAAGCACTTTCCTACTAGTTCAGCTTTTCCCTGGAAAGTGCTCAGTAACAAGGACAGACTTCCACATCATGTTACACTTTATCTTGAAGTAAAAATAAAATAAAATAAATAAATAAAAACACAGTTTTACGCTATCTTCATTGTGCGTTGGGGCTTTCTTGAAGCAAAGCACTTTTGAACCACTACACATTGATATCACTGCTGAATCTCTTTCTTTTTCCTTTCAGTATAATTATTCTGTCACTTTATTGTCTCAATTTGTGACCACAAAATTTTCATTAGAAAGCAAAAAAAGGGAATGAAAGCTACAAGCTTATTAACATCCAATCTTCAACTTTTACCCAAGAAAAATTCAAATTTGCCTTGGAAATATGATTCCCGGGTACAAGAAAAACAAAAATGAAAATCAAACAAAATGAGACAACTTCTGCAGAAACAGATCATCACTTGCCCCCCCCCCCAAAAAAAAAAAAAAAAAAAAGAAAAAAAAAGAAAGCATACCCATGTACAGATATTTGCTGCATGCTTTACCCAAGATCATGTTAGCCACATTATATGACCACAGAAATGAAAATTTTAAATTAAAAACTTGACTTTGATTTTCTTTCTTTTTTTTTTTTTTTTTTTTTGGGGTCCTCTTTTGAATTCTTTCTATGAGCAATTTAAGATGCTGAAGAACCAACAATCAAAGGAGAAGACGGAGGAAGAGGTCGTCTGGTCCTGCTTCTACCTCTGCGGGTTGTAGTGGTAGAAGGAGAAGAAGAGGCTGAAGAAGAAGAGTTTGAAGAAGGCGGTCCGTTCGACTCGCTTGTCAGCTGCTTCTTCTCTCCTTCAAACGGTTTCTTATTATTGTCTTCAATTCTATGATGTCGAACTTTAGTCGAGTTTAGAGTCACAGGAAGAACACAGTTGCATATGAATCCTGCAATACAACATAATTCCACTTCAATTCACATCCATACAATCCAAAAAATAAAAATATATTTAAAGAAAAAGAGAGAAGTAAAGTCTCTCATTTCAAACTTGTTTTGACTAAATAGTTAAACCACTCGATTAGTCTTGACTAAAAACGTCAATGTGGGTTGTTTAGGGAAAAAAACAGGCATGGATGCCCAAAATATAGAACTAATATTTTCAGAAAATGTACTACAATAATTGCATTAATCATGATACTAAAAATTAATCATATCTAAGATTGTAAACGACAATGCCGCGGTAAGAATCTTACCGATCCTTGCGAGGCGATTAACCCAACTTGGGATTGGATTACCGGTCAATCTAATACAAGCGTCATTGCAGAAATGGTTGCAGTTTTTGGTGATCAAGTTATAGGCATTGCCTTTGTACTCCTCTGCGAGCTCTTCCATGACTGCTCTGACTTGTGCAGCCTCCATACCCGTTTTTCCGATGAGAATTGTTTTCCTAAATGTGAATCCATCACACTGTTTGGGCTCTCCTTCGAAGATCCCGGTTGTTGAATACTCGTGAGCTCCAAATGCATACTCAACTCCATGAACTGCAACACATCCAAATCAGATTTCTCCATTTTCTTTTCATATACAAATTGCCCAGAAAAAACACAGATGAGAAAAAAAAAATTTAAACAACCAGAGAAAGTTGAAGAAACGAAAGAGATAATTGAAGCTTTAAGATTCGTTTGGAATTGGGAAATAGAAAGAGAATTCAAATGTTGATCTAAAACCCAAGATTTGCTATTTTGTTTTGCCACGTTCTTATCAAACATAAAAATCGAATAAGAAGAAAAAGATTATTAAAAAAAAAAGGGGTAAAAGCTGGAATCTATTCCGTTTGAGAAAACCACACTGACCAAATCCACTGAACCAAAGATTTTTTTCCATAAATTCAATTTTTTAAAAATAAATAAACCCCATCAAAATATAAGTACTGCAAATTTGTTATCCGATAATTATCCAAACTCAAACTCAGATCTAGATTTCAAAAAAAGAAAAAGAAAAAAACCCAGACGAGAAAATTAAGAAGATGAATATACATATATACAGATAGATACATACATACATACATATATATATATAGAGAGAGAGAGAGAGAGAAGAGTAGAGAGTACAAACCTTGGACACCAGAATGGTAAACACCAAGACCAAGCCAGTAGGCGTAGCCATTAATGGGTGTCAGATCATAAACGTTGAGGTACACTGGCACGGATCCCATTCCCTCATTGCTCTTGCTGCTACTACTGCCGCAGGCTTTTCTGCACAACATTCTCTATCTCACTTCTTCATTTACATTACACCCCTCCCCAATAAAATAAAATAAAAATTCAAATTCAAATTAATATGAAAACCCACCACCAGTCCTCTTCAACATCCCCACCACAGACACAGTTGAGGACTTCCCATTTTACAACAACAAAATCGCGAAAGAGAAAACAATTGAGATTAAGAATTGGGTAAAAAAATTATATTAAAAAAAAAAGAAGAAGAAGAAGAAAGGGACGTGTGTGTTTATAGAAATATATATTATATACTATATATATAAGAAAAGGAATGAGAATCTTCTACTAATGGGTTCCACCGGCGGCGTGTTGTGCCAGTGCCGCACTGTCTTTTTCTTTTTCGTTTTTTAGAGTATTGTTTGGTTGTGCGTTTATATATATATATATATGAATTTGAATAATGAAATCGTTTGCAAAATAATAGGGCTTGAATTTAGTTGGAATTCGATAATGATTGAGATTTGTTACACTTCTGATGGTGTGAGCTGGGTTTCATTTCATCCCTTATTTTGAAATTTCGCCTTTTTTTTTTTTTTTTTAAACTAGTGTACCCTTAATTTATCGGTATTTGATGAATTGAAAGTCAAACTTTTGATTTTAACAAATGAGACTCTAAACATTCATTTGGATCACTGTCTTAAGATTATTATTATTTTATATATTATTTAAAAATATTTCTACAATATTTTCTTCCATAAAAACATTTGAATTTTAAAATGCATTACAATTGTGGTCCAATAACCAACTGGAGTCAATTGATGGATAGAGTTCCCCACATTTTTAACACAAAATGCACCAGAAAATTTTGTTTATTGGCAATTACACCTTAAACATTTCAATATTGACATCTTGGGCCCTAGTTGTCATTCCACCCTCTTATGAATTACCTAGGACCAACTTGTTAAGGATTGTCATATTTAAGATCATAAAAATGTTTGGAATTCTACTTATAATAAGAAACTATTCCGGATCTATTTGTGCAAATTACATTAGCTTTAAAAATTTTGAATTAGTTTTTTTTTTAAATGAATTTTGAATTATTTTTTTAAATGACTTTTGAATTAGTTTTTGGGAGAAAGAAACGTACACTAATTATGATACATAGTGGGTGCGTGTCATATTTTATTATGACCTGTAATTAATTAGTGGGGGGTTTATTTTTAAGAAAATTTTCTTTTTCGAGCAATAAATCCAAATAAAATATTTGTAGTTTCGGATGTATAGTAAGAGGAGGGGCCACTAGCCAGGGGGACCCAACCCAGATGAGAAATTGAGAAGTATATTATATTATCATTAAAAGCTATTGAAAGCTCATTAATTAATTTCATTTATATCTCCTCAATCTTCTTGTTGGAATGCTTATTTGGTTGATGTTGACCCAAAGAGTGAAATAAAATTGGCAAATTGAATTGTCCAAGAATAGAAATAGATTTGGGAAGGATTAAATTGTCATGTTTAGAGGTGGTCATAATCATGTCATTGGTTTAGCCTTTGCAACCTTTGCAGCTTACACTCTTAACTGTGAACAGACTGGTTTACACATGCAATTTTCAACCCCTTTTCCCCCCCTCTTTTGATGCCTACTACCCATAACCATTGAGAGAGATAAAGGGCTAGCTCAAGACATTTTGAATGTGAAGCTCGAAAATGTCTCATTTTACCCAGTTACACGCATGTCAATAAAATATATATATATATATAACTCATCTGTGATCTTAAATATAATTTTTTTTACTATTTTTTTTTGACTTTGAAGATAAGAGAATTTAAACCCTTTATCTTATGGTGAAGTCAGGAGTAAAATTATCGTTAGGTAATTCTTATAGTCACTTTGAAACTTTGACTGTTATCTCACTATTTATACAACATCTTCTTTTTTTCTTTTCAACAAAGATGACAATTCATTGAGGTGTAGTAAATTTTACAACTTAACTTGTAGAAATACCAAAATTATTTCTTTGTGCACTTTTGTATAATTAACTTGCACGTAACTCCGTAAAATTAATAATCTTGAGTTTCACAATAGATAAATCTTTGACCTTTCTAATATATATGGTCACCTCTAGTATTCGCTTTTATTGGTACGATATCGATCCTGTTATCAATGTTGATGTTCACTTACTGAAAATCTATCAGATTTACCTCTTGAAAACTATAGATCTAACAGGAAACCATACAAAAATGATTAAACGTAAATCTATACTACGAACATATTAATATTTGAGTTGACCACATTCGTTACCAATATATGATGAGATCTAAATAGTTCTGGACACAATTTTTTATATATTATAAAATAGACAAGATAAATGAACAAATTATGCACAAGGGGCAAGTTTACCATGTATATAACTAATATATTTGTATTCATTGGATGACATTTTTGTCTCTGTTACCAAAAAAAAAAAAAAGAAAAAGCGTACATTTATTCATAAATCCAGTATATTGTAAGTTATATAGATTATATGTAAACGAAGTTCCCTTTTGGCTTGAAGAGCTGGATACACTAAAGATATAGACATATGTACGTGTACACGTACGGGTGTATGTATATGTGTTCAAATTATAAAAACAGTTTAGCATAATAATTTGATTGCTGAATTATCAACTTTGGTTATAAGGAGGGGGAAAAAAACATGTAATTTGACCATATCTTGATAGGATACTAATTGGTGAGTTCAAAAAGGGATAATCAAAGAGATATCATAAATATTGATATAATATAATACATAGCATTGACCAAAACTGTGTAGATCGAAAGCACTTGCGTTAACCAAAGAGTAGAAAAATAGTTTTAAAATAGTAAATCTTGTATTTTTGGTTGAAGGACATCTAGGATAGTGTAGGAAATTCTTTAACTTGTATTTCAAATTTGGATAACCTCTTTCCATGAGCGATAATTCTACACTTATAAACTTTACCATAAGGTATAAAATTTAAATTATCCAATTCTGAATTCAAAAAAATAAATTTGTGCCTTCATTTTTATTCAAAATGAGAATGAAAATAATTTTTGTGAAATGACCACCATGTAAAAGTACTAGAGAAATATAACATGACAACATTTAATACCGTAGAAAATTGATGTGAGAGTAGCAACAATAATAGCTCACTACATATCATCACATTATCATTAAAAAAAAAAAAAAAATCTTTTGTGGTTTGCCACATCAACATTTTCATCAAATAAATATACGGAAATTCATGGAAGGAGCAGTTTGAATGGTTTTACGAACATCAAGGGGACATGTTGAATGATTTTGATAATTTTAAGGGCAAAATAAAATAGAGTAAATAGTTCAAGAGGTATTCATAAAAATAATCTTAGTTTTTATGTTTAAAAATTATACCCCTCTCTTTCTTCTTTTTTCTTTTTATTCCAAAATGACTAGAGAGTGTTTGGAAATCAGGTTTTAATCTAAAATTTTTCATCTTAGTTTTTGTATTTTTCTAAAAAAGTCAACAAAAACTATAACTAGTTTTTAAAAAGTTAACAAACTTTAACCTAAAAATTTCATTTATACCCGGTCACCAAAAAATGTCTAACAAAATGACTAAAATTGAACATTTTGTTTTTTTGGTAAACCCAAGTAAGCATACATACATTTTTCCATGAGGCTGATCAAATTGTACATGTTAACTTTAGAATGACATAACCTTTAAATCTGAAAATCGGGACTAAGTTGAGACATGGTATAATTTTTAGGGTCATTTATATAAATAATCCTTACATAATCTTAAAAAATTAGAAATTACAAAAAAAAAAAAAAAAAAAACTACTAATTAATTAATTAAACAAAGTCACGTTAGGGACACCAATTTTAATTTCAAGTATTGAATGTTAATTCACACGAGGGTCTTTTTATTAGTAGATACAATTAATTAACGTGACAATCTTTTAAATACATATTTGGAAAAAAACGACAATTCACATATAATATATATTGGAATACTATCCCATCCGGTGAGGAGAGTGGGGGGAGGGAGGGGGAGAGAGAGAGAGAGAGTGAGATGACAATTTAATAGATTAATCGGTACAATTCAATAAACTATTTAGTACAATCAAAAAGACTAATCAGTATAAATATCATTCATGTATGATAAAAATAAGATGTCGTACATTAGAGGAGTCCTCTATATATATATACATATATGTATGTGTGTGTGTGTGTGTGTGTGTGTGTGTGTGTGTGTGTGTGTCAGAACTCAAAAATTAAAGTAGGGCTGGTGAACCTTAGATGGACAAATCAATAGTCAGGTCCATTCCACGTCCGCATTATTTTCTTATTTTCTCAGACGAGGGCAGGTTTCTTGTCGTTGGGTGTTTCCAACAAGAACGAACAAAGCCATGTTTCGCGCCAGAGGGAGCTGGTTTCGAGCCTTAAACCGATTCAAAACGAGGTCGTTCTCCGGCAAGGCCATCGCCTCCGGCACATCTTCGACCAACAACGGCGCCAACAGCAGCGACAAGGCCGAGTCCAGTTTGACCAAGTACGACGAGTCGTATCGGCAGCTCGAAAATCTCGACTTGACGACTGCCGCTAAGATCCTCTTCACTGATCCTCCCAAGAAAAAGAAATTTGGGTATTTCACACCCCGCCACTCTCTGCTTTTTCACTTCATATTATGCCTTTTATGTCATTTGTTTCAATTGGGAATGTGCTATTGTGGGGGCTTTGGGTTGGCTTTTTTTCTCTTCGGCATTTCGTCGAACACCTTTTGCGCATGTTAATATGTCGGAATTCGTAGGTAGTCAGTTTAGGAATTTCCCATATGCGTGAGACATTAGGGAAAAGGTCAATCTTTTTTTGTTCAATTTATTCAATATGGATGAAGGTATACTTTTTTCTTACCCAGTTTGTTATCTTAAAACCTTATATTCTTAATGGTATTTAATTAGTTGTTTGACATATTCTTATCTGCATTTTGTTCTTCATCAGGCTCGATTTCCACCTGGTACAATTCTTCTTTGCCTTGATGCCTTCCTTCGGTATAACAATCTACAAGCTTTGATATAAATCATCTTTTGTGTTTGACTTATCTGTTGGTTTTGTGCCACTATCTGAAGAAACCTATTACCTGTGTAACAGCTGTATATTTGGTAGCTCAATATGCTCGTTATGAAATCAGAAGGATGGAAGAGGTGATCAAACTTTCTTTGCTCTTTATCGATCCTTGTTATGGCATCTTTGTGTATACAGCAATGTCTTCCACGATAGGCACAAACTTTTCTTATGCCCTAAACGCCTTTGTTTTCGTTCATATTGGTGGAAAACAGCGGTTCAAATTTGATAGGAATGTATATTTCTGGTTTCAGTATTGGTTAGTTGTAGTAGATCTTTAATACATCTTTTAGTTAAAGCTAAAATCTTAATTGAAACATGCAACAATCACCCTTTACTTTTCTTTAGTGAACTAATACACCAAACTCTCTCTCTCTTCTCTCTTTTTTTTTTTTGCCCCCTCTCTCTCTCTCAGTTTTCATTTTATAGTGTTTTTGCACGCATGTTTCATAATTTTATAGTCTTAAGGAATCAATATGTATGGTAAAAGCTCATGTTAAAGTGAAATCAAGTTGTCCCATGCAAATAGATGTTTTTAAACCAAAAGAATCCCTTCTCCACTCTTTTTAAAGGTGTCCCTGTTTGACGTTTTCCTCATCATCAAAATCACCATCTCAGGAACTGGAGCAGAAAAAGAAGAAAGAAGAAGAAGAAGCGAAAGCGAAAGCGAAAGAGCTGGAACTTAAAGAAAAAGAAGCAGAATCTGTTCCTGAGCTTTTGGAGGTGAAAACTAGACTAGATAAACTAGAGGAAGCTGTGAAGGAAATTGTGGTCGAGTCAAAGAAGCAGTCAAGTAGTGGAGTGGCAAAAGACCTGGAAAGTGGTAACCACAAAAAAAATCACGTAAGCACCACTGAGACAAGCAGTGGAGTCAGTAGATCGGAATCTAGCGAATCCGAAGACAGAGACCGTCTCAGTAGACAGAAATCTGTGCAGGATAAGAAGGAGAGAGACCAAGGTGGAGGTGTCTGTGAAGATGATAAAAGGTGAAAAAATAAGCAATTCATTTGAATTTATTTTTTATTTTTCCTGTTTGTATCTATCTTTGCTCAACATGAAGGAAATCATCACTAGTAGTCATCTTTCCTTGGTCTAGACTAGCGAAATATCTTGGAAGTAAAAATTGTTCGTGAATCTGCCTTGTTCATGTCTAATGGAGTGTAAGGACGTATTGGAATTTTGTAGGCTCCTAAACAGAAATGTTTACAAAGTCTAAAAGTAAAAGCTCGTCGAGCTCATCATTCAGATGTCAAACAGTTACTCGTTTCAATTTTCCAAAAGATAATGAATGAGGGAGCTAGCATTTCTTTTGGTCACGGCCGATACTTTATTCTATTTTGTTGCCCGCTTCTCTTGTTTCTTAAAGCGTATTATGATTCTAATTAATATCACTAGGAAAGGTCGTTGCACGGATAATCTAACGATAATTTCACACATGATTAATCATAAGATGTATAGTTTGAATCCCCACTTCAATTTCAATAACCATTACTAAGAATGGACAATAAATTTAGGCAAAAGCAACGTGAAGTTTGCTGGCAAAAAAAAAAAAAAAAAAAGGGGCAAACTTTTATGTGAAAACTGAACTTTCACAAGAAAAAAGAAAACGAGATAAAATTATCCTTATCTAAAAGATATATGGTCTTCTTAATATATAGAATTTAAAGGTGGGAGATTCAAAATTTTTATCTTTTTATAGAGTTAAATATAAAATTATGGTTAGACTATATCTGCAATCCCATCTGGGCATATGCCTTTATTTATTTTGAAAGAGAAAATCTGCCTCCTGGTTAAGGACACGTCGTTTTCCTTTGTTTTATTCGTAATAACAAACGACATGAAAAATGGCGCCATGTCACGTCACAGTTTTAAATGAAAAAAACGCTTGCAACCAAGGAACTACATGTCGTTTCGACATGTTTTAAGCAGCTTTTCGCTTAGGGTTCAAACGAGACGTCGTTTCTTTGTAACCGACACCAAAATTTGTACACAGCTAGATGTCGTTTGTTCAGCGTAAATCGACTGTCGTTTGTTCAACCCCTAAATCGTCTGTCGTATAAATAACTGTTAAAAAGAAATGTGGTCCTTTTCTCACTTTGGGTGAGCCTTGAACCCTAAAAAATCCCTAAAACCCAGACAGAGAGAGAAGACCAGGAGTTCTGTTCTGAAGCTCTCAATGGCTCGCTTATTTCGACCTCTGAGAAGACCTCTTCTCTGTCTCTCTCAATCTTCTTCTTCTTCTTCTTCTTCTTCGTCATCAATGGCTTCCAAAATCCTTGCTTCTGAGCTTCAAGATCAACCACCAAGCATCTCAGTCCTAAACCCCAACTTCTACTCCTCAGCCCAATCCCCAAGAACTTACATTTCCGAAATGCGACGGTCCGCTTTCGAAGGAAACCTTCTCAGGCTTCTTCGCAACGAGATCCGCTATGAACTCGACAGCTCTCCTCCAAACCAGGTTTCTACTTTTCTCAATTCTTGCAAGCATTATGCTTCTGATTATTGGGTTCGCGAGGGAAAAATGAAACCAAATTTGATATGTGAAAAATGTTAATGTTGCTGATTCGAGAATAAGCACGAAAATATTTTGATTTTTTTTTTGGGTGTGAATTCTGCTCGGTTTAGTTGCTTATTCGCATAAATTTCTGAAGAAATGATCGAAAGAAAATTATAATTTAGAAGGGTTGTTGCCAAATTAAAAATTTTTTTTTTACTCGGTTAAATTGCATTCGATATAGGCCCAAATCCTTTGCGCTGAATTAATGGCGTAAATTGAGTTTATTTATTTTATTTACTTATTTTTATGCTTGGACTGTTTCAGATGTCCCTATAAAAAGTAATTTAGCCCGGACGAGTAGCGAGTCATTGGATTTAAGCGTTTTTAATTGTAAATTGCTTCCTGCTGTTACAGCCAGTTACACAATTTGATTCGTTTACAGTTGATGACCGGCCTGGAGAACAATGGATTAGCTTGAATGGAAAGTTCGGAGAGAAAGAAGACATAAAAATCGAAGCGACCATGTTTGATGGAGCTCTTCGTAGTCCAAAATCCGGCGGTGCAGGTGCTGGAGAGCAAGAAGTGAATCTTCACATTACCCTGATTGTCAACATCTCCAAGGAGGGAAGTGATGATGTGTTGGAGTTTGTGTGCTCAGCTTGGCCGGATTTCCTCGAGATTGAGAAGCTTTCTATACGTAAACGCGGCAATATGCTAGCTAAGCCCTATGACGGCCCTGAATACAAGTATGATAGTTTATTTATGTTACTATAGTACTGCTGCGTCTCTGTTGCTTAGGAGCTGTGAAGTGACTAAAAAGAAGCTAAAATTTGAAGAACATTAACACAGTTTTAACAAAATACTATGACTTGATTTTGTTGGAAGTATTGAGTTTCTCTTGCATTGCTCGCGGCTTTCTCGATTTTTCTTTATGTATATTTTGTGCCCCCTAATGTTTTTTTTTAATGTTTTTTTTAATGATTTTTTTTATTTTTTTATTTTATTTTTATTTTAAGGGATTTGGACGATCAACTAGATGATGCACTTCATGAATTCCTGGAAGAGAGGGGCATAGATGATGAACTTGCAGCTTTTGTGCACAAGTACGTGAAGAACAAAGACAAAACCGAGATCATTAGATGGATGGAAACTGTGAAATCTTTTATTGAAAAGAAGTAAGAGGTCTGGTCTGAGGATTTTATTCTATATTGAACTTTTTATTTGTGTTTGGCAATGGAAATTCAACCTAGGATGAAATTTTGAGCGTTGCATGTGATTTTGACTGATTAGAATGGAGCATACATTTATGTAAAATCTGATAAAGAAATTAAACCGGTGCGACTGTTTGTTATATTTATGATACTTGGACTGTGATGTTAAAAATTTCAAAAACCGGCGGTAGTCAGCCGTGCTACTGGTAGTATCCTACTTGGGGGTAGTCGGCAGAAAATAGTACAAATTGAGGTAGTGGGGACAAGGGCATCGGCAGCGGCACGGGCAGAGGCAGTGGTGTCGGTGATAAGCATTTCAGACCCGTAAGTTCAATTTTTCTCGGGATTCATCTTGGACATACACATAATTAAATCTGGTATCTAACTCTGATACGACTTGTTAGGTACTTTAGCTTCCGTTCTGAAATTTAAAGATTGACCTATTAAGAGGAGTAGTACAAATCATTTTAAATCCATTCCCAATTTCTGTCAAGCCTACATGGGTTGTTTGTACACTCAGAAGCTCATAATGAACTCAAACAAGGTTTAGAATTGCCAGAAGAATGTAGCTAAGCAGCATTTCTGACCCAAATTTTATGGGTTATGACTCATGATTGACGTTTCAAATTCTACTATTTGTAGATTCCATGTGTGTCACTACTTTTATTGTTTTGTTTGTTTATAAATTCCTTGGCTTAAACATGTACTTTCCCAATTGGAAAGCAATAAACTCAATTTTCGACCACAGTGTGCTCCTCCTATTAGAAAAAAAAAAAAAAAAAAAAAATATTAAACAGAAATAAAACATAAAAACAAAACAAAACAGATTATACGACTCATGGGCAGACAGCAATTTTAATGGTATGTCTTTTAGTCAAATAATGGATAAGATTCTAATAAGCTTTGTGCCCCTTAGTCTGTCAGCAATGTGCACGAGTTCAAAGCTGATGTCCTTATATTGTGTTTGGATATGTTGGATAGTCCATGTCAAATATGGTCATCTTTTTTCGTATAAAGGGCCATACTTTGTCACCTTTAATACTTTATTAACCATCGCTCTGAATAGATGTCCACACATCATTGGAATAATGGAATATGGTGCCCTTTCGAGTCGTGACAAACACAACTCTTTAACAAACGATTACTTACTCAGTTACTATTTGAATGTACTAATCTATTTAATATAAATACAAACAATTTGAAAATAAAATAAAAATCTTTAAAAGATGTACTAGTGTGCTATAGTAGCATACGGATGAACCACCTATAATGCCATATTACTAAATTGGATAAAAAGCATTCAACATGGCTCTCCAATTTTATTTTATTTTATTTTGTTTTAGAAATTAAATAAACAAATTTTGTCAACATGTCTTCTGCAACATGTAGTATTATACTGCACTCAATGTCCTGATGTTGATTATCTCTTTATTATTATTATTTTCCCCATTGAAATGGACAAATAATATGCCTTCCTAAGCTAAAAATAATAATAATAATAATCCAAAAAAGATTTAGACTGAATATTTAAATCCACAAGACGACAAAACATCTTTAATTATCAAAAGGGAAAAGACTATGCTAGTGAGGGAAGAAGACCAAGTCATGCTTTTATTTTTCACCTAATCTCAGCAATATGATAGCTCCAAATCTTTCATGTATCTCTTTCCAAGTTATATATATTTTTATATATGTATAGATTCATATATAGATTGCCAAAAAGGAGTTCCTTAATTGAGAGGCGAAATCAATGGTTGCTCAGTATTTTAATGGGAAAAATGGTAAAAGAATAAGGCAGTGTAACACAAAAAAAATGGACAGGCCAACTGATGTACAGCATGTGGAGAAAATCCAAACACTTTTAAATAAATAAATAAATATATATATATATATATAGTCAGCATTTCATTTTCAAGACTTTGTGTGACAGACCCGGTTATCCTATCACAGTCCTTGATTGATTAATATAGGAATTGGAATGATAATCAAGTGCCATAATGACACATCTTTCAGTTACTTTACATCTTAATTTGAGGAGAGTTTTGTTCTCTATTATGACTAAACTCCCACATTATAATGTTTGTTAACATCAGAATGGATCCGGACCCACCCATGAGATCTTCTTGGTAATAAAATAATCAAAGGTTATCAAGCTGGCTTTCCCAATATATAGCTTCTAACTTCTGTTTGGTAAGTTAATTGGAGATGAAATTTTTAAGTTAGAATTTGTTTGACTTTTTTAAAACTAGTTATAATTTTTATTGACTTTTCGGAAAAAGATAAAAACTGAGATGAAAAATTTGAGTTTGAGATGAAATACCAAACTTAACAATAATATCAACCTAGATTATTCTTATCTATGTCCTCTCAATTTTTGAGTTACTATAATTTTATCACCTGAATTTTAAGAACTCTCACTTTGTCCCTCAAACTTTGAATTTAACACCACTTTACCCCTTCTATCAAAGTTTAACTTATAAATAGGCGGACAAAAATGAGTTAAATGCAACTTTATTTTTAGCATAAATCCTAACATAATGGACTTAGTAAAACTCCTGTAGAAGGAGTAAAGTGCGGCTAAATTCAAAGTTTATAAGGTAAAGTGAGTTTTTAAAGTTTACAAAGTGAGAATGACTCTAAAGTTCAGAAAATATAGATAACAATAATCCTATTAGCTTTATATTATTCACAATGTAACTTGATTTTAAAAATCTTTTAATCGATCTGTTCATAGATTATACGTGTCCTGTTTTGTATGCTCAATAAAAATTGGTAGAAACTGAGACAAGTCCCTTATGATATTTGAATTTTTACAACTATATTTTTAGTCAAATATTTATCTAGATAAGATCACGTAATGAGATTCATTTATAAATCACGGTATTATCTAATTTGTGGTCGATCTACTATGAATTATGTGTGTTATACTTGATGTGTGTGTTCATCAAGAAAAAAAAATGATATTAAAATGTTATTAAGAGTAAAAATGATGTGATAGCATAGCAAAAGGGGTCATTGTAAGCCCTGTTCTCACATGGGTTTGCTACACCAAACTCTTTTAACCCAATAGAGATGGTCTATTACTTTAACTGCTGGTGGGCCAAAGAAGCTGTCTATTGACAATCACAACCGTCCAAGTTTTAGAACAAAAATTTTTTTTCAATTAATTATGGGAAATGACAATCACAAGCATCCAATTTTGTGCACGTTTTGTGCCCCCCCATATTGTCACTCCATAATTATTAAGGTACATGACCTTAATCAGGGAGTCCAATGTTTGATATCTGGTGAACTAAACTGTCATTTGCAATTATTACTACCACCAATTTGCTCTTCAGTTTTTTCTTTCTTTCTTTTTTTTTATTTTATTTTTATTTTTTACTATTTTTCCCAATTAACATTTTTTAGTGTCATAATTATAACACTTTTGTAAAGTAAATTTCTAATGCAGATCATGTTGTCTAGTTTAATTACTTGAAAGATTTATAAGTTATTAATTTGTGACATCCCATGTTGTCTAGAATAGTGGAATTTGGTAAGTGTATATATATTTATATATTAGAAGTAGTGGAATTTGGTAAATATTTGGTGCTATTGCCATATGTATGACACTGTTTAACCCAATGCCCCAAAGTCCACTTTTTCACCTCAAAATTCCACTATTGCATCCAAGATGACTATTGGAATCTGTCATTGGGATTTGTTTGTTTATTTATTTATTTTATTCTATGACAGGCTTTGAAAAAAAAAATTTTCAATATCGATAATGATACAATTCTAAAATAAGATTGTAATTTTTTTTTTCCTTTTCATCTGATATGATTCGAATGTAATATGACATTTGCAAACTTTTTACTGAAGGTGAATTTTTTTTTTCCCAATTTAGACGTACCTATAATCCAAAAATAAACTGCTAAAAGGCAATAAAGAACCTTGACACTTGAAAAGAGTGTAGAACAAAGCGAATTGTAAAGTTCCAAATTCCAAACAAGGTTTATATGACATTTGGAAGTTCAAGTGCTTCCAAGTTAAGAATTTCACAACAAAATCTTCCAAACATTTACAGAACCTGCAGCTAACAAGTAAAACAAGAGGATCTACTCAACAAAAATGACAGACTCAATTTGTGAAGAAAAAAAGAAAAAAGAAAAAGAAAAATTAAACAACAAGAGAAATTTAAATTCAAGAAAAAAAAAAAAAAGAGTGCTTTCTTAGAGCTTGAGAGACAAGTCAAGTTTCTGCAACTCATCTTGCTTAGTCTTACTATTCCACCACAACCCTCCAATTTCATCACGACTCGCCGGAGAAAACCTCCGAACAGCGTCGAACCTGGACGAGGAGGGGGAGGAGAACCCTCCTCCCGCGGGCTCTCCGGCGTGGAAATTCTCCGGCGCAAGCCGCCCAATTGCGGGCTGCTGATCGATCGGCAGCCTTAGCCACCCGTTGTGACCGTAAAGCGGAGAGGAACTATTCATGACGTTGGGAAAATGGCCGTAAGAAGAAGGCTTGTGGATCATGGAGTGCACCTGAATGCCGAGTGACCTGTTGAAAGAGCCATGCAGAGGCAGAGAAGCCATGCTTGGGTACGATCTGTAGGGAAACAAAGGCGATGAGCTTGGAAGGCCGAAGAAACCTCCGGCGGAGACTGCCGAGGAACCGAATTTCTGGCCTCGTTTCGCAAGCGTTCGCTCCCGCTTGTGCGCGTTTTGGTGGCCTCCGAGAGCTTGGGAGCTGTAGAATTTCCTTTGACAGTAGTTGCATGAGAAAACTCTTGGCTCAGTGCTGCTTTCGTGGGGATGATCGTCGGGACTAGTCTCCGATGAATTCGAGTCGAAACACTCGATGAAATTGAGCTCCGGCTTCGACCCTTGAAGGCTCAGATCCAGTACTAAATCTTCTTCTTGTTCTTCTTCATCTTCAATTTCTAGTACTTGGCCTTGTTGTTCTTGTTCCTGTTCCTTTTCTGTCCCTTTTTGTGTCTCCATTGAGATAACTTTTAGGCTTGAACTCTCAGAAAGACATGACTCAAATTCTACTGGTATTGGGGGCTTCATTTGGAGATGGTAAACTTTTAGGCTTGAATTTTCTTTTCTTTTCTTTTTTACTTTAGAATTGGTTTATTGGGGGTTTTGGTTTTGAAATGGCAATAACTTCTCTGTTCTATGTATAGAGGGAATATCCCACTATTTAACAGTTACAAGGTCTTAATATTACAAGACTTAGAGAATAAGACTAGAGAAAGAGAGAGAGAGAGAAAGAGTTGTTAAACTTGTAAAGCGTTTTGATAGAAACTCATGAGGAACACCCATGTACGCCTTTTCCTTGCCTGTTTCCCATTGAATGTTTTCCCAACTTCTCCTTTTTGTCTTCCAACCTTTCTTCTATGCATTTTCTTGTGCTTTTGGAGTCTATATACCCTTTTCTTTATATACGTATATATAATATACATATATGTGTATTTATTCATTGTTGTGTATGTATGTAGCTCGTTGCCTACGTACTAAAAAAAAAATAATAATCCCAAGACAAAGAAAATCTATGGTTTTTAAATATGTGGATCCCGTATGAATATTATTGAATGTAGATTGGACTAGCTATTTAGCCTAGTAGTTAGTCCTTCATATACATACATAAATATATATATATATATATAATATATATATAACTATGGAGATTTATAAGAACTTTGAATTGATTTACAAAATCTCCTTACAGATGTACTTTCTGTCTTTTTCCTGCATAATGCCGGAAACTTTATCATACATAATATAATATTCTATTCTTTGATGACTTCATGAATTTGTACAAATTATTCTCTTTAAAACTCTTGCACTTTACTACATCTAGAGTTGCTTTACTGTCTTCTACCAAAATTTCAAATCAGAATTTGTGCACTATCTAATGACGCTTATGTTTGATTTACACATATATTAGAAACAAAAGAATGCAATTTTGAAACTGTTGATCAACTCAATGATGAAGGTCAAGCTTTATACGACCATAAATACATACACACACACACACATATATATATATATATAGATACATATATAAGAAACAATACTCGAAACCCTACTCAGTATGGATTACTTTACAAATGGTCAATAGGTCAACAACTATGTAGACCATGATAACCATAGGTAATTTAGTGGGATGATAAGGCAACTCATTTTTTTTTTTTTAAATAAGATTTTGATTGAGTAAGAGTCAATTCCATTGTAATGGTCATATAATATATGAGCAATATTCTAACTTTATATGTTATATGGAGATGATTTATCTTTCTGAGTATCTGAATACGTCACTTTCTATCCTTATAATTCTTTTAGAGAAACTCCAAAAAAAAAACAAAAAAAAAAAAAAGATTAGGAAAAATTTAACATCCAAAAAGAAACTTAATTAATAGTTATTATAGTCTTGAGATGTCTTAATCTAAGTCGATTGACCGGCCGGTTTTATAAGAATTAAGAATCTGGTAATTGCCATCTTTTATAGCGTCTAGAGAGGAGAGGAAATAGCTATTGGTCTTGTACAAATTATCATTTTACTTTGGAGTTAGCTCCTGATTTCAGCTTCTTCTCAAGTAAGTTTGTAAATTGCGGGTTATAATATATAGGGTCTCTTAATGTTGATATCTTATCTTAGTAGTAAAATTTATTTACATGAGATGTTAGCATGTCTGTTTTCAGAGAAAAGAAGGAAACAAAATGGAAACTTGAATAATAAACTAGCAATATTAAGGAGTACAGGAAAAAGAATCTCCAATCTTTTAATGCATTATGTGTGTTTTTCTAGGGTCGGGAGGTACCTACATCGTAATATAAGGTGTCTCTAATATAACATAATATGAATAAAACACAATAATAATAAATAAATAAAACATAATACATAATAAACCTGCAAGATGTGTATTTCCTATACATTAATAAATAAAAACATATTTTTCATCTATTATATATATTACGTTTTTTTCAATTATAATAACGTCTTTCTCATTTATTATTGTCGATCTTGTATTATATATATTATAGTTCACTAACTACATGTCACTGGACCACCTAGACTAGCTAAAGAAGACAAAAAACATATCAATAATCTTCGTAGTCTTTTTTTCTTTCGAATCTTCATCTTCTTAGACACTATCCAACATTTTAACTTTTGTCTAAGAAATTGTTTGTATATATATATCAACAATTATACTTTTCTTATCATACAATCGCTTCAAGTACTATGATAATGAAACAAATTTTCTTTTAACTAAATACAAATTATAGTTGCTGGAAAAAAAAAAAAAAAAAAAGAATGATAGGGCTAGAAAGTTCCATAGAAAAGTCTTAATTTTATGGCAAATACACCCCTTTTAAATGATCTTGAAAATTTGAACTTTAGATGGTTACTAGGTTGGGATTATATTTTGATGTTTTCCTTGAATTACAAAATTCCGGAAAGTTTTTTCTGTGGCATTTTCCTTCAAAAAAAGTAACAGAATGGGGAAATTTGTTACAGTTTCAAAATTTGAGGGAAATGAATATATTATGTTTTGAAATTCGGGTTTTAAAGTGTTACAAATATTATAGTTCAGAGGCAATTTTTGTAATTTTTTGATAGAAGAGGAAGTTTTTGTAATTAATCCAAAGTCATTCTTTCTCAC
Source organism: Ficus carica (assembly GCA_009761775.1). Classification (NCBI taxonomy): domain Eukaryota; kingdom Viridiplantae; phylum Streptophyta; class Magnoliopsida; order Rosales; family Moraceae; genus Ficus; species Ficus carica. The sequence continues at coordinate 14,481,992 of CM019739.1, read as the reverse complement.
AATGGTGAGTACTGTTGATAACCCCCTAGACTAGAGAGTCTCACAAAAGCAATTCTTAGGTAAAATTATTAGTTTCATAGCATGTATGACAATTTTGTAAACGATAGTACACTATTGTTCCAAATAACATATGCCAACTGTCCCATATTTCTACAACAAAACGCCTTATCATATATATTGTTGTCGTCTACATAGCTAGTTGTATGCATAACAAAGCTTTCAAACATTGTATGATGATCGAATTGATTTGAATCATTAAATTTCTTTAGTAATGAGTTTCACATGATAGGAATCAGTATAAATTTCAACGGTTTAGATCGATTTAATCATCATTTAACACGCCTGAAAAATTGTCTACACGTGCCGTAGTTTGATTCTCTTCTGCAGTACACACACAAAATAACAAATCCGAAAAGACATGCCTATAAAATCATGGAAGGAGTTGAGTTAAGACGATCTGATCTTGCTTAATTATTCTATTCAAAAGCCGAATTAGTCTTTGATTTAGGTGACGTATGGTTGAATAATTTCTAACTAGCCCATCGGAAATGTTAGGTAAGCCTCCAAACTTAAGAATATTAATTATCCAATAAAATTTCTTGTCGAATCACAATCTTTAATTGGGACGGTTACAGTTCTACTCTAGCCTAGGAATCTAGTACCCATATAGATATAGAACACTTAGCAATCACATCTTCTTTGATCTTCCCAGATTGCCTTAGGAAACAATTCTTTGACAATTTGATAGATATGTAACAACCATCTCATAAGAAGAATATTCTTTCCCCCTTTTTTTTTTTTTTACTATCATTTACCGCAAGGTCTCTTATCTTAGACCATCCAAAGAAATTGATTTTTTAACTGTTAGATTAATGTTTTAACAATCATATATATGAGTACCTAATTGAGAAATTTACAGAGCGTCACACAATATAATTGCTAAAATCGTAGATCTAAACCGTTGAAAATATTTGGTATGATGATTAAAGTAGCAATTTTTATTTATGGTATCAAATAAGAGGTGATATATAGTAGATTAATTTTTTTTATTTTTTACTTTTTTGTGTGTTTTGGGTGGGGGGGGGGGGGGGGGGGGGGGGGGGGGGCAATATATGGGTTTCTTTTGTTTTTATATTCCTAGCCATGTGCTTTTTCACTTGCAAAAGAAAAAAAGTGACAAGAAAAGGGTAACTCCATCTGTCTGCATTGAACTCAGATAAGCTTTTAAAGAAAAGCTCCGTGAAATTCGGGAAAAGGAAAAAAAAAAAAAACAAAAAAAGATAAAACAAAAAATACAGTTATTATGATAATTGAGATTGTGAAACAGATGGCTAATTTTGAAGTATTATTTGTGACCATTTGGTAAGAATAACACTTTCTGAGACGTAAAGGGCATTTCCTTTTCTGATATTACTTTCACAAAATTATATACATAACTTGGTTTGTTTAAGCTTTGCAAGGAACAATTCAGCGCCGCGCCCCATCCCTCCCCCCCCCCCCAAAAAAAATAATAATAAAAATAAAAATAAAAAGAAGAAGAAGAAGAAGGAAGAAAGAGCAAAAAAAGCTTCGATTTAACAACAAATAAAGCATCAGGATTTATTTACGTGTCATTCATGGAATTAATAATTTCCCGTTCTAATCATAATCTACGAAATTTCTTGTAACTTTCTCTGTCGTAATTAAATTTAAACCTAATTCGGGCCTTCAGAAGATTAGGACTTATATATATTTTTTGAAGGTAACAGAAGATTAGGACTTATATTAAGTCATATATATGTCACACACACACATATATATAACCCTCATCCTTGGTCATATTACAGCTGTACGCAAGGAATTATTATATCCATTATCTCTACATATATGGACATAAAGATTAACCAAACTTTTAGAAAAACCTTATTTTTTTTAATCCTATTTTAATTAGGGAATTATTATTATTTTGCTTTAGATAGTGGAATGGTGATGGATATGTAAGAATTGGTCAGAAATGTAGGATTTCTGCATGGATCACGCTACATTGTCTGTTAGTTTTAAGAATTTTTTGCAGCGAAACAACTTCAACTGTTTTAATCAATAAACTGAAAGAAAAAAGACAAAAATAGTACTGACTTGTTTATTATTTACTAATTAATTAACACAAAATTGGTTCCTAATTAAGATCAGATTCCAAACATTAATGTATACAAGCATCCTAGCCTATAGCCATTGAAAATGTATATTTTGATGCGGGTTGTACTAAGAAAAAAACTTTTTATTGAACAAAGATATTATTTGTATATTTCAATTGTTGAGTGCGGACACAATTAGAAGTTTTTTTAGCCATCATATATATAAAAAAAAATGTCCAATCGTAAAAATATATTGAAAACAATAATAAACTCACAAAAATATGTCTACCTTAGGCCGGCCTCAACGAATAATTTTTTACATTAATTCAATTTTTAGAAATTTTATAAAGATCCTAGCTGGATAACCAAACAAAAACTTGAAAAGTTGATGGAAGTACAAACATACGTCTCTCCTCTCTCAGCTGCTAATGCACTTGTTCTTGTCCCTCTTAGTTTCTACATGTGTGTTCTAAATGGATATGACACCCAAAGTGAAGAAAAACCCACATGGGAACAAATAAACTTCCATTTGAGAGTGACCAATAAGAGAAGGCCACTTTTCAGTCTTGGAGAGATTGGTTCCTAGCCCGCGACGCCGTGGGGACGGTGACAAGTGGCCGACAAGTAGATGGAAATAGTCGAAGGTTGAAGATGAAAAGCCCTTAATATGTTATGCTCTTCTTAATGTTATCTTATGCTTAATGACTTTCATTGTCATCAATCAGTATACTCCATGTGACATTCCTTGAGTATATAAGCATAGAATTTGGCAATACCTTAACATATATATATAAATATATGAAACATGAAAAGGGTAATACGAAAAGAAGTGCACAGAGCTAGATAGAGATGAGTGGGAACACATGCTCCACTCAATTTTTCAAATATACCGTCACCACAATACTCTTTTCTCATATGTGGTCTATGTTAATTTTTATCTCGTGAACCTGCAGTTTTAATAGCGTCGAACTGAACTAAAATCATGACTCCGTCCTTGTTAAGATATATAATTGGCTGTGTGCAAGTGCATACCTCCTTTTGAACTCTCTCTCTTCAGTTGTCTATTTGCAAGGACCAATTTGCTAACTCCCTTTTGTTGGGTTTTGCTTGCTTTGTCTAAATCAAATTGGACCCGAAATCTTTTGAGAGATTTTTTTGTCTGCAAAACGTGTAGCAACCAGCATTTGAATGTAGTCCCAGCACTTCTGAACCTCAGAGGAAGTCTTTAAAACTTTTACATCAACAGTCTTAATCCGCATCAAAAAAGAGATATCAAAACTACTCTGGCGATAACAACTTGGTCTTTCGTCCCACTTCAAAAAAAGTAGCACCAAAATTCATGGCATCTCTCTTTTTAGCACTCTCTTTTTTACTGACCACTGCTTTGGCTCCTCTCTGTGCTCGAAAAGTGATGGACCCAAGACGTCATTGGTCTGTCTAATAATGCAAATTCTCATGTTGGAATTTAAAAAGAAAAAATAAAAATAAAAACCTTTAAGCAAGTACTTTTTTTACCTAATATAATGGAGTTAAGTATAAAATTATCATTGAACTATGCTTGTAATCGTAAACTCATTTTGAATATTTGTTATCCTCCGGTTTGGCATTGGTCAAGACATAATGTTTGAGGTTAAAAGAATTCCAGTGCAAAAACTAGTCATTAACTAACTAAAGAGAATGAATTTGTTCACTTAAAAAAAAAATTTGTGAAACTAGAATTTGGAAAAAAGGTAAAATAGAAATGGGGGGACAAAAAGTACCAAGACTTTCATACTCCACTTGGAAATTTGTTTTAATTCATCCCACCACTAGAAGGAATAATTGAAATGCTTGTGATCAATGTAAGAACTAGAAATTTTATGTCTATTTTGTTCGAAAAAGGTTGCTCTTCATTCCAAAATAAATATATACGTTTAAGTTGCCTGTAAAAACGACATGACGACATGTTACTTGTTGTATAAATAACCAATTAACCAAACGACAATCTTACATTATTTTAAAATCTTGTTGTCGTTACAGAAATAAGATGACGTTTACTAGTGCTCTTTTGATTTAAAAAAAAAAAAAAACACACACACACACACACACACACACTTTACACTTTTTTAATTTAAAATTTTGTTGTCGTTTAAACACAAAAGGTATTGTTTGTTGTTAAAAAACGATTTATCAAATTTATTGTTGTCGTTTTTAAGGTTGGCGGTGTTTATAATTTTGAGAATTTCGCTTTTCACACCAATGTCGTTTCGTGAATTATAGTGGCTTTTAGCTTTTGTTCTTTTGTTTTTTACCCTCCAATTTGATGTCGTTTAAAGATGTTGTCTTTTTCACATTGCTGTCACTTTTGGAAATTATAATTTGTTTGGCGTCTTTTCCAAGCTGGTAGTGTTTTGAGATGCTGTCGCTCTCTTCTGTTAATGTCGTTTTAATCTCATGGAGTGGCAAAGCGTCTCGGTTATGGACAACTTTTACAACTAAACTTACAAATTTATCTTTTTTCTTCTTTCAACGATTGCGCTTATCATAACACTTCTTAAAAGGGAAAAAAAAAATGCATATATATATATATATATGTATATATATGTATGTAGACTTTAATTCTCCTATTGAACCTTATAGGGCCTCGTAGAAATAAAAGAATTATAATTTGTAAAAGATGGTAAAATCATATATATATATATATATATTAAAAAAAAAAGCAAATGAAAATAGACATCTAAAAGCATAGATGATGTCTTATCGTTTAACGTGATGAACATAAACAAAGGGATAAATCTTTTTTTTTTTTTGAAAAAAATGGGAAAAGTAAGTGCGCCATCACATCTTGGTACGTATACAAATATAAATGGAAAAATTGGATACAAAACTGTGTTGACGTCTAGTGTCTACTAGCAATACATGGATATCTTGTGTTTCAAGTATGCGAATTAGCCTTGGCCACCACAAGGCAACGCATTCTGTAACAAAGATGAACTCAAATACCTTGGACTATCCACAAGAACAAATTGTCACGACAGACTAACAAAAGATCACCGACCGCTATAGACGAGGTTGGATATAACAATTAACCACAAGTACCAGCCAAATACCCAGCCTCAAGTTCACTTGCTCAACCAGTAAATGAATATAAGAAACGTGCATACAGATGCAACTAGGGAAAGTATGATGGTATCCATGGACTTTTTCCGTTTTATAGCAGAAAGAATATTATTTACCTGCATAATCCATCAAAATAGTAAGTCAATACTTGAAACTCACATTCACTTGGGAAGAAAGATGAGATAATCTTTTTTTTTTTTTTTTTAACTAGTGCTCCCTACTCGGAAGCTGAGAAAGTATCTAAGCGATTTATATAAACGCCCATATGCTCCCTTGGCAGTGGTCAGTGATGATTTCATTTCAAAATTATTTGCTTTCACATGACATACTGGTTTTTGTTTTTCAGCAACAAACCCATTCGATGCAATTTGCAAAGAAGAACATGCAATTGAGCTAGTTCTATGATGTTACTTCAGTACTGAAAGAATAACCGTAAAAACAACGACCACATTCATAAGTTTTTATACCGTCGGCAGGCGGCTGCTAACGTTGCTGAGCTTCGAATTGATACCACCAAACGTTGATCGTTGAAGAACAAGAGAACCAAGTGTTGATTGAGCTTGTGAAATTACAGTATCCATCTGCACCAGCAGAAGAAAAAATGGGAGCAATGAAGTACGTGTATTTAAAAATTGAGCAGTTATGCATGTTTATTTTTTCCCTTCGAATATGTCAATAACAAGGACAAATTAATTTTCTGAGGGAAATTATACAGATCCTTCCGGGTAATATATCCATAAACCATGTGACCAGAAAGGGGAATAAAAGACGAAAATTGAGACAAAATATATCCTGTCTAGGAATCATGAGTCTTCTGCTCAGATAAAATTGAAATGCTAAACAGGTGTTAAAGGACCATGTTATGAAGAGTCATTCAATAACAAGAGCCGAAAATGGATTAGGTAATTTCTACTGGAAACAATTTAGATTCGCTTAATACTTGCCCATAGGAAAAAAAAAACGTAGGACATCCCTATAAAAGAACAGAAAAAATATAGTCCCAAGTAAGCAAAGCGTAATCCTCGATCAATATAACATTTAGATTTTTTTTTTTGGGATAACCGTGGTGTCCGAGACTTTGCCCCGACTAATTCATGGGATTCATGCAACGTGCCCCCTCCACATAATATACCATTTAAATTCACATACCTGTCCTGTATTTCTGCTAATAGATGCATGCTCTTTTAGTAGAGCTTGCTCAGCAGAACCACCACCATCTTCTAAGTCTAATCTAGTCCGATCAAACTCTCTAAAATCCTCAAGGAGTGAAGCATGTTCTTTCTTAGCCCTAAGGCTGGAGCGGAGACGATAAAACTCCTGCATTTGAAACATTTTGAACAACAAATTAATGCCCGAGATGTCCATTTGTAATCAGAAACCTACATATCTATTAAAAAGAAAAGCAGAATGAAACGACTTACCAACCATATAACATGAGGCCAAAACAACCATATAACATGAGGCCAAAACTCGGGGTCTCCTTTTAAAAGTGAAAAAGCGGGAAAAAAAAAATACTTAAAGAAAAATTAATCAAATTTTTACATAAATTCCGTGAACAATAGTAATAGATGATGATGCCGATGGTGAAATAGCTATCAAAATCTAATCGGAGATGAGTGTTGGATTCATGGGCAACAAAGTCAAGCAAGTTTAAACTACTTCGTGGCCCTTAAATAACAACTGTCAGTTCAAATAGAAGAGATAGTAAACTGAATTCCAATTTCCAGTAAAAAGTAAACAAGAAAACACAGCACCTGAGTGAGATCCTGAAGAATTTCTTGATGCCTAGTCAAAGTATGAGAAACCATTTCTGAGCCACCCGATGAAACCCAAGCTTGCATTTGTGAGTTAACTTGTTGAAGCTGCTTTAGCAGTCTGTCTATCCCAGAATCAAGATCATTCTCTGAACCATCAGCTTTTGCAGATTCCTTCGAGGAAACTAGTTTACGATAAGAATTCATCTGCTCATCCAACTGAGCTTCGAGCTTCCTCGCCTGAAATCACACATCGACAAAAAGTTCACCATTAGAGAAGTAACTAACAACTCACAGATAAGCATTACATCATCATCTTAACTCGTCCTGGGAGACTTTGAGCCGCCGTTTCCCTCATCTCCAATACCGATCCAAAAGATCTAGTTCAACTTATATGTGCATCGGATCAAGCATATACGTGCAAGCACCTCACTGTTCGAATCGAGCAAGAATAATCACTAAAAACCCTAGTTCGTATTTGCATCATGTTTAGACTGTCTCAGATATGTACAATCGGGTTCATTTGTTCCGAGTTTCTGCCACAATTTTAGTCAATAATATCCTAATCTAGTCATAATTCTTCCTCTTTACGTAATGTCCTAACCGTATTACCGTCAATTACGCATTCCAAACGATGCTAAGAGAATCTATAGGGCCTGATTAAATCTTAAACTTCAACAAATTCATCCTCAACCTCCTCGTATGGGCAATCGATCCATTAACGGTGGATCGACCACAAATTTCCAGAGATCACATTCCTAAAGAAATGAAATTGAGAAATCAATTCACAAAATTCGAAACCACATCACACAAAATCCAACAATTGATGAGAAAAATAGGGCACAAAAACACATAACAACTTCAATGATCTTCATTCAATTCGCTGAAATTTCTCGGCAATAAACCAAAGTTTCAAGAAATCAAATCGGAAATCCTCAGTTTCGGCATAATTCAGAATTTTCCACCTCTTTCTTGGAATCCAAACGGGAAGAAAACTATCTTGACCATAAAACGAAGAAGATGAAAAACAAATACCTGTTTGCGGAGGGCGTCCCATGAGCTTGGAACCTCCATGGACGCCACCGACAGCATTAACGAACAAGAAAAACAAAGATCGAGATTCCAAAAATTACGTTGTTAATAGAAATTGTGCAAACTTTTTTTTTTTTTCTTTTTCTTGGTCCCTTTTTTTCGTTGTCAAAGATCAACCGTAGAGAGAGAAGAGAAGAGACAGAGGGAGGGGAAATGAGGATGAGGGGGGTTGTTTGGCGACAAGGACAGGCTGTCTGCTCTCAACGGCGATTTGGCGAACTGCGTTTGCGTGCGCTCTAATGCATTTATTACATATTTATTTATTTATGGGGAATACTATCTGAAATTTCACTAATTACATTATTATTATTACTTTTTCATACCAAACGCTCGTCTTAATGCCTTACGTTTATTACAAAATATTTGAGAATAGACTAATAAAATAAAAAGGACTTAACATGCCTTTGCTTATAGGTTTGAGTTTAAAATTTTAAGTTAAAATTATTTGATTTTTTTGAGATTAGTTTAAAAAAAATAATTAATTTTTTAGAAAAAAATAAAAATGAGTTGAGTTTTTTGTATTTGAATTATTGCATCAAGCATATGCTTAAATTTTTGAGTTGTTTGGTTCTTCATTCTTGATGTAAAATTTCCATTTCAGTTTATGTCTTTTTATAAAAGTCATTAAAAATTATAATTAATTTTTGAAAAGTCAACTAATTTCAATTTAAAAATTTCATTCTAAGCTGGTACACTAAACGCAAGCTTAGTTCTATTTAATGATTGTGCTAAATTGGGGTGATAATTCGTGTTAACAGGTTGTCTTTGAGTTAATTTATTTACTAATCGTATCAGAAAATATCAAACGTGTAAAAAATTTCAGCTCAAACACAACCCTATTATCAAACTATATAATCGATTTAAATTAATAATTAATGCAATAATGCATTAATAACTTATTTAACACTTATTAAAAATGTTCATTGGTCAACTTATATTGTCTTTTAAGAAAAACAAGTTATATTACTTATAAATTTAAAAATACATAATTAATTGTGTAAACATTTTTATTATAATCATCCAATTTAATTTTCAGCCCAAAAATGTAATTTAATTATAAAATTACAGATACAATTCCGTTTTATATAAATTAATTTAAACACAATTCGTTGCATCAATCCGTTATTATCCAAACTCATTTATAAAAAATCCAAACCTCTTAACTTTTGTATCGTATCATCGTGTTTTGACCTAAACTATCAATCCCAACCCCAACTAACGTTCCTTTTAACCACCAAAGTAACATCATGTCATTACAAGGTATGTAAATCTAAATTTAACAGATTTAAGAAATGTAAATTTTAAGAAGCGGTTATTTCCAAAAAAATAAATAAATAAAAAAGTACTCTTCTAAAAATTAGTCACAGGGTATTTATAAGTTTTGTCTAACGATAATAATACACTTAGGGGGTGTTTAGTGTTTGAGTTGAGTTGAAATTTTTAAGTTTAAACACAATTCGTTGCATCAATCCGTTATTATCCAAACTCATTTATAAAAATCCAAACCTTTTAACTTTTGTATCGTATCATCGTGTTTTGACCTAAACTATCAATCCCAACCCCAACTAACGTTCCCTTTAACCACCAAAGTAACATCATGTCATTACAAGGTGTGTAAATCTAAATTTAACAGATTTAAGAAATGTAAATTTTAAGAAGTGGTTATTTCCAAAAAAAAATAATAATAAAAAAGTATTATTCTAAAAATTAGTCACGTGGTATTTATAAGTTTTGTCTAACGATAATAATACACTTAGGGGGTGTTTAGTGTTTGAGTTGAGTTGAAATTTTTAAGTTTGAATAGTAATTTTTGTTAACTTTTTAGAAAAGACAAAAAAAATTTTCAGAAAAAATAAAAAACTTTTTCAAAAAAAGATAAAAATTTGAGTTTAAACCTTAAATTTAAACTTGAGCTCCAAACAGTTAGAATCTTCCATCTCAAAGTTACTTAAAAAAAAAAAAAAAGTCACGTGCGGTGCACGTGTTGGAGAAAATGGGCCCAACATGTATTAAAACGGGCTTCAACCCATAAAACCCGAGGCCCAATTTCAAAACAACGCTAGGTCTAAAACCCTCAATCCCGAAACACCGCCATTCGCATTCTCGTCTTCCTCACAGAGCTCAACCAGAGAAAATATCTGATTCCGGTACTCCCTAATCTTCGCTTTACTTTGTTTTCCTTGCTGTTTGGGGTTTTCAACGCGAAAAAGTTCTGTTCTTTGTTCTTTGTTCTCTGTATCAATTTCTGTTTTGTTTCCTGTGTATGTGCTTGAAGGAAGAGAAGAATGGCGGAAGAAGAGGCAAAGCCGTTGTCATACATACCGGAGACGATTCTGAAGAAGAGGAAGAGAAATGAAGAAATAGCATTGAGGAGGAAAGAGCAATTGGAGCAGAGGAAATTCGCCAATAAGAAAAACAAGACCGAGTTTATCAAGAAGCCGGAGGAGTTCGTCAAAGAGTTTCGATACAGGGTAAAAATTTTATTATTTTCTTTTTGGAAAAAAAAAATGCTCAACTTGATGAGTTTTCTCGATTCTGAACTTGCGTTCTTATCTATACGATCACTTTTTTTTAGTTATGTTTTTAAGTGCTAAAGTTGAGAATTTGATGCCATTGATGCACATGAACTGCACGATTTGAAGCACTTTTCGTGTTAGGAAAAGCTTCTAATAGGAGAGCTTTTTATTTGGTAGTTGGGTTTGTTTGTTTGTTTTTCCTCAAAAGTTTCTGACTCTTGTAGAGCAGTTCATGTTTAGGCTTGTGGAAATTAGGATCTGCGTTTTCTTACGAGGTGTCGGATTCACTTAGGTCTATTCATTTAGTTGATATTTATGGTGGTTTTTTTTTTTTTGGGGAATATTTGAAGAATTTTGTTTACTATGTAACTGTCCACTAAAGCGTGCAGCAATTGTAGTCTAAGATGTGTGTTCCTAGAGGAAGGAATAAAATTTTAACACGAGGACAATGAGCCATCGATCACCCAAGTTAAATTTTCTGATGTAGAAATGTTTATTTAACAGCCCTTGTTTCCTTTCATTTGCCATGCTTAAATGATTGAATCGCTGAATAAAATTCTTATTTTCTGCTACTTCCATTTAGGAAGTGGACCTCGTCCGAATGAAACACAGAATGAAGAGAAAGAGGACAGAATTAGTGGAACCCACGTCGAAGCTTCTCTTCATCATACGCATTCAAGGGTGGGGGTTCTTTTGATTTTGTTTGAATGTTTTCTGTATTGCCATCGACTACTTTCTTTCTTATTTTATCATTCTTTGTTTATGCAGAAAAAACGACATGCATCCAGAAGTTAGGAAGACCTTGTACAACTTGAGATTGAGGAAAGTCTTCAGTGCGGTTTTTGTTAAAGTGAATGCAGGGATCATTGAGAAATTGCAGAGAGTAGAGCCGTATGTTACATATGGGTATGGGATGCTAATCCTTTTGCATTTTTATTTGATAGCCATATAATGTTTTTCACATGTTGATATTACTGAGGGAAAGATGTAAGATATCTCATAGCACTACCTGCATGTCTGTAATTTTGCAAGTGAAGTACTTATTACCTGTGATAATCGTATGTAACGGAGATGATTGGTTTCTTGTGTTGGGCTTAGGTACTTGTTGTACACCCACTTATAATGATGTTGAATTGATAGCATTGCCGAGGAAGCTCTAGCTGACCCTACGGTCAAGAAATATTTTTGTTTCTAGTGATTGGCTTAGGTTTCTTTAGGTTCATCTTTCAATAGAAGGAACTAGCTCGAGGTGCTAGTGGATCATGCAAGAGGGATCCCTGGCTGCGTGAAGACATTATCTTTTCGTAAAACTACAATTTGCTTCAGTTATAATGAAAATGTTTGCTAGATTGTTTGGTATATCATGGTTATAACGTGGGTCTTATACACGTTTAGAACTTCAAAGTTAATGACAAAATACCTCTGAGATAACAACTCAAGGCCAATTTAGTTGTTCCCTTTATATTCTTTTCCAGCAATTTTTATTCTTCTAAGCTGTAAATACTAACCGTGGTTTATGGTACTAACGTTAGTTCATTTTCATTTTGAAGGTATCCTAATCTTAAGAATGTGAAAGAGCTGATTTACAAGAAAGGTTTTGCAAATGTAGACAAGCAGATGGTGCCTCTTACCGATAACAACATTATTGAGCAGGTACTCAATTGCCTAATCTTTAGACATACACATTCATTTATTTCTCATGATCGAAGAAGGATAAAGAATGACTGAAAATTAGTCAATAAATTGATTTGTGTTGATCTCCATAATACAACATTTCTAACCTTGACTTAATCGGGCAGGAACTCGGGAAATCTGGAATTTTATGCATAGAAGATATCGTGCACGAAGTTGCCAATGTTGGCCCTCATTTCAAGGAGGTTACTCGCTTCTTATGGCCCTTTATGCTCAACAAGCCAGGAGGATTAAAAGGGTCAAAAACAGTATACAAGCTAGGGGGAGAAACCGGCAACCGGGAGGAACATATCAATGAACTGATAGATCAGATGAATTAGAATGGAGAGTAGTTTACACAGCTTAATGAAAAATAGTTTCGTTCTTCTTGTCTGATTATTTTCTATTTTCTTCCATCGTTTTAAATGACAATTTCAATGGTGTTGTAATAGATTCCTTTGACCCATATAGTGGAAGTCAAATTTTGTGAGTTATCTTCTAGATTTTCTATCTTAGCTCCTAAAGTTCACGTCAGCTACAAATGGAGAAAAATGAGTATGATGCGATTTTAAAAAGGTTTTTGAAAATTTGTTTATTTTATTCATAAAAAGATTCATATTTCTGTCTTTGTCGAGAGAACGATCTATTTTGGCGTAGGATATGCAAAGCTAAAATCATATGCTTTAATTTTAAGCAAAGTTTTATTATTATTATTTATTTATTTATTTATTTTTTATTACAAGCACACGGTAATATTAAACATGATTTTGTCTTCTTATGCACTTAAAGAAAAAAAATTCAAAAGAAAAAAAAAAAAACAATTAAAAAAACTTGAAAAATCTGATGGTTCAAGAATGGTTTTCACCTCCAATAAAAGGCTAAAGATTCAAACTTTATTCAACCTTTTCCTTCTCCGATTTTATCAAACAGGAAATGGAAAACGAAGATCCATGGCTGGCTCCAGATAAGTTATACCACGTTCTCTTCTGCTTTTCTCTGACTTTTCTCTTCTCCACCTTGGCCAACCTCACCCGCAGTCCCTTCCTTCGCCGCCACTCCATTCCTCTCGGATCCATCGCCTCCCTCCTCGCCGGCGCCGCCAAAGAGGCCGCCGACGAGCTCGGTTTCTTCCGGTCCGCCGGAGCCTCCGCGAAAGACGCCGTCGCTGATGTCCTCGGCGTGCTCCTCGCGTCTCTCGCTCTCTATCTGCTGAGGCGTTCGTCTCGACTTGATCGCGAAACGGACCCCGACCGAGGGATTTCGCTCGTTTGAATCCGGTCATTTTGTTTGGATGCTTCGCTGGGCTCTCGAATCTGATTGGTTGCTGGGAAAATTTCACAGAAAAGCTACTCTCTTTAAATTAATTCACTGAACAATTAGTCGGCTTAGTTTCGGTAAGTTGTTAATTGAGATTACATTTATTTTCATCTTTGTATACATTGTGAAATAGTTCTATATTTAGAAATTTAAACTCGTTCCTGATAATTAATAAATGTACGAGATTATCTACCTGTTTTGTATCAGATACTTAAATTCGTGAATTAGCAAAAGCTTAACAAAATGATAGGCTCATACTGGGTTTTCTTGTACATGAAAAAACTAGTTGATCACTATATTAGTAAAAAGATGGCCTAGACAAAAGATCCAAAAAAGAAGATGGCCAAGATAGAGTGTTGTTGACAATAATGACACACGAGTTATTTTTCCTGAGAATTCGATGATTCGACTAAAGCCAGGCTGCACCGTGTTAATTTCGACATGGTTTTGTGATCGTTTTTTAGTGTTGTGACTGTGGATACATCATGCTTTAAGAGCACGCCTTTGTTTCTTTACATTCTTAGATTAATTTCTTGATTTCCATTGTACTTGCGTGTGAGCGCCTGCACACTTCAAGAATTTCAATTCTTGAATTCCATCCATGATCCATCAGAAATGGCATTTCTATTATATAAACTTTGGGTGTAGTTGCACTTTCACCCACTTGGTTCATGAAGTTCGAGTTAAAAAATCTTGTGAACTCTAGTATTTCTCTTTGGCCTTTGTTGATAAGGATAAAGAGTATATTTTTCTCTTCGTAATATACATACCACTAAAAAAAAGGACTTCCTTTTTGTCTTTTTAGATCTTGTAATTGCTTTAGATTATCTTTTACTGATCTTGTTGGGGGGAAAACCCAGGTTTTCGGGTTAAAAAGAACGAAAAATAGTAAAGTCAGGTGGTTGGTTTTGAAGTTTAATACTTGTGAAGGCGATTCATGAAGATGGGAGATGATGGGAAAAGCACACTGGTTGGAGTGCTTTTATGTATAAGATTGAGATCATACTTTGGATATCGGTTTTAGCATTACATGATCAATCACAACAAGGAAAAGAAAAAAGAAACCCGACAACTGGGAATGAGAGCCTTGTAATATGACAGTGTACCAAGAAGAACTCGTTATATGTACTAGAACTCATCTCAGAGTTTGTCTTCCTTCAGAACCTCCTCTTAAACTATCTGTATTATATTCTGATGGCGTTTCTAGATTATTCATACATGCCTAGTGATAGAGTTGGTACAATCGGTCACCTCCTTATGCTCCTTGTTAATGCAGGTTTATCATGATTGTCTCCATTTTCAACTGGCAGCTTGACAGCAGAGTAAGCTCCTGCCCCACAAAGTGCTCCAAGGATCGGGGCAGTGAGGTAAACCCATATTGCTTCGTAGTTGTTTGCAGCTACTGCTGGCCCTAAAGTTCTCACGGGGTTCATCGAGCCTCCTGATGTTTCCCTAAAAATGTCACACAAATTGTAAGGTTCATCATATTGCAATAGGACAGAAGTACTTTAGGTTATTCTGAATATTTCTGTACTTAACAGCCACTCAACTGTCACATTAAGTCTGTGGCAAAAATTTGTTTAATTTGTTATACAATTTGGAGAAAAGAAAATGTTGCTCTTTTAACAAACGCCTGTCTTAGCTGGTACCTGCATGAATATTCTTTTATATTTACATGTTATTGTTTTGTAGTCACATGTTAATGTACTTATAAACGTAACAATGTCTACATTCAGGAAGCCAGACAGAAGGTTCGGACATACCCCGCGACTAGTATGTTGAGCATGACAGTAGCTCCCACCGCGATTCCCGCCAACTCTCCCACCTGCATCATGTAATGGAAATTTCATCACACAATTTGTCGTTTTAGAAGATTCTGTTCGTTTTCTTCCAAGTTCATCTTCTAATATTGATCTAGCCATGTTGAGTTTATGAAAGCGTGAATTATTTGTTTAATACATTAAAAAAAAAAAAGGTCCTTTAAGGAAAAAGATTTAAAATTTTTTTTGATAATAATTGAGACCAACGAGTTATCATCTTTCACTAGTAAATGAGAGTTATACAAGTCCACACCGGATAGCTCCGCATAAAAAGTAGGACCCCCCATATATTGGTTAAACTGACTGTATTTTCATGTGATGCTTTTACTACTAATTGACATCACAATTTTTTAAACACATTTCGACAAAAACATGATAACTCACCGTTGGTTGGTGTGTGATTAAAGTTTTTTTTTTTATCATTGTTGAGGTGTTAAGTTGACTTGGGTCCTAGAGAGTAGAGATATGGGACATGGACAAGATTGAACTAGGCTTTATTTATCATCATTGGACATGGGACTATGCAACGTGACGACTATCTTCACTGACTCTTGTCGCTTTCTTAGTATAGTTTAAGAGGGAAAAAAATAATAATAAGAATAATAGTAATGGAAAGATTCGTGTAACCTGGAAAATCCTAGGAATGTGTGGTCTTAGAAGTAAAATTCATTACAAAGTTGATTAAAATATAATGTTCAATCAGATGTCGGTGTGCGTGAGCTAAATTATTATGATGTTTATCATTTAGCCCCACATGGGTTTACCAACCAGTAATGTTTGAAAAATAAGAATCTGGTTATATATACTTACAGCTCTTGTATCGGTGGCCACACCAGTGACAACAAACATGAGGAAGAAGGTGATGAGGAACTCCAGAGCAAAAGCTTGGCCATGAGACCCTGACGGAACTGTAACTCCACCGCTCATTATGGGATGGAATATCCACTTTAGCAAAAATGAAGCGCACAAAGACGCCACTACTTGTGCTCCAATATACACCGGCACCTGCCAATATTGAACACATGAGATAGTGTGTGTGTATACATCTATACGTGGTATGACATGAATATATATAGGGGGCATCTATTAACATTCATCTTTTTTACATTCCCCACCTCTTTCTTAAATTATCAACCAATTAAAATTTAAATGTTCATTATTACTTGTTACACTCCTATTATTATTCCAAAAAATCCCTACAATTTAATTTTATTCTTTATCCTTTTTATACTCACTAATCAATAAATAATCCCTTTTTTTTAAGCAATCCTTATTTTTTTTTTAATAATCTATTCTTACAACAATTTTTCCTAAAGGTAAATAATCTACGACTTTATATATGTATATATCTATGACGTTCATAAAAACAATATACATATATGTATAGATATCTATGTCGTTCATAAAAATAATACTTCATAAAAAAAATATAAAATTACAATTTTATTAGTTACATTAAATCTTATTTCCAAAAGAAAAAAGAAGAATGAATCATTGAATTTCTTAAAAAATAAAAAAGTAGAAGAAGTCAAAAAATAAGAAAAACAGCAAATGATTAAAAATAATTTTTTAAAAAATTAGGGGGTTCTTTATTGGTTGGGGAGTGCAAAAAGGATTAAAAATAGAATTAAATTATAGGGATTATTGTAGAATAATAAGACGGGTGTAATAAGTAATATATTGAACATTTAAATTTAAATTGGTATATAATTTAAGAAAGGAATGAGGAAAGTAGATTGAGGGGTATCAATAGACACCTCCATATATATATATATATGTATATATATACTAATTTTTAAGCATGTGTTTAGCACATGTGCAATTTAAAGTGTTGAAATTTTTTATAAAAAAATTATATACAAATGTTTTTTTATAATAAATTAGTAGATGTTAAATTTATTAATAAATCAATATCTTTTCTCAATTTATTTGTTGTCTCCTAAAGAGTTTAACAAATTTAGTAACCAAGGATTAAAAGGGAACATAACAATTTGAGGAATTTTAAGAAAAAAATAATTTGTTGACCTATTTGAAAAAAAGCTATTTTATATAGGACAAATTGAAAAACTAAAAAGTATTTTAATGAGCCAATTATAAATTTGTAAACCTTTTTGGGAGAAAAAGTAAAAACAAAAAATAAAATAAAGAATAAGATAAGCAACTCAATTAAAAAAGAAAAAAGAAAAAAAAAGTGACAAAATAGAAAGAACAAGTTTTTAAATAGTGTCAAAAAGTAACTATCCTTTATAATATAGTTATAGAGATATAGAGTTATATTGGGTTGCATACGAATTTCCATGGGAAGTGCCTTAGAGCAGCAAAAGCAATGGTGATGGCCGGGTTGAGATGGGCTCCGGAGATGTGGCCGGTCGACAGAATGACAATCATGACGGCGAGGCCGTTGGAGGCGGCGAGGCCGACGAGGGTCTCGGACCCTCCTGTCTTTTGGTTCACAATGGCCGTGGCTGTTCCAGCGAAGATGAGCAGTAGTGTGCCTATGAACTCAGCTCCCACCTGATCATTTCATCAGTTTTTGCCAAAAATAGGACAAAACAGTATCATGTATGCGTATATATGCATATATATATATATATATATATAGATTACATAGATATATAGATATATAGATGTTTATACCCTTCTAGCAAGAGAGACAGGAGGTGGTGACAAGGCACAAGAGACTTTGGGAAGCACTGTTCCATCTTCCATGGCCCCCCAATCTTCAACGCTAAAGCACTTGAAGCTCTTGAGGAGGGATTTCCTACTTGCATTCCCACCTTTGTCTGGCCTGAACCCGCCGAACAGAGGAGCCCCCGGTGTTCCCGGCGTTACCGGCGTCGAAGGTGCTGATGGAACTTGGTCCTGATCACCCTGATGATCCATATAGCTTGCACTCCAAACTGGTCAAGTACCAAAAAAAAAAAAAAAAAAAAACCAAAAAAAAAAAACAAACCAAAAAAGATAAATAAGAGGGAATTAATTGGCTTGAGTTTTCAGTAGTACTACTTTAGTTTCACTTTTTTAATTTGTCTCTTTATTGTGTTTTCCTAGTAATATTTATAGTACTAGCTGAGATGCATGGACGTTGACTTGGAGAATCCCAAAGAAAAGAATAGAAAAAAGAAGGGTTGTTATAACTTTGGATCTAAAGTGGACGGTGGGGCAACCAAGGCAGGCTTTGCAAATTGCATTTATATATACATATATATATATATATATCACATACATACATATATATATATAAATGTGTACATATTTAACAAGTGTATATGAGACATGAGTCGTGGTTACCTTGTGGCCTGTTGCTACACAGAGTTTGTTTGTTTGTCGTTTCTATTTTTTAATTCATTACAAATTATATATATATATATATATTTCTATTTAGAAATACTTTTTCAATCTCATTAATCAATATTGGGAGTTCAGTTTTCACGCAATAATAGAGTATGAAAGTTCCTCATTTAGGGGGTTGTTTCTCTACTGATGGAAGAGTGTGAATTGTGCGGCAGGCATACATGTGACTGCAAATAATTAATGCAGAAATATAGGCATCATATTTGGAGATAATTTGCCAACAATTTAGAGACAACACTCTTTGAATGTGAACGATCAAATTGTGTGAAAGGTTCAATTTCACTATTGTTTTCCCCTAATTTAATATACGGAAAGCTATCTTTTTCCTATATAATATATATATATAGTTAAAGTTAAGAAAAGAGAATTCGAACTCTTCACTTTTTAATAAAATCAGGTATGAAATTAACACTAAAATATATCTACAACTATGGAAAGTTATCTTTTAGTAGATTGAAGATAAGCACTTTTTTCAAAGAAGGTATATAAATAATTTTGTATTGGAATATAATATAAGTGCATATCATAATAATTTAAGGTTTTAGAATGGGTTAATAAATTAAGCTTTTGGAATGTATTAACAATTCAAACATGTCATATTTATTGATATCATAATCTGTAAGTATTTCTTCAATAAGCCCTTTATAATTTATAATGGCTTTATTGATACGTATGTGAGATCGTAGAGTAGTTAATTAGAAAAGTTAAAAAAAATTGACTCCAACTTTGAACTTGGATCTTTCTAAGCTAAACAAAATATTGTTTTTCTAGATAGATGTGAGTGTATGGACATCCCTTTTATTAATTCCAAAAAAAAAAAAAAAAAAAATCAAATATGGAGCTTAAGATGCTGAAATTTAAAAGTAATGCACGGGCTGAGCTAGTTTGGGATCTAAACATAAAATACTGTTATCCTATATATATATATATATATATATATATATATTTATATTTGGTTTTAAAGACAAACTGCAATAACAGAAAAAAGTAATGCATGAAAAGGGAAGTTTGAGAGAGATCAGGGGGGAAAAAGGGAAATACTTCTTACACAGAATTTGTTCCTCCATGTGAAAAGTTGCAAGGCATAACATAAACAGCCCTTTTTTGGGCGGTGGGAAAAACATCTCTCTCTTTGTGTATATGTGTTCATGAATGTAGATGACATGCAAATAAATAAACCTGAAACAACAGAAATTGGTGAACCATCAAAAAATTTTCACAAACCCTTATGTGTGTGTATATAGTAATAGATAACGTCATAAATTCAGTGACCGTATGATCCAACAGATGTAATATCGTATAATATTAACTCATTAATGTGTAATATTTTCTGTTGATACATGTCACTTGTAGTAAAAGTCACAAAATTTGTTACACATAAAGTTATATAACGTTACAAGTGTAATATTTTCTGTTGATACATGTCACTTGTAGTAAAAGTCACAAAATTTGTTACACATAAAGTTATATAACGTTACAAGTGAATCAACTAATAGTTATATGGATTAAAAAAAATTATTTCATGTATCAGTACAATCTTTGGACTTAAAACCAATCCTTTAATTTAATAGTGATCAATTTTATGTCTTTGTATGAGATCAGTTACTATAAGTTTTTCGAAGGAAAAATCAAATGAATCTCATTAAATTATAATTTTTAGATAATTAATATTAAAAAAAAAAAACTCGTGAACACTTATACGTTACACAAAGTTTTAACTCCTGTCGATGTGGGACTCCCCACGGTCAGTTACTAGGTACTTGCTAACTAGATTCGCTT
The DNA here is from genome assembly GCA_009761775.1 of Ficus carica. Lineage (NCBI taxonomy): Eukaryota > Viridiplantae > Streptophyta > Magnoliopsida > Rosales > Moraceae > Ficus > Ficus carica. The sequence goes on along the minus strand of CM019739.1, from coordinate 14,461,476 downwards.
AGCATAAATACACATCTATGCCATTTAAACTACGAATTAATATGAATAATGAAGAAATAAATAAATAGGAATCTTTTGGGGTCAATTAAAAAACATGATGTGGCGATGTGAGAAGCTGGGTATCAAACACATACAGTACTGGAAAGGAAGATCTGATGGTCGTCAATATTACTAGATATATTGTTAATCGGGGAATTATTTATAATGTGTTGACTATCTTTTCCAAAATAAAGTGACGTCAAACCATCAAATCAGTAGGGGAGAACCATTAGGAAAAGACCATTTGCAATGAGACGATCATTGAGGAGGAATAATCATAGCAAAGCACAAATACCCTTTTTTCCCTTATCTTTTTTCATGTCATCCATGTACACCTAATAAATTGATTCTTTTTCATGACGAATTCGAAATATTATTATTAATTCCTTTACAACAAAAGCTAAAATTAATATTCTTTAGTTTGTGATTCTTTGATGGCTACTACTCATCCTAGTCCCACAATTACTCAAAAGAGCTCAGCCTATATTTTATTCCTAAATAGTTTTGTATACTAAAGGTGCTTTTGGTGTATTGCTTAATAATGAAATTTTTATTTTGGAATTGGTTAATTTTTCAAAAACTAATTATAATTTTGAGTACTCAACCAATTCCAACATAGAAATTTTATTCTAAATTTATGCACCAAACGCACGCTAAGCTAAAAGCATATCTTTAGTTTTCAACTTTTTAAAAGAAAAACTGGGACTTAAAAATTAGTAATAATTTATGATCATTTCCATTACATATATCAAAGTACTGCTATATTTATCATCAAAAAATGTAAAAATAATATTATTCTACTTTATACTCCAATCTATAACATTATTTTTAATGCTATTTTTCTCTTTTTTTCCACCATTATTAAGCTTATTATTAAGCTTTAAAACTCATGAAAGTAATTAACTTTCAATATGTAAATGATTTAAAAGTAAAAAATATTTCAATAACTAGATGAAAAAGTCAAGACATCAATCAATATAGCTCAAATATTAAGTTTGACATCAATTATTTTTGGCGGTAAATATTTACTATCAAGTTTACCATATAACAAAATTTGACATCAAATATTGCACTTCATTATTGGAGAGAGAAAAAAAAAATTAACCTGTGTCAAAACTTACCATTAGAATATTAATTTAACACTTTATTAGAGATGTTAATAAGCTTTGAGTAGAAATGAGAAGATATAACTTACCCTTAGTTATGGAGACTTTCATTGATCTCCATAGTATTGATATTAATTAGCACCCAAATTTAAGCAAATAATTAGCAATATTGCTAACACTTAAATATTTAACGTGTTAGTATATATAAGGATGATACATAGGCTTTTTATGTATTTATTTATTTAAATTCCTTTGCGTTTTCTAAATTTTTCTTGTAGTGGGATGTAGAAAACTATTAGTCGTAGTTGGCTGTAAAGTACTATATAGGGGTGGTTTAATGGAGCAATAAAATATAGGATGTTGATAGTGCGTTTATGAGAAAATAACAAGACCAATGTTGTAACTTGTCAAAAAAAGTGGCTAATATTGAGCCACACCAAGACTTGGAGCCCAAGGCACTCTCTTGTGTCCTTGGGCATTACGAAATCTCTCCCTATATATATATATATGTATATATATGTGCGAATTATTTCATAATTGGCCAACCAATATTTCAATCGATTCATGAGTGGGGTGGTGAGTGCTAGCCAAGCTTCTTTAGTTCAAACAATATAGTTGGTAAGATTGGGTAGCTATATATATGTCTATATAAATATATATGGAGGGAAAATTTTGTTTTGTTTAAGTTTTGGCTTGTGCCACGTCTAATAGAATTCTTAATTATGAATTAGATTTGACAGTCACTCTTTTATATGGTCCTTAATTTTCTCAGTGGAATCTGATCGCCTTCACCCACTCAAAGAAAGAAGGCTATGATTAAGCCAACAACCACGTAATTAGTTTCTATCTCTGTCTTTGTAAATAGTTTTATTTAATTTAGTTTTACATTTCTTCCCAAGTTGATTTTATTTTATATGTTTGTTTATTTTGGTGGTTTAATATTGATACTCGGCAAATTAAGGAGAGAGAATCTGCTTAATTATACTCGCATCACTTAGAATTTTAGATGTTTAGATTTTTACTCACCATTTAATATTATTGTGGCATGTGGAGCATTGGTTTACATTTGCACCAAGATATATAATTATCTAATTTGAGAGTGGCATATTATAAAAGGATACTTCAATTTAGGAAGTATTTGACTGCTTGAGCTAGGTATAAAAGAAAGAGGAGTTATTTTGCTTGTATAAACTGAATTAATGAGACTTAATAGATGAATATATATATATATATATATATATATTTAGGCCTAATATAAATGCTTCTAGCGATCACAAGCATGCATCTACTTATCTATAATATAAAGCACATCAACATCTTAAATACTTCTCAAACAAGCAAAGTAGAAGCTATATATAAATATATAATTACCACGCTGAGTTTGTACTTAGGCTAGCCATATACAAGGAACGTGCGAAACTGATTAGATGCACGATCAATTCAAGGAGTACTAGCTAGCTAGTTTGCCCATAACTGATTAGGCAATCATAAATTAAACCACGCATATAGTTAATTAGTAAGTAATAATATCAATTCTCATAGTTCCAATATTAATTTATCTTCATCATCTGGGGGTCTCGTTCCTACAGGACGAAACTTCTAGAAGCTTTCTTGAGTCCTTCACGGCTTCTCCTCATTGTCGCCGTCTTCCTCTGGCAGCTTGACGGCGGTGTAAGCTGCCGCCCCGCAAAGCGCTCCGAGGACCGGAGCAGTCAGATAGATCCATATTGCTTTGAAGTTGTGTGCAGCCACAGCTGGCCCTAGCGTCCTCACAGGGTTCATTGAAGCTCCTGTTCTTGGCCTAAAAATATACCAAAAGGGTTCCAAGAGAGTAAAACTGGATAAGTACATCTCTTTTCCTTCTATAATTATATTAGCACTTTAGTAATTAATTATTAGTACTCAATTCTTCATTTGCATTAAGTAAAACCAATCCATGCATATATCAAGTTTATCATATTTATATATATATATATGTATGTATTTATATGCATGCATGCATATGTAATGCATCATATAAGTCGGATGATCAAAAGGATAAGATTCTGATCAAAAGAAGGTCGAAGTTCCGATCGACAAACCCTGCAACGAAATTGTTGAGCATCACAGTTGCTCCTACAGCGATTCCCGCCAACTCTCCAACCTTTAGTACAAGGTAAAAAAAATTATTTGGTCACACAAACATTTTTTAAAATTAATTTATCAATAATTTTTCTTTTAGTTAGACAGTGACTAGGGATTTAATTTCTTCTAGTCCTTACTGCTCTTGTATCGGTGGCGACGGCGGTGGTGACAAACATTAGAACGAAGGTAACAATAAACTCCATAGCAAAAGCTTGGCCATAATCCACGGTAGGAACCGTGACACCTCCTGATCCAGTTATCGGATGCAAAACCACCTTCAATGCATAGGATGCGCAGAGAGAAGCCGAAACTTGTGCTCCGATGTAGATCGGCACCTGCGAATTCACGAAATATATTGTCAGTCCAAGGGAACTTGTGTACGTAGACCATTAATGTGTTACAAGTGCTGTTTAGGTTTAAGAATATTATGTATAACTATATTTGTATTGTTACATGTTTCCATGGGAAATGCTTTAGGGCAGCGAAGGCGATGGTGACGGCGGGGTTAAGATGGGCCCCAGAAATGTGGCCGGTCGAGAAGATGATTATCATGACGAGAAGGCCAGTGGCGACGGCGACGACGGTGAGGGTGGTGGGCTCTCGTGTGTTCGGGTTCATAATGGCTATGGCTGCTGCGAAAAAGATGAGTAATAGTGTGCCTATGAACTCAGCTCCCACCTGGAAGTTTTTTCCACACACATGTATATATACACATATATATCCACACGCATGAAACAATAATCAGCAGCAAAATACAAACCCCATAATTAATAATTTGAAACGTGTGTAGCATATGGGATAAAATAAAAACATTTGAGCATATAATAACAACATATAACTCAGTGTCGGATTTTGACTTATTTGATTTCTTTTTTGGTATATAACTTTGTTGTTTGTCCCATTAGTATATCTTAATATGTTTTATTTTACCCGATAAAATTTGATTGTCCCATTAGTACATCTTAATATGTTTTATTTTGCCCGATAAAATTATGTCCATAATATATATACCTGATAAAAATATGAAACTCAAAAATGTTAATTTATCCATATTCCGTGACAAATTACTCACTACATGAGAAAAATGGTTTAACAAGAATTTATATTATATATGGAGTGCATGATATGTATGTGTATATATATGTGTGTGTGCATATGTTTATATCTGATAAATATATATATATATATATATATTGTATACCTTTCTTGCAAGGGAAACAGCAGGAGGAGATGGGCGGGAGCGAGAGTCGGGTTTGTGGCATTCACCTTGTTCCTGCATGGCCAATTCAAGGCCAAAGCAGTCGATGCTCTTGAGCAGGGATTTCCTATTACTCCTCCGGTCTTGCCTCATGAACCCGCCACCATCGGTACCGGCAGACACCGGAATTGTCGGAGCACCGACATGAAGACTATGACTAGGTATATTTGCAGGTGTAGTACTTATTCCATTTTTAGTACTTGCATAACCAACTTTCTCATTTTGATCCATTTTCTTCTGTAAAACGGAAGCGACAAAAACGAAAAAAAAAGAAAAAAAGAAAAAGTGAAATTACAACTATAGTATAGTAACTAAAAAGGAACAAGGCAAAAGCTGTGAATTATCTAGAGTTTAACTAAACTATCCTAGCTTTAGATAGATTTTTTTTTTTTAATTTTATTTTTAGAGCTATGATCTTTTGAAGAGTGTAGTTAGAGATCTGCAGTATTTATAGGCTAAGAATTCAATGGGGTTGATATAATATGGAGTGTGTTATATATATATATATATATATATATATATATAAATCCCAACAAAAGTACAGAGAGAGAGTCAAGGTTAGTGGTGGCAACTATACGTGCTCGAGACCTAATGGAAAAGAAAGTGGTTTCTGTATATAAATAGTACTAGTACTATAGGAATTAGTGGAGAGTGGGGTGCATATATATATATATATATATATGTAATTTATTAGTTGACGATGAAGACTTTGCATTTAAACAATGGGTTTAAGAATTGCACTTTTTGACATGATAAGTGAGAAAAACGAAAACACGACATGTGCCGTGGCTTTTTTCATCAATATGTCTTTGCCCTTTAGCTTTTAAAAAAACAAAAAAATTTACATATATTTAAAGAAAAAAGCGAAACCTCCAATAAGGAGGTTAAGAAGCATGAAGAAAGAAACTTATAATAATATATTTGACAAATATATATATACTTAAGTTTATGTAGGAAACAAATAAAACTATTAATCAAATTAAAATGATTTCTTTAATATTTAAAGAAGGTTCTAAAAGGTTCTTTGACTCTTTGTTGCTCCACTATCTCTTATATACACATGTCGGGTTCATCAAAATAGAAAGATATCAGGAAAGGAAAAAAAAAAAAAAAATTGTGAACTCGAGCGATGACCTTGATCAATAATTGAGTTCAGGCCAGTAATATACTGCCACTTGCTTAAATGTTTACACACACATATATCTATATATATATTTATATGTATGAATAGTGTTTTATATTGTGGAAAGATCGTATGTGTGACGTAAGAAAACAAATAAGAATTAGCAATTAACCTGGAGGTAAAATGTTAGGAGCTTTTTTTTCACTGAACCAGATCAATTATATGTGGTCCTAGTACTTTGTGAAATTGTGTGGTCGGTAAAAATTCTAATAATTTCCACCACATGATCTCATGAAAGCCAAATCTAATCTCTCTTAGTGGTGCAGTTCGGGAATTTTTTTTTTTTAATAAACTTTTTTTGTGTTCGAACGCTTTCATATTTTTGTGTACCATGTTTCTTCATCGGACTAATCATTAAAGCTTTTACCTTAATATAAAGACTCATAAAGTCAAAAGATGTTTGTTAAAAGTATTAGATTTAATGAATACTTATATAGTTGACAATAATTTGATATAAATATATATATACCAACTGGTGAGTAACTTAAAACTTTGAACAGACGTTTTTCTAGCCACATATGTGTGTGTGTGTATTAAGTTAACGTGTATATCATTATGTATATAAATATATGCATAAGTAATTTGATTGATGAGTTTTTGGTTTGGTAATTTAGGTGTTTACCTACATGGTAAAAAGGGGTGTATTTTTACTTTAGGTAAATTGATCAGTTTTGTAATCTTCTGTGTTTGATTAATGGAATATTCTCATCCCGTGGACGTAGGTAAATTTGCTGAACCACGTAAGTCTTGTGTTGTATTTCTCTACTTTATTTTCTTCTCTTCTGTTTGTTTTTACATTCTACGTGCATATATATAGGTATGTATAATAATACTACTGCATGCTTAATACATATTGATTAGAATTAAAGAGAGATCCTGATCATGTAAAGAGTAGTAAATTAATTTACATATACCCACGTGATATAATAGATAGATAATTAAACCACCACAAATAGTTTAGGTTTATTTATCACAATAACAAATTACTTTTGTTGAAAAGAAGCTCTAAATATCAGCACATAAACTAAAAAGATTCATTTTTTTTTAAAAAGAAATAAGACTAATTATTCATTTCAATTTTTTTCAGTAAGCTATATATGTTCAATTAAAAAAGGCAGATGATGATGAAAAATGAAACTGTCAGAACATTAATGAATGAACAGTTTTTAGATGAAAAAAAAATTATAATAAAAGGAACCTGAAAAATGATCATGATCATGACTTCAACGCCGTCATATCAAAACTTCTTATTAACAAGTTAATTTCGGCCATTAATTTTTTCTGATAGAAGCAAATACGAGAGAGACACATACCTTGTTCAAAATGGCTTGAAAAAATTGCAGATATCAGAAATTAATTAACTCCAAATATTATTTGTCTGATCTTAAGCTCAAAATTGCAGATCGTATGCTCAATACTCTCTACTCTTTAGAACTGCAAATGATTATCAATATTGGCATGTAATTTTGAAAGTTTGCTCGCAGTAATGTACAATTATTTTTATGTAGTCCGTGTGGCTATATATATATATATATCTCAACATATTTTTCTTTATTCCTTTTTTTTTTTTCCCCATAAAAATACCCTGTTGGATTCTTATAGAACACAGATCATATGTCACGTTTCGTTGTAAATCTTAACAAACACTCTTTCTTTGATAGCGTCCTCGATTGATATAATATTCTATGTATGTACTGCAGTGACGGAACCAGTATTTATTGGTAGAGAGGCTAAAATTTTTTTTTCCGATCAAATAATTAGACACATTGATATTTATGTTTTTAATAAATTATTTTATTTCTTAAAATCCAAATTGTTTGTCCAAAATAATAAGTGGTTGTATTTACGCCCATAATATTGATAAATATCCTCATCTAATACATGTTATCTAATATAAACATAAAAATACAATCATGAAAACAAACATATCAAGAAAAAATAAATAAAAATAATAATAATATAAAAAACCACAGAGATTCAATTTTAAATTCTAAAAAAAAAAGGGAAAAAAGGCATAATACTAATGAAATTAAAAAATAAAAATAAATATTTCAATAGTTGGCTCTTCAAGAGACATATTTCTTTTATCTTTTATATCACTTGAATCCTCAATTGAAAATTTTCATGTAGTTATAAAAATTTCTTAAGAAGAGAAATTGATGAAGAGCAATTTAGAGTTTAGATTTTAGAACAATTTAAAACAATTTCTTAGGATTTTTTTTAAAATATTATTTTCATTTATAGTTAATGTGGTGTGTGTTTTTTTAATTATTTTATAAAATATTTATTTTTATTTATAGGTATGTGGGTGTATGAGTATTCTTAATGGTTTTAAAGTAATTTTCTTGTAGGGTAAAATACATTAAAAATCTTTATTGATTTTGTGGGGATATTAATTATCATTATTGTGGGTGCAAATAAAATCTCCGTAAAATATTTAAGGAGTGTCAAGACTATTTTATATACATATCTACTATATTAAAATAAAAAAACCCTACTATATTAAAATTAAAAAAAAAAAAAAAAACCTACTATATTAATATTAAAAAAAAGATAAAGATAAAGATAAAAAAAAAAAGTTAGGGGGGCCATGGCCTCCCCAGCCAACTTACGTTATTTTCATCATATATACAACTTGCGATAAGGATTTCGGAATATCAAATTAGAGAAACTGAATATTTTTCATCTTGTTAAGAACTTTATGTAAATATATATAATAGAAAAAAGAAAAGAAAAGTTGTCAATAGAGACATTAGAATTTTGGAACCTTTAAAAAAAAAAAAAAAGAATTTTGGACCAGGAACTTTATAAAGCCAATGGAATAGGCATATTGGCTTGTGAAGAGAAAGAAATGAAATTACAATATCAATGGACAACATTGATAAGGGATGAAAGAGTACACGTCTTTTTTATTACCCACCCTTCCTTTTTGTACGTCTCTACAACAACCATTAACATTTATCAGAAGTTAAAGTTTGTGTATATACATATTTATATACACACACATATATATATACTTATATTAAAAACAAGAACACCAAAACAAAGGTAGCTTAGAGTCGCATCCTTGTAGTTCTTCACCATTAAAAGTTGGAAGGTCAAGAAAGAAAGGAAGGAAGAAAGAAGAAAGAGGATCAAGATAGAGGGGATCGGACAAGGTCAGGAAAACAGTAAATATGTGTATATGTTTATATTATATATGTAAAAATTTGATTCGTGCGGATTCTTCCGCTCGATCTCGGCAAAATTGTCATATATGAAATTGAGCATAATTTTACATTGCAGATCCCTTTCGTGAAGAAGAAGACTTCCATGAGATCAAATACAATTGGAATTGATGCATGGTGAAACTTGTGTATTTGGGACCTCATACGTGCAAATATAAAAGCATTTACGTCAAGTTGAATTAAAAAAATTATCACAGATCATGAATCAGTCATTAGTACTGTAGTTTCCTGTTCTGAAATTATAACTTAGTTAGTGATTTAATTGCAGAATTAACGCAATTTTTGAATCCGTTACTAAAATGAAAAAAAAAATTCAATATTTGATACCTATAAAAGAAGAACGATGCATGTGTCTTACAAATCTGATGATGAACAATGTTATTACTTATGTGAAACATCAAAATCAATATGGAACACAAATCAAACGTTGGAAAAGATCACGAAACAGTAAGATATCGATAGTCATACCGGCCGAGCACAAATTCCTTTTTGTTTTTGTTGTATTTTTCCTTTCATGCGATAAATCATTATCGTCTAGACCTTCCTCATAAATCTCTATTCCAACCAACTCATTTATTTATTTATTTACTTCTTTTTTTCCCCTCCTGATATGACCAACTCTAAATTTCAAATAAATGATATGTTGAGGAATTATAAAACTCTAAATCGAATACAACTTTGGGAAGAGTGTTTTTCTCGAAAATAATTTTTTGCTCAACTTTTAAAGAACATTATATGCAGTAGTACTAACAAGATGCACTTTATAAGCTTCAACCATGCCTTGGCCTTTCTAAATTCCTTTCTTAGTTTTTTTTAAAGAAAGTTTTAATAATGTAGGCTTTGGATCGAGTTTGGACAACGACATTGCATATTGTCCAAAAAGATATTTTTGAAAGCCAAACAAGTTAGGATCCATAAGAGCATCTAACATTGTCTTCAATACATGTATCAGCAGCCCACAGATGCCAATATCCTTTTCTTATCATATAATAATAATATATAGTCCATGCGCAAGTGTGTGGAACTAAATTTATTACTACTGATGAAACACTAGCTCACACATGATAATATATATACAAGTTGGTGAGCATGTGTTATGCACGTGCGGACGCAAACAAATAAAAAAAAAAAAAAAAAAAAAAAACAAGTGACCTGAAAATTAAAGAAAAAAATGAAAGAAAGACCAAAAATATATAAAGACTAAAATGAAAAAAAAAATGACCAATACGGAAAAAAAGACAAAAATTTCGATTAAAAAAATAAAAAAATAAAGGGGAAAAACTGCACAGCAATATATAATTAGATATATATATATATAATGTATGTAAAGTACTAGGAATTTACGTAAATTTTTCTTATTCATCATTTTGCACGTGTAATCCGCGCGTTCGTAACTGCTCACGGGTCAATAATGACGAAAAGGGCACTTGTCACCAGCAGTCATAAACTAATGATTTATCGTTATATACATAGACGAAGGGAGAGAGAGAGAGACCGGGGGGGGGGGGGGGGGGGGGGGGGGGGGGGGGGGGGGGGGGGGGGTTTGAGTTTTTAAAATATAGCCCATGATTATAGCACTGCATCTACATTACATATGTTGAAAAAGTATTGTTTATGTGAGAGGGAAAGGGATAAATCGGTGATTGCAAAGAAGTAGAGATTGTGATTTTAAGATCTTGAGATAAATTGACGAAATTTAATAACATGTTAAGAGATAAAATTGTTTCAAAAAAAAGTGCCTATAAACTTCGTTTTCGAAAGGAAAGGGTTTCAAGATGTATAGATAAATTCAAATTTAGTTTATCATACGTTTAGAACACGGGTTTGAGAGATAACTTTTATATTGAAATTGGTTGATTTTTAAAAATTAGTTATATAGATGATAGATTAGGGGACATATGATGAGAAACTCTAGAATCTAAGATCCACAATGAAGAAGATATACCTAAATGACTAGAGGATGACAAACTATATAAGAGAAGGCATACTTAGCTTATGGCTGTGTGGCAAGAAATTTATGAAACTGCTCAAACATAAATGGATCTAATGACGGTGCAACCATTGTAGGATTTGGTTGAGGTGGTCTGTATGTCCACTGTTGATTACCAAATTTCGAAGAAGGATGAGGCAATAATCACCAAACAAGAAATAACAATACTGTGATACGAAATCAAACTAAAAAACAATCAAGACGTGTGGAAACGAGCAAATAGAAGTAGATAGCAATTGTACGGACGATCCAGAAAAAACGACGCTCTTGTACAGACGCTGTACGGACGACGGCGGTTGTATGGATAGCGGTTGCCCCCTAGAAGAAATCAACGAGGAATTCGTTAGCAAAGCTTTTGCAAAAAACAAACATCTTTCAACAAGATTAACAAAATTCATAAGATGGTGGCTCTGATATCATGTAGAAAACCAATAACCAATTTAGGAACAAGAGAAAGTTAGGATTTTTTATTCCAATCAATGAATCAAAATAATACATCAAGAGAGATTTATATAGGCTAACTTGAAAAATATATAAAAAAAGACTAATATATGCTTAACTATTGAAAAAAAGGAAACATAATAATAATAGAAAATAAGTAATAAATAAATATAAAACTATATAATTTATGATAGTCGTGATATTGGAACAGGAATCCGATTCCAATCTTTTCAGACTTTATAAAATTTCATGTTGGAGTTGTGGGCCGGGTTCGTTATGTTCATGAATAATGTCACAGAGTCAAATGTGAATTTTCCAGACGACTTGCGGGGACAAAACCAACCGCGTTATAGAAAAATATCACCCAATCAGTTTGGAACGTTTTGAGAATGATTTTATTTTAAATATATAATAAAAATGAAAATATTTTAGTAATGTCTTTAAGATATATATTTTTTAAATTATGTTTCATTGTGTTTTTAGAGAAATTGGTTTCAATATAAGAAAAAATAAACTGTATTTAGATATGTTTCTGAATATATTTGTCAGGTGTGTAATCTTTAGAAAATGAAACGAAAATAAGAAACCAATTTTATATTATTTTCTCATTTCTTAACAAAAAATAAAAACAAAATTTTTTTTCGATTTTGTTTTCTAACTTTATGCAAAATAAATACCGTTTTAAAATTATTTGCAAAACATATTTATTGAAAACAGTGAGTTTTTTTTTTTTCCCCTTAAAACATTTTAAATGTTAGAACAGCTTCCATTGAGTCTTTGCACCTATCCTTTTTTATTATCGCCTTCTAAACCCTTGTTTGTTTTCAGAAAACCGGATTTGGCTCAGGATTGCCCATTTTTAATTCCAGGGTTTCTCTGAATTTGAAAGTTATCACTTGGTAGGTTTCCATACCAACGCTCAATTCAATTCAATTAAGTCCGTAGCGTCTACCAATTTCGCCATATCCCCCCTTTTGGTCTACCGGTCTGTTAGGATGCCTCAGCTGCATACATCACTGCACTTCCACTTGACACTTATCGTAATAATAAACGGCTCGTCTCGCCGTGACCTTCTCTTGAATTCTCAAAACTTCGGGCCATTGCTTTTTTCTTTGGGAAATTAATGGTGAGAGGGGAGATGGTTAATTCAAGGGACTACTTGATTCACTTCTTGTCTTGCTTTTGTGTCTAGGATTTTATTATTATTTTACAAAGCATTTCAACAATCTCTTTAAATATATGATAATCAAGGTCAAATAGTCTAGCAGCATTTTCATATTTAAGTTAAAGAAAGATTAATGTAAGAGTTGGTCTTGGTCTAGCAATCTCTTAACCGGCCGTTATCACATTAATTAAGGATTATTTTCATATATGTCTTAAGGTCACTTTCAACTTTAAATTTAACTTCAATTTACTTTTTTTTTAATGTAAATTTCAATTAAAATGCATGGAAAAAATAAGAGAATTAAAATTTTTACTAGCCCATTATGTTAGAATTTAAATTAAAAACAAAACAAACAGAAAAATGCCACATGATTGCCCTTAACTCTTTTTTTTTTTTTTTTCATTTATTTTTTTAACTGAAATTCTGATAAAAATGATAAAGTGGGGGTTAAATTCAAAGTCTAATGGAGAAAGTGAAAATTTTTAAAATGCAAGAATAAAATAGAAGTGACCCTAGGGATATATATATATATATAAATTTATATATATGTATATCAGCATAATATATATTGCTATAATTTCTAACCCAAATCATGGCTTACTATATATATATATATATATATAATATCTATATATATATATAATAACTATAATTCTAACCCAAATCATGGCGTATTATAAATATATATATATATATATATATATGTAGTGATATCGCCCACGAATTTGGGAGTTGACGAGAAGAATAGTTGATTATAACAAAGGGATAAACATGAACAGTGGGCGGCTGTAGACTGCTGTGCTTTGGTGTGGGTGGAATAATATCAGCCCATGACACTTTGAGCGGATGATACAGTACCACACTCTATATATATATATATACATATATATTTATGTATATACTCACACATGTATATATAGGACATGTCAAAACGAATCTTTCATATATTTCTTAGTTTTTGTGTTTGGATTGAGCTGCAGACTCCCACCTTTTTTTTTTCCCCCATTTCCACGATTTTATAGGGATAGAATGCTTTGCAATATTTTGTCAAATTTAAAATGATTTGTTTCATGAGTTATAAATTGACACCATGTGTGTGTTCCTATTGCACTCGATGATCGAGTTGAAGAAATCATTGCCATTGTTAATGCATACGGTAAGCTTAAGTGTCATATTCTACTGATGTCACACTCAAGAGCTACACGCATATCTGTTCATTCGTTCACTCACTCACTACTAGCTAGTGTGTGTGTATGTGTATATGTATATGTATATATAGGTAGAAATCAAAATTGTCTTGAAAGAAAAAGACACGAAAATTATTAATCCTTTTATGAGAGCCAAAAAGATCAATATTAGTACTAAGTAATTAAGAATATCGTTATACTCAAGTTCATAGGATTTTCACATTACTAATACTAACTTGTTCAAAGTACAAAATTAAGTTTTTTCCCCCCTTTTTGGAGATTTGTATACACATTGTGTTTATTAACTTTAAATGGGTTCAGAAAGAGTTTTTATATATAACTTATCTTGAGTTACTATTTATAATACACTTTCTGATATATGGACAGCAGTGTCCTTTGAATAATATTTTTTAAAAATAAGGAGATTCAAAATATGTATCTTATAATAAAATCAAGTGTAATATCACTGTTAAATTCTATATGTAATCTCTAACAATTATTATAATAATGACAAATTAATACACGATTTAGTTTTCCAATGTTACTACTTTTTCTCTTGGACATATATGGAGCTTGAACAATGGAATTACTAATTCGATAAGCCCCTATAATATATATGCATAAAACAACCATTGTAACAAAAAAAAAAAAAGGAAAAAAAATAATTAAAAGAGGGATAGTAAAAGAGCCCCACCAGAAAATTATATTGCTAACTTATCTAAGTCGAATATATCGCTATACTTCAGTTATAAAAAAGGGGGGGGGGGGGGGGGGGAGAGAGAGAGAGAGTGTGTATATTGTTATAGTTCAAGTCACAGGAGTAAAAATTTGGGAATTATAAGCTGTCAAAACTCGGGTAAATGGGTCAAAAACCAAAAGAAAAAGAAAGGATTATTCTCCCAATGACTCAAAATTTTAGGAATTATTTTCATTTTTCCTTTTAAATTTAAAAAAATTTTACTATACAACTTCAAAATTTATATTTGTTTCGTTTTACTCCTTCTATTTCATTTTTTGTCCAAAGACACAGAAAACATCACATGCACTCACATAGGGTGTTCATGAAGGCGCAATCGTAAATTTTCTTCTCTTAATTGGCATTTCACATTAGGTTTCAAAGATGAGCATTATTTTCAATATATATATATATATATATATGTGTGTGTGTGTGTATATATATATATATATTTTTGAAAAGAATCCTCTGAAAACAAGAATATGGATGCAAATGCAAATGCAAATAAAAATTGCATCCAAATATCAATCTTTCGTCTTCAATTGATAGAGGACTTTTTTTCCTTGAGGAATTTCGAGCTTGTAGCTTCATAGAGAAAAATATTTTCATTGTCACGGAGCCCCAACCCAATGCTCAACAAACAAATACATGTGCTTAACTTTCTTTGGTTAAAATCAAGTTTAATCTTTGACAAATAGCAATTAGAGGTTGATTATTATGAAATTATTGTTAAAATTTGAATATTGTAGCAAAATTTACGATTTCACCTCCTAAAACTCCACATGTGAGCGCACATAGTTTTTTTCCATCTTTTTTGGACAGAAGATGAAACGGAGGGGGCAAATTGTAATAAATACAAAGTTTGGAGGGATACGCTGAAAAATTTTAAAAGTTCAAGAAACTAAAGTGATAATAATCCCAAAATTCAGGGGTGCTAGTGCAAATATTAAAAAATCGATGTTTTATTGCCAGCTCAGATTTCCCTCAGGTGGGGCCTACATTCCATGTGTCGAAATATAATTCGCTGCTAAGCCTAAAATTAAAGAAACTCTGACTAACAAGCGTAAAAATACCTCAACTTTTTGACTATGCCCGGAGCTCCTGAACTCTTACAAATCCCCTAAACCCAGGACTTCATAAGTCCTTTGAAAAGCCCCCTGTTCATTGGTCTAAGTTTGACTAGCCTAGTCCACGCAATCATAATTTGCCATGTGTCTCCCACTCTAGACCCGGGTCAACATGAAGACCCGACAAGGTCCCGATCGGATCCATCTTCTTCCCCAAACGACGCTGACGACCCATTTCAGACTTCAGACACACACTGTCTCTCCTCTGTCTCTCTCTCGCGGTCACTCCGCTCGGTCACTCTTTCTCTCTAGAGTAAGTTTCCTGGTTCCTGTTTCCTTCTCTTTCTAGAATGTGGAACCATTTTGCTCTAAACCTGAAGGAATTTTTTTCGAAATTTTTGAGTTTTGCGATCACTTGTACGGTACCGATGCATGTGCGTAATCTGTGTGTAGTTTATTGTGTGCATAAATTTTCAGAGCATTTAAGGAAGTTAAATGTTATTTGTCTCTTCTCAGAATCGCGATTAACTTGTATTTTTCTATCCCGAAATTTGTTTTCGCGATTGAATGATGTGCTTGTTTGGATAATGGGAAATTCGGGGGTGTGAAAATGTGTTAAAGAGGCTTAAAGCTGAAGGTAAATCTTCTGTTTTTAGGAGAATAATCTATTTCTTATTCTGGAAATAAAATCGTTTTGCATTGTTTTCGGAACATGAGTTTTCTTCGGCTTTTGTTTTGTTTTTTGTTTTTGCTTTTGTTGGTAAAGCTAAAGAAGGCTCTGTTTCATGCGTGTACTGGGTTTCAACCTTTAGGGTGTATAAATGTCGATGAACATTTGGGTGCTGGAAGTTGGGACTTACTTCGCTGTCTCAAAGAAATGGTGTAATTTTTCCCTAAAAATGAAAAAAGAAGAAAAAAAATTGGTGTTTTTCTGAGTGAGTATCAGTAGCCATGTTATATTTTCTGCAAATAGTCATTTCATGGAGATGAATGATGATGATGTGTTAGTATGTGTCAAGGTTTGCATGTTCTTTTCGTTACAGATATAGTTTTGAGTCGAATATTTTGCTCTTTTGGGATTTTAATTGAATTTTCTGAATCATGTTACTGTTTGCTCTGCAATTTTAATCGTAATTTGTAATTCATTTTCGTAATGTTGATATTGAATTCAGATCCGATGGACTACAGCTCTGATGATGAATCAGATATCAGTGACTCCGAAATTAACGACTATGCCGAGAAGCCGTATGAGCAATTAAGGGACGGGACGTACAGAGTAAGGGGGCTCAATGGTATCCTTAAGTGTCCCTTTTGTGCTGGGAAGAAGAAGCAAGATTACAAGTTTAAGGACTTGCTACAACATGCTTCCGGAGTTGCCAAAGGTTCTGCTAACAGAAGCGCAAAACAGAAGGCAAACCACCTTGCCTTGGCAAAGTACTTGGAGGTTGATCTAGCTAGTGAAGCAGCTCAGGCCCAGCTTCCCGTTGTCCCAAGGCCTGTCTCGCAACATCCAGAGCAAGACAATCTTTATGTGTGGCCTTGGACGGGGATTATTGTAAACATAGCGACGGGAGGAACTGGTGGATCAAGCTTCCCCGATTCTCGTCACTGGCTGGACAAGTTTGCCAAGTACAAACCTAAAAGAGTAGAGACTTTTTGGAATGGGAAAGACCTAACTTCAGAGGCCATCATAGAATTTGAAGGGGATTGGAATGGTTTTATGTATGCGACTCAGTTTGAAAAGACGTTGGAAAGCGACGGTCGAAGCAAAAAGAGTTGGAAGGATGCACTAGAAACACGTCGCGGCTCAAGTATCTATGGTTGGTGTGCACGTGCTGATGACTACAATTCCCAGGGGCCAATAGGGGAGTACCTCCGTCAGAAAGGAAAGCTGACAACAATATCCGATATTGACCGTGAAGCAGCTCAAAACAAGAATATTGTTGTGGCAAACTTGGCGAACAAAATTGACATGACAAATGAAAACTTGGATGAACTTCAGTACAAGTACAATGAGAAGACGATGTCTTTGAGTAGGATGCTTGAAGAGAAGGATAGGCTACACCTAGCTTTCGTTGAAGGTTTTCATCTCTCTTCTCTTTATTCTTGCATTCATTTACAGTCTAGACTCCAGAGGCATGTGATAATATCACCTTTGTACGCCGCAACGGACCTTAGACGGCATTTGCATTCATCTTAGACTCTCAACTCTCATCCTGTGACACAGCTCTTGATATATAAGATACGAGCATATCCCAATAGAAATGTTGTTTAATTTTATTTTGTGACTGATTATATATTACTGATGCAAATTTTTATGCTTATTGATCAGAATCAAGGAAGATGCAGCGTATTGCTCGTGAGAACGTCCAGAAAGTTTTAGAAGAACAGGAAAAATTGAGCTATGACTTAGAGAAAAAGAAAAAGAAAATTGATTTCTGGAGCAAGGAACTAAACAAACGCGAAGCACAGACTGAGCGGGAAAGGGCACAACTTGACGACGAGAAACAAAAGGTGGCATTTGTGGAATCGCTACGAGTCTTTTTTTGCACTTTACTAGCGACCTACTTAACACTCTTCCTTTTGGTGGTGGTATTTTTTTGGATGTCATAGTTCTTGCTTAGTCATCGTTTTTTTCCACCGATTCCTGATTGAAATTTGAATATAAACATTGATACGGTTCTTCTTCCAAATAATTGCATGCCTATCTATTGCATTCTGGATGCACACAGATGCATATTTTTCATGTCAATCCTTTACTTCCATAGATGAAATAAAGGTGCTGATGGTTTTTTCGCTTTGATTTTTTTCTTTTTAAGAAAGAAATATCAACTTACCTGCCAGCTTTAGCAGGAGTATTTTAGAGTGATTTAATTGTTTGTTTCCAATGATTTCTTATGCTTGGAACTGATTTTTTTCCGCCTTCTAGAACTATGTGATAAATAGTTCTCTTGAGTTGGCTTCATTGGAGCAAAAAAAGGCTGGCGAGAACGTCTGCAGGCTGGTTGAAGAGCAAAAGGTCAGCTACTTATACCTTGTAATGATGGTGTCTCTAATTCATTGTTTTGTTACTGTTTTTTGTACTGGCACTACTTAGTATTCCATTTCATATTTTCAGAGGGAGAAAGAAGAAGCCTTGAATAAGATTCTTCAGTTAGAGAAGCAGCTGGATGCCAAGCAGAAGTTGGAAATGGAAATCGTAGAGTTAAGAGGGAAGCTTCAGGTGATGAAACATCTTGGAAATGAAGATGATGAAGCAGTTCAGACGAAGATGAAAGAAATGAATGACGAGTTAGAGGAAAAAATTGAGAATCTGGAGGATTTGGAGTCTCTGAATCAAACTCTTCTGGCTAAAGAGCGTGAGACCAATGATGAGTTACAAGAAGCTCGCAAAGCATTGATAGAAGTAAGTCCTTTATTACTTGTTGACTATCTTAACTTAGCGAATGTTTCTAGCATCTGAATGCACCGTGCAAGAAATGCCTTAATGTTGGATATGCCTTTTTAATAGGAGTTAGTGATCACCAAATATTTCAGCGGAAAAGAAAATCAGTAAAAGATTGCCCCATCATGGACAGACGATTATGATAGTCCAAAGTGCATTACATTACTTTTCAGGAACTGCAAAAAATGTCATTTTATTTTTATTTATTGTCATTATCATTATTGTTGGCGCAAAGTCTCGTACACCATGGTTATAAAAAAAAAAAATATATATATATATATATATATAAATGATTTATGCATAGTAGTGTTTCACTGCCATAGACCACAGAACAACCTCAACCTCCAAGATGCAGACGTACTTCATATGATAAATAAAGTATTACCAATGTCCAATGTGGTCATGAATGACGAGAGTTTTTGTTTTTCTTTCTTTTCTTAGGGTTTGCCTGAGTTATTGAACGAAAAAACTAATATTCAAATAAAGAGAATGGGGGATCTGGATCAGAAGCCCTTTGTCAATGCATGCAAGCAACAATATCCTCCTGGGGAAGCAGAACTGCAGGGCTCCACTCTATGCTCCTCGTGGCTGGAAAAACTGAAAGATCCAAGTTGGCATCCGCTGAAGGTGGTTAATATTGATGGGAATCACCAGGTATGTCCTTTGATTAAATTGATTTTTAACATGTAGAATGCTGCGCTAAAGCTATGTTGGAGTCTGTTCAATAACTAGTTACCGCTAGCCATGTGCGTAAATACTACACGCATTTTCTTCAGTTTCTATGTTTCTTTCGTCAGTATAATTGAGAATGGGCCATGATTTCATTGGAAATTTTTGATGGATTTTTTTCTGTTTTTATCATGCTGTTGAGTTTTATTTGGAACGGAGGGAGGTTTCATGTCTCTGATGTTATATTACTTGCAATGCAGGAAATAATAGATGAGGATGATGAGCAGCTGAAAAATCTCAAGGAGGAGTGGGGAGATGAGGTATATACCGCAGTTGTCACCGCCTCTTAAAGAAATTAACGAGTATAATCCCAGTGGAAGATACATTATTCCCGAACTTTGGAACTTCAAAGAAGGAAGAAAAGCTACCTTGAAGGAAGTAATTGCTTTTATTCTGATGAGTGTCAAGAAACTCAAGCGCAAGAGAACATAATGAAGGTCAGTTAATTATCCAACTCACAGAAAAAATTATCTTAAGGTTTCATGAACCTATAGAGCTTATTCTCGAGATCTCGGTGGTAGGGAATGTTGAGAGAAACCGGAACTTGTGGCAGGGGAGGTGTGCTGAAGTGCAAGCAATTCAAGAGACCGATTTAACTCGCTAACGGAGCTTTTCTTTTTGTTCAATCATATTTGTGTTCTGAATCTTATGCTATGCAATGTGGATTTATGGCAAGGGAAACATGTTTATGTTGCATTTTCTTGTCTTCTGGCTTGTTGCGAACCTCGACTTTGGCAAAGTTTTCTTGCTGCTTTTTCCGGAGCTTTATATGTATGACATTTTCTTTCAGCACTAGTTTCAGATTGCTTTTTCTATTTTCCATTTATTAATTTAGGAATTTTCTACCTTAAAACTATTGGATTGAATTTTTACGATGATGAAAGTTTCTTCTGATACACCAGACGGGCGTGCAAATCAGCTATTAGATTCTTATCAACCAACATATTTTAGAATTTGGGTAACAAAAAATAAATAAAAAGAAAAAACTTTTAGCAAGGAGAGTTTTTTTTTTTTTTTTGGCTCTAATTAGCTTAAACTGTTTTGACGGTTGGATGACCGCAAGGCTGAATCCATTTCCTCCTGATAAATATCTAGGATCTACTCTCCAAAGCGCGGCCACGTGCACTCATCGTGTACTCTTATAAAAATATGGTATTCTTACGTTATTTGTGTGTATGTAAATTGAAGGTGTGTGTTATAAAACTTTTAAAAAAAAATCCAACAGGTTTTAAAATATACAAAGTAAACAATTTATTTTAAAATTTTAAAAAATAATATTTAGTTCTTTCTTTAAAAATATTTTTCAGTTCTTTCTCTTGTAATTTTTATAGTAAAACCGTAAAAGGCTTTTTAAATAAAAAAAAAATACTAACGTGCTAAAACAAGGAAATATGCTCTTGCTTTATCATTAGCATTATTCGTTGTTGAAATTGAGAGCTAGAGATTCGAAAATCGAACTCTATTAATAATTTGATGTGAAGTTATAGTTACATTATGTCTGTAATTGCAAACTTTTACTTTAAACTAGTCAAAAAGAAAAAATGAAAACAAAAAATGCTAATTTAGATAAGAACAACGTGCTAAAACATTGACCACTCTGTTTAGGGATCAAAGCACAATCAAAAAACTTTCAAAAAAAAAAAAAAAACCACACAATTAAAAAACAAAAACAAAACAAATCCTCTCCCTCTCCGTTCAGTGTTCACCACATGTTCTTTTTTATTTTATTAGTCTTTCTGGTTTGCAATTTTTGTTTTGTTTTTTTATTTTTATTTCTTTAGACTTTTTAATTTTTGATTTATTCTTCTAGTGTTGTTTGCTTTTTCTCTCCCTCTAAAGTTGCAAAAAGCATTGTTATTTAAATTTTTTTTTAACTCGGGTGTGAGGGGATTCGAACCGTACATCTTTAGGTAGAGTCAAGCGTGATATTACTGCTAGACTATTTCTGCAACTATACATTGTTATTTTGTTCACAACTAAGGAAAAAATGGTAGGTCAAAAAAAATGAGGACAAATTTCACAATTTTTCTTCCAAATTTTAAGTCTTATCATAAATTACGCCTCAGACTTTAATTTGTATTATTGATTCTCTACAAACTATCAACTCTTTCAAATTTTCCCATTATGTTAGTTTTGTGGTCGAAATTTGACACATGACATGAGTTTTGTGGTCGATATTTGACACATGGTGTCATGTGATTAGATGAAAATAATTGATGTAAAATGACTCCATTTACCTCAAAAATTGGACTTAATAAAAAAAATTTAGGTAATTACTAACTTTATAGTTCGTTTGATATTT
Organism: Ficus carica; assembly: GCA_009761775.1. Lineage (NCBI taxonomy): Eukaryota > Viridiplantae > Streptophyta > Magnoliopsida > Rosales > Moraceae > Ficus > Ficus carica. Next base: position 14,439,477 of record CM019739.1, on the reverse strand, counting down.
CAACTTAACTCCAACTAAATTTTTTTTTTCATCTTAGTTTTTTTCTTTTTCTAAAAAGTCAACTATAATTATAACGAGTTTTTGAAAAATCAACAAACTCCAACTTAAAAAATTCATCTCCAACCAACAAACCAAACGCAAGCTTAAAATCTTAACTACAAGGTGACCTTGCTAATAGAAGCACAATGACGAATTATTGGGGAGGGGCAAGATAGATCTCTGTGGGGTCAAGGAAGAATGACGACGATGACCTCAACCGGGAGAGGATGGGGGAAATCATGATCCAAGCAATATCTCCAAGTATGGGAACAATATATATAAAAAACTCAGATGTATAAAAATTTAACATGCTCTCGTATTCGGCATCTCATTTTTGTCAGACACGAATGACACTTGTATTGATTAGTCTATTGGGTTGTATCAAGTAATTTCTTAGGTTGTACCGGTTAGTCTCTTAGATTGTCCCCTTACTTTCCTTCTCTCTCTTTCTCCTTGGACGGCCGGATGTTATTCCATAAAAATTCAACTCATTTATATTTTATATCATTTACACTACATAAATAATATATTTAACAAAAAGTTATCCACATACACCTTTCATTTGGAAATACAATTACAGGGGAATTCTACAATGAAACCCTTTTGCTGTTCCCCATGGGCTAAAAAAAATTTGACCCTTAGATTAAAATCTAAATCTAAGGGCTAGAAAAGGCAAAGGGCTAAAAATAGCTAAAGACCATCTAATGAAAATAAATCCTCCCACATACAATTGCAACCCTCTCCGGCGAAAGAAGTCGGCTCCGTCCGAGCCTCGATTCCCCACCGCCACGAGGACCTTCGACCCCCCTGCCGAAGTTCTCGGCAGATTGTTTCCCAAGCCCACTGTTTCGCTCCGGCGCAATGAGTTTCGAAGTCGAAGGAGATCTGCGAGCAACTCTCACTGCCGGCGGAGATCTCGCCACCGTCGACCACGTCGCCAGCTCGAGATCCGTTGCCAGAGATCTTCATCGCCGACTGTCGCTAGCTCTCGCCGGGAAGCCATCACCATCGTCGCGATCTGGAAGTGAAACTGACATGGTCGGAGATGATGTTGGGTGGGTTGCCGACGAGACCCACGACTCACCTCTTTCCTCGCCTCCTTTCTCTCTCAACGACGGCGGCCACCTCCTTCCTTGCCCCTCGATGATGAAGATGAACAGTGCATTCTCGCCGTCGTGAGCTTGGGCGCTCGCCGTCGTTGATGGAAGAGGGTGAGAACGGGGATTTTTTTTATTTATTTTTTAGTGTGGTCATATGTGAAAGGAAACACCCTAATTTGATGTACTTTTTAATCCATTCGTTCTTATTCATTGGATCTTACTTCATTTTTGTGGTCAAATTCTTTTTTTATTTTTTTATTATGCATGTGTTCCTTTTTATCTCACTATTACTCTGTTATTAATATTATGTACTTGCCAATAATCGAACTTGAGACAAGATCCTAAGCCCTTTATCCACTTCATCCTCACCACTAAATTAACCCTAGGGACTCTTATATGGTAAAAATTTTTTCATTATTGTAGAATTCTCCTTCAAATTAATATTTGAATATAAACGTTAGTATGACTAAGATGGACATAAAAATTAAAGGTCATTTTCGTAACAATGTTAAAATTTAGTGGCAAACATGAAATTTGACCATAAAGTAAACACACAGAAAAGGAAAACAGAAACGACCGCCGCCTCCCGATCCCCACCTAGTCCACCACAGCTATAATTTCTTTCTTTCTTTTTTTTTTTTTCGTTCCCCATTAAATAAAAAATAAAAGGAAAAAAAAAAAAAAAAAATCTCTTTCCCCTCTCTCTCGCCGCCTCTCCAACACATATTTTTGAAACCCTAGATAGAGAGATACGCAATTTTCCATCTCTCTGTTCTGGGAAAATTGTTCCGATTTCTCTTTCCTTTCTCCAGATTCCGCAATTTCTCTCTGTTTCCCCTGTTCGGATTCACGGTGTAATCCTCAGATTTCCTCTCCATTTGAGGTCAGATTCGATTCTCTCCCAAAATTCTTCCAGGTTTTTCATCGATTCCGCGTAATTCGATCATTTTCGTGTTTGATTTGATGAATTCGAGCTTGATTTCTTAGCTGATGCTCATAGTTTGTTGCAGATCTCGCTGGATTAGCCATTTCCCCGACGAATTTCGCGGTCTCGATCAGGTGAATTTCGCACCGAGGGAATGACGGAGTTGCCAAAAACCGATTCGATTCACATTCGCGAGGTGTGGAACGACAATCTCGATGAGGAATTCGCCCTAATTCGCGACATCGTCGATGACTATCCGTACGTCGCCATGGACACGGAGTTCCCGGGGATCGTCCTCCGTCCGGTGGGGAACTTCAAGAACAGCTACGACTTCCATTACCAGACCTTGAAGGACAACGTCGACATGCTGAAGCTCATCCAATTAGGCCTCACCTTCTCCGACGAGCACGGCGCCCTCCCGACCTGCGGGGACACCGGCGAGCACTGCATCTGGCAATTCAACTTCCGCGAGTTCAACGTCAACGAGGACGTCTTCGCCAACGACTCGATCGAGCTCCTCCGCCAGAGCGGCATCGACTTCAAGAAGAACAACGAGAAAGGAATTGACGCGAAGCGCTTCGGCGAGCTCTTGATGTCGTCTGGGATCGTGTTGAACGACAGTGTTCATTGGGTTACCTTCCACAGCGGATACGATTTCGGCTACTTGCTCAAGCTCCTAACTTGCCAGGACTTGCCCGAAACCCAATCCGGATTCTTCAACCTGATCAACACGTATTTCCCCACGGTTTACGACATAAAGCATCTGATGAAGTTCTGCAACAGCCTCCATGGCGGGCTGAACAAGCTCGCGGAGCTCTTGGAGGTGGAGAGAGTTGGGATTTGCCACCAGGCCGGTTCCGATAGCTTGCTCACGTCTTGTACTTTCAGGAAATTGAAGGAGAATTTCTTCAGCGGCTCCATGGAGAAGTACGCAGGTGTGTTGTATGGTTTGGGTGTTGAGAATGGAGGACCCAATAATACTACTACTCATTGAGGCGAAAAAATGATTCGATTTTGAGAAAAAGCAAAATTGGAGAAACTGCCTGATTCTCTTCCTCGTATCAAACATTTTCTGTGTACACTTTTGGAAACAAGTTTTCTTTTAATCTATGAATATATATATATATATATATATATATTTTTTTTTTTTTTTGGGTACTCTTGTTGTCTCTACTACTATAATTCTCTAAGTTTGGATTCTTCTTGAATTCTTGATATAGTTTTGGGTGCTGTTCTTTTTTCTTTTGTGGCTCTGATTTTCAATCATATCAATCTCTCTGTGGATTCATATTCAGCAGTGTAATTGTATATAATCTTTTTCCAATTATGAAAACAGGAAGCTGAAAAAATATGCTCTTATCAGTTATCTTTTGAAATTTATACACAACTGAGATTCTGATAATTTTTCTATTGAACATATATATGTGTATATATTATTTTAATCTTTTCTAGTCTTGCGAAATGATTTTTTTTTTTCAGTGTCTATTTGATATGCTCTTTTCTATCTTTCTTGAGAGAACTACTTTTCCATAGGAGGTAAAATAAAGGACATGTATGTTCAAATGATTGAACATGTATTTTTGTAGCTAAAACGATTAACTATATGTTGTTTCGGGATTAAACGACAGTCAGATTTGAAACGACACGTCGGCAACAATGTCCTTTCTTCTAACAGCATGTCGTTTTGGAGCATATAAAAAAATTAACTATTCGACTTTATGAACGTTATGTCGTCTCCAATAAATGACAACGTGCTTCCTCAAAAACGAAAGTCATTTATTTTAATGACTTGAAATTTTCAAATTTAGAGAGTAATGGTAAATTAAGTAAAAAATTTTAACATATAATAATATATAGTATAATTAAATTTATAATTATATAATATAAAAAAATGCATCCTTCTTTTTTTTCTCTCTATCATAAAACTATACATATAAATTTATTAGTAAGAATAATCGTAAATTCGACATTTTAAGAAATATAAGAATTTATTAAAAATATATATTATAATTTATTATCTTTTAAAAAGCATATGTTAAATTTTAAAGGTATTTATAAAATATGTTATTTGCTAAAATTTCTCATTTAGATATTTGAATAATAAGAGGAATAAAAGTGATATTTTGACTAAACACAAGGGTATTTTGGGTATATGTCCTTGTTTTGGTTTTAAAGTTTATTGTCGTTTAAGTTAAAAAATGATTTGTCGTTTACCTAAATAACGACACAAAATTCTCCTGTCGTGTTTACAATCATACGACAGTGAACTTTACAAAGGACGTGTCTTTGGGGGTTAGGGTTTTTATTTCTAGGGTTTGCCATATAAAGTCCTCCACATATCGACTGCTTTCGTTTTTGCTGCCGAACGCAGAGCACTACTAGCTTCGTCTACCTCTTCTCACTCTTCAAGGTTATCCTCCATCTCTCTCTTTATACACATATATACACATATACATCTGTACATATATATGCGCATCAAATCGATATTTATATGTGTGTGTGTGTATTTTCCTAGTACCTGATTTTGGGGTATTATGATTTTGTTTTTCAGGAAGTAGAACACAGTCTTGAACACCAAGAGCGACAATGTCAGGGTATGTAGAAAAGCTCAAACTTTATTTACTTTACTTTTAAGAAGATAGCTGATTTTCGATTATTTAAGTTTTAGCGATTTGGGCTTTTTTTTTTTTTTTTACTCCAAAAGTATTGAAAAAATAAAAAAGAAAGGCCATTGATTTTTAGTTTTAGGCAGTTCTCTAAATAGAATTCTTAGGATAGTAGCCAAAAAAGAAACAAGAATGGAGTTTGTTATGATTTGAGTAAATTACTCTTGAGTTTATAAATTGTTAAAGGGAAAAAAAAAAGGAAATTTTTTATGCACATACTTGTTCTCAGCCATCGTGTTTGTGTAAGTGGGGCAGGAAATCAGGAAATATATGTGTTTATAGAGAGCATGATGTTATAGTGTTGGGAGGGATTGAGCGAATTACATTGAAAATGCAGAGATGAAGTTGCGGTGGCCGTTGAAGCGGCAGCCCCAGCTCTTGGGGAGCCAATGGACATAATGACGGCGTTGCAGCTTGTGCTGAGGAAGTCGCTGGCGCACGGAGGGCTTGTCAGAGGCCTCCACGAGGCTGCTAAGGTCATCGAAAAGCATACCGCGCAGCTCTGTCTCTTGGCTGAGGACTGTGACCAGCCCGACTATGTTAAGCTTGTCAAAGCCCTCTGTGCCGACCACAATGTCAACATGATAACCGTCCCCAGTGCCAAGACCCTTGGAGAGTGGGCCGGTGTAAGTGACCTCTTCAAAGCTTAATATTCTTTTTGATTTTTTTAATTGATATTTGAGATATTTGAAGCAAATGCATATTCATTTCTGTTTTGAATAATGTTTTAGTATTAGCAAAAGAATTGGTGTTGGTGGTGATTAAAATCACAAGTTTTTACTAGGCAGAGGTTGATGTGTAAAACTTAATAGGTCCTTGTGCCGTGATTTTGTCTCACAGTTGATATGCGAACTCGGGAGGTTGACATTGAAAACCATACAAGTCCTTGTGCTGTAATTTGCATTCTTAGAGTTGATATGTGAATTGGGATTTGTTAAAACTTAAAATTAGTGGTTCTTAGCATCGGTCTTCTTACCATTGCGACTCCATTAATAGCAGGACACGTCAATTAAAGATGTATATTTAATTGCAATATCTTATCAAATCAATAAAAAGATTATGTTAGTTACACACGTGTCGAATTATTATTGGAGGAATATGAATGGCGGCACAAATAAGGGGACATATGAACTAAATCCAGCACCGTTGTGATTTTCATTAACTAGGGTTGATTGGGTTCTTTGTTAATGCAGTTGTGCAAGATTGATTCCGAGGGAAAGGCTAGGAAGGTAGTGGGTTGCTCCTGTGTCGTTGTCAAGGTACGATCCAATCCATCCATGAGTTCTATTGCCCAGAAGAAAAACGAATCGAACTTGACTATTCGAAGCTATGACTGTTTGTGTTTTGACACCGGTGGCATGATGTTTTTCTTTGTTGGTTTGCAGGATTTTGGAGAGGATCATGAAGCCCTTCATGTTGTTCAGCAGCATGTCAAGGCCCAATGAGTTTAGTTGGAGTCAGTCAGGGTTTTTGAGGGGCTCTAGTTTTGCAGTGTTATTGACCAACCATTTTCGTTTTTTTTTTTTTTTGTGTTTTTAACGAGTGTTACATCCAAGGGAGTTTCTCTAAAGTATTTTCTTGTGATAAATTGCTTCTATGGTTGTCATTGTTGCATAAGTGAGCTTGTTTCAGACATCCTATACTGTTTTTCCTTTCATTTGTTAACGTTTCATTTATGATTTATATGTTGTTTTTACCCAACTGATAGATACTGGTACTTGGACTGTTGGATTAAGGGCTTGCATGATACGTCATTTCCAGATGACAAAACACCATTTGGATTTCAAAATCTCAACTCTTAATCCAACTCTATCCCGTTTATTTTTAAAAAACTCAAACTTGAAAAGTCAATTATTTTCTCATTTCAAATCGAACGAACAAGAAAATATTTATTTTGTATATTTTTTTGGCACATTTCAAATTTTTATATTATTTTTTGTATCACAAAATTTTTTTAAAGTTTTTTTCTTCAAACACACATTTTCAACATAATATTTAAAACACAATCTTTAGATGTCTCCAAAAAAGACTCTTAAATTTATAAGTGTCCATGTTAAAAATTTACAATGTGACGTGAATAAAATGTTTTCAAATATAAATCAAAACATTAAAAAGTTTATTTTATGACTATCTATTAATAGGGTAAAAGTATGGTTCTATCATATTTTTTTGGGTAAATTGTTTACTTGATCTTTAATTTTTATGAAGTTCAACTTGGTCTCCAACTTTTTTTTTTTTTTTCGGGAGAAAATTATATGAAGAGTTATGTTTTGGGTATTTTCTTATAATTTTACTCTCTAACATTAAAGTTGATAATTTTAGTGTTAAAAATTACAAAATTATCAACTTTAAAGTTATGGTGGGCATAAATATAAGGTGTCAAATTTTTGACATTCTTGTATATAACCCATTTTGCTAAAATGTCTCTAAATTCTTTAATAGGTATATTTTCGTCTTTTTCTTTTCTTTTCTTTTTTGGAATGACGTGTATAACATATGTGAGTTGAATCACATTATTTTTTTCTTAATTATTTTTAAATAGTAAATCATGTGTGATTAATATTTTCTATTAAATTTTTATCATCTTTTAACATAAAAGGATCATTTTGGATCATTTTGAAGAGTTCATAGATCTTTAAAAAAAATAGAATCAAATTGTAATAAAAAAAAAAGGTACTAAAAGGGTAATATATATATATATATATTTGTATACTAACAAATACAAACACTATCTTATGAAATAACGTTTTTTTTTATTATTATAAAAGAACCCTTTTTTATAATTAATTATAAGAGTACATTTGACGTGAAAAATGATAAAAGCAAAAGAGAAGTGTGCAATAGGACAAAATTAGACAGAACGTTAACAAAAGGTGACTGACATTTTACAACCAATGGCAGTCGTGGAATCCATGCCCATTCTGACACTAGCACGATTATCCTTTAAAAACCAAAAAAAGAACTAAATGGTCAGATTATTATCTACGGGCCCGACATAATTGATTCACAATTTTATGAAGGGCTAAAAAGAAAACTTTTTTTTCAAGAGGAGAAATAATAAATTTTTTTTTTATTATACAGTTTTAAAACGTCAAATTATATTAAATTTATAAATTTAAATTATACATCTTTTGAAATTCCATTTTATTGGTTTATAAAACGATGTACTTGGTTTCTTCTTGAGAATTTTCTCTCATTTCATTTTTCCACATGAATGTGGTGGATGATACAAGTAGTCAATGGGGATTATGATATTGCTTAGCCAAAAAAGGGTGTTATGATATCGAACAAAAGAAATAATTATATCGATGATACACATAATAAATGTCCATTATAAAAATATATATTTTAACGCAAAACATCCATGTGATATTAAAGCCCTTCAAAATGTAGGAAAATATTTTTTTTCCTCATGTGATATTTTGTGTTGTTTTACCTTCATGCTCGTTATACGATGTCAATATTTTTGTGTTGTTTCACCTTTTGGTCAATTATTGCCGAAAAAATTGATGAAATCGGTGGTGATTGAAAACATTTGTAGTGAATTAAATCTTTTGGATTCTATTTCTCAAAATTTTAAATTTTTGTCTCCTATCTTATCTTTTCCCAGATCTCGGAAGGGGAAATCCAAAATTACATAACCCCTATATTAGATCTTGGTATTAATATTTTGATATCAATATTTTGCGTCGTTTTACCTTAGGGCTTATTATATGATATCAATATTTTCGTGTAGTTTCACCTTTTGGTCAATTATTACCGAAAAATTGAAGAAATCGGTGGTGATTGAGAGTATTTGCAATGGATTAAAATCTTTTTGATTCTATTTCTCAGCATCTCAAATCTTCCTCTCCTTTCTTATCTTTTCTCAGATCTTGGAAGGGAAAAACCCTAACTATCTAAACCCTTTATTCGATCTCGGTATTTATAATATGATATCCATATTTTGCATAGTTTTGCCTTTCAGTCTATCACCGCGGGGAAAAAAATAAGTAATATCGATATTGCAGTGGATAAAATCCCTAAAATAAAAGGTAATCACTCCTTTTTTTTTTTTTTTTTTTTTTTTTTTTTTCAGTTTTTTCCCCCTTGATAAGCATCCAGTGCATATAGTTCACGTAAATTGACTAACTGTTTCATGAAGTTTTCAACAGAACCTCATTAGTGTTTGTTTTTTGTTGTTGTTGTTGTTTTGGCTCAAAAAATTGGGTTATAAGAGTAGAGGTTGGAATATCCATATAATTCTGGGAGGTGGATGACCTCTCACGTAATATATGGATTCCTCACGAAGTGGATTGTCCATATACCTCGACCAACATGGTGGTGACGACTCGAATCCAAACATTTACTGAAGAGAATGAGCGTCGTTCCAAATGTTAGTTTTGTCAATATGTATATTAGTTTTACTAATATTCTACATATCAAATGTGTGTTGTAGATCATGATGGCGTACTAATTGGTCGGTGGATTCTTGTGGTAGTAGACATTCCATCATTTGGCCCTAAGACACATTGTCAAGGTTAGTATCTCCCACTTCCCTCTCTTTTATTTACTTATTTATTTATTTGTGATTATTATTTTAATTTTGTAATATTCTCAACTTACTGTTATCAATATTGCATTAAAAAAAACTCAAAAACAAAAATATTGTATAAAAAGAAGATTAAAACCAAAGAAGTATGTAAAAACCCCTATGCTTTGTTTACATGTAATAATCTTTGGTGAAGCAAATTTACCTAGATTAAGTTACAATATTGTAAGTAGTTATAAATATATATACTATATATTTGCTAGTCCGTAAGTAGATTGGTCGATCCTATCTTTTGTAAATAGATATAATTAACCCAAATAATTCTTGGTTGTCTCTAGGATATTTTTCCTTAAAACACATTCTATCAAATAAGTCGATCCTATTTTGTGTGTTTCTTACCATTATGACTTTACCTTAAGTCGCAATCTTCGAAAGAGTTGAGTCATAATTTTGACTAATGAAATAAGGTAAACAACTTGAGTTTTTTTTCCTTTTGAAATCAAATGGTTTAAAGAGAACATGATCTTGGACTCGTTCATGGTACCAAGTTTTCGTTCATGAACAATTTAAAGACCTACAATGCATAATTTCTCTCTTAACAATTTGATATGAAAGCAACATAATTTTGGATTTTATCGCGCCTCGTTTTTTCTCACACATCCTTAAAATAATTTGTATATTGTTTATCCCCTAAAGGAATTTGTATATCTAAACAATTTCAACTCATGACTTGCATTAACTTGGTACAAATAACAACTCGAAGAGAATTTAACCATTTGATTTCAAAAGGAAAGAAAACTTAAGTTGTTTACCTTATTTGCATTTGGTCAAAATTATGCACACTAGTAAAAATTATGGATTACACGACGGTTTTTTACCGTCGTGTAAAGTTTACACGACGGTTACCCAACCGTCGTGTAATCCAGTGTCGTGAAATATAACACGACGGTTATTGAATCATCGTGGTATCTCAATGTTACACGACGGTTGAAAACCGTCGTCGAAACAAGGTACACCGTAGTGGATACAAGTAATATAGAGACATTACACGACGGTACTTGACCGAACCGTCGTGTAATGAGGACATTACACGACGGTTCTTGACCGTACCGTCATGTAATGTCCACAAATGGTTCTTGGCCGAACCGTCGTATAATGCGGACATTACACGACGGTTCTTGACCGAACCGTCGTGTAATACGGACATTACACGACGGGTCTTGTCTGAACCGTCGTCTAAAGTTAACATTACACGACTGTTCTTGGCCGAACCGTCGTGTAATGTCTTTTTTTTTTTTTTTTTTAAATTATGATTTTTTGGTAATTTCTCACGACTGGCCTAACCTGTATGTTATCCAATACACGATCCAAGATAGTAACTTCAATGATCAAAGTAAAATTACATACCAATTTTTACATTACAAGTTCACATATCATAATTAATGAATTGCATTACATGGCTAGCCCATTCTCTCCTAATCAAATCCAAATCCTCAGAAGTAAAAAATTATTTACTTTCAAGTACTTCAATTCCATTCAACACTATGTCCCTTATAAAACCTAAAATAAAATAATTACATTCAACACTTCCCTCTTGGAGAGGACAAGGATGGTTCGAGTTTTTTGTTTTACAGTCTCGTCTCCTTCTAATCCTTTCTCCGGTCATAATCTTCCAATCCGTTAGGGCCCTAGCAAATTGATAAAGTTCAAACTAATTAAGATGCATATAATTAAGATTAAATAAAAAATTAACATATTAAAATTGACTTACATGTTCATTAGCTCAGTAAAATCGTCTCGTTTCTTCTCTCGAAGAGGATCAAAATAAAGGCCGAGGTCCTCCCACGGGTGCACGCCCCCCACGGGTCCTAGGCGCCCGTCGCGGGCTCTATGGCCGTAGGGCGTTTTTAGGCATTCTTCATGTATTTTCATGATAGGGAACTTGATGCAAAATTGCTATAGTTATACTATGAATATTTATCAAACTCTATACGATTGTCCAAAAGAAAAACTCATTTAGGCATTTCATCAAGCATGTTGTGGGCACAAAAAATTGATGTTGAAAAATGTGTGTAAAGTGCCAAAACCAATCACAAACTATTCATCTACAAAGAGCAACATAAAAAAAAAACATTCATGTTCAAAATGGATCTTGAAAGCAAACAACAATACAATAGAGCAAATATGTTTTAGTTTATATACGAAATCACCTTGCTTTTCTTTGAAAAAGAATATGCACGGCCACACAAAGAGGGAGGCGGCTTCGGCAACGACGGCAATGGCGGCTTGATGGGATTCCAAAAGAGTGGTGGCGGCGGGTTGGTGAAAGATGTGGGTACTTGAGAAATGTAGAGAGTGTGAAGAGAAAACTTAAGAAATTCGTGCGGATATGAAGAGAATTGAGGAGGAAATTGTATTTAAATTATGGGTTTTGACGCGCAGATTTCAAAAAATTAAATTTGAAAATTTTCAAAATTTTTAGAAGATTACACGACGGTTTATTTAGAACCGTCATGTAATATCGGGGATTACACGACGGTCCCTCGACCGAGTCTAATGTCCCCCTCGATAGGGGGATTACACGACGGTCCCGAAGGACCGTTGTCTAATGTCGCCCTCGAAGGGGGGGATTACTCGACGGTCCTTCGGGACCGTCGTCTAATGTCCCCCTCGAGGAAAGGATTACACGACGGTTCCATGAAACCGTCGTGTAAAGTTGGTCTTTACACGACGGTTCCTTGGAACCATCGTGTAAAGTGAGACTTCACACTCACTTTACACGACGGTTCCAAAGAACTGTCGTGTAAAGTGAGATTTAAACGAATTTTACACGATGGTTTCATGGAACCGTCGTGTAAACCTTACTTTACATGATGGTTCTTCCTTACTTTACACGACGGTTCTTTGGAACCGTCGTGTAAAGTGAGGTTTACACGACGGTTCCAATGAACCGTCGTGTAATCTCCGTCATGTAATCTACCTTTTGTAGTAGTGATGACGGATCTATTTGGAAGATTGTTACTTAAGGTAAAGCCACAACGGTATTAAATACACAAGATAGGATTAACCTAATAGGTAGGTAGGATATATTAAGGAAAAAGATCCTAGGGATAACCTAGAATTATTTGGATTTTTCAATGAAAAATGAACGAGATTTTAAGGAAGTTTTTGGAAGTCGAGACTTGGTAAAGCGGTTTCCATAATCATTGAGTAAATGACCTTTTCAAACATTCATCTGGTGTAACTACTCAAATTTTCACACTGACCTTTTCCACTATTTGTTTCGAGGAATGTTTGCTTGGTCTTAGATTTTGTCAACACAGAAAACATAGTAAAATAGTAGTATTTTTTACAAAATATAATTCCCCATTTGCTTGTCCCTCCTTACTACATGTCTTTTTTGGTTCAATTTTTAGAGTACCCGAGTTTTTCTTCACAATTTTGCCCAATTGTAATATTTGGTAAAAGGCATTTTATGTAATAAGTGAAATTCCTTTTTCTTGGATTGACAGTTTACGAAGGTTCTTTTCGAAATATACACCATCTTAATAATATATAATCATAAAATGACAATGCTAGTATTAAAGACACAAACTATAATATCAATCTTTGAGTATCAACTCATAGTAAGTTATCGCTTTTTCTTTAGTAGATATAATTTGTTGATGTGATAATTATTTAAACACCTCATAGTATAAGAATGACAAAATAAATGACATGTAGAATGGTGTTCAAAAATTGGCATTAGCACAGCGCTTTTCATATTGAAAACGTAGAAGAAGAGTATGGCTGTTTATTTTTGGCTTGTTGAAGAGTGTGGCATGTTACTTATTGCATAATCTGCCTTGCCAAATATTTCATTTAGGCAAAAACCAATTACCATAGCAAGCAGAATGTGCAATTATAGTTCTTTAGTGTCTGGTTTTCGAGCGAGTTTGTAAGGCGACCAGGTCAAGATTACGAAATTGCCCTCTCTTTCAAAGAAATGAGAATGAAAACCAATTAATGGAGTCATTCTCATGAAGGACAGATTGGTAACTTGACATGTTTGCCAAGCAAACTCTTGCTCAGCGCTCAAAAACCAGGCACAAAAAGCGCCAATAGTCTTTCATCTCTCTGTGAAAAAGGGGTCTTTGATTTTGAAGAGGAAAAACCAAGAAAGACCCAATTGGTATACACCAGTGTATTGGTGTTGAAACGGATTTTAGAGTCCATAATTCTGCCAAAATTCATAAATGAGAAGGAATCCGAAACTGCCTTATTTGTTGGAGCCTGCTTGCATGACCACCACCTTGCCTTAAACACCCAGTCCTGAGTCGTACAACTTCGCAAAAAAAAAAAAAAAAAAAAAAAAAAAATCTCCCTTTTTGATTTTTGGCCTATAAATGGTGTGAGGTTTCAGACCCTTTTGCATATACTTTTCTTCAGTAGATAGAAAAAAAAAAAAAAAAAAAGGAAAAAAAAAAAAGAAGGAAAAAAAATGTCTCTTTCTGATGCAGAGCTCGAGGAGCAACTCAAGAGTGTCGGGAAGAACCTCCTTGAGCCTCATTTCTCCACTGAGGACACTCTCAGTCGACTTGATGTAATGTTCTCTTTTTTTGCCTTGCTTTAAGATATAGTCTTCTGGGTTTTGCTTGTTTTTGTTGAATTCTTGCTGTTTAATGAGCTTGAAATGGGTGATCATGGCTTTTTTGAACTGTTTTTATTGTTTCGGTTACATGGGTTTTCCTTGTTTTGCATAAAAATGAAGTCTTTGGGTTTTTCTTGTTCTGGTGAGTTTAATGAAATGCTGAATGTATCATGGCTTGTCTTTGGTGATCATCACTTTGTTTTAACCGTTGAATTGTTGGTTTCACATGGGTTTTCTTTTTCCCATTTGGTTTTTCACATGCTCTCTGTTTGGATGGTGAGAAAAAGTGAGTTTTTTTGTGGGTTGATGATTGTTAGTTCATTTTTTGTGTCCTTCTAATTTTAATTTTTAATTTTTTTCCATTTACTGATTTGATTAGTAAAGTTGAATGAATCAAAATGGGTACGCTTGAGTAATTTATTAATCTATTGTGGAAATTTGTTGCCTGAAAGGGGAAAAAAACTGATTTTTTTGGTTCATTTTTTCCTTCCCTGCCTCCATGGGCACGCTTTTCATGTTTATCAATGTTTTTTGTCTTGGTTTGGTGGTTTCAGGTTTGTTCTTCAATTTGAGTCTTTTAATGGGGTTGAAATACAGGAAAGAAATTTTAGCAGTAGGGGGAGTGGGAGGGGTGTCTTAAATTCGACACGAAAAAGCTTCCATGATTTAGTCAATGGGATCTCTTTGGTATCTTTAACCAAGATTGAGACTGAATCCCACTTTCATCAGGGTTAGAGAGGACTTGTAAAAGGGGGCTCTTTTTTGTTTTTTGTTTTGTTTTGTTTAAAAGAAAAAAAGAAGAGAAATTAGGCAAATAAACTCAAAACCAAAGAAGAAGACACCAAGAATTTAGAACCCAGGGATAAGCACACTCTTTGTGAGCAATTCTACTTTCTTGAATCCACTAAGCCTTAGATGTAAGAAATGAATATGGTCGGATATGTCCCTTGAGCATCACATTTCATTTTGTGCATTTCAGAGGGCTGAGGAATTGCTAGCGCAAGTGGGGCAATCACCATCAAAATCTATTCAAGACGCACTTTTACCATCAGCGAGGGCATTGATTTCTGATACACTCTTTAGGCACTCTGATAATGATGTGAAGGTCACAGTTGTGTCTTGCATTGCTGAACTTACAAGAATATCAGCGCCTAACGCTCCATATGGTGATGATCATATGAAGGTAACAGTTTATCATTTCACGTTACTACAGGGCCAGGAATACTCAAGTTTTGTCAATCCTTTAACAACTTTCTAATTTTTATGAGGTTTTGTTGCTGTACAGGAAATTTTTCAGTACTCTGTGGCTGCTTTTGAAAAGTTATCACAATTATCAGGCCGTTTGTATAGCAAGGCGGTCTCCATCCTAGATGTTATTGCAAGGGTCAGGTCGAGCGTGATAATGTTGGACCTTGAATGTGATGCTTTGATTTTTGAAATGTTTCAACATTTCTTGAATCACATTAGGTAAGGGCTTCACAATTGCTGTTTATTGCTTTGTATATTTCTTCTCTCGGTTGTCTTGATGCTAAAATATTTTCGCGAGTACCATAATTGTAGCAGTTGCAAGTACGGAAGATGGTTTCAAGATACATCATTGACTTTGTTGGTTTTAGTTTTTTATTTTCTATGGATTTTGATTTAAACTACAAATGTTACAGAAATCCTTCATATGTCATAGATTGTCTGGCGCTACAGATACATTCATAATCCTTCTTCCGATCAGATAAACAAAGACTCTGGTAAACTAAGTGAGCCTACAAAAGTCCTAGAAAGAACCTCCAAATCAAGGCTATAGCATGAAGATCATCCTTTTTTCCCCATTTTTTGAGTGTTCAAAAGTATTCTGTAACACTTCCAATAGTTGATTAGATCCTGAGAATTTTCACAATAGGAAAAGCCAATGTTCTTTACTCCTTGAAAATGGTGATTTGTAATACTATGCAATTTTGTTCTAAGATTTGGATGTAGTTGAATGAGAGAGTTATGCTTTTCATTTGGGACTAAAATATACAATTGTTGTTGGCCAGGATCTGGGAATTCTAAGTCTTTGTAGTTTTAATGACATCTCTGAGCTTGACCACTGATTTTTCTTGATGGTTTAAATAATTGCATTATCATCTTCAATGTTCTGTAATTGATGGTTTCTTACTACTGAATGTTAAGGTTTGAACATCCGCAATCTGTATTTCTCAATATGGAAGCAATCATGATGATTGTTTTGGACGAAAGTGAAGACATCCCATTGGATCTTGTCAGTCTTCTTCTTGATAATGTAAAGACAGAAAATCAGGTAATAATTTGTCTTGTTTTTTGTTTGGCTTGTTTCGTGCTTTTTAGTTTAATGAAGTGTTACATATCTGATTTGTTCCTTGTTTCAGAAATTGTCACCTCTCTCCTGGAAATTAGGGGAGAATGTTATAACGAAATGTGCTGCTACACTCCAACCCTATCTTACGGAAGCGGTGAAGTCGCTGGGAATTAATGTCAATGATTATGCTCCTATCGTGGCTTCAATTTGCAGAAAGGGAAGGGAGAAGCAGCTCAAACAAAAGTCTGCTGCTGATGAAAAGGACAAATTGGTGAGTTTCTTCTTGTCATGCATTAAGTTTATCAACTTGTTTGGCATGCTAACGTGATACTAGTCTCTATCATCACATGTTTTAATTACAGAAAACTATTCAATTCATGTATTATTCAGGGAAATATGTTTGTTTATCGAATAATCTTGTACACTAGAAGCAAGCCTACGAAACAAATTTATCTGTGTCAGTGCTAAAACCAGTCAACTTCCTATTAACACGAATCACAATTTCAGTATGCAAGTTCTGATGGCATGGTAGTTCGTTATGTTCTTTAACTCTTAATAAATTTTATACTTTCCTTCTTCTATCCGACCATTACTTCTCTTGGATTAACAGGTAAATCATCTTTAACCTTGTTTGAACTTTTTTTTGTTACATCAGGAGTCAAAGGAACTTGCATCAGAAGTTGTTGCTGCAGGAAAAACTGACCAATCTGCTGATGGTTCAAGCAAACCAACCAGTAACGGCACTCCATCAACTGGGAAACAAGACCATCTTGTAAAGAAAAGGCCTATAAAATTGAAGCGTGGCTTTCTTATAAGACAATCCAAAAGAGCTGATTCAAGAGTTGGTGCTGAACCTGACAGTTCACTCTCGCCAAAGGAAGACAAAAGTAAAAGTGAGCTGGACTCCATCAATAACACAAGTGGAGAGAAACAAAATTCTTCGGATGCGACCGAACCAAATAGTTTACCTACAATTATGGAAGACAAATCTAAAAGCGAGCCTGTCCCTAGAAAGAGGGGGGAGAAGAAAAAAGCTTCGAAGAATCCAGAGAAAGGCCATTCCGCAAGTGCTGATTCAAGAAGCATTGCCGAAACTAACAGTTCACTCTCCATTAAGGAAGAAAAATCTGAACGTGAATTGGAAGCTGCACACAGTGGTTCACTCGCTGTCAAGGCACACAAGTCTGAAAATGAGCCAGACTCTGTTCCCCGAAAGAGAGGAAGGAAACCAAATTCTCTGATGAATCCAGATGAAGGCTATGACCAGTCTTGGCTCTGGAGTGGAAGGAATATTGCAAGATATTCTCGTTGTAGAAAGTCTCGCGAAAAGATCCCCATTACCTCACCTTCTGGAGATTCAGTTTCCAAGAAGGTTACTTCTGCATCAACACTTGAAAATGTGGCTGAGCCAACAGGCTTGCAATCCCGACTTGATCAGACCACAACAGGGGCCACATTGATTCAAGAAGCGGATACCACTTCTCTATCTGTGATCAAAGGAGAATCACTCAGAGCTGAGGTCGAGGAGAAGACTCCACGAAATGAACCTGAGGATACCATTTCTGCAGAGGAGAAAGAACAGAAGAACTCGGAAAAACTTGAACT
This sequence comes from Ficus carica, assembly GCA_009761775.1. Lineage (NCBI taxonomy): Eukaryota > Viridiplantae > Streptophyta > Magnoliopsida > Rosales > Moraceae > Ficus > Ficus carica. The sequence goes on along the minus strand of CM019739.1, from coordinate 14,421,670 downwards.
TTCTGCAAAGACAAGTGTCGAGACTGCTGTTGCTTCTGAACATGAGGTTGTGCAGATGGAAACAGAAGACCCTCACCATCCTGAGGAAAAACTACAACAGTCAACTGTGAAGCTAGAAGCAACAAATGTCAGCAAGAAATCATCAGTCAAAAGGGATCATAAGGGAAGGAAAAGTGTCAACGGTTCTGCTAATAAAGATATTGGTGAAGCATCCAGTCTCAAGGTAAAACATGACCAGTGCAAATAAATGTTAAGTTCCTACAATTCTGGGACTTGTCCCATGTTTATTATTTTGCTCGTTCACCCACTAAATTTTCCACTTTGCAGAAGACAAGCTTTGAGACCGGGTTCAAATTTGAAAAGAGCAGTGAATCAATACTCAAGCGGAATCGTGTCATTGGAAAGGAAGAGGTATGAATTGAAGATTATCATATTGAACTTTAGCTTGTGTCTGGCTAGCTAAAATGGATGTCTTTCAATTGTCGTCTATGTTGTTTGTGTCTGGTAAAATATTACCCCAATCTCTTTCTTGTTCAGTGATCTTTTGTTTTAAGGACTTATGAAACATTTTGTTTAGAATAATGTCCTTTCTGTTCAACTCCCACCCGCTTTTTTCCTTTAGGCCAATTATCGGACTATATATAATATCATTGTTTTGTTTGTTTTTTCTTATTCAGGCATCTGGATCAGTTAATCTTGGGGTTGACGTGGTTAGTTGCAGAATAAAGGTTTGGTGGCCTATGGATAAAACGTGAGTACTTCAGGATTTCTTCTGATTGTGTACTATGTATGATAAATGGCACAAGAATTTGATAATCTGTAAGCTCGGTATTTTCTGAAGATCAGTATCTTCTGATCTTTACGTAGTGCGCGAAATTCTTGTTCGCCAACTTGGCAAACAATGAGTATATGCAGTTATCAGATGTAACATTTATTACCTCGGTACAAATTCGTATGTGCTATTTCTCTAATGTCATTGTCTGGAATTTCTTATCTGCAGGTTTTACGAAGGTGTGATTGATTCTTATGACCCTATCAAAAGAGGCACAAGGTAAATTCACTTATTAACTTGCTATTTCGTTTTCCTGTATAACAAAGTGAGTTGAATCTGTCATGCAAGTGTGTCTAGCATGTTCTAGGAGTTGCCTTCTCGATACTTTTTTCCATACCACAGCTTTATCTATCTCCATCCAGCCTTTTGTGTTTTTCTGCAACCATTTGAGTTCTGTACCGTTCTCCTTACGAGTCCTCTTTTGATAACATTGATTTGAACCGTTTCACACTCAGCCAGTCATTTCTCTGCTTGTATACGATCATTTTCTGAACTGAATTCTTTGTTTGTGTCTTCCGTCATAGTTTGCTTTTCTTCTTTGCCTTGTGCATAGTGTACAACGTTACTTGATTTTTACTTCATTTCATAATTTATTTGAAGGTGTGCTATGATGATGGTGATGTTGAAATATTAAACATGAAAAACCAACGTTGGGAATTGATTGATGATGAAGTGAGTATTTTTTCTTGGCTGATTATCAAGTACTGGTTTTTTTTTTTTTTTTTGGTAATATAGAGATATTGCTTTTCTTTAATGTTTTGTGCATACGTACTAACAGGGTGAAAAGATTGATCTTCCAAGGCGGAACACTTCATCCTCAGTGTAAGTTTATTACTTAACTCTACCTAGTGTCATCTGGATGGAACCCACATTGTCAGTTATGCCTCTACCAAGTGTTTCTCATTTACGATTATACTTCCGGGCTTCCATAGTGGATTCTTTTTTATTGTTCTTCAAGCATTAGTAGTAATAAATGTGCCATGTTTTGGGGATATCGAAAACAATGTTCATTTGTCATCACTTAAAAGAGGAAAAGAACACATGTTGGAAGCTTTCTAGATCATAAGAGCAAGTTAAATTCCGAAACTAGTCTTGTGTAGAAGGGGGAAAGAGTGTAGAGTGTATGCAGTCATTATCCTTGTTCGTAAATGAGTTTTACGTTTTCTGCTTCAATTGTTACCGAATGAGTGCTGTCTTTATGCAATTGTTTGTTACTACATTGATTTCTACATTTTTAGCAGTCGCCAAAAGAAGAAACAGAAAATCAAGTCTGATGAGGAAAAACAAGAAAAGGATGATTCTGCTGCTGAAAGGTTGGTTTAGAATTAAATTTCTCTTCCTTTTGCCAACTCTTGACACTGCCAAAAAAAAAAAAAAAAAAAAAAAAAAAAATCTTGATGCTTTGCACCATGGCTTTCATGAAAACATAAGTACATTAGCACCTCGTTAGGAAGAGTTGTTGTCTATGTAACGCGAGAAACGATTCTTAGATTACTCAGTGGTTGTTTAATGTTCAGCAATCCACCAAAGGGGAGGAGGCAAACAAAGTCAAATCAGAAAAGTCAAGTGAAAAAATCAAGTCAAGAAGAAGTTGAAAAGGCTGATTCTTCCCCAAAAAGGTCGGCTGATAATTTTACAATACTCTTCTCCTTACCAACTCTTGAGACTTTGCCCTTAGTTTTCATAAACACTCACAATCCATGGACTAAGCTACAAAGAATTTGGTGTTAGGCAGTATGTATCCGTTTTAGTGACTGGTTTTACATGTTCAGCAGTGTGCGAAGGGGAAGACAAACCCCGAAGTCAGCTCAGGAAAAACAAGCAAAGAAGTCGGGTCAAGCAAAAGCAGAGGCTCATTCTGCCTCGAAAAGGTTTGTTTATGTTTACATTCTTACCGAGAGTTAGTACTTTTGCTCTCAGTTTTCATGAACATTAAGTGCCATGGACCCAGCTTCAAAGAGGTTGCTGGTTTGCGCTCTTCATTTGAATTTTAACTTATTGACTACATGTTCAGCACTCCCCGAGGAGGAAAGGGGAAAGCGAAGGCAGATCAGGGAACACAAATGAAAAAGTCAAATGAAGGAAAACAAGCAAAGGGTGGTTCTTCCTCTGAAAGGTTGGTTTAGATGACTCTTTGCCCTTGGCTTACACGAACAAAGGATTTTCTTGTTTGGACAATGTGACGCACATGATTGTTACTCATTGGCCGGTTCTACATTTTCAGCAATCCAAAGAAGGAAAAACAGAAGAGAAAGTCCGATGGGAAGAAAGAAGCAGAAAAGACTGATGGATTAATCCCAGTGAAGGCTGATTCTTCCTCGAAAAGGTTGGTTTACGTACACTCTTCCTCTTAACCAACTCTTGAAACGTTTTTCCTTGGTTTAAGTGGGCACTTAAGCACGTTGACGTCACTATGCAAAGTGGGAAACATGAAATTTTACTCATCGATTTGTTTTATGTTTTCAGCGAGCCACAAAAGGGAAAACGGAAGCGTAAGATCGACGAGGTAAAACAAGCGCAGGTTGATTCTTCTTTCTCGGAAAGGTAAAACACATTAGCGCCTAGCTACAATGAGTTTGTGGTTTGTGCAATATGTTAAATACGAACTTTTACTTACTGACTGGTTTGATATTGTCAGCAGTCCAAAAAAGGGAGTGCAGAAAAGGAAGAGAACTGATAAAAAACAAGCTGACAAAGCAGATGAGTCTAAGCAAGCAAAGGCTAATGCTTCCTCAGAAGGGTTGGTTTCCGTATACTTTTCCTTTTACTGAGTCTTGGTACTTTCTCTATTGTTCACATGCACAATTAAGCACCATGGCCTAAGCTACAAAGAGTTTAGTGTTTGGTTGAAATCTTTGCTTGTTCACAAAGCTTCTCTAACTGATGATTTTGATGTGTTTCTAGTGTCAAAATGGCTGCACTCGAATCCAACATCGAATCAATGAAGAACGGCACCAAAACTGCAGACATTGCTCCAACTGACAACCCTGAAGTCAAAGATGAACTGGTGGACGGTGCAACAATGACGGATGAAATACCGAAAGATGATGGCCAACCATCTGCTGGAGACTTGGAGTCCGATGCACTGAAGACAACTCTCAACAGAAAGAAAGCTAATCCCAAGGCTGTGGCCTCGTCCGAGGGAAAGTGCCTCGAAGCTGATGTTGGAGTTGCCGGTGAGGAATGCGCCAATGAGCTGGTGGAAATGAGCAAAGGCGGCAAGGAGGAGTAGTTTTATCTTCATCTGCATCAGGGAAGTCTCTGAAACCGAAAAACTTGGCGAGGGGAAGACTCTAGATGCACTAGTTTTGGCTTAGTTATACAAGACCCTTTTTTATATAGCTAAAGAAGAAAGACTCCTTTTAGTTTCGTAGTTAGCGTTATAGTTTTACAGACAGAAAACTTGGCGACAGTTATGGGTCTTGCTCTTCCAACCAAGTTTTTTAGTTTTCCTTAGATTGTTTGCTAGAAGAGAATGTTTAAACTCTTTTTCATTATTAATTATTTATGAAAGTAAAATCTTTATAGTATTATATCATCCGTGTTTTGCTAATATCTGGGTTTTAAGATGAGTGGTTTTTTTCATTTATAACTTGTCTTGTGTTTGTGAGCTCTATATGATTTCCATTCCCAATCCTTTTACATGAAAAGGGCCACTTGGTTGGATTTACATCTTTTTAGGCTTATTAGGCCCAACATTGGAGTTCTAGAACTGCCTTGATTGGTGAAACTAAAATGCTTGTGGCCACAGTTTTAGAGTTACACACACACACACACACACACACACACATATATGTGTGTATTAGTGTACATATATTTTGTGTAAAGAAAAAATTACTTGGAAGATAATTTTTTGAAGAATTGAAATATAGCATCTGTTTTGAAATGTTTTGAAACATTTTTTGTAGACCTTTTATGTTTTAACCTTTCTTAAGAAACAAAAACCAATTTAATTACATAGAATCGATTTCTGAGTTTTGATCATACACTGCGGGGGTTCTTTTTCTTTTTTGTGGACGTATATTTTGTATAGTTTCTGATTATTTCAGTAAGGCTAGAAATTTTCAACTAAAGAAGAATGGTAGTATAGGTGACGATTAAAGGAAAAAAGAAAAAGAAGAAGTAAAAAAAAAAAAAAACGTGGGTTGGAATAGAGCAGCAAGGAAAATAACGTTATAAGGAAGAATGAGAATGACAATGAAAGAGAGATGAGGTTGGGAAAATACAATGAAGAGAGAAGAAAAGAAAAAAAATATTCGCATCCTGCAAGAGTACCAAAAATTCAATTTTTTTGTTTTATCCAAATACTAAAACATTATACATAAATATGTGTATATAATACAATCGGTGACCATGAACTTCACCTAATGGGTGACTTGAGACTCACTTAATATCACAATGAAAGAAAAAAGGAAAAAAAGGTATATAGAAGATAAAAAGAATTATAACTTTAAAGTCGTTTTCATTTATTGCTTAAATTTTAAAAACTCTCACTTCTCCCATGAACTTTGAATTTGTTCCACTTAACTCCTTTAATTATAATTTTGTTTAAAACAGACAAAAAAAAAAAAAAAAAAAAAAAGAGAGAAAATTAGTCTTACCAAACCCAATCTATTAAGATTTATGTTAAAAACAAGCAGAAAAATATTAGAAGACTGTACTTAACTCTTTTTTTTTCTCTATTTGTTTTTAATTGAAGTTATAATCGAATGGGTTTAGTAGGAGCTAATTCAAACTTCAGGAGTTAGACTGAGAGTTTTCAAAGGTTCAGAGGATAAAGTAGAAATAATCTTAAAGTTTAAGGGGTATAAATGAGAAAATCCGGGGGGGAAAAAAAAAAGAAGCCTGTAAGTTGGAAGCATTACAAACATTGTCCAATCTAAGTCCTAATTAAGAACATATATGGAAAAGGTCGTAATTTTCCTTAATTTTGGAGCCTTTTAAGAAACGGGAACATGTTTGAAACAATAATCAAAACCACAAATTAAGTGATTTCCTTAGTTAAATTTCTGCTAGGGAACTTATGTGGTTAAGTAAGTAAAACGTCAGATCATTTTAGATCAAACAAATTAACAGATTTAAAGGTTCTAAATATATATATTAATATCGTTACCATATTTTTCCTACAATTAATAGTGTTGCCTTTTCGCCAACGTATATAAACATAAATAAATATATATATATATATATATATATATAAGCCTCTCCCGCATCTTAATTTGTTAAAATGGGAGTGACAGGTAAAAAAAAAGTCCAATCAGGTTGACATGTCAATTTCAACGAAACTAGTAATTGGTAGGTATAACTAACAAAATGTTAATTCACATAACAATTTATTTACTGTAACAAGGAGCGATTTTAATATAAGAAATGAAACACATTTTGAAATCTCAAAAATGGAGGAAGACAAGTCGGCCACTTTTACCGATCAGTAGCAATGTATGGACACACACACACACACACACACACACACACACATATATATATATATATATAATTCTGGTTGGATGCAAAAGCGTAAGAAATTGACCATTTATTCGAAAGGAACATGAAAATTCCACGGGCAAGTCAAAGCATATGTGAAAAACCCAAGTCCTTTTAATCATGTCATATATTCCGTTCACACTTTAATTTGCTGTTTAAAATATTGCTCGTTGTTATTTACCATCCTGGGATATTTACCTTAATAATTTGCTGTTTGAAATATTGCACGTTGTTATTTACCATCCTGGGATATTTACCTTAATTTATTTTTTGTCTGGTTCCTTCTTAAGTTGAAGCCAAAACTGGGGAAAAAAACAAAACTCAACTAAAAATTCAAAGAGAAGTTGAGTACTAAAAAATGCTTTGGTCTATTTTGTCGTCTGCATTACGTTGGGTAAAACCTAAAATAGGGCTCACTGAGCTGAAATTACATTGTCAAAGCGATATTGGCATAAATTATTTGGTTTTTGGTAAAGAACTTTTGAAAAAAAAAAAATATATACACACACACACACACACATACATACATATACTATGGTCGATATATTGTCAAAGCATAAACCTACCCCATAAGAAATATGACCCCAGCTTACAACAAAGTCCATATATGTATGATTACAGAACTGCATATTCACAATAATTTTTAAAATTTTTGAGATTGATTTGTTATGGCCATAATCCAAAGTGAAATATATATATATATATATATATATATTTGTAGCGTTTAAAAGTGATATATATATATATATAAGGTTATTCTATATATATTTGTCGAAGGTCAAAAGGTTTGAATTTTGGTCTTACAGAGTCTCATTAGTATTCTGAAATCTAATAACTGGATTTTGCGTTGATGCATCTTTGAAGAGGATATAAAGTAGTAATTTGTTGCTTCAGCTCTATCACGAATCAGTTATTTGGAGAGTGATTCTCTTTTCCTTATATAAATCATATTCTTTATTAGAATATTTATTTTTTTTACCTATTCTAAAAAGTTGATAATTATTAGGTAATTATATAATATTAGATAATTAAAAATAAATAAAATAGGGCAGTTTAACCTAAATATTAAAGATCAGTGATAATTTGACACAAATATTAAAGAGCAATTGTTAGGACACAAGTTCAAATCCAATTTTTAAATAAACATTTTAAAATTAAAATTATATATACTCTTGCTCTTTTTGGGAGCTTGACCAATTAAATTAATAATTCATAGAAAATAAAAAAAAATATAGTAATTTTTTTACTTAGATTTAATATTTTTTATTTTTTTTATATTAATTTAATACAAGGGGTTGGTTTAGTAATTGTCATTTATTTAATCGACGAATAGGAGCATATTCTGGATCGGAATCATCGGGAAATACATTTTTTTATTTTAAAAATTTACCAATAAAAGAATGATAATTTCCCCGTAATATATAGAATTGCATTCAAAAATTAGAATTAGAGTCGATATACTTAACATTTTTTTTTTAAATTTGGCATCTATATAGTAAAAGTAATGAAGCCTCTAGAAGCTAATGTTCAACAAAAAGGGAAAGGAAGAAAAAAAACAAACAAAAAAAATAAAATTAAAATTAAAATCTCTAGAAGCCATACCTCTGAAGATCAATGGCTATAATGGTTTATATATATATATATATATATATATATATATGAATGATTATGGTCGGTGAAAAATGAAATTTGTCAAAACACCGAAATCTTCGCCCTCACCCTCACCCTCACCCTCGTTACTTCTCTTCTAATGAATTTCATTTTGTGAGACACACGTTCTTAGATCCTTCTTCTTCTTTTTTTTATTTTTTTTTATTTTTTTTTTATTTTTTATTTTTAAATTGAGGAGCATGCTTTTAATTCTATAAACTTTTCCCCACGTTTTTCAGAGATAAACTTTTCGTTAAATAAATTAAAAAGATTGGTCCGTTGTTACATGTTTATCTTGTTTCTTTTTTCTTATTATTTCTCCGTTGCTTGGAAGAAAGTCAACTCAAGTACTTTGTAATTGTAACAGATCAAGCCAGTTCATAGATATATAATTAACTGTGCAGGAATTTTAGACTTCTAATTGGCGATTTGTGGGTAATTAGTTGTTAATCTCTCCGTGTTTTTCTAAGTACTTTCTTATTAAAGAAACAAATGTGTTTTTTTTATTTTTATTTTTAATAAGTATAGTGTGATTATTTTACCTAATATTTGGAGTGCGTCATGCCTCTCATCATCAGTATCTCATTATAATATCATACCAAACAATATTTTTGCATTTATTAGAGGTAACCTGCAACAACTCCAACAAAACAATATGCTCACCTGACGTTCACCTTTCAACAAGTACCTTATCACATGACATTTAATTCTCCATCATTTAAAGGAGGAAAAATAAATATGAAAAAGTTTTATTGTTTGCATCTTGATAGGACTCCGTCTTGAACAGCTAGATTTGTAGCAGGTTATGAGAATTTTGCATATTTATTCATTTTGGTTGAATTGAATCAAATCTAATATTGACAACATGCACCGATAGTCGAAAGCTAAAAACATATTCTGATTTTATGTTTTATGTTTTTTGTTTTTTGTTCTCTCTTTTTTAGTGGGTAGTTAATTGATATCTGAAAGTTGCATAAGTTGCAGATTTCACTTTCAGTGTATACGGAGGCGAAAAGTAAGGAATGGTAAAACTATATAAATGATATGGTACAATTTGTTACCAAGAATGTATCTATTCTTTGTATTTGGTTTACTTAATCAGGAGGAAGGACCTTAAAAAGGATGATATGCTATAGTTTGAGAGTCTAATATGTTCCCATCAACCCTAATGGCTGCACATGACGGTAAGAAAGTCCTATTTTAATACCTTTTATTTCTATCTGTCTAACATTCGAGTAATGCATCACATAAGAATAATAATTTTGGATGTAGATTCTGTTTTAATAGACTGTATTGTCCTTACAAACTTCTTTAATAATGCTAGATGGGGCATGAAGACACCGTCCGTCTTCTTTTTTCCATCCAAAAAAGTCTCGCATGCTGTCATTTCGATGAATTTTTATTGATTTTGAAAAATTTTCAAGTGTATATGTCATCTACAAATCTGTATGAGACAAGAACTAACTACAAAAATGAAGCATTTTGTGACGTTTACAATAATTGTTTTACTTGATGTTTAATCCAAAAAATAAAAAAATAAAAAAAATCCTTGTATTCTTCTGTCTAAAAGAAATTAAAAACAAAACTCAACCGATACATCACATTGGTTCCTCAAAGAAAAAAAAAAAAAAAAAAAAAACGAAAGAAGATAAAAACGAAATTATAATATCATATCCATTAGGTACATTCGGGCTCCTCAAAACGGAATCACCTCTATGTGTGTCTCTGTGTGTGTGTATATATATATGTAGTACCACTACCTTATGGTCTTGAAATTATCAGAACATGTTTTGTAGTGTTGTAAATCTTCATAAAGAATCTGTTTGGTTGGTGGGAAAAATGGAGGGACTAATTCTTTTGTTTAGTTTCAAAAAATTCGCCAATGCAAACTCAAAAAAAAAAAAAAAAAAAAAAAAACAAATTCTTTTACCTTCTATAGAAAAGTTATTAAATATAAATAGTAAAATAATTAACTGATATCATAATTAGATATAATAATAATTGTCCATTAATCATTTCAAGCATTCTTGAGATTGCAATAAATCTCTTGACCCTTCCAAATCATTTCCTAATAACGTAAACGGATTTTGATTTTTCATACTTTTTATTAGTTCCAGATTAAGATTATTTTATTCGTGTTTACGCATTCCTCTACATGCCTGGACCCGTAATATGGAAAATTTTATTGTTTTACTTAGAATCGTTCTAATATTATGTTTGAACCATTATATTTTAATCTTATAATTTATTCGTAAGGGAGGCCAAAATTTTTATGATTTATTGGTAAGGGAGGCCAAAATTTTTTTTAATCAAGATTATATTAATATATATATATATATCAATATATGTAACAATTTTTGTTTATTAAAATCATGATATATTGACACATGAAAACTTTAGTATTATATCTAAATAAGACAATATGTCATTGTCAGTTATATGCAACTAAAAATAAAAATAATACAAGAAAGAACCTGATTGAAGTGTTGATCTTTTAATACCATAGTCATTCAAGTTTTATATCTTAAAGCTTCAAGTCTAATATATCACTTGTAAAAATGAAAATATATATATATTTTATACACTTTTAAATAACATTATTCTCTCAATAAAAGAGCAGTTATGTTAAATTCATATACCTCAAAATATCATTTTCTTTTCTTAAATTGAGAAGAAATCTAGTACAAACTCATTTTCTTTTAGTGAATTAATATCACTATAGTGAATTAATATCATTTTCTTTTCTTAAATATAAGTTGTGCTCGACGATCTTTCATAGAGACAAACTCATCCATAATTAATTCACTATTAAATTTTGCAGCAATTTCATTCTCAATGTAGACAATCAAGCAGTCATTCAAAAAATTATCTTTCATATACGACACCAACACCATTACAACCATGAGCCCAAAATTCTTCGCACAAAAAAAAAAAAAAAAAAAAAGGCATGTCTAAGTTTATCACAAACTAAATTGAAAGAAAAAAAGTATTTAAATCCAGAATATAAAGTAATGTTATTTCTAATTTTTTCAGCTAAAAATCACTAATTTCTAGTGAGATATTCTAATTTTCTAATCGAATTAGCATTTTATCACCAATATATAGAACAAACAAAAAAGAATTTCAGAAAAAACAGTAACATCATAGCCCGTCAATTCCACGTTAAGACAAATAGAAAAATCACAATCAAATTAAAAAAAAGAAAAAAGAAAAAAAGAATCAGAACAAGAAGCAAGAAAAATATATACAAACCTAAAACTGAAACAATAAGTTGAAGAATAATGAATTAATTGACCAAGACAAAGTTGTCTTAAGTTGAGAAGAAATCTAGTACAATAAACCAAAGAAAATTAAAAATCACATCTTGAATAAAAGAGCAAATTTCCAAATTTGTTAATTTGTTTAGGAATGGTGGAATGGGAAAGTGAAGAATTGGCTTCTTTTATAAACTTTTAGTTTATGTGTAGACAAAATATTACTTAATATAATGAATCAATTTTTTAAAATAATGGGCTATTAAAATTATAGTTCAGATTTAAATTTTAGGTCAAGCAATTAGGCCCACTAATGTATGAATTTAATAAACTTTTTTATTTTATAAAATCTAAATTATTTATCTAATAAAATATAGAAAACTCTTAATTTATTGGAAGTAAATACTAATTTATACACATACTGATTTTTTTTTAAATTAAAAAAAATTCCACTATATAAAAATTTCATAAAAAGTTAGGGGGGCCATGGCCCCCCAATTCCCCTTCCTCCGTCATTGGTCTTGATAACATCATGTATTTAATTATCATAATAATTTTATTAATGTAATGTAAAATTTTAATTAAAATAACCTGACTTGTGTTATTATGTTTTCGTAGGGACACGGAAGCGACATGAAGTTGTCGTTAGCTTAGGCTAAAACTCTTGTGGCATTGTAGCTTTCTTCTAAATTAGTTGTATGATTCATGTTTGCGTGTGTAAAATAGATAAATAAAAGTAAAAGAAAAAAAATCCAGATAGTGATGTGATGATTATATAACTATCGCATGATCAAGAAAGTAATTGACTGTTTTAAATATTTTTAATATAAGGTAAAAAATAACCAATTTTTTGTTTGAGATTTCAATTCAACTTCAATTAAATTATATTTTTACATATCAATTTAAAAAAAAAAAAAAAAATTTATAATTATTTTTTTTAAAAATTAATAAATTTCAAATTAAATTTTTTTTCTTCAATGAACCAGTAAGCTAAGTGTTATTACGAGGCTGAGGGCAAAAGAATTATTACGAGGCTGAGGGCAAAAGAAGAAGTGTCCCGGAAATAGAACCACACGTTGGTCTGTCGCTAACATAGTAAATATTTTATAAATTATAAGAAAAGGCTTTTATTTAAAAAAAAAAAAAAAAAGTTTTGTCCCGCGGTAGGTGGTTCTGGTGAGGGGATTTCCTTATAAAACCAGATACAAGGACCATCCCAGTTGTCGTGCCTCTCCAGTTCTTCCTTTGCTCATCGATAACCTTGTCTCTCTCTTTTTCTCTCTCGGCGCTCTTCCCAATAAACTCAAGCCCAAAGCCAAAATGCCTGTCGACAGTGCTTTGCCTGGTTTCGGACAGACCGTCTGCGTCACCGGCGCCGGAGGATTTATCGCCTCTTGGATTGTCAAGCTCTTGCTTGAACGAGGCTATACTGTTAAAGGAACCGTCAGAAACCCAGGTCGGTATATTCTGCTTTTTTTTTTTTTTTCTTTTGTTTATGCTGTCTATATATATATATATATTATGTCTGCATGTTATATATTTATATATGTGTGTGTGTACAGATGACTCCAAAAACTTTCACTTGAGAGAGCTTGAAGGAGCGAAAGAGAGGCTGATTCTTTGTAAAGCCGATCTTCTCGATTACGAGAGCCTCAGAGAAGCCATCTCCGGCTGCCATGGCGTTTTCCACACTGCTTCTCCCGTTACTGATGATCCGGTAATTTTCTCTTTTTTTATTTGCTTCAATTTTTCCCTTCTTTCTCATCAACTTTTCCATAATTAGATAGAGAGAGATAAGAACCTAAAAAAAAAAAAATTTATAATAATAATAACAATTAAAAAAAAAAAAGAAAAAAGAAAAAAGGAAAAAGGAAAAAGGAAAAAGGAAAAAAAAGATAACATGTAGACACCGCACCCCAACATCAACCATAGCACGATATGTGGTGGTGGTGGTGGTGGTGGTGTGGTGGGTCCCATAAGAAACTTTTCATAATTGTGAAAATGGGTTTGTATATGATAGAAGTTGAGAACCAGGGGAGATGGATTTGGTGGGTGAGATTTGTTTGTTTTCCTTGGATTCTAATACTTTAATCAAAGAGTAGGGGAATCAAAATGAAATGTGGTTTATGATGATGATGATGATGATGATAAAATATTAAAATAAATGAAATGGGAATAGGAACAAATGGTGGAGCCCGCAGTGAATGGGACAAAGAACGTGATAGTGGCGTCGGCCGAGGCCAAGGTCCGGCGAGTGGTGTTCACGTCGTCGATTGGGGCCGTCTACATGGACCCCAATCGGAGCCCCGATGTTGTCGTTGACGAATCTTGTTGGAGTGACCTTGACTTTTGCAAAAACACCCGGGTACGTATTTGTTATTAGACGAATATTGTAACTCCTAAGCGTAATGTTAGGGATAAATAAGTTGTCATGTTATTTTTCCATTAAACAAACTTTCGTTGTGCTTTAATTTATTGGAGCTAGTCTTGTCAATTAACAAAACAAGGGCCAACAAAACAATAGGAAGTTGCGTTTGAAATACGAATTGTGATTAAAGTAATCACTCAACAACTTTTTATTATTAAAAGACTAATTAAAGTTCACTCGAAAAAAAAAAAAGACTAGTTAAAGAAATGTTTTTTAAAGTTTCAAAAGTTATTAGTCATTAGAAAAATGAAAAAACCAAGAGTATAATAGTTTTGTTTATAAATTTGTGTATTACACAAGACATATTGATTAGGTTGGAAGTTAAATCACATTGATTTAAGAAAATCTTTTTCATTAAAATATTAATATATTATCTTCCAAACAAAATTTGATTTTTTCATTTTAGTCCTTTTTATGTATTGATCTATTTTTAATATTTTAGTATTTTTATCTTTTTATTATTTTTATACTTTTTTTATCTACTTTTTATTTATATATTTTTTCTTATTTAGATAAATTTTTTCAAATACATTCAATTATGTGTGATATCATGTGCATCATATATGCTTTTAAACTAATATATATATATATGTGTGTGTGTGTGTGTGTGGGGATAAACCTTATCTGTCCTTGAAATCTTCTATCACTTGTCACTATCTAATTAACCTTTTTTTAATTTTTTATTTTATTTTTATAGTACAAACTATTTGACATTGTAAAGTTCAAGAGTAATGTAGTATTAGAACTCAATTACAAGCACACACAATTTTCTAACTAGTGACTTGATCTTGCAGAACTGGTACTGCTACGGGAAGGCAGTGGCGGAGCAGGCGGCATGGGACATGGCCAAAGAGAAAGGAGTGGACTTGGTGGCGGTGAACCCAGTGCTTGTGCTCGGACCACTTCTTCAGCCTAATGTGAATGCCAGCACCATTCACGTCCTCAAGTACTTAACTGGCTCAGCCAAGACTTATGCTAACTCGGTCCAGGCTTATGTCCATGTCAAGGATGTTGCCCTGGCCCACATTCTTGTGTTCGAGACCCCCTCTGCCTCCGGACGCTATCTCTGTGCCGAGAGCGTGCTTCACCGCGGTGAGGTTGTCGAGATCCTGGCCAAATTCTTCCCCGAGTACCCTATCCCCACAAAGTAAGAACATTTTTTTTTCCCCTCTCTGGTTTATTAGTCATTTTCTTTATATTATTATTTATACAACTTTTATACAAGTAAAATTAGGGCATTCCTTAAAGAACTACGTAATACTTCAAGTACTGTGTGAAGAAGTCTCGTTAATTTAATGACATATTCAATCCTCTTTAGCATTGACAGGAAGTGGTTTGTGACATGCATTTGTAGATAATATTTCAAGGTTTATTACCAAATTACTAATTCCCTAAAAAAAAAAAAAAAAAAACTAATAATAACTTTTCAGTTTTTTTTATTAAAAAAAAAAGATTACTTCTCCTTTTTTTAATTAATTTAGAGAAATAAATTAGGTAACTTGCTACATTTTCAAGTCAGAAATTATTTCACATTTAACTTATTTATTTATTTCATTTTGAGCATCTCCTTTTTTTTTTTTGGGCAATTATATACTTTGTGGTTTCAACAATCAACAAGTTGTACATGCTCACAAGCTGTGAATAAAAAACGAGGAAAAATATTGGAGGAATTTAATAAAGGAACAGGTACGTGAGAGCCTCACTACTGACTAGTCAAAAAATAAATAAACAAATAAAAAGAGAGAGAACTTGCTGACTAGTTCTGAGATCAGCAATTATTGGAGTACATAGTCTAGTACAATCATTCTAAATTTATAACGTGACATAACATAGGAACATTCATCATTTCTTTGGTTTTTCTTTTTCCTTTTAATATATATATATATATACACACACACTAGTCTAAAATATGTGCATATACATATTTGAAAAAAATTATTTACATAGAGAAAAATTAAAATAACAAGTTAGAAAATATATACTCACAAAACAAAACAAACCAAAATAACAAAGGACCTGAAAAATAAAATAAAAAAAAAGAACAAAGAAAAAGAGGCATAAAAAAATATAAAAAGGGTCAAAGAACTAAAATGAAAAAATTGACCAATACAAAAAAAATGACTAAATTGTAAAAAAAAAAAAAAATGGGTCGAAAACAAAGAAAAGAAAATTAAAGGACCAAAAATTAAATATGAAATATTTTCGTTCGTTTTGTTTCAACAGCTAAAATTATTGTCTCTTCTCTATATAGTTATAGATATGATTAAATAAACTTTAAAAAAAGAAAAAAGAAGAGAGAGAGAGCGAGAGAGAAGAAGTGGGACTGGACTGGGCAGGCAGTTGGTGAACACCCTTTTGACTTTGCCCATCCAAAACAACAAGGATTTGAACAATGATGAAGCCCAATAGACCATAATTATAGGATATAAATATATATGGATAATTCATAACTTAATGATAGTTAAAAAAAAAAAAAAAAAGTAATTGTGGACTTTTCAGGAAAAATAAAAATAAAAAAACTAGTGGACCTGGGTGTTCTCACCTACCATCATGTCACCGTCAAGCTTAAGACACTTTTCTCATTCTCTCTTCACCCACCAATTACCATGGCCCTCCACTGAGCACACACCATTTTCTTTGTTTACCTCAAAAAATAAATAAATAAAATATTTTCCCTCAATCATCCATTTGAAATCACCAGAACAAGTCAAAATGTTTACACTTATTAAAAATTAAAATTACCTAACTTTTTAATGTTCTATAATCTTCTTGATGGAACTCTTTACGGTACGGTTTCTACTGCACGTTTCTGATCAAAATCAGACAAATGTAACGGTAGACGTAGGTATTGTATTCTTTTGTAGAATTCTCCTATTTAGTTTGTTTTTTCACTTGAAGAAAAACAGTTTTATTTTCCATTTAAACTGTGTGACCAGAATATTTATAATTATGTCTATGTGTGTGTGGGTTGGTTGTAGGTGTTCAGATGAAGTGAAACCGAGAGCAAAGCCGTACAAGTTCACAAACCAGAAGCTCAAGGACCTGGGGTTGGAGTTCACCTCAGTGAAGCAGTGCCTATACGACACCGTTAAGAGCTTGCAGGAGAAAGGTCACCTTCCTGTCCCCACACCCCATGAAGATTCTATCAAAATCCTATCTTAATTATGCTACTAATCCCCTGACTGCAATATTTACAAACGGCACAACAATATAGCTTCCATATATATATATATATATATATATTCACACACGTATATATATCTATATATATGTTTAATCGAAGCACGCTATATATATGGAAGAAAACGTCAAGGGGGATGAAAAATGTAAGAAAGTTTGTTGCTTTATGCAACTCAACAACCCTTTCTTTATTAATTCGGGGGTGTAAAATCACATATATATATATATATATACATATATATATATATATTTGATAAAGTGGCAGCTGATCGTCAATCAAAGTTGTGTTAGATGTTATATTATAAAAAAGAAGTTAGTGCAAGATTTCTCTTAATTAATTTGTATAACTAGGTAATGTATGGTTATAAACTTGGATTTAATTTTAAAATTCCCTCCGATTTCTGGTTATTGTCTTAAAATGATTTAAATTATAATATTGTCGTGTGATATGCATAACCCTCGAATTATAAAATTGTTGCAAGAGCACCTAATTCTTTTGTTTAGTTTGACTCCTCAAGGCTCACTCCTTAAACTTGAGTTGTGGTATGAGAATCGAGATCTACTGTGCTGTCTTAAATTTCATGTCTCATTGGTTGTTTCCCCAGTAGTATAATATTATATTATCTGAATTTAAGAATTTAGTAACATAAAAATTGTTAAATTTTAAAAAATCTTAAACAAATTGATGAGTTGTAAAAATTCTATTGAAGAGATAACCTCTGAGACATAAAAATGAAACAACATATCTAGACTTGTAGTAAGAACACTCCTTTTGTTAAATTCCGTCATTTGTAAATTGCTTACTAATTTTGACGGGAAAAATATAAAACATTAAAATATTGTCAAACTTGGCGTTGTTGAATACCTTTCTTCTTTATTTTCTCTAAACCAGTGCATGAAATCCCAAGTTATTGGAAGAAAAAGAAAATTAAGATAAAGGATGCTGACAATTTAACCCCTTTAAAACTTGTCCATGTGAACTACATGTGAAAATTGTCATTTACGGACTAGATAAAGCTTGACATAAAAAGTGTACTTTACAAAATTAAAATAAAAAAATTTAACGTTCAAGTGAAGATTGTATCACTGTTTATGTTTCAAAGGCATAATGAGACAGTTAAATAGGGTTTGAGGGGCATGGTGAAATGATGATAAATTGGCATGAATTTTTTAATTTATCTATCCACAAGACTATTTTCATAAAAATAAAATAAAAAAAGGACGGAAATTGACAGAAAGGGAGTTCTTGCAAAAAATTTTAAGTTAAGTATGGATGTCACTTTCATAGCTTGGAGGCGAATTGTGACAACCTCTAAACTTAAGGGGGAAGTTTTGAAATTTTATGATTCTCAATATATGATGCGTTGATATTTCCAATCCAAATTATAAAATATCCTAATTCTTCATGAGTTCCACGGATTCTTCCACTAAAAGAAAACTTTGCTTTCACAACAAGCAATGCATGCTATGATTCTAAAATGTGTTCACAGTTCATGATTTTCTCAACTACTTTATTCTTTATGTTTTATCAGATTGATCCTAATCATATATCCTTATTCTATATAATCTAAAATTTTGAATATTTTCACAATAAATGGCTTATTGTTCATTCTTCTCCTCCTTCCTGCTATAAGCTCCCAATGTGCATCACAAGATGAAGACAGAGAAATATTTAATCGGAAGTTCCCAAAAAAAAAAAAAAACACTTATGGTAGAAACTATACTTTTGTTTTATCAGTACATACTGTTGTGTTTTAACCATCGAATTAACTTCTTAACAATATAATCTATGACTAGAAGTAGTTACGCTTGTTTATCAGTACGTATTGTTATTTTAACCGTCGAATTAACTTCTCAACAATATAATCTATGATTATTGAAAAATTAATATAATATGTTATTTGGAAGCAGCATAAATAGTGAGCATTTTCCCGTGAAGTTTTCAGCATAGGCTGAGTTTTAAACTAATTTAGAGGATCTCTTCTCCGAATTTGTTATCTATTAAGGAAAACATTTATCTTCTTTATTTCTTTCTTCTACCAAGTTCTGAAATGAAGTAAGAAGGAACCTTCTAAAACCTTTGGTTAATATCTATGTGTTCACACGGCACAACCACTTTTGTTCTGGTTAACTTAGACGATTATCTCTTCTTTCATAATGGACTCCTTCACGGTTCAAACGATTTGTACAAAACTATGTTGACCCAAAGGGATACTTTTGCATCAATTTCAGCCTTGGGATTGAAAAAAAAAAAAAAAAAAAGTTGGTGGTTCCTCATCAAGAGAGACAATGAGACCCAGAAAGTGATTCTCGATTTGAGAACCACCTTTTATCTCTATACGGAGTTGGTTGCGCACAGAGCCGAATAGAGTTGTTTATTTTCATTACTAAAAGGTGAGAAAAGAAGTTTGGTCCAAAAACCTGCTGCTTGGACTTTGGAGAGAAGCAAGTTGCAATTCTCGGTGTGTTTTGTGGTAGGTGTTTTGTGAGGTTGTGATGTCCACATAACACCTTTTTTTGGACGAATTTTCTACCTAGTAAAGATAATAATGGCAACTACTACCTGAATTCTCGATTGACACACTTTATCAATATTGAAAATAAATCAAGAAGAAATATTAGCAAGAATTGCGTTTGGAAGTTGGAGAGTCTTTATCCTAAGAAAGAAAAGACCCTGTAGTGAGAATCACTTTTCTTTTTTGCTCTTAGAACAAGTTGAAGGAGTAAATATACCTGCTAGTTTCCATGTAACACCTACGATATTGCATGGTCTTTTACATCTGAATTAACTTAGTTTATTTCAATCCGTTCAGATCACGAGTTTAAATCCACGATTCAAATAGGAAATTCAAAATTTTTTTTTTCTTTTCATAAGAGAAAACAACATAGAAAAAACGGTATATCAAACGGAAGCTTAGATTAGAAGCACTACTTTATAAGAACCCTAAGAAGAACCCAAAGTCCTTCAAAGTTTGGGTTTACCAGCTATGGGAGACTTAGTTGACATCTTCATTGGACCTTCTCTTGGGCAATTGCATGCTCACAATGTCCTCTCTTGGGAGACATAACATTGAGGCGTTGTTCTGCTCGTTGGCAGCCATTTGCCTGCTCTCAGGCGTTGTGAATGCCAAAAGGTGTGTGGCCTCCTTGTTTTTGCGGAAAACTAGATAAGCGATTCCAGCCAAGTACACCGCCATGCCCGAGAACCCGAATATGCCAAGAAACACAGCCGCCACTGTCTGTAGGTGACTGTGAAGAAGCAGCTTGATGAATGCAGTGATCAAATAGTATATGTTTATAGCCATAATCAGAGAACCTATAATCCAAGTCACTACTGATATCTGCAAATTTTGTGATGAACATAACATTAGTTAATGACTTACGCGCGTATGTATATGTCTAGCTAGGAATCAGAGAAAAATTCCAATTTTCTAAGAAGCATAAACTGATATTGTCAAAAACGGAAATTGCATAAGAAAATATATAACTTAGGATTTGATAATATTTAATATAAAAGCACGAGTAAAGCCAGAGTTTTACCGCAACGGAGTTGACGTATGTCCCCATCTTGGTCTTACTACTTGTGAACTTGAGAAGTGGAACAAGTGCAAAAGGGAGCTCAAATGATAAAATCATCTGCAGAAGGAATAATAATAATAATAATAATAATTAAAAAAAAAAAAGAAGCAAGTTAAAAGACGGGAAAGAAACCTTGTAGCACTCTAGGCACTAAGGTTTTGAAGGGTTAAGCAAAGATATTGTTTGCGTAGAAATATTTAAAGGTTCATTGGTTTACTAGCAAGATGGAAGTGATATGCAAGCACTTCTTACAGATGCAATAATGATTAGCCTTCCAGCCCCAGCGGAGCCACCAATGACTGCAACTATTAGACTAGGGACTATAGCCAAGGATCGGGTTAAAAAGTTGCGAAGCCATGGTTGCAGTCGTAAATTGAGAAAGCCCTTCAAAACAGAGAAATTTGGAGACAAACATGTTAAAAAATTTTCAACTCAATAAATAGATATACATACGTTCAGCTTAAAAATAACTCTGCTTAACGGAGTTTTCTTTCTATATGGGAAACAAACTATATGGTCTTATAACAATTACCTGCATAACGTATTGCCCAGCATATGTTCCTGTGATTGTCGAACTCTGACCGGACGCCAGCAAAGCAATTGCAAAAAGCTTTGAACTCCAACTGCCTAAGACATTCTGTATGCATGTAGATAAATGTAAAACACAGTACTGAAGAATATCAAGAAAATACACTCAACAGAAATTTGGGATGTTTTTAAGTTGACCAACCAAATGCCAAAATACATAAATAAATAATAATAATAAATAAGTGACGGAGTATTAGCAAACATTGTTCCACGGCATACCCTTAGCAAAAAGGAAGCTTTGTTCAAGTCCAAGTCCTGGCAGCTCTTCTGATCTTCGGCATTCAGGCTCGAAGAATTGCAAACCGCTCCACTCACAGAAATAACCGATATGTTAATTAGGAAGGCCACCATGAGAGCAAAGGCGCTTTCAATCAAATAAAATCTGCAAGCCTCCTGTAAGTAGTGTGTTTCATCAGATCCAGCACCACATATAGAATAAATCTCATCGTTTTTCACATCTTTGTGACAGCAATGTTCGAATTGACAATGTCAAAGGCTAGTCTATTGAAATAAAATGATTACTCTGATGCCGCGGACAGATCGCGGTATTTTCCTTGAGAGAACCAAAGCAGAGTGGAGAAAGAGGTTGTGGCTGTAACAAGTGCACAGCGGCGACTGTAGTTAGCAGACAACAGAAGAAATTAAGCCATGGAAGAATCCACAAAGATTCTGTGAAAACGTACGGCATAACCATGGCACCGAGAAGTGAAATCGCAAGACCAGTGGCACCACTTCCTTTGAGTTGTGGAATGAAAAGCCCTTTCAGAACTTCTTTTGAATCAGGTTTTGCATAATGAAGCTCCACGAAGAAGCATGCGGCAATTGTGAGTACAAGAAATGCAATGAAGAATTCAAGTTTCCTGACCTGAGATGGAGCCAAAGGATTTTGCTTCAGTTTTAGCCAAGAAACCACTAAAGCTATTTACAAGATATATATCAAGATACCCCATATTGCTGCAATGCTAGAAGAACCAAAGTACTAAGTCCTGTCAGAAGAACGCCGCACCATATCGGAACATTGAAGAGCATGTTCAGAGCAAATGCAGTTCCAATCACTACCCAAAAAAAAAAAAAAAAAGGTTTATTTAAGGATAAGAATACCGGCGTTGGCCATAAGTTTCTTTCTTTATTCTGTAAAATGTCTACAATTGACGTTGGAGAAAAGTACTCGTTAAGCCTTTACCTTCAGGAATGTCGCATGCAACTACAGCAATCTCGGCAAGAACCCACAGGATGAAGTTTGGCACCTTGGGATATTCCATTCTACAGTGTTCTGCTAAGTGCTTTCCTTCAATTTAGAAACATACTTGATAAGGACCAGTTTGATAAAGATAATTCGGAAGAAAATGTCCCGAAAACAGTGTCTAGATTGGAAAATCACATGCCTGTAACAACCCCAAGATTGGCCGCCAGGGACTGTATGATTAAAGCGGCACAAGAAGCCACCAATATTATCCAAAGCAGCTGCAAAAGAGGAAGGAAGCTTCACATTAACTTTATACACAGAATCTTTCACACAAGTATGGTTAAGAAATATGTATGGATGAAGAAGTGGTTCCTTCTAAAACGGGCTTTTAACATTTATAACATCTAGAAGGTGAACACTAAACAGCATCAAGAGGTAACATACACACCTCATATTTGTATTGGGCACCGGATTGCAAATCCGTTTCAACTGTTTTTGATCCAAAAAAAAAAATGAAGTTGTTATTAGTATCGTTATTAACCGTCTAGTTTGGAAGCACAGAATAAATGAGAGCTTATCATCTTACAATTTCCAGGGTCAATATATGCAATAGAAACAAGAAATCCAGGACCCATGTAGGCAAAGAAGTTTTTCCAGCTTTTCCTCTGCATAAACAAAATTTCAAGTCCCACAAATCATAATCAATCAAGCAATTAGCATTCGACTTTTAATATCTGTGAGAGTTATTGGTATAAGCTACTATTAATTAAACGATCAAGCACAAGTCTCAGTCACCTTAATAAACTTCTGACAGTTTAGACACATATACGCAATATGACACTAGTATGGTAGCATTAATAATAGCCGAAACACTGGCGAAATCAGGACGGAATCGCAGTTGATAATGATAAGTACAATAATAAAACAGACATGTCCCAACTGATAAGTCCGTGAATTCAACTTGAAAAAACATTCTTTGCATCATCTAGCCAGCTTCTAGACAACATCCACTTGTTAATTTATACTATGGCATCAGATATGTAGCATGCTAATTTGTAGCAAATGCATGAAGAAAAAAAACATTATGTCCGCATATTCTTAATTTTTTTTTCAAAAAAAAAAAAAAAAAGAAAGAAAGAGGAGGTTTGCGACGAAATAAATGACTACAAGAAAGAATATAAAATTTAACATGCGTTTGATGCGTAAGGTTTGGATCATAAAATTTAGGTTTAGATTGATTGTATGTTTATCGAGGCATTTGAATTACTGGAGTTAAAAAGTATAAAAACTTAAAATGCATTCAGAAAAAAAAAAATTAATATGAAGCTTGTTTCATTCGTCTCGAAATTTTACACAAATTTTTTTAAAAAAAAAATTAGCTTATTTGGATTTGTTTATACAAAGTTATGAACTTTTAAAATCTATGTTACAAAACTGTATGAATAGTAAATCTGAGGAAAAAAAGATAAAAATTAAATTGTAATTCTAAGGTTTGAATTGTAGCGTGCGTCACACGCATGCTTAATAACAGCTGGTAGACAAATTAATTTTTTTGCTACATATTTCCCATAACTCTTATTTTTTCAGACTCCAGCATGTCTGAATTTACGGCTCATCTCAAAGTAGTGCTTCACCACCATGCCCGATAAAGTTTTGTTTTCCGACAAGTCAACATCAGGATTTCCAAGTTATCCAAAAAAAAAAAAAAAAAAAGAAGATTTCAGAACCTACTATGCTAACAACTTTATGTTTTGTTTGTCAAACCACGAGAGTTGCCTAACTTGCCAAAAAAATTCAATGCATGTTAATTGTTACACCGCCTTTCAATTTTTTATTTTTTATTTTCTATTTTGTTGTGTCAGTTACATTCTTGACCCCTTATGTTATTAGAGTTATAAATTTCCGTATTCAACTAATTCATAGGTATTTTTAGCCCAAAAAAAAAAAAACAATTCATAGGTGTTTGTTGAACTTTTTGGTAATTATACACCAAGATGACTTTTTTCATCTTCATCCAAATATGTCACTGTGAAAGTGAGTTTCGAAGAAGATAAACCGCCCTCGACAAGGTCAACACTCGAATTAATCACCCACAAAAGAAACAAATAATATTAAGAAAAATACCCCCAAAAAAAAAAAGTATACGGTTGTTCAATAAATGAGCAAAACATTATTCCAAACAGTTTTAGGGGTTTTTTTTTTTTTTTTTTGGTTGCAAATGTTTCTATTCATTTTACTCCATGAATGGAAAGAAAGAACGAAACTCACATCTGGAACGACAATCTGATCCGTGTCGGAGTTCTCGATGAGTGGCGCATTCGAGAAGCTTCGATTTCCGGTGCTTGCTATGAACTGTGGCTGCTCTGAACCCGAACCTCTCGCTGCCATTTTTTTCCTTTTGGAACTCACACAAACAAATTTAGAAAAAAATAAAAATAAATAATAATAATAATAATAATAATTTAAATCACCAAGAAAACTCAGAAGCAACTGCGAAGAAAAGGATATATATATATAAATATATTTGTTATTATTATCGCTAAATGAAAGGGTTGACTGAACGTGAAGCACTGGTAATTAAAAGCTCGATCTTCTCTAATTTACTTTCACCATTTTCTGGGAAACCGAACAGAAGAAAGAAAATGATGGAGTAACGTAGAAAAATTGCAATAGAATTCAATTACCAGGAGCAAAGAAACCGTGCCAGTCTCTGGAAAATCTGAGCTTCCTAAGACAATGGACTGGCTCAGCGAATGTTTATATAGAAAACAAAAATAAACAAATTATCTATAAAAATATTTTTTTTTTTTTTAAATATTATTGGAGTGGAGTTTGTTTTTCGTTTTTATTTTTTTAATTGTCGGAGAAGAAAGATGCTCTCCTTTCTCTCCTTCAATCCTCGTTCTCTCTCTCTCTTCCCATTTTGTCAAGCTAGAGAGAGAGAGAGAGAGCCCAAGACAATCAGGCACGCGCTTTTCCAAACAAAGGCAAACACGAATCTCGACCGCCAAATCAGAGGTCTACGTGGGACCCAAGTTTTCAACGGTCAATATTATCGTGAAGTCCCTGTCCGACGCCGCACTGGATCTAATTTGGAAGAACCAGTGGCTCTCGTGAGAAGTACGCCCGAGAATGTACGGCCACGTCAGTATAGGAAGTAAGCACCACGTGGGTCCGACGAGTTCTGAGCGACGAAATCTACGGTGGAACGTGTTGGTTCGTTTGGTCGGAGGTTTCAGTTTCCACTGTGACAAGTGACATGACGAGGCCATGCAACTGCTTGTAGGGTCATGAGCTGGGACGGTCTGGATTCTTTAAAGGGAGAGTTCTTGTAACTGATCGGACGGCTGGATATTCTCCAGGCTTGATTGCATCGTACGGCTAGGGAGCCAGGGATTTGATTGGGTCAGACACATCATATGCGGGCTTTTGATTGGAGGAGCTACTAACAGGGACCATTTGGTATAGTTTTTAACGAGTCTAATACCCGTGCGTTGCACGGTGTGGGGAAAAAAAGTTAAAAAATAAACTATAAAAATAAATAATTTACATTAAGAGTAAATAATTAGGAAATATAATATAATTACAATAAGTTTAAGGATTTAGTTTGTTTTTTAATACATGCAAATATATATTACAATATCAAAAGTCTATATATATTAGTATGGATTTATATTTATATTTATATATACATAAAGTTCTCAAACATATAGTTTTTTCTACTATAATTGAGTACCGCTACTCATATTTTCCAAAATAATGCTCCACAATATTGACATACACAATTACAATCTCCAATATCAATATATTCATTATTTAAATCTGAGTAAAAAAAAAAAAAAGTCAGTAAGATGTTTTCTTCAAATTTATAATCGTAAAAAAAAAAAAAAGGATGAAGAAATTACTTTCTTGAATTGACGGTAAACTATAATTGTCTGAAAATGAATTCGATGTTTCTTTGCCAGTGTTGTAACTTGAAAATAATTGAATATATCTAGCTCGAAGACCAGTAATAATTTCTGTATTTGATTTGTTAAACTGATTGTTTTGAAAATTTACATTTGTTGATGTAGATGCTTCATTATGATTTGTGTAATTTCGTTTTTTTTTAAGTTTTGAATATTTTGAATTATTGGGATCTTTATAGATTTTTCTCTTCATACTTTTTAATTTTGTATTTTTAATATAATATATAAAAGCAACAATATAAAATATTGTTAAAAGGTAAATATCATAGATAAAGAAAATGACAGAGGAAAAAAAAAAGAGTAAAAAAAAGATCATGATTTTTGTATTAAAAAAAATGCAACTAAAATAGTAATAATCAGATAATATTGAATATTACTCTAAACTATAAAATGATCTAATCATAATTAAAACTAACTGAAAAAAATATTGGTATTACTTTTATGATTGAGTTTGTTTAAATTTTATTTAAATATATGTTATATCATTTTAGTAAAAATTATATTTATCAATTAAACAATATTTTTAAATATGTTAATCTGTTTAATTTTTCTCACTTCGAAATTTATTTAATTCAACATTTTCTCAGTCTTGTATGTTTTATTATTTATATTGTTTTATTTTACATATTTCAAAATAAATGAACAAATTATTACCTTTCCTTTTATAATTAAAGTTATTTAAGTGTTATTTTTAAAAGCTTATGTTGTATTATTTTTTTTTAAATTATGTTTATCAATTTAATTAACAATATTTGACATTGTTAATAATTGTAACCATTAAATTTTTTTTTCAATGTGTGCATTATTCTTTGAGCACTGTCCGTACGGACAGTGCCAAATTTTTAAAATTTTATTTATTTCAACATTTTGTCAATTTTGTATATTTTATTATTTATGTTGTTTTATTTTACATATTTCAAAATAAATCAACAAATACTTACTTTTCATTTTATAATTAAATTTATTTAAACGAAATATTTAAAGATTTATGTTCTAGTATTTTTTTTAAAAAATTATATTTATTAAGTTAATTAACAATATTTGACTTTGTTAATAATTGTAACCCAAATTTTTTTTTCTCACTGTATTCCTCACTCTTTCAGCACTGTCCGTACGGACAGTGCCAAATTCAATTGTTAGTACCTAAATTTTATGTATTTTTACTACATAATTGATTAAAATGTTATATAGCAATATATATTTTTTTATGACGATTTACATTTTGTAAAATAAATAATATATAAATTATTCGTATTCATTATGCTCAGTTATGCATTTTTAACAAAATAAAAATCTATACCATATAATAAATTTTAGATACAATAATAAACATATCTAATTTATGAACATGTTATTTACCATTTGGAATTTTATGTATTTTTACTACATAATTGATTAAAATATTATATAGCAATATATATATTTTTTATAACGATTTACATTTTGTAAAATAAATAATAAATAAATTATTCGTATTCATTATGCTCAGTTATGATATTTTAACAAAATAAATATCTATACCATATAATAAATTTCAGATACAATAATAAACATATTTAATTTATGAACATGTTATTTACCATCTTTTATTCTCTTACATGTAATTTTTTTGCCTAAAAAAAAAAGTTAGATTTATCCAATAAAATAATAAATACATAAATTATCTTTATTTATCATTAGCAATAAATTTGTTCAATTTAGATCCAAACAAAATAAAAATTTATAAAACATATAAATCTGTTATTATACTGCAGAATTACATGATAAAAGAATTTAAATTATACATATATGATTACAATCATTTACAATTATAAAAACATTTAAATACAATAATTATTTCAATAAACTTAAATATTACAACAATGTAATGAACAGCAAAAAAAAAAAAAAATTTCCCCCGGGTAATATACACTAAAAAAAGAGAAAAAACTTATAGAACAAAAAACAAAAAAAAATATAACAATAACACAATATATACAAATCAGAACCTTCAATCTTTAACCATATACACTAATCTAGATAAATAACAAAATATATACATATATACTATAAAAAATATTACATAAATTTTTATTAAATATTTTGTGCTCAGATCTCTTATATACCTAAGAATATCTGTTAAACAATAAGTAAAATACAATTCAACATCATCTCTTACAGCTACCAAGTGTAATGTCTGGAATGTGTTTCCGCAAAAAGGGAAGAGAAAAAAACGTTATAAATATTTTTAAGCAAAACAGAGAGGGAAAAACAACAGAAAATAAGAGGGAAAAAAAGGGTAACAAAAAAAAAAAAAAAGGAGGGAGGGGGAAAGGGGGAGGGGGCGGACGGTGGAAGGGGGCAGGAGAAGAAAAATTATATTAATAAAAAAACAATAACATAATTACCATGAATATGTTGAAAAAAAGATATAAGTATTTTTAAGCAAAACAGAGAGGGAAGATCAGCAGTGAAAAACGAAAAAAAGGGTTATAAAAAAACAAAAAGAGGGAGGGGGGGGGGGGGACGGTGGAAGGGGGCAGGGTAAGAAATATTACACCAATATAAAAATAATAACATAATCACTATAAATATGTTGTGGAGAAAAAAAAAAAAAACAAACACATTCCAAACATCAACGGCAACATCTAAGATGGTCAAATAGTATATAACAGCTATTTAACAGATACCACCGATAATATGATAGTCAGCAACATACACCAAATTAAACAAAAAATCTGGTATATGTATTATTACATATTTGAATAGAGATCATCATAGCATGGGAAAGTTCAAAGGCAGGAATTTTTCTCAAAATCATCTACGACAGCACAGAGAGATGGGGGAAAAAGAGACAGAAAAATGGAGAGAAAAATAATAAAACACTTTTGAATCTGTTTACAATAGTATTGTCATAATAATAAACATGTTCAAATAGTATAAAAGCATACCAAATACCATTAAGATAGAACAAAATAAAAACAACAATCAATATTAATTAACAGCTTTAAATAACAATAGTACCTGGGAAAAAAAGCACGGCTGAAGAGGTTTCAAGAGAAATGAATGAAGGTTTAAACCAGGAGAGGTAAGAGAATATTACAGAAGCATTAATGGTAAAGGGTGGTGATAAAGCAATAAATGAAGGGAGTTTATGTATAAAAGAAAGTCGGCAAACAGCCGAAGCCAAAAAAAAAAAAAAAAAAAAAAAAAAAAATCGGTGCAAGAAGAAGTAATAAATTTTTTTACAGACACAACACATAATAGATAAGAAACTTTTAAACAATCAGATTTATTAATGATAAAGCTGCATTTAAAAAAAAATCTGAATCAAAACAATCATGAGAGACTAAACCACGTTTTTATACCAACTAATACAATTACAACACAGAGAAGAAAAATTCAGAAACATTAAATGTAAAGGTCAAATCACCTAATATGATACGACAACAAAACTAAATAGTAAAAAAGTCTAACAATCCATCCAAACTCAACTAAATGATATAATACAGTTAGTAAACAGATATATGTCACTAACGGATAGTTAAAAACAACACAAACACTAACCTAATTAAAATCAACCATTAAAAACAATCCTATTTATAACAAAATCAAACCACAAACAAAAAAAAAAAAAAAAAGAGAAGAAAAAAAACGAAATCCATCAAATAAATTTCTGTAATATATTACCCGGAGGAAAAAAAAAAAGAAACTTACAAAGATATAAAGGAAATATAAAAAAAAAAAACCAAACGTCTTAATTCTCCACTAAATACGTGCAATTCATCCATTGGTGCCACCATCCTTACTACAATCTGAAAAAAATATATGAATAGAATCAAAATTCAATAAAAAAAAAGGACCAAAAAAAGCTATAGGAAATAAAAATACATACCTTTTTATTTATTTAAGTTTGCGACTGTTTTCCAAGAAAAAGCGCCAAAAATTGTGATTTTGGGTGGGGTGGGGGGGGGGGGGGGGGGGGGGGGGGGGGGGGGGGGGGGGGGGGGGGGGGGGGGGGGGGGGGGGGGGGGGGGGGGGGGGTGGGAGGAAAGAGCGTTCGGAGAAAACTGAAAAGAAAAATTGAAGAAGAGAGAGAAACCGCAAACGAGAGAGAGAGGTTAAACATCACAAGAAACATACGCAATAGAAGGAAATATGATCGCCAGAAGCAAAAATGAAGCAGAGAAAATAATTTTGAAAGGAAAAAATAAACAATAAGAAGAGAGAGAGGAGAGAACGGTTGAGAGAGGAAAGAGTTAGAACATCAAGTAGAGAGAGAGAGGGGGAAAAAAAAACCACACAATGGGCGGCAGAAGCAACAAACAAAAACCTAACAACATCAAAAAAGGGGGAAAAATCTAGGGTTTGAAGACCAAGAGACCGAAAATTAAGGAAAGAGAGAGAGAAAAACAAACAGGCAAAAACAGAAGGAAAAAGCCAACTAATCAACAATAGAGATCAACATGAGAACAAAAAACTGGATCGGGGGAAAAAATTACAGTTGAGACTAAACCGGATTTGAAAATCCGACAGTAAACACAAAAATCCAACAATATGAAGGGAAAAAAATTCCTAGAGGTTGAACACCAAAAGTCAGGAAAAATATGAAAATCCGGTTTAGTAAACACAAAAATCCAACAATATGAAGGGAAAAAAATTCCTAGAGGTTGAACACCAAAAGTCAGGAAAAATATGAAGAAAGAGAGAGAAACCGATAAAGAGAGAGAGAGAGAGAGTTAAAAAAATCAACAATAAACAACATTGAGCACGAAAATCCAACAATATCAAAAAAGAAAAAAATTTCTAGAGATTGAACAGCAAAAGTCGGAAACATATGAAGAAAGAGAGAAAAACCGGCAAAGAGAGAAACAGGTAAAACATCAACAATAAACATACACAATGGAGCACAAATATAGGCGGCAGAAGCAAAAAGGAGTAGAAAAAATTAGGGTTTAAAAGCCAAAAATTTGAAGAATAAGAAGAGAGAGAGAGAACGGTAGAGAGAAAGAGAAAGCCAGAACATCAATAATAGAGAGAGAAACAAACACCACACAATGGGCGGCAGTAGCAACAGAGAAGGAGAGGGAGCGGCATTTGAGGGGAAAAAGGCAGGAACTTGAAGAAAAAGAAGAGAGAGAGAGAGCGGCAGAGACAGAGAGTGAAAAGGGTAGAGAGAGAGAGAGAGGCACAACATTATTTTTGAGCTTGAAGAAAAAGGAGAGAGAGAGGGAGCGGCATTTGAGGGGAAAAAGGCAAGAACTTGAAGAAAAAGAAGAGAAAGAGAGAGAGCTGCAGAGACATAATTTTTGACCTTGTGAGAGAGAGAGAGAGCGTGAAGAAAAAGAGAGAGAGAGAGAGAGAGCTGCAGAGACAGAGAGTGAAAAGGGTAGAGAAAGAGAGAGGCACAACATAATTATTGAGCTTGTGAGAGAGAGAGAGAGAGCGTGAAGAAAAAGAAGAGAGAGAGAGAGAGCTGCAGAGACAGAGAGTGAAAAGGGTAGAGAGAGAGAGAGACACAACATAATTTTTGAGCTTGTGAGAGAGAGAGAGAGCGTGAAGAAAAGCTGCAGAGACAGAGAGAAAAAGAAGAGAGAGAGCGTGAAGAAAAAGAAGAGTGAGAGAGAGAGAGCTGCAGAGAGAGAGAAAAAGAAGAGAGAGAGCGTGAAGAAAAAGAAGAGAGAGAGAGGGGTAAATCCGTCAGAACGCTGTAGAAGGAACAGGGAAACACCCCTTTCCTTTAGTATTAGTATATAATTTGGGTTTTTTTTAGGAATGTCCTAAAAAGAGTACATAATTGAAATATTACCCATCTATAATGATTATAGGATTTTTATCCTCGCAAATAAAAAGTAATAAATAGAGTAAAAATCGAAATCAGTAATTAAGTGAGGCAAAAATTCTAAACATACGCACTAAATAAACTATTCTTACAATTTCCTCTTTTGTGTTGGTTAATTAGCTTTTGCTTTTTGTCAGCAAAAAGAAGAGAAACAAAAGCATTACTTTTAATAAAATACAATAATGCATTATTAAGAACATCAATTCTAATTCTCTTTTAAGTATCAATTTACACAGTAATAAGCTCTCATCATTTTACTAATAAATATTTTAATTGATATGACAATTATATTAATAAAAAATAATAACAACTCATATGTCAATATTTAAAAAATTGAAAATAGATTAGGTTTTTTAAGTGTTTTTTTCTTTCCTATTTTATATTAAATTTGATTATTGTTGTAGTTTGTGGCAAATTTTGCCTCTAATGTTCAACAACGTCGTTTATTAGACTGGTTCAACGTCTCCCACTTGTCCCTTTCCCAAAAGTTGGAGGGGCTCAAAATAATATAACGAATCAGTTCCCTTATACACTCATCAACTTTGCTTCACTATTTTATTCACCCAAAATTTTTTTTTTTTTTTTTTTTGTTTGTTTGCCTCACTATTTGAGAGTCTCAAATGGCGTATAACTCGGATTACTTTGAATAGTTTTTCAATAGATATATATATATATATATATATTTTTTTTTTTAATGTTAAGGTTTTTAATATATTTGGATGGTAAAGGTTTCGCGACATCAATTAAAGAGGCAACAGTAAGACCAAGTTGCATGGATACACAATTAACCAAAGCCAATATTTATTCTTGATGTGTGTGTGTGTGTATTTAGTAAGACATTCTCTAGCATATATCTCTTACATATGGTTTATATTTCTTGGTGCTTTGCTTCCGCAAATTAAGTTTCAACAAAGTGGAACCGTACGAATATGTTCATATATAAATTTAATATTGTAAGGTGTTGACAACTAAGTCTAAAAAGTCCCAAATGAAAAAGGTACTTTATAAGTTTCTCAACCTTTTAGTCGCACTTAGCACTTAAGCATAAGTGTACGTGCATAAGTGTATTTACATGACACGTGACGCGTTGTGATTAAATTACTATTAAATAATTAAATAATTTTTTATTTATTTTTTGTATTTAAATTAAATTTGAAATAGATGTAAACTTTTGAGGGTAATATTTTTCTGAGAAAAAAAAGAAAAAACTTTTTTAAATGACATTTTTTTCCTTAAAGGACGTCATCAAAAGTTATCGAATTTGTATAAAGAGTTATAGAGATATTAGATTTTATTTATTGAAAAAATTCACACACTCTCTCACGGAAATATTGTTTTTTTTTTTTTTTTTTTTAGAATTTTCACTTTTACTTGATGTTAAAACTACTCATTACGAAGACTTGTCATATCGTAGAGGCGATTCTCTCTCTCTCTCTCAGAAATATTGTGTTCCCTTTTTTTTTTTTTTTTTTCCTCTCTCCAAATTTTCACTTTTACTTGGTATAAAAATTTATTATGAAGACTTGTCATGGAGATTTGCTATTCAATCCAAAACAATATCTTTTTAAGTGGGGTTAGATTTTAAGTCCTGCATGTTCAGATTTTCTAATAAATAGTACAAAGTCAGATGAATGCTAGTAATTCCAAAGACAATTAATGACCCTTTTGGACCCACCCTAATCACTTCAATGTATGGTCCCCGCATGATTGGTTAAAAAAAAAAAAGTCACCGATGCTGTATTAATACTATGCTAATATATATATATATATATATATAGAAAATATCATAAATATCATTGTTGGATATACAAGACAATTATAATATTTTATTTAGAATATTAGTAGATTTATATTTAACCTTTGATTTAGAATTGTGCAATGTGATATTATAAAAAATTATTATCTGTCAGAAGTATCATTAAAATATTACAATAAAATCACTAATAATGTATAAAAAATTTATAAGTATCAGTTTACAAAAAATATCGAATAAAAATATATATATATCTAGTTTGTATTTGATATAGCAGTTTGGATTGAAATTTTTAAACTAAACTTTAATGATTTTTTATTTATTAATTTAAAAAAATAAAAAAAATTAATATAAAGAACTTAGGTTCTATACCCGAAAGTTAAATGAAAGTTTTATATCTGAATACATATATATATATAGATGAGTAGTGATTGCAACCGTCACATTATGGTACGTGGATTGTAGAAAGGAAAGGTCCCACAAAGGAATCCGCTTCTATGCAGGGACCCTCCATGTGTCAAAGAGCTCTTCTTTTTACCCCCCGGGGGGGGGGGGGGGGGGGGGGGTGGTGAGGGAAAAAAGAGAGCTCTTTTTTTTATTTTTTTATTTTTTATTATTTTGTTACAGTTACGTACAAAAACAGTGTTCAACAAACTATTCAATAAGTTGCTCAGCATGATTAAATCATCTAATTTATCCGAATTTATAGCAAGTCATTAATTAAGCACCGCAGGATGCTAATATACCAAATTCTACCATATGATAGTGTCCACGGTATTGTTATCTACAAGTTTGGGGATATGCTTACAGTGAAAAACATTAATAAGGAATTATGCATTCGATCTCGTTTATAAAAATAATGAAAAAAAATTATGAATACAGATCCTTAAATAGACACGTGTTTTTGTTTTTTTCTCATTTGAATTTTTGACTCTCTATAGATAACTAGAGTCAAATATTCTTTTTAGTGGTATCATAAATCATTATAATCATTGTTTATTATGTTCTTAGGATGTGACTAATGTCAATCATTAAAAAAAAACAAAAACAAACTAAAGCATGGTGCCAATCGCCAAGCACTAATATATGGCCCCCATTTGCTATTACTCCACATGATTAGATTTATTTCTGTTACATGCGGACACCATATCTAAGAGGTTAGCACTACTATTTCTCGCCCTAAGAAACAAAAAAGAAAAGAAAAAAGAAACACTTAAAGGTGCGTTTAGGTAAGCCATTCAGATTTTCACATTTTAGATGGAAATATTTAGGTCAAGAATATTTGAATTGTCATTTGAATATACGTTTAGATATAACATTTAAAAAAGAATATTTGAATGGAAATATATAGATTTTATGTTTGGATAATCGTTAAAATTGTTATTTGAAATGGAAAAATTGTCATAATTCTAAATAGGATAGATCTTTGAGATGAGGTTTATTTTCAAAATGGAAAAAATGATATTTGAAAATTATCATTTGAAATGGAAAAAATGTTTCAAAATGGACAATTCAAATAAAGTATTTGAGATGATAGAAATAACAAACATACATTTTAAAGAACTATATAGATGAAATATGTCACATATGATAGAATGATTGAAACAAATGCCCCTGAATGATTTGGGAAAACCAGGTATACTACCATACAAATCATACCAGATACAACGCATTACGCACCGGCGTTTTCCAATTTATTCAAATTTAACGACATGTAGTTTAAAAAAGAATAATGCAAATGGTTACTATATTTATGGGAATAGACCCGCGTTTAATTAACAAGAAAAAACACTCTTGACAATTGAACGACACGTCCTTTTTGTTTCCTCGCTATTAATGGCAGTAAAAAGAAACGACATGTCATTTACAAAATAAATCAGTACATCATCCCGGTTGCTAGTCCAAAATGTTGCAAAATTTTGTTTTAAGATGGTGCGTTTCGCTCTAAAAAGTTAACTTAGTAATTTTTAAATAAAATTCACTGACACATTTTTAAACTTTGGTTTCACTTTCATGGACGGTTTTGAACTATTTAGGGCCTGTTTGGAGAGATATCCGGAGATGATATTGTGAATGTTGCGTTAGAAATATGTGTTTGAGAGGAAAACTTTTTAAAAAAGTTATGCGATCTAGAAAATTGTGCAAAAATTTAAAATGTATTCGGAAAAAATATTCAAAATAGATATTGTCTTGTTCGTTTCGTTGATACGAGTATTTTGACATAAAAATCATCTCAATTCGATTTGAAATCAAAAAGTTATGGACTTTTAAAGTTTGAATTTTTTAAAAATAAAAGAAATTAAAATTTTAATATAGAGTTGAGATTTTAAAATCTAGATGATTAAATATCATCTAGAGCTGTGCCCTAATCAGACCCTTAGTTTCATGGAGTTATTTTACAATAATAAAATTTCATATTATATAGAAAATAAATTTTCTCAATAAGGATAATATATAAAATTTGGTTTTTAAGGAAAATATATAGAATATGTTTGTATCACTAATATAAAATTTGCCATCTTAAAAAAATGAAAAAAAGTTTCTTCATTAAATAGTAGAAATTGTCATCATTAACTAGAGGAATAATAAATCGAGCCAAAAAAGAAAAATAGAGGAATTAAACAACTAGGAACTATTAGAAGAAAAACATCATCAGTGACGTTTATAGCTAAACTAGCTAGTTAATGGGCTACTCTATTCCCCGAACAAAAACACAACAATGAACACCACCTCCAGCTGAACCGCCCAGATGGTGATATCTTAGAACTAGAGGACCCTCCACATCCAAAGAAGAATTCTTTGAACTTAAAAGGCATTTGGTGTGTCGATTTAGAATAAAAATTTTAAATTGAAACTAACCGACTTTTTAAAAATTAATTAAAATTTTTATTGACTTTTCAGGAAAATAAAAATAAAAAACAAAAAATAAATAAAAAATTGAATTGGAAATTTGCATTCAAAGCTGATGTTTAAACGCAAGTTAAAAGTTAGGCTGGTGAGGAATCACTTTCAATAACACTGATCAATAGTAAATTTCATAGCCACGAGTTCAGCCGTTAACACACAGCCACTTCCTTCAAGTCTTTCCACATAAGTTTTCAATATATATGTTAGAGTGGCTTTAATCTATAAATTAATGTTTTTGTACCCTTTAAACTTGATATCATGATGATTCGAAGTCAAGATTTCAATTTTAAGGTGAGTAAAAATTCCAGCAAGGCCAAAGCACCGACCCAGAACTTTTAAAAGTTTAGTTTTTCCCCTAACGTTTTCTTAAATATTTAGTTTTACCCCTACTTTATATAATATATATATATATATATATATAAATTTGTTCATATTCAATAATTGAAACATATAACTATGATTCTGTCAAATACAAAATTCTCTCTAATTTTCTTTGTGGTGCCTCCACTGAAGAAATTTCCTATCTCTATTACTGGTTCCAACCATGGTCCTCATAAGTTATTAGGCAATTTTATTATAAGGTAAATAAATATATATATATATATATATCGATAAGGCAAAAGAAATTATTATAGAGATATCATATTTTGAGAATAAAAACCATGACGCTTTAATAAAACTTGATCAGAATATGACGATTTTAAGACTACACTTATTGACAGAGGTTCCCCCAAAACCAAAGAACAAATAATTTTCCTAAGTTTTAACCTAGTTCTTATACTTCTATGGAGAATTGAAACACAACCTAACGTTTGGTCAAGTCAAATTTATTAATTTAACTGCCGTTTGATTTTCAGGTTTGAATCTAAAATTTTCATTTTTAATTTCATCTTTTTCTGAAAAGTCAATAAAAATTATAATTAGTTTTTAAAAAATTAATAAATTTTAACTTAAAAATTTAATTCTAAACCCGTACACTAAACACAAACTTAATGTCATTATACTAATAGTAACTAGTGGATTGGGAATGAATTGACTTTTGAAGCCCACATCGTCAAGTCATGAAACGTGACAGTGTCCAACATTATTGTCCTCAATAATTCTTGAGAAGAACTAGCAAAGTGAAAACCCAGTTTAAAGTTTAGTTAATGCTCAATTTAAGGTGTCGATGGAGTGGGGACAATTTACGTCAAGTTCCAACTTTTTTTTTTTTTTTGAGGTGAAAGCAATTTCGCGTGTCCCAATGGACTCTAAAACGTATCAATTTATTGCAACTCACACAAAGCAACAAAAGTACAAAACAGATGTAGTTGACTGTTTAGCTCTCAATTTATGGCCCACTACCACAAGTCATGAGCTTGAGCTTGTTCCCCCAAGTCACTACCTTTATATACAGTCACTCCCACCACACGAGATTAGATAACATTACAAGCATTGTATATCTAATAAAAAATCAACACAATAACCACAACTTTCCACATCCATTTGAATTAAATATACATTCCACGCGTCCGCGCGTCAAATTTTTTCTTACAATATTTTAAATGTTAATTTCATAACTTTAGAATAAGATAAAATGTTTGAATTTCCAATCTTCACTTGAATAAAAAAAAAAAAAAACTTTTAACTTTACTACATTTGAGCTAATTTAATAAAACCTAGACAGAATATTCTTAGAGAGGGGCTTGGTATTACAGTTGGTGACAGTTACTCTCACCTTGCCAACTCCAAACAATGTCCTTGAGGGCAGGTCTCACATCCTCCTCACACAACTTGATGTATTCGAGTGTGTCGCCGGCGGCCTTCGAGAACTCGACAACCGCCACCTCCGGCGCCACCTCGAACACCTCCACCGCGACGGCGAGCTTCCCTTTCCGTCCCTCCTCCTTCCCCTGCATCCTCACCTTGAACTCCTTCTCCAACACGAACCCGAAATTCAGCTTCCTCGTCACCGACCGGAGCTTCGACATGATCGCCGCCGCCGAGCACTTGGACGTGAACATCGATCCCGACTTCCTCTTGCTCTCGAACAAGCTTGACAGGTCGAACCCCGACGACATCGACGAGATGAACTCGAACGCGTTGTAAAACGGCGGCGATGGAGACGGCGACGGCGACGGCGACGACAACGACGACGATTCGTCATCGGTTAACGATAATAATTCTTCGGTTTCGCCTTCTTGTTGTATGGAAAATGCGACTGGTCTAGTGAACCCCTGCTGAAACCAGGGGCTCTGCATGATCTGCAAAATCGAAATCCTCTTCTCCGGATCGGAGACCAAGAGCTTGGATATTAGCCGTTTGGAATCCTCGGAAAACCATCTAGGAAACTCGAATTCGGCCTTGAAAAGCTTTCTGTACAACTTGACAACGTTCTCGTCTCGAAAAGGCAAGTACCCGGCGAGCAGAACAAAGAGTACAACTCCACACGACCAGATATCAGCCTTTGCTCCGTCGTAGCCTTTCTTCCTCAGAATCTCCGGCGCCACGTAAGCCGGGGTCCCACACTGCGTGTGAAGCAACCCGTCTTTCCGGAGCTGCTCCGGCAGGGCCGAGAGCCCGAAATCGGAGACCTTCAAGTCACCATTCTCGTCGAGGAGGAGATTCTCGGGCTTCAAGTCGCGGTGGGAGACACCGCGGCTGTGGCAGAAATCGACGGCGCTGATGAGCTGCTGAAAGTACTTTCTGGCGAGATCTTCCTTGAGTTTCCCTCGGGAGACCTTGGCGAAGAGCTCGCCGCCTTTGACGTACTCCATGACGAAGAAGATCTTGGTCTTGGTGGCCATGACTTCCTTGAGCTCCACGATGTTTGGGTGTCGGACGAGCCGCATGATGGAGATCTCGCGCTTGATCTGCTCCATTACGAGTCCGTCTCGCTTCACTTGCTTCTTGTTTATCACCTTGATCGCCACGCTCTCGCCGGACACCAGATTCCGACCGTGATACACTTTGGCGAACGTGCCCTGTCCAAGAACCCTCCCCATCTCGTACTTTCCGAACAGAATGTTCTTCGCACTCGGCTCAGCTTCATAACCGTTACCATCCTTCTTGTTCTCTTCCATGGCATGTGAATTATTAATGGTGATTATTTTGCCAAAATTGGGTTTTGGATTTTGGTTATTAGAGAAATGAGGAAGATAAACGTAAGGTGGGACGATTGGAGGACATGGATTTTGGATTTGGGTAGTTTGGAAGGGAGAGGCAATTTGCTCATTGGAATGGTGGGAAATATCAGGGATTATTTTGCTGGGGGAATTTTTGGGCCAATAGGGGATGGGACACGTGGAGGGTAGAGAGAGTGTGTGGGGCCAGCACAAATTATGACATTTCGGCTGTTGTTTGGCGGTTTGGAATTGGTGGGAAAGTGAAGTTTCCAGTGTGATGGAGTTGAGGCTATATTTGCCAAATAAACAAAGTACTGGTTTTGAGCTCCTTTTAGGCTTGAGTTTGGGTATACAGATTAGGAATTGAATTTTTAAGTAAAAATTAATTGAATTTTTCAAAAATTATGTTGATTTTTAAGAAGAAGATAAAAAATAATATGAAAATATTAGGTTCGCAACTGAAGATCAAACGGAAGTAGGGTTAGAAAGTCAGGTACAAATGCATGTGGAAACGAAAGCCCCCAAGGGTAAAAACAAAAATTGACCCAAGATATTCATGACTAAGTTTCAGCTTTGTTCAGAGAGAGACAGAGGGGTGATAATAATTAATACATGTTGGCCTACTACTATCAAAGCCTTCCAGATTTTTGACACCAAAGCCTAGTTTTGAAGTCATGTGCTAAAAAAGTGTGTCTCAAGTTTTATTATAGGAATTAAGAAATTTTGCTGTACCAATTTTGGAATATAGTTTATGAACAACAATTACATCACTATTTTATGCACACTAGTAATCCCATTTTACTCTTTCTCAACATGCATGACATAGCTTTCTCATCTTTTATATCAATGTTTACTGTTTGGTAATATTTTGGAAACTTATTGGAAAAAATTCTCATGGTTTTCAATGAAATTGTTTTGAAAATGGTTAAAAAATAATGTTTGTTTTGCATAAAATCAGAAAATTTAAATGAAAACAAAAAAGTTGTTTTCAAATTTTTGTTAAGGAATGAGAAAATAAAATAAGTGCAACTCATTTCCATTTTTGTTTTTTAAGGCTTATACACCCAACAAATATTTTCAAAAACATATTCAAACATATTTTTATTTTTTCTGATACTCAAACTAATTTTTTTAAAAACATAATCAAACACAATTCTAAAAATATCTCAAAATCATTCTAAAAGCATTCTCATTTCTATTTTATATTTAAAACATATTCATTATGAAAATGCTCTTAAAAGGGTCCTAAAGTTTCATTTTAAGCAGCAATCACTCAAAAAAAGTTTAGAGAAAATTGGTTTAACTATTCTCTCTCTATGAAATTTTCATTCAGTATTTTGATGGAAGAAATCTTCATTTGGGTTTTTTTTTTCTTTTGCTAGAAAAGCAAATTACATAGATAATAACGCGAAATCAAATTAGAATTATGCCCAAATAAAAGTATCTAATTAATACAATCTTAAACAAGTCGAGTTGGACAATCTAAACGTGTGGGGCTCACTTTAGTCACAAAACCCGATTCATAATTTAGGAGTGCTCTTATGACCGGTATTGAGATCTTCTCGCCTTCCTAATCCTACCACCTGGCCTTGATCCGTGTCAAGATTATTCAAGATTTACTCATTGAGGGAAATATAGTACTCCAGCTAGTCTCCGTTGTCTAATCTAATTATATACATATTTGGAAGGACTGACAAGACTTTATCAGTTTTTTTTTTTTTCTTCCTTCATCAATTATACACATATCTAATTATTTTAAGAAAGATTTGAAGCTGGACCCACATCTTCATCAATTATATGAGGCAAGATAAGATATTAAAAGATTTGAAGATGCCAAGATCGGATGGCATAAACGGAGTTACTTTTAAGTCCTAAAGTGCGGTTTTTTTTTTTTTTTTTTTGTGTGAAGAAGTCGAGTGTTTTTCGGTGCTCAAGTAAGAATTTTTTTAGGGGATTATAATATTTTATTATTAAACATATAATTGCCTTAACGGTTAAAAATTATAAATTTAACAGATATTCATTAGTTTTTTTCCTAATAATTAATATAACTATTATTCATTATTTTTTTTTTACAAAAGGTAATTTCCTTCACTTCTATACTGTTTATGATTAGTGTTATATTGAGTTCAAGTAATTCCCAACGTGTTTCAGATAAAGCTGGACATATGGAATATTTTTTGGCTATGTTTGATGACGCAGTTGATAGTTTTCTTGTTTTATAAACATTCTGAGTTTATAATTAATACTTTTAAGTATAATCATACTACTTGCAAGTGTTAATTTGTCTTGTACCTTGTAGAAATTTAATTACAAGAAAAATGTCCATATATTCCTAAAAGATAGGGATACACGCAAGTCTATCTACTGATATCAAATCAGTTCCTATTGTTTAGGACAACAACTTAAACTCTCTGGCCAACATTTAGTCAAGGAAGAAATTAAATCATTTTCTACATTATCCTACTAATTTCAAGAAAAATAGGAAAAAAAGTACTTAAATAATTATATACCCTGAAGTCACCTTGTAGAGCGTTACTTTCTCCCAAACCATGATTTCAGAAACAGTTTGCTGTACGTGGTTAATATGAAACTCATCTGACATTGGTGAGCGTTTGTTTGATATAATTTTTACTTTTGTTTTTAATCTATAGAAAGAGAGAAACAAACGTAGCACCTTTTAGAAAATATTTGAAATCATATTTTTAAAAGAGTTTAAAGCATCAATATGATTTTTAAACTTTCTAACATATAAGAATTACATGTTAGAATGAAGTGTATAAATTCTTACTTAAACTTTGTATACTTTCTTCAAATTTGTTCATTCCGAAGAGCTTTTTTGATCTTTCTTACTAAAACTTGTGTTCTTTAACTGAAGTTCTTTTGAAGAGTAAAACCCTTAGACACATACATAATACGCAATTTATGTTTGATTGTACTAACTTTCAAACACATTTTTTTAAATCACTATCGGAATTAGGAGTACAGACTTGATTTTTATTTCCTTTTCCATTTCAAGAAGTACAACTTTTTTATTTAATTTTATTTTTTTAAAGACAGTGGTAATGTTGATAGTATTGGGATTTTGTAGCAATCTTTTTCTTCATACATGACTCCAATAATTTGTTTTCTATTAGCGTGACCACTATCTAAAAAAATTTAATTACCATTTTAAAATCATTATTAGGTGATTTATTTTAGAGTAATTTATATATAATTAAGTTTTTTTAAAAAGTGAAAATCAAATAAGATGTGCAAATAGAAGCACCCTTAATTAGTCTTTTATAAAAAAAGACATAAAAGATACCAATTGAGTGTTTTCATGGTCATCCAATTCGAAACATTACAAAACAGACTTTAGGCAAATAATTTTTATTGGTTGGAAAAAAGAAAAAGAAAAAAGAAGAAGGTTATTTTTCAAAAAGAAGACGATCAGAAAATCTCCCCTGTTATCGAAAGGACAGTATCCAAAGACTCACTTTTTCCTTTTTTTTCCTTTTTTTTTTTTTTTTCCAACACTGAGTTGGTTCTCAGCTCCGATTCGACCGCTTAGCAATTCTTCATTAATAAGAGGCACTCAAATGAAGTCATTTTAGGAACA
Organism: Ficus carica; assembly: GCA_009761775.1. NCBI lineage: Eukaryota > Viridiplantae > Streptophyta > Magnoliopsida > Rosales > Moraceae > Ficus > Ficus carica. The sequence continues at coordinate 14,378,335 of CM019739.1, read as the reverse complement.
CTCTAAAGTTTCCATATATATAAACATCTCGACATTACTATTTAATTAGTACTCCGTAATATGATGACATTACTATACATACAAACATGTGTGCGTATATATAGACAAGATCTGAAAAACCTGTAATATTATCGATCAACATCTCATAATAGGAAGAAAATCGTTCTCTTCAACATATATTACCAGCACGATGAAAACACAGGTGGTGCCCGAGACGACGACGACAACGACGACGACGACGACGACGACGACGATGACGATGACGATGATGTTGTTTATAGTAGTAATGAGTGTGTCAATTGTAGCGATAGAAGCTAGTTACATGATGATGATGAAGATGAGTAGCCAGGAAGCTGGGAAATTAAGCCAACGATTATAATAATGATAATAATAAAGAAAAAGATCCGAGACGAGAATTTTTGGAACTCTTCTTCAAATGCATCAAAACTACATGTATACCAGCATCCATCCAAGAAAAGACTCCCGATTAGTTTTCTTTAAATGCTTCGGCATCTGCAGGAAGCTTTTTCTCTCACGTCGTAACTAGCCATCCTTGAAGACTGAAGTAGATCAGTACATCTCAATCTAATTGTTTCTCGTATAAATAAATACTTCTATATGGACACAAGAATTATATATATATATATATATATTATCTTCTTTCTATTTTTTTGTTTTATCCTTTGTGTTGTAATGAAGTCTCCTATATCACCATATAAATGAAAGTACTATAATTTTCTTGTTTTCGGATTTTTTTTTTTTTTTTTTTAATTTTGGTTATGTTAAAGCAAAGAACAAAAACATACCGTAAACCCAATATTTTTAGGAAAAAAATAATCAAACATTTCCAAAAAAAAAAATACCCTGATCAAAACACTACAAAATTTGCTTTGGATCGGCAGTTCTGGTTGAGTTGCAGCTACCAATATTATATATAGGTCCAATCAGTGACGGATCCATAAATTTTCTTAGTGGGAATATACATACGGAGAAAATTTTTAAAATTAATAACTTTGTCTAATAAAAAGTTTAATTTTTTTTATTCTAAAGAAATTTTTTTTCATGTTTATTACCATATAATTACTAGTACAAATTGTTTTTATATTTTGAAAATATTGTGAAATTTATTCTTGAACTTTATCTCAAATATTGTCGTAAATAGAAGTTTCTAGCTCATGATTTGATGTCTGTTATTTGTAAATTTTCTAATTTAAAATTAAATTCCACTTTATTTATTTATACACCATTATTTTTCCTTTTAAAGATAATTCTTTTTACTAATAAATAAAAACTTACACATATAAATATTCAAATTGTTGATAATTTTAAAATCAATAGAATTTTTAAAATCAAATAAAAGTTAAAAAAAAATTGGAAAGAAAAGTAGATAAATAAATTAGGAGGAAAAAAGAAGAATCAAATGTTGGTGATGATTTAAAAATATAAGAATAAGTTGAGTGTTATAAGGGATATTTGAGAAAACAAAAAACTTTTGAGTGGAGGCATATTTGAGAAATAAACTTTTGAATGGGGACAAATTTCAATATTTTAAGAAAATATGGGGATAAAATTTAATATTTAAAAAATTGAGGGTGGGCACGTGCCCCGCTGGCCTTTACATAAATCCGTCCCTGCGTCCAATGTTTTATATCTTTATTTTATTACCCTAATTAACCTGTATACATATATAGATGCAAAATTTATTCAAAAGAGTTTCTCTCTCTCTCTCTCTCTCTCTCTCTCTCTCTCTGGAGTGCTATAATTTTTTACTAAAAATATTGAGTTTACGGTAAGTTTTTGATATTCCCTTCAAACATAACATAAAAATTGATCCAAAGACTAGAAAATTATATAACTTCCATTTATTTACTAATGGGAAAACTCTTTCATTAAAACACAACGGATAAGCCGAAAAGATGTATAACCAACAAAAAAGACAAAAGGATAGCGGTAACAAACATTTCTTTTCCGCAAGAGTAACATGTGTGTGTTCGTGTGCGTGTGTGGGTGTGTGTGTGTGTGTCTGTGTGTATATATATATATAAAGTTAGGAGAATCAATATTCTGAAGTAGTCCTAATTAAAGGATGGCTTGTAAATTGCGACGTGAGAATATATACCCTTCCTGCAGGGACCGAAGCATATAAGGAGAAATTGGGGACGCTTTTGTTCGATGGACTGCTGGCATACATGTAGTTTTGATGCATTTGAAGAAGAGTCCCCAAAGTTGTCGTCTTGAATAATTATCATCGTCATTATTATTATAATTATTGGATTTCCGGCCAGCTTCCTGATGATCATCATCTAGAACTAGTTGTGAAGAAGTAGTTAGCGGAAATATGATCGGTACCCGCCGGAGAGATTGAAGGAGACGGAGTTGGGCTACTCATCATGTAACTCACCTCTACAACTACCATTGACACACTCATCACTACTACCATAAAGAACATCATCGTCATCGTCATCGTCATCGTCGCCGCCGTCTCCGGCGGGCACCACCGGTGTTTTCATCGTGCTGCTAATGTTGAGTACTAATTAAATAGTAATGTTGACATGTATGGAGGCTTTAGTAAAATGACCTCATTTGATAGTGCCTCTTATTAATGGAGAATTGCTAGTTAGTGGTCGAATCGGAGCTTAGAACTAAAGTCAGTCTTTGTATACTGTCCTTTCGATAGCATTCAGTGGAGATATGGTAAGTCCGATTGTCCTCTTTTTGAGGTTTTTTTTCTTTTTCCCCCCAACTAATAAGAATTATTTGACCAAAGTTGTTTTGTAATGTAAATCGAGTAATGTAAATCGAATTGGATGTGACTATGAAAAATCTCACTCAATATGTTTTAAGTCTTTTGTATTAAAGTTAATTGAGAGTGATTTTATTTGCACATCCTACTTGACTTTTGAAACATTTCTCTGAATTACAAATAAAACCACCTAATTATGATTTTAAAATGGTAACTGGACTCATGATCCCTACATTGAGTGAATTTTAATTTTATTTATTTATTTATTTATTTTTGAGATAGTGGTCACGTTGATAGAAAAACAAATTGGAGTCAAGCATGAAGAAAAAAATTGCTAGAAAATCCCAGTATTATTAACAATACCCTATCCAAAAAAAAAATATATATATATATATATATCTTGAAATGGAAAAAGGAAAAAAAAAAAATTCAAGTATGCATTCTTAATTTAACTCCGATAGTGACTCGACAAATGTGTTTGAAAGTTAATTAGTATAATCAAACGTAAATTGCATATTATGCATGTGTCTAAGGGCAGTTTGCTCCTTTTAAAAAAAATTAAATCATGAAGAAAGACAAAAGAATGGATGGTTTTTGAAATGTTTGAAAAACACAATGAATACTTTTTGAATTTTCAAAGATCAAAGACAAATGTAGGATTGAGCTAAAATTGAGGAGGTACTCTATAGATTTACTCTTTTATTGGGTTACCAACTCTTTTACCTTTTACACGTTTCTCTCTCGCTCTCTTAATTCTTTTTCTTTTCTTTACATCAAGATGATCGTTCCATTCCGAGAGAGGGAACAAAAAAAAAAAAAAAAAAAACTATATAAAGCAACGCTTTTCTTTTGGGCACCATCTTAAGCCACCAATATACTAGTTTTAAATTGTTTCAAGTGTATGATCGAGAATATAAATAGACATAAATTTAGGTATATATAGCATGTTTATTCCCCAATCTCTCTCTCTCTCATCGAAGGATACTAAGGTTTTATTTGGCATAACTTTTTTTAAATTTGCTTTTGCCTGTTTGGAACTAAAATTGTTTTTGAAAGCGTTTGGATAATTTGGTAGAAGAGTTTCACTCTCCACAATAGTTTCAGTTAAAAACCACAAATTGTAACAAGAAATCAAAATTAAAAAAAATTAAAAAAAAAAAACAATATTGTATTTTATGTCGACAATTTCTTTTCCAAAGTTATGACTAGATGAACCAAGTCATGATTTTTTATATTTTTTATTTTAGGTTTTTTGGGGAGAAAGTATACTGCAGCTCAAATAAATTTTTTTTTTCTTCCGTTTTTTCTTTTCATTTTTTTTCCGCTTCTTTTTTAAGGCTTAGTTTTATGAAGTATTATGGTGAAACTTGGAACTTATCATCAGATTTGCTCGCTGGAAGAGAATCTATCATAATAAGAAGGAAGGAAATATCATTTCTCTCGTAATATTTGATATAAAAGGAAGGAAAGAAAGCTAAAATCACCTCTCATGTTTGGCATTGAGGTGCAAGGAAAAAGAAAATATTTTGTTTGTAAATTGACAAATTCCTTCACTAATCTCTCTTAAGAAATAATAAAATTAGAGTGTTATGAATGATTTGAAATCACTTTTCTAATTCATTGCTTTCTTTTCTAACAATCATGAATCTCAAAATGCTTTTAAAAATCCCTCCACCCCTCTCCTTTTTTTTCTTTTTTCTTTTTCTTCATTTTTCTCTTCTACCGAACACACATTTAAGGATGAGTTAGAGAAACAACGTTTTCAAAGAATACATATTCGATTATATGAATTCTTTTGGAGGAGTTTGAGTAGCATTTTTGCAGAAAAAAAGTTGAAAATATCCTCTCTCTCTCTCTCTCTTTTTTAAATGCACTACCTTAAATTTCCTAATATATTATAAACAGAGGAGGAAAATGCATCTTCCATTTTGATTTACAAAGACTACCACAAAGAGTGAAGAATTGAACTGGGCCTATTTTTATTTCACACTTGGCGGCTAGGTTTTTTCATGGAGGCCCACGAAGACCATATCAAGGTTGAATAGACCCAAAAGATAGCTATTTTTGGGACATTCCTCTAAAAACCCCTTAACCATGGATTTAGTGAAATAGGATAACTCTACTCTATTTATTTATTTATTTATTTTTTTTGGGGGGTATATTTCCTACAAGATAGATTACAAAACATTAAAGAGAAGGATTATTATAAACCCCACTGAATTATAATTTTTCAATAATTATTTTTTTAAAGAAAACTCGTAACATTTATAAATCACTTAAACTCCTCACTCCTTTGAAGAAGATATGAGATTGAATAACTCTTATGGTTTGTTTGGTGCTCCATTTCAATTCTAATTAAACTGTATTTTTCAGTTGATTTTTTATCTTTTTCTAAAATATTAATAAAAATTATGATTAATTTTTAAAAAATCAACTAATTTAAATTTAAAAATTTTAACTTTAACCTACCATCCAAACAAAAGCTACTCTATCATAAGGCAAGAATGGTCTGCAAAACGCATTGTCCTGCATAAACCGTGGTAGATCTTGTAAAAACTTTTCAAGGGTGAGAAATTCAATGCCAGGATCATTAGTGTGGTGCCGTGGTACAGATATATATATATGTAGGAAAGGTCTCCGGTACGATAAGCGGCTACGTGCCGTTGCCCAAACATGGCCGTTAGATTGGGAACGGTCGGTGAGGATGAGATGAGGCAATTGAAGGGGTAGCGAGGAAAATTTATGACAGGTGTAGGGAGTAGGGTACAGAAGTAAGAAAAAGACATAACTCACTTCTGTCGGAGTTGGCGAAAATGACATCGGAAGAGATTCTCTGACCATTCGGAAATATGGATGCCGTGAATGAGAAAGTAAGACAAATCCAGGGAGAGGATGATCTAAAGAGGCTGGCAGGAGTGTAAAGATTAATCGATACCGACTATGAACCGAGCGACACCGACCGAAACCGGTCATAAAAAACCAACGCCGGCGATCTTAACGTCTTCGGTCTGTGAAACTTCACCGACGACTAACTGAACGGACGGTGCGTGGTTTTGTATCTTTAAAACCGCCGGTAACAGAAAATGACTGAGTTTTTATTTACCTTTCTTTTTCTTCTCCGGCACCGGCAGCCTTTCTTCTTCTCTGGCGTCGTCTTTCCATCTGCCGCCACCATCCTGCTGTTCCACGACACTTTTTTCATAAAGATATGAAACATAGGTCACTAGCCCAAGCCCAAGCCCAGTCAAATACCCAACACCAATAGTTTAGTTTTAAAAAAAAGTCCAGTACTTGCTAATTGGAACTGCACCGTTCTAGTCTTCCTGTACTTTTTTTTTTTTTTTTTGGACAACATCTTCCTATATTTAATATATCTTATCTGTCAGTTTTCTACAGATTGACAGATTTTCATCTACAACTCTACCTGATATAGTATTCAACCCCACGTCCCAGTTTTCTCACTAGCATTGGTATTACTTTCTTGCCTCTATGAGGATTATTTTATATTTTTCAGCAACTTACAGGATTAACTTTTCAATTTTTCTGTTATATCCAAAAAGCCTTTATTTCTTCAGCCTTCCTACACGTGCCTCTTCATCCGGTTGCTTCTAACAGGCCTATTTCACGCATCACCACCGGTTTGTAAACGATGCCGGACTACAGCCTTTGCCTATATATATATGTGTGCGTGTGTGTCAAGAAGAATTGCAATCTAACTGAGTGCAAATTGAAAAAATACAATAAAATTTCAGCATTGTTTTTAGGGATCGCAACGGGACGGGGTGAGGCCGGATCGGGGAATGCTTTCATGTCTTCATCCCCACTCAAAAATCATCCCCATCCCCATCCCTATCCTCGTCCCCGCTTAAATAGAAGCAGGGTCAGGGTTTCTCGTCGGATGGACTTTCTTTATACCCGCCTCATTTCCCATCTATAATAAAAATATATAAAAAAATACAATAAAGTAAAAACAAATAATAAAATTTATATACATCATGAATTTAGTTCAAAATCAAAGATTTCATAAACAAACTAAATTCTACATATATGTAAATGAAATCTTAACCATAAAGCCATTAAAGATCCCATCAAAATATTTCAATATCTGAAAACTAAATATTTATAAATCATTTTAAGTTAAAAAAGCTTGACATTATAAAAAAAATAAATAAATAATTATCCTTGTTTATCTATTACTCATATTTTCAATCCTCATTTTCAAGGATGTACACATTTTTAAAAATAATTTTGTTGTATATTATATATTTATAAACATATGAAATCTCATACATATATAGTGGAAAAGTTACGGTGTGGGGGCGGGATGGGAAGTGCTTTCCCCGTCCCGGCCCTGCTAATCTTCAAGGATAAAAAATCATCCCCATCTCCGTCTCCATCCCCGAACTTTGTACTCCATCCCTGTCCCGTTGAGAGTGGATTCCCACGGGACCCATCCCTGTGGGAAATACTGTTATCTCTAATTTATTTACTCGTTTCACCTATAGACTATAGTAGCTATCTAGCCATATCAGGTTGTGATCCATGAAATATAAAAGCATATGTTTGGATTAGACTTGGCTCCTAAATTTTAATTAAGTTTCACGCTTCAAAATAAACAAATAGATATAACAGGTCAGTTTCTTATTGACACGTTTAAACTCAATCAATTGGACACTACAATAATTGAACCGATGACCTTATTTATTTATTTATTTTTTCTCTTCTTCTTCTTAGTTCTCAATTGATATAACAGGAAAGTTTGTTCTATGTATTTATTCGCTTATTTAGCATTGTATACATATCCATGGTCGAGTTGGTTGGTGAGGTCAAGTCAACCACAAGGTTGGCCAATTAAACGCTAAATTTTAACTACTAATAAAACTAATAAAAAAATAATATGGGTCAAGTTCACCGTTCACAACAGATGAAAGATAAAGGTCAAACACGAGTTCTCAGATTCGAATAGAACATACATGTCCCCCGATAATCCCGATTTGGAAAAAAAAAAAAAAAAAAAAAAGAAGAAGAAGATATATACATTTTTGTGATTGGAAAAAAAAATAAAGATACTTGATTTTCCATTTGTACATCTAGAAGTCCGTACGGATGTGCTTGGTAAGAGGACTAATTAGATACTACAGGACAAAGTAAAATATCAGAAGAATCTTATATTTGGAGCCGACACAACTTGTTGACAAAACAAACTCAAGTCGTTTCCAAGTCAAGTTTGGTATTCCGTTTTACCTCTTTTACTTTTCTTCTTCGGAATCTTTTATATATGTAAAATATACGCACATCCCTTTCCCCTTATAATAAACAACGACATGTCACTTCAACGATATATATATATATATATATATATATACACACACACACTCAAATGCAAATATAGTCTAGTCGCTTAAGTTCCAAAAGGTTCTTTTCTTTTAGTTAATTAAATCAAGCAAAAATTCTCAATTTTCAAAAACATGTGCTAAGAACTACGACCAAATTCAGGATTTTTTTTTTGTAATCTAGCTAGAGTATAATCCACAGTTTAACTAATCTTTTCTATAATAATATTCCAGGTTGAAAAAAATGTCATGTACTAAAGATTAATTTGAGGTGGACTTGAAAAAAAACCCGTTCATGAATGAGAACATAATAGACCAATTTTAATGGGTTCAATGGATGGATTGACCATTACTGTAGTTAAATTCTCCCTCGTGAATTGGTCAGGGTCTATGGTCCAGTTTTGTTCTCTAAGATATTAGGTATTCATATATGACTTTACTTTTGTACAATTTTTTTTTTTAATTATTTAAAGACTCATGCAAATATTTTTTTTTTAATTCCTAACACAGCCATTTGATGTGATGCATTCACACAACTTGCCTTTTGCGTTCACATGTATCCAAAACTTCTGCGTTTGGCATTGCTTTTGAAGACTCTTATTTTTACATTCTTCAAGAATTTATAACAGGTATCACAGATTAAGCTGTTTGATAAACCAGGTTTTTGACCAACAGACTCGGTAATAGAATTTGAATAGTAAATCATGCTACCATTTTTCGAATTCAGTAAAAATATCGTTAATAACAATCTGTATTTCCCATTACCTATTTTATTTATCTCTACAATTCATAAAAAAAATATTACTTTTTGAATGTCTACTTAAAATTTATAACTTTTTTTTATACAAGTTCTTTTATGAATACACCAAACCAAATTTAACTTAAATATTTACAGTAATTATACCCAGATAAAACTCTATTTAATTTTAAAATATAATTAAAAGAATAAAATTAAGCTTAGACATATTTTTTTATTTTAAAAGAATATAGTGTAAAAGCTAAATAAATGAAACAAAAACAAAAACTATAATTACGCATACTAAAATATTTTGTTAAATGAAAATAAAGTATTTCTAATCATGTAATTTATCCATATAATTAATCAAACACCTTTTTTTATTTATATATTTATTGTGGTATTCACAATAAATGTGAAAAACAAATAACCAAGGCTTTCTTATTTATTACCACGTTAATAACTATGACTAACAAAAGTAACAAACAAATATTAATTTAACAGTGGAGTAATGTGAATTAGCTGCCCTTAACTAAAAAATTTCAAGGTAAAAATGACTGTCGATTATTCTTTAGGGCAAGTAAATACATGATCTTCAGTCGCTGCTGTTGGTGCAGGAATGTCAATATTATCCCATCGTTTTTTCTTATGTGGTCCCCACTGGACTTGCAATTCCACTGTACTGCCTTTGTCCCATGTCCTTGTATTCAAATGCAAGTAGGACTTTCAGCCCAAAAAAAAAAGGAGTACGACTAAATGTTCTTCATGTATAACTCACAAAATATTTAAATTTATAAAGAGAAATATCACTAGATTAGAGTTCCGACTGATATGCATATATACAATGAGTTCAGATCTATTATCTTTGTTTTGCTTTTCCTTTAATTTATTTGATACGTCATGTGAAAATAACAACCCGATGACATGAATAAGAACTAAATATGCAAAATACTTGAACAGTTAAATAAGATGTCAAAATTTGATTTAAGAGACAACCAAATTGATAGAAAAGTAGGACGATAAATATAAACTCTTGCCTACATGTTAATTGCATATCTAAACGTTTGAAATTTCATTACTTAATTGTAAATTCAAAAGCAAATCATAAAAAATCTTTGAGTACAAAGAATTTGATAAAAAGTAAAGTATAAACCCAAAAGTATTAATAACGTGATATATAAGTGAAATATTTATGCAGCTCTCTTTCGTGCGTTTTTAATAGACTTTCTCATTTTTTGTTTAAGTTGCACTAACCGTACTTACCATACTTTTGTCCTCCATCCAAATTTGTCAAGTAAGGAAATTAAAGAGAAATATGTTTGAATATCCATGAATTGTCTATGTCTTCATGGTTATTCCCCCAACTTCTTTTGGCAGCATTCGATGGAAGGAGAAAGAGCAACAGTTAGGTTATCTTATTTAGGTCATTGGTTTAAAAAAAAATGCTAAGATAATTTTAGAATGACTTTACTTATCTCTTTTGCACCAAATAATCATTTGATTAAACACATAAAAATTTAATTCTAATTCCTAATAAATAAGAAAAACTACTTGTTTGTGAAATGGATAAATAAATGAACACTTGGAAATCAAAAACGTAAAATTCTCTATGGTTACATACATATTCTGATAGTAATTTCACACACAATTTTATCGTAAGTGTAGAGTGTGAATCCCCATCTCAAGCTTAAAAAAAAGGTTAAATTTTCTTCACTATTCTCCTCTTTTATTTTTCAAGCCTATTTTCTTTTGCTTACACCCATTAAAAATTAGTAAACTTACTTTTAATTCCTCAATGACATTGTTTTTTTTTTTTTTTAATTATCGGTGATAGTCACAATTACATCATGAGTGATAATTAATAAATAGGAATATTTGGTTGTTGTGTGTTTACATATCTAAATGGGGGAATTTAGAAAACATAATATGTCATGAGTAAATAATAAAAGGAGGGTTTCGATTCTTAAATTAACTCGGTGCGTGGATGGATGCTCGGTGTCGGTGGTGGTGTTGTGGCTTTGGGGTTTTCCTCGTGATGCAGCAAAACTTTGATGCTTTGGGGTTTTTGTCAAGATGTGACTCTCACACTCCGGCGAGGTGGAGCTCCTTTGCATTTTTCCAGCTCCTTATAGCACTACTTTCCCCGCCCTCTTTGGTTGCATTGGTCAGCTTGTCTCTAGTGGTTCTTTATGTGTTACCGGGGCTTCACTTGTGTTTTGCGGTAAATGTATGTGTAAAAATAATGACATTATTGTTTCCGTCATTTAGGTATTGCAATTTGTTGGTATCTTTTTGTTTTCGGTCTCTAATAACGGAGGTGATCTCCCCACTCTCTAACGTTATATATTAGTGAAATCTGCTAAACTTAATTCTTTGTGGTGTAGTGAGTATCCTTTGTGCTATAAGGTCTCTGTTTCGATCAACCAAAGTTCTCCATCGATTATAGAGGTGTTGTCCAAATAGCCGTATGTGTGCTTGAAGTTAGTATTCCTTCTTGGCTTTTTCTTGTTAAAACTTGGTCCACATCTTATGCTCTTGTGTATTTCTTTAGAATTTACTGATAGAATATGTTAAATTATTAGGGTTGAGTTTTCTTGTACAGTTTTATAGAGTCATTCGAGTAAGCTGGGTATGTGTATTTTAATTTGGAAAACAATTATCTTTTAATAATTAACTGGGTATTCCTTTAAGAGAAATCAACTCAGTAATAAAGTGTTTACGTCATTAATCTCAAGAGATTAGCTAAACAGACAGTTTTATTCTCCTTAATTTTGTTTCACTTTTTTTTTTTTTTCTTTTTAATTTTTTTTTCTCGGTCTGACTTGACTGAAGAATGAAGAAACGTGTGGGAGGATAAAGGGGATAAGATAGAGAGGACAAAATGACGGTGTCAACCGTTACGTAAAGTCAAAACCCAAGCCAAGCATATGTTCTTTAACACGTGGATTTCTTATTTTATTTCAAAACGTGTGTCGTGCGCGTCACGTTCACTAAGTTGCACATCAACTCACACTCCCCCACCCCACTCCCCTTCATTTTTTTGTTTAATTTATTATTCACAAAAAAAAAAAAAAAAAAAATGAAACGATTTTTTTTTTTTTTTTTTTCTGTGGGTTTTTAAGAAGGCATCTTATTATGATCTCCATCTGTATTTTTTGTTTTCAAATGTCAAAATGATTTTCGTATAATACAAAAATTATGGATTCTAAGGTAGTGATTCATCAAACTTTCATTAGATTGTCTATCGAATTTGTATGTTATTCGTATTCTAATGTGACTGAATATTTTTAAAAATAAACAGTGTCAAAAATCAGATGGAGAGTTCTAATTCTAGATTCATAATCATCATCACATTCTGTTATGTTTATAACTTTTATTATTTTTTATTAACATCAGAAACGAATAGTACCGATACATGATACCCTATCGGAGTTCCAAATAAATTAATTAATTGAACAACAAATAACGTCCAAATTGAAATTGCAAACACTGTTCTTTTTTCGGCTTAAAAAAAAACTGATGGAGCCCATCTGTTTCTGGTTGGAACTTTTCAAAAATAATGAGTTCATTCACAACCATAAAAAAAATAAAATAAAAAATTTTTTTTTGACAAATGGATGGAAAACCTACTATGTTTATATATGTATATGAATGGACCATTAAATAAACATGCTGATCATACTCACCTTTAATATTCTCAGATAATTTGAATCAGAAAAAGAAAAGGGGAATTAAATATTAAATATATAAAGCACGCTTTGTTTTAGATGAATAAAATATTGATTAAATTGTTAGGTTGGTTTTTGAATAATTAATTTTGTGTAATTTTTGTCCATAAATTTTTTTTCGAAGCTATAATGTCCTTAAATTTTTAAAATATTATTACAATAGTCTTTTATGTTAATTTTTAGACTGAATCCGTTAGTTAACATTATTTTTTGATCAAATTATTAACAGATTTCATTTTAAAATTAATAAAAATGATTATTATATTAATATTTTAATAATTTAAGGACATTCCCTTTCGTAGTTGGAATGATAATAAATTATTAAAAAATATTAATATAATAGTCTTTTTCATTAATATTTTTTTTATAAAATCCAAAGTTATCATTACTTTTTAATCAAATTACTAATAGATTTCATTTAAAAATTAACGGAAAGGATTGTTAGAAACATTTTAAAAGTTTAAAAAATTTAGAGAACAAAATTGTATAATATTAAGAATTTAGGGACTAAATAGATAATTTATCCTAAAATATATATACTAGGGAAAAGGCCGGTTTGGTCTTTAGAAACAGTCTACTACACTGTGGTTGCGTAAGATGCTGATCTCATGCATGGCGTGTTAGAATTTGGATTAATTGGATTGATATTAATATTAATGCATCTAATAGCCCAACCCCGACAAGACCATATAATTAATATTACTACAGATTTCAGCTAGATCAAGAACACTAATTGTAATTGGATGTTTTAATAAAAGGAACTTATTATAAATTGAGGGAAGAATCAAATATAATCCTGAAAAAATAGAATTATAAAAAATAAATAAATGTAAAGAGGGCCTTTATTTTGTTTATTTTGTTTATTTTTTTTTTTTGGGCTTAATTTATAGTTTGTATGTACAACAAAAGGTGGTTGCATAACTTGCGTTTATATTGAAGTTCAAGTTTCCTTCCAAAGAATAAGGCTATGTTTGACAAATCATTTTAAATCAAAATTTCCATTTCAGTTTTTTTTTTTTTTTGAAAAAGTTTTTGTCTTTTCTGAAAATTCAACAAAAATTTACTATTGAAACTTAAAATTTCCAACTCAAACTCATTCACCGAACGGACTCTAAAAGAATAAAGTAGTTGGGGTTTTTTTTTTATTATTTTAAATTTAATAGTAAGTACCACACAAATAGCTTAACGCTACCCAAATTAAGCCTCAATTGAATGAAAAAGGAAGTTAAAAAAAAAGAAAAAAAGATGCTAAACATCATCATCAACATTTTCTTTCAGTTATTAAATATTAATGAGTTTTTCTTGTCTTTTGTGATACTCATAATTAAGAACTTATTAAGTTGGAGTCCTATAGCTTGAGTAGTTTGAAATTAAAACTTTGGATATATAACTTACACTTAGTGAGGGATTAGAAAGTATACTCTTTAAGCTTCTCATTGTGCCGACATAAGATAGTGGCAGCAATTGATACGCCAAGGCTATATAGTCAACTTAAGGTCAATCCCGTGTTTGCTTCTCTTGTCTCTTTGTTATATATATATATATATATATATATATTATATTTTCCTTGTTATTTTCCTTTTCTTTTTCATCAAATTATGTTTAACTAAAAACACCATCAATTAAGTGGGGCCTACTATGTTTGTCTATTAGTTGTAATTCTTAAAAAGAAGGTTGCAAGTTGAATTGGGCAAGTGAACATTCTTCCAACATGTGCTTAGAAAGTAAAAACCACACGTACAGCAATTGAATTCCATATAAAAGACTCCATATTTTTCTACTCTTAAATCTATATATATGTTTATTTTTGACTAAAACTCATTCTCTATGTGTGTGTATATATTATATAATCCAAAAATTGATTGGACATGGACATTGAAAACACCCCCCCCGCCCCCCACCCCCAATTCATGAATAATAATGACCATGCGTGCACAACTTTTTTTTTTTTTTTTTTAAACAGGTTTGATTCAATGGACTGACCATATATTTTTTTTATGGAATAGTAAAAAAAAGTTATAAAATTTGGTCACGGTCTATGGTTGAGTCTTTGTCCTTGGTACTTTTTTTTTTAAAATTATTTTTAATGATTATTTAATGTGACTTTTCAAATATGTTAAGCGATCAACTACAGGAACATCGTCATTTGATGACGCTGTGCCTCGCCCGCCATGCATTATGTTATAACTAATATCCAACTAATTAAAACAAAACTTTATTTTTTAAATAAAAATAATTCATTAGTAAAGTTAAACTTCACGGACTAAGATCTTAATGACTGACCTTAGTTGTTGTTCTTTGTTTTTCTTTCTTTCTTTTATACGCTATATATGATGTGGGGTCTCTATTGTATCAATCTGCAACTTTGCTTATAATTTTTTTTAGTATTATTATTATTTTTTTTTCCCCTTAATTGCTTTTTTCTTAGAAAAAAATGAAAATGAAAATGAAAACGTGCACCAACTACCGATGACTCTCCTCTAAATGATTTTTTTTTTTTCTCTTTTCTTTTCATATTTTCGTTTTCTTTTATAAGTACATGCATTTAGCCAAAGCTATAACTTTTTACCCAAAAAAAAAAAAAGGAATGAAACTTATCATGCTTATTCATACATAAGAATTAATAAAAAGATAAACATGTATCCGAGCATTCTAATATAACATGACTAGACACGCGATCTTTTTAGTCAGGAAAAAAAAATTCTTAGGGGGAAATAGCATATTAAATCACGTCTGATCATTAGGAGTTTTCTATATATTAACATGACAAGATTAAGAAGTTATATATAACGTTTAATGTAATATATTGCGTACTATACCAGAATCATTTTACATTTTTACGATCTTATATATATATATATATATATTCTTTGTTTGTGTGTGTGTGTACGAGGTTCAAAATGGCTTAGCAAAACTTAACACTTCCATTATTTATTGGTAAAAGTTTGAGCTCCAATTATAGGCGAAGTTAAAGTCACAAATGGCAATGATCTTGTCCACAGTTTTAATTTCTGCATAGAGTACTCTCTAAAAGAAACTATTATATATCTTCTTAATACCCCTCATAAATTGAAGATCGGATAAAGAAAAAAACTGCTAGTACATATATAGTTACTTCATATATGCTTATCACGCTTCAGATCGATTATATAATATTATCATTATTATATATTCTGATTGATTATATCATCATTAAATTAAAACTACCGAACGTACAAGTCAATTAGGGCTTTCTTTGTTTTAAGGAACTAAAAGTTATGTTTTTTTTATTTTTATTTTTATTTTTTATTTTTTTAATGAAGGAAATGTGGGACCTGTAAAGTGTGAGCTATGAAGAGATTCGTCAATGTTGCACTTTCACACGGGTGTGGCTGCACATGCACTAGCTAGCTAGGTCAAATTTCAAATTCTATCAGATGGAAACCTGTTTGCATTTCAACATATATATATATATATACATATATACATATATAAATGTCTCATATATGTATCATATTTCATATGACACTTTTAACGTTCTATTTAAAAACTTATAACAATTAGATAATTTACATATTTAAAATCTTATCACATGCTATTATTTAAATATTGGTGTAAATAATAATTAATACCATTGAGAAATATTACATTTGAATTATCTAAGTAACACAATATAACACAAGTCACGTTACAAATAATGTATGGAGGGGGGTGTCGTATAAGAGCCCCTCCCTATATATGTATGGTTTCTTCTACCATTTTTCAGGTGTGATGATATCACACTATAACTTTCTTTTAAATAATTTTTTAACAAATAGTTGACTTATTTATAATTTTATGTAAGATGATGTATAACATATTGATTAGTTAGTGGTAAATAGTATTAAGTTATACATAATTTTACACAAAATTACAATTAAGTTAACCAATTATTATAAGTTGTTTAAAAAAAAAAATTATACTTGACTATGTAAGGGATTATCTCAACTGAGAGACAGTAAAAATAAAAATAAAATAAAAAAACTCCATATATATATATACACACACACACATTTTTCCTATAAGAACTACTTTAATTTATTATTGCAGGTAAGTCTCAATATCTCACTTCATGAAGACAGCTAATTTGAAAAGAATCAAATATGGGTCGCACATCAACAGATTATCAACAGATTTGTTGAACCAATTTTGAACTTTTTGGTGTGCCTGCTTTGTATTCACGTGCAGACTTTGGTAGTTACATATACAATTACTCTCTCTCTCTCTCTCTGTTTGTTTTTTGCATTTTAGGTATTGGGGCAGCCATTTTTGACATTCACAAAGTTTTTGTTTTTTTAATTTTTATATTTAAATTGCCCTTTTTCTTTTCTTTTTCACTTTAATATTTCGGTGGGAGAGAAACGACAAAAACAATACCACTAATGTTTGATGTTTAAGAATGGTATAGTTCTAGAAATTCATCAAACACAAAAAAACTGTTTTCTTTGTTGAATTTCTACCTAAATTTTGTCTCTGGATCAGTCAAAGCAACTAGAGTCCCTTTGTGAGTTGAGCCTACTTTTGTTGTAGGAAACGCCTACTAAATTAGTGTGGAGAATTCTACCGTAAAATTTTATTTGTTGTGTATATTTTTAATATTTTCATGATTTTGATCGGATTTTTATATCTATAACATCTATAAAAAGAGCCGATAGCCTTATTTAGCTACTAACTTGCTTGCTTTATATGACACGTGTAAAACTATGGCTATTTTTAGTTGCTTTAATTTTAGCAACTAATATTTACTTTGGTTTCGTTTGGTTTATATTCTGGTTAAGTTTCTAAATTACTTTTTCTAACTACATACTAAAGATGCCTTGCAATGCTAACTCCCGAGGTTGGGATGATTACGTGTCCATTTGTCTCTCTCCCTCACCCATTCACATCTTTTTTTTTTCTTTTTCTCCCTAAATATTCTCTCACTTCCATTTTTTTATGTGGTGATAATTTTCCGTGGGAAATTCCACATCCTATAATTCCAACAAAAACAATATTAAATATAATGATATACAATAAAAATTTAATATTTTATTTTGATTTGATTTAAAAGTGATATAATAACATGGAGTATTAAGGATATCCTTTTTATGAGAATGACCCTACCTATACCATTTGGTTTTAATCGGTATATACATATGTGTATATTACATGAAAATGGGCAGAAATTAATTTAAAAAATATGGAGAGAATGATAATAGAGGACATGACCATAGGTGATGTGGGACGTCAGTGATAAGTTAGTTTTAGACTAACTAATTGGGTACTTTTAACTTATTATTTTGTTGGTTTTCACTTTGTTTTTAAGTTATTTCACTTTGTTTTATTCTCTTTTGTAGGATTTAGGTAAAAAGGTGGGTTCGTCGTTTTTCGGCGCGTTCGAAGCTAAAATGGAGCGTTTGGCATGCTTTGGCGTGAAGATTTTGTTTTGAAGAATTTTGGGCGCCTATGCATCGATTTTATGGGGCCTAGGCGCTTGAATTGTGTTTTTCAGTACAAAAACCCGAGAGTTTAGGGCCTAGGCGCCGTTTCAGTAGCGCCTAGGCGCAAATCGCGAATCCCCAGTTTAGGGCCTAGGCGCCAGAAAAAGAGGGCCTAGGCGCCCAATGCGAAATTTTTGAAATTCGATTTGATTCTCCGAATTTGAAATTCAAAAATAAAATCTTTCGATCCATGGCTATAAATAGGATTTTTTTAGGGTTCAAAAGGGGGATTTTCGGAGAAAAAAGAGAGGTGTGAAGTAGAGGAAAGCAATTGGTGATTTGGAGAATAATAATAGCAATTCCGGAGACGGATCGTGAAAATTCCGATTCATAAATCAATTCTTCTTCTTTTCTCATCATGTTCATAACTTTATTTAGGATTTTGTTTAGTTTCATTATGAACTAAATTTATTTTTCTAGGGCTACCATGCAGCCGGATTATGATTGTTCAAATTTATTATGATTTAATTCAATTTTGATGTTTATTCATATCTATGCTGAGTGTTTAATCTGTTCTTAATGCTTGTGAAAGTGTGCGCGCCCTTTCCCATTAATTTGTGATCTAATTTGAGACTGAGAAGTGATAGTTGGGTTAGACTTTGATTAAATACCATGAGATTGTCATAGGATAGAGATATCTATGAGGCTTGTGTGATACTATGAATTTCTTGTTCTTAATAAATCATGATAGGTTTGGAGTTTGAGACCGAGAGGTGAAAACTGGCTTGTTGTGATATTTTGCTAATGCTTGAGAAAGATTAGTGATTACATTAGGGAAATTTGTCATCAGCATAGGAATAAGCGTTGGATGATTAAATTTGATGTTTTGAGCAGGATTAATCCGGTGAATTCGGAAACCCTAGATATCCTAATATATTGAATTTCTCCTTGTTAAATTAGTGCGTTGTGTTTAATTTAATTTTATTTTATTTTATTGCATCTCGTAAAATTATTGTTCAAATAGAATTGGGATTAAAGTAATTCGGTAATTAGTAGTATATAGTTCTCGTTGGGAACGATATCTTTTCATCACTTTATTACTTGAACCGGCTCGTGCACTTGCGAAAATTATCCTATCAGTCAGCTGATTCAAACATCATAAAAGCCCAACTTTGATTTTGTGTTTGATGATATAGATGAAAATATCGATATCTGTGAAAAAATTGACACTTAAATTTTTCTGAAATATTAAGGAAAATACCAATATCGATAGATATTAATGTAAAATATGGAAATTCGTTTAAAATATTAACCTTTTAAATAAAATTTTATGAAAAATCTAAAATAGCTAATAATACATAAATTGTATGAAACTCTCACTTAAATATTAAGTATTTGACAAATTTACATGGTAAGAATGGAGCATAATACAATAAACGATAAGTTGATGTTCACCAATTAAGTAAAATAATTGAAACACAACATAATACAGGTAGATTACATTTATTGTTTCATACATAGTAAGAAAACTTTAATATTAAAAGAGCATTTAAAATGTTCGAAAATATTGACAATATCTTATTAGTGTAAACAACATCAATATAAAGATATGATATTTGAGTATTTATTTTATATAATTTTGAAGCATGCCACATGTCTTTCAATCTCTACTATCTATTCATATATATATATATATATATAAATTGTGCTGAATTAAAAAAAAAAACATGAATTTTATTATATTAAAAGATAAAAATTTAATTACAGTCGATACTTTGCGAATAGTTTGTTGATATTTATGTAGAAATTTTCAGAAATTTCCACAATATTGTCATTTATTATTACACTTTTTCACGGAAATCGATATTTCCTTAAAAAAATCTACCAAAAAAATACGACACGCTTGTTTCCATATCATACTTCCAAAACACGAAATTTCCGTGAAAATATAAGTGGAATTGTCGATTTTTTAATCAATAAGAAGCACTTGATTATAAATATATAATCTTTTTTTTAGTTTATTTTCTTTCTTCATTTCGTATAGTTTCATATTAGTTTCCCTATATTATGGATATATATATATATATATATATAAGAGTCCTTAATGGTTACTTCTTTCTTTCTTTCTTTCTTTCTTTTTTAATTATCTATGGTTACAAATTAAATTATAGAAATAAGTGTAAATCTTAATTACTTTTGATGATGTGGCATATTAGATGACTTATTAGAGTGGGTTAATAAGCAAAAAGTTCATCTTAAATATTAATTAAAAAAGATTATTTTAAAATAAACATTGAATATCCAGAGTCAAATAGATTCATGAAAGGTAATTTTTTCCTTTTAATTTAATTGCTTATTTTAAAAAATAAATGTTACAACTTTTTCTTTTTCTTTCTTTCTTTCTTTTTTTACAAATTTGTTTCAAAATAGTTAACTGGCATGGCATTATATATACGGCTAATTTAGTGTTTCTCCAAACTGTTATCTTTTTATTTTTTATTTTTTTTATTTTCTCCTTTCAAAATAAAAAAAGTTCATCAATTCCATTTAAGTAGCATTTCTAACACAAGGAACTTATTGCTAACAAAAAAAAAAAAAGCATTATTATTAATATTCAAGAGGATTTTTATCAGTTAAACTCAAAAGTTTATTTTTTAGGTTTTTACTTATAGGCTGGCTATGTAGTTGAGGCTATTTAGTTTGTTTCCCCTAACTCACTACTGTCTTCTTCTTCTTCTTCTTCTTTCTTTTCTTTCTTTTTTTTTAATCGTCTTAAATTAAGCTTTCATGTTTCTTTTTTTTTTTTTTCGTTAATAGAAACTTATTAATTAGTTTATTAAATATATGAGTAAAGTTGAATTCTATTGATGGATACTATAATGTGTGTTTTTTTCTTCTATGTATGTTATATTATGTGTTTATGTATGAGTTAAGTTAATCATTTTTTTATTCTCGGTTTTTTTTTTTTCCAATGCATATATATAATGTCCTGTGTACATAGAAATTTAGTTAGTAATTTATTTTTATATTTAGTTTTTTTTTTCCTGCAAGTATACCGTGTGTTTATGCACACAAAAATCGAGTTTCTTTTATTATCGGTTTTTTGCTTTTTATGTTATTGGTTTTGTCCATTTTCATTTCTTTTTGTTAATCCGTAAGATCATGAGCCTGTTAAGCTACTTAGCTTTCTTTAACAAAAAATAAAATAAAATAAAAAACCTTAATGAAAAAAAGTAAAAACGGGATTCATAAAAAAGGGATTGAATTTTTATTTAGATTCTATTAAAAAAATTATAAAAACCATGCTGGCAGGTTAATAACAAGTTGTTCATCCAAGATTAAATTTAATGAACTCTCTAAGTTCAACATTCATTAATTGTCATCGATTTTGTTGCCAACTATACAATTCGTTAGAACTTTCTAATATGTGTCATGCGATTGAAAAATGATATCCATTGATAAATAAATATTAGAGCAATCATTAAAATTTATGTAAGAATATACGAATAGACATAACGAAAAGACAATAGAATGCACGTGCCACTTCTACTAGTAATATTTAAAAGCATCTATTATAAATAGGAATATCCTATCATGGAATTTATATACAAATATGAGAATAATACGAGAACAATACAATATTAATTTGAGAGTTTAGAAATACTCTCTAACGTTTTTTTGTGTAATTTTATTTATTTATTTATTATTATTATTAATAATATTATTATTATTATTTTGCATTTTTACTGTAAATTTCTCAATACAAGTACTATTATTTTTTCTCACAGTTTAAAATTGTACTTAACTCTTTTAAATAGAGTGTTTTGGGATCTTCTACATAATCAAAACCTTCAAAGAAGGATATGAAGTTTTTGTATATTACTTATTTTTTGAACTATGGAGCTTTGGGTGCATTAATGCCAACATTAATAATTAAAATTGACCCTTAAACTGGGTAATATTCTTTACAATATTTACCAGCTGTCAATTTTCTAAACAAAATTCTATAACCATATGAATTTTGTAAGTAAGGATTATATCAAAATTATTGGTCAAAATCTTGTCAATTTATGTAGTTGCTACTTATGAATTCTGTTCAAATTTAATATCTCAAGTAATATTACAAAGGACCATACATTTCAGAATCAGTTCATAACCTACTAAGTTATCCTAAATTAATCCTTCCATTCATTTGTTAAAAGCTCAACAGAAAAAAAGTTACGACTTATTAGTTATTTTTTAACTAGTTACTTTTTAATAATGATGACCTTAACCTTATATGATGAATAAAATGATTAATTTAAAATAACACGATAGATCGATGAGTCATTTTTTCGATATTTTAAAAGTAAGAAATTAAAATTGAATTTGATCTATAACTCGAAGATAAAAGGCAAGATTAACTTTTATCATCACTATCAGAATCCCAACAACTCTTTAACGATGACATAAGTACAGTGCATTGTGATAATCCTTTTTTTTTTTTTTAACATAAACCTCATCAAAGGAATATTTTAAAGGTTAATTAGCCACGTTTTTAGGGGAAAAAAAAATTATAGACCAACAAATTAAGCACGTTGGAGATCCAAATCAGAAAGCTAAAGAATATATATATATATATATATATATATAAAAGATACATTTTTTAATCACTTAAAAAAATAAAAGAAAATAGTAATAAATGATGCAAAAGATGACGAAGAAGATGGAACGTGGAAAATGCTTGGAAACGTGATCAAAAAGCAAGTTCCGGACTGACCCCACTGTTTTGTTTTTTAATAAAGGAAACACCCGGGTCAACATAGAACTTCTATTTCTATCCCGTCTTATTTTCAAAATCACAAGCAATGCATATGTACATGCATATATAGCCCAGCCTTTTATTTATTATATCTCACCAAACCCAAATAAAATAAAATAAATATAATTATTAGTTCTATGGTAGGCGTGACTTTGAATTTCGGACAAGAATTTCAACGGTGACCGACATGATACAACCAATACAAGTCTTCTTCTTTTAATGGTGGAGTGATATATCCAATAATTATAATTTTTATTTATAAATTTATAAAAATTAATTGTTTTAAATTTAATTTTTTATTTATAATTTTATAATATGATATTATTTAAATATTGATATAAATAATAAATATATTAAAATTAACTAATTATTATAATATCTCAAAAAAAATAATAGAATTATCGTTTTATAATAATATCGAAGTAACAACTCATCTATAAGTTATCCAACCCCCTTTTTATATAGGAAATGGTAACTTTTTATAAGTTATCCAACTCATCTATAAAATATTAATATATAGGATCTCAAAAAAAATTATAATGTAACGTTTTTTAATAAATATTATATGATAAAATTTTAAATAAAAAAATATACATAAATTAATTTGATATTATAAATTTCTAAATATAAAATTACTAAAACATGATATTTTTTTTATTATATAAAAACGTGTATATGATAGATACGTTCTGTACCACACATACCAATAGTAACCGGTAACTTGAACTGTATATAAATATATATCATTATATCATATGTGTATTATTTTAGTACAAAAACCCTCGTGCCAGCTCTATAACAGTCAATAACTTTTTCTCTCTCCTCTCTCTCTCTCTTTCGACCAAGTTTCCCGAGTTGAGCTTTGGATGCTATAAATATACTCATCCATTTCGGAACTTGGACACAAAAACAAAACCTGAGTTCATCTGCTTGGAACTTCCCATCTGGGTATTTTTTTGTTACAAGGCTTGCGGCGGAACAACACAGCTGGTAAATGCTTGATTTTCTTGGTCAATCTGAGGCGGTTGGTGCTTGGAATTTGCTCGGAGATAATAAGGAAAAAGTTGTCCGATCTTTTTCGACGGCTATGGATTACTCCTCTGCTTACGTTGACACCTCTTTGGATTTGAATTCCAGGCCTCTCCGATCACTGGATGATGCTCCGGTAGGTGTCTGTCAAGTGTATATATGTATATGTATTGGTTGTGTGTGTAGTTTGGCATGGCCAGAAGCTTTATGATTTATTTTGTTTCAACTGAAGATTTTGCTGAATTTTTTTTGGAATTTTGTTTCAGAAGAAAGAGGTAGAAAGCAAATTTATCGACTTTGAAATGAAGCTTTCGGCTAAAGAAGAGGTTAGTTTGGTTTAAGTCCTTCTCTTCCCAACTTACACATCCTCTGTTTTTACTCCTGGATCCAAAAGTTTCAATTCAATTAGTTTCGAATCCAAATCTCACTTTTTTAATCTTTCGAAATTCGAACCACACTTATTTATAATTCTCCTGAAGAGATTCATTTTAGATTCTCGATTCAAATCTAGCCTTTTTAATTCAAGACGGTGTGTCAAACTGGATTTGGACCCAGTTGAGCCAAGACCCATATGGATTTCTTTGATCAAAATGTTTCTTTCATGTTTTATATGTCAAGATAACAACGAAATATATGTGTGGGTTTGGATCAACATATCAATATGTAGTGCTCTATCCCACAACGTTGTTACTTTTTAGTACTCCGCAATAGCTGGAACGTGTATGCTTAAAAAATGGTATGCTCTTCTGAAGTGCTTGATTTGTTTTAAATCCTCAGAATGGTGCTCTGGTAGAAGAATTGAACCGGGTTAGTGCCGAAAACAAGAAGCTAACCGAGATGTTGACGGTGATGTGTGAGAACTACAACAATTTGAGAAGCCAGCTAATGGAGTACACGAACAAGAGCCGGGCTGAGAAGGAACTCAGCCCCACAAAGAAAAGAAAATCCGAAAGCAGTATCAACACGAGTACTAACGTCGTCGGAGTCAACAACGGAAACTCCGAGAGCAGCTCAACAGATGATGAATCCTTCAAGAAACCAAGGGAAGAGCCCATCAAGACCAAAATTTGGAAAACTTACTACAAGACAGAAGCATCAGATACAAGCCTGGTAAGTAGATACAACAAGACATTAAAGATTCTGTCAAGTTTTTCATAAAATAGTTATAGCTTTTTTACTTAGGAATTCCTGTATTTTATGTGCAGATTGTGAAAGACGGATATCAATGGAGGAAATATGGCCAAAAGGTCACAAGAGATAACCCTTCTCCAAGAGCTTACTTCAAATGCTCGTTTGCCCCGAGCTGCCCGGTGAAAAAGAAGGTAATTTTCTTGTTTTTTCAGCAGACCAACTTGTGTTTCATTTTCTAAAGTAGAAATATTTATTGAAGTACTTTTGCACAAAATTTCTTCGTTAAAAAGTGGAATTTGTACCAAATAACTTCTCCAAAAGAAATTTCTTCCTTGGTTTTCAAAAGTGGAAATTGTACTAAAAGTACTTTCTGCACAAAATTTCTTTGTTCATCAGGTGCAGAGAAGTGTGGAAGATCAATCAATTCTAGTGGCAACTTATGAAGGCGAACACAACCATCCTCAACCATCTCAGCACGAGGCAACATCAGGCTCCAACCGTTGCACGGCCATAAACACGGTCCCATTTTCGACCTCCGTCGTGTCGTCTACGCCTAACATCACTCTTGACTTCACAAAACCAAAGGCCAGTGCTAATGACACGGCCAAAAGTGCGAGACCAGCACGAGTTGATTCGACCGAAGTCCGACAGATCCTTGTGGAGCAGATGGCTTCTTCCTTGACAAAAGACCCCAACTTCACCGCAGCCTTGGCAGCGGCCATTTCCGGAAGAATTTACCAGAAGAGCAACTCAACCGAAAAATGGTGAAACAACAGTCAAACAATGAGACAGATTCCCACTTATCAAACATTTGATAAGTTTTGAACTTTTAGGTTGTTATTCTGTAAATACCACCACACGGGAAAATAGTAGAAGTTTTTTTTTTTTTTTTTTTTTTTTTTTTTTTTTTTTTCAAAATGTATACTTTTGAGTATTGCTTAACTGAGTGGGCTAAGATTGTTTTCCAAATTTTAAGTGTAATTTGGACAACTCGTAATAAGCCAATTCAAAAGTTGAAGTTCAGCTAGAGTCATCTGTGTTTATACAATCATTCTCGTAATTGGTCAAGAGACCAAATCATTTCTACCTTGAATTTAGATGAGTGGTTTTTAGTCAAGTTACGTCTTCTCCTATTATTGTATAATATAGCAATATGTAATTGATTCGAGGGGCTTTTATGCCCAAGAGCATTTCTTCTGAAAATCAAATCATATCAAAGTTATATATATATATATATATATATATATATGTCAATTAAAGTTTTTTATTTTTATTTTTATTTTTATTTTTATTTTTTTTATTTTTTTTTTGTAAACTGATTTGTTAAAGAATAATAATACCCAATTAAGATGAAATCTATGAAGAATTAGTTTAGAAATCCTCACTATTGATCTATTCTAAAAACAAAGTTTATAATTTTACGGAACTTGATAAAAATACGAAAGTTAAGAATCATCAGACAATAAGGGATTCTTTCATATCATATATTGTAAGTATGTTCTTTAACCTTTGACATTATACTATGGGCGTCGGTGCCGGTGGTCTTGACAATTCAATTCGGCGTAGAATTGGGCAAAAACCATGAAGTTTAAATCCCGACCACAAAAACATAGAAAGAATCAAAGGAAGAAACAAATGATGATGATGATTGGATAATTGAACTAACTGGTAAAGTTGGCGACCAACTGGTTGAACCACTTGTTTGTATCATAGTCAACAATGGGCAACGTACGGTTTGGGAAAAACACCAACTTGTTTTGTGAAAAATCTACAACTAGTCATTTGTCCAAGCAAACGAGGAAAAAGAAAAATACAAGTTGTCATTCAACTGGGATGATAAAGAAAAGAACAAACAACCGCGTCAATGTTTTCAAACAAGATAAGCCTGATTCTAACTGTTTCCTACTTTCGTATCTATTTGTACACAGAAAACTTCCCCCACATCCACAACCTTCTCAACTAAGGCGCCACCACCCGTCAAGTAGATATGAAACAATTTGCAAATCACCATCCCAGAACACTAGACGACTACTTCGAGATGAACATCAGCTCATCCATAGCTCTTGTCAGTACTCGATGATCGGTTGGTTCGTCGGGTGTTTCTGTGTTTCTGTCCGCCTTAGACTTGACAGTGCCGCCATCTTTTGCCCCGGCTTCTGCTGTGGCTAAACACTCTTGGAAACGAAAGCAACTAACAAGATGATCATTGGTGAGCCCAGCCACTTGCATGTATATATAGATGACAGTTGGCCCCACGCTGCGGAATCCCCTTCTGACCAGATCCTTGCTAATGACCTCTGCTTTGGGCGTCTTGACCGGAACCTGGCGAGGGTACCTGAATTGGCTGACTATCGGCTTATGGTTTACAAAGCTCCATATGTACTTGTCAAATGACCCAAACTCTTCAATTACCTGCATTACGAGAAAAGCAGAAAAGAAAATCGGTAGAAGATTCAAATTGGAAATGGTAAACTTTGTTGTTGTTGTTGTCATTGTTTCTATTTCTTTTCTATTTTTATTTTTATTTTTTCAAATCATCACTTTGGAGGTATATGGAAGCTTTCAGATTTACAGATAGGCAGGAGACAACTTTTTAATATCACTGCATACGCTGGTTATCTGAAGCTTTGTTTGCTAAAAGAAACGATAATGTATTCATCATTCAACACAAAGCAACGCGTTTTCATCAATTATACAATTCATATGACAAATAATTCAAAAGAGAACTAGGAATGTTGGTCCCTACCTTGCACATTTGGCGTGCATTCTCAATCATGGCTCGCAATTTTAGTTCCGACAGTAAAGAAGTGGCAGGGCTCCCCGGAGCGGAAAACTTTTTCTCATTCAACTTCGAAATGGCAACTGGGTCAAAGTTCAAAAAGACTTCCCTGTGTAAAAATACGAATCACATGATCAAGCTAAGACTTCTCAAACATTTGATGCATGATTGACTGTAAGATTATCTAAAGAAAGGTTGCAAGCAATAGAAAAGTATTAGCTACCAATTGCAGGCACGGTGAGGATGAAATTTTATCGGTTTTGAATCACAACCTTACCTAAAGATATCCCTTTTGTTAAGAATCGAAGGCCATGTGAGTTCAGCCAAAGCACCTGACAGGCTAAGCAATTCAAAGAGTTTCCTGAATTTGTCAAGAATAAACCAGAAGATTAGTTAGTTACCAAATATTCAAACTCTAGAGTTCAAATCCAGGAGTGATAGGTAGCAAATTACGTACTTGTCATCATGGACCGGGACTCCCCATTCCTCATCATGAAAAGCAATGTAACATTGATCTTTTTTAACAAATGAGAATTAGTAAGAAATTGTGCATTTAAAAAGGAGACATTAATGACATTCGAAAATTACAAAAATAAAAAAACAAGTAAACAACAAATTGGTGGAATCTCACAAATTCACAGAACATTAAGTACAGTAACACTGAAAGTTACGGACGGTTTTCCAAACAACATTTTGAAATAGCATCAATTACAGACGACATTAACATTTCGAGAGATCTTTTAAGGTCTACAACACAAAACATCTAATGGTGAAAAGATCTTCTTTCCCAGCAGACCACCATAAATTAAAAAATCCAGGCTTCACGAAATAATAGATTGTAAACGCTTCATAAATCGGTATCATATGTACTTATAAAGTTTGTATGAACTAATCAGGAAGAATAACACATGGGAGCGATTATATGCCATTCGCCCGGTGGAAGGCCATTGTCAAGCAAGCCCTATTTATCCCCTTAGAAAAGTCCCACCTATCGGTTACGGGAAACAGCCACTAGAGAGATTAAAACACTCTAAATCGAAAAAATAATAAACGATTAAAGCATAAAGGATCTTGTAATTAAAGAAGGTAGTAACAATAACAACTAGTATGGATCTTCAAGAACGCCTTAATTCTTATACATTTACGAGCAATGGTAGCAACTGCATTATTACCGCCTGATCTGTTTACTCATACTAAAACTGTGACAGAATAACTGCAGATGTTGTAATGCTCTCAATTCTTATACATTAAAATGCTTTTGGCTTAGATAAACTGGAAATGATTAGCTTTACGAACGAGTGAGTTCTGTACTTAACAGAGGTTGTGGGCCTTTGAAAATAATTTTTGCAGCTGCAAACATAAAATAATTAATCCAACCCTTTTCCTACATTTTTGGAAACAAACCACACAAGTAAAGCAGATTCCAATTCAATGAGATAACTCTCCTCATTTTCAAATTAGAAGAACTAGAGATAAAAGGCCTGGACAATACTCAGTGGAAAAATTTGTTGATCATAAATGCACCCGAAAAAAAAAGGGAAATTTTTGATGGAAACTTAACCCATTGCAGGAAAAACCAGCGGAATGTAACAAGCTAAATCTATGAATTTTAGAACCATGGTTTCCATTGCTTTCCCTCACTTTCTGACCAGCCAAACACTTTTGGAAAGTATGAACAAACAAAAAATCTCAGATGGAAGCAATTTAAACACGAACGTACCGGCGTTGGGAGTAATCCAAGCGCAACGTTTCTTGCTATCCAAGCAACCGCCAGAATCCGCTGTTACCGCATTACCACCACCACCAACCTTATTCACCGAGATGCTCTCGATCTCATATTTCTCAACCTTCTTTTCTGCCTTCGGACCGCATCGCTTCCTCCTCATCGGCTCAACGACGCCCAGCCTCACCGCCCTCCCGCTGTGCGACGAGTCCGACGACGACGCGTCAGATGAACAAGACGCGCTCATAGAGGAACTGAGCAGCGCGTGGTGGTGGTGCTGCTCCTGCGGCTGCTTCAGTACCGTCGGCAACTTCGCACATTGCGGCGCCGACGCCGCTTTCTTCTCCGTTTCTTGCGACTGCTTCTCGGCTCTCTTGAGAGGTTTCAATGCCGCTTTTCTGGTATCCGCTGGCCTCGCCTTGTTCCCGGCGGGTCCAAGGACCGGTCTTGGCTCCGTATCGGCGATGTTCATCGATCGGAGTCTTGGCGGACCCGACATTGCAACAAGTTTCCTCTTTTCCCAAAATGCGCTTGAATTTTCTCCAATTAAGCAGCTCGATTACCGATCAGCCCACCGAATTCAAACAGTACGGCACCATAGAACCTCCGATTTGGTGGAATTTAGTGCCTCTGGGGTTGAACAATGAGAAAAAGTAGGAGATTTAGAGAAAATCTTGTGGAGATATGGACGTTGCGAGCTGCATTAGTCGAGACGACGCCTGCTGGAGTGAGGTGAGAGTGAGCGTCTGGAGGAGGATGAGAAAGTTGCGTGGGAAAGTGCGGGAAAGTGTGGGAAAATTTTTCTGCTAGTGGAGGAAAATTGACGGAGGCTTTTGATCAAAGAAAGAAAAGAATCGGAGGTAGAGAGAGAAGAAAGGAAAGGCCGTAAGGTCGCTGCACACCACTAAGAAAGTTCCACGTGGATAGCCTTTCGATTTTATGAAGACAGAAAATTTTCGTCAAACGACCTGTCGTTTTTACTCCAAAGTAGTCAATCGGTCAGGTAAAACGACATGTTGTCTTCCGTTTACCCAATAAACCACATATCATTTTTCTATTTCCCCCGTTAAGTTTTATGTCGTTTTATAAATGAAACTATATGTCGTTTGTGATTAAGAGTTTGTTGTCGTTTAAGTTAGATCAATGACATTTTTCTTGTTGCTCAAAATTGAAATGACATGATGTATATTGTTGCATACATACATCCTTCCTTATTTCGACATTTTACTGTTGTTTATTCGAAACAACATGTCACTATAAATTTTGCTGTCGTTTACTATTTAAAACTTAGTTAACGTTCATGTCCTACTTTAAACTTATTGTCGTTTGTATTTAAACTTTTTTTTTTTTTCCTCTGTTGTTTTATTTGGGAAAACGCCTTAAACTTTATTCTTTATTGAACGAGTAGTGTTAGGAGCACCAATTCTAATTCTCAATTTTTACGTATTAACTCACTTGTTATATTTTTATTGATAAAAATAATCAATTAAGGTGACAATATTTTAAATACTTACCAATAAAAAAATAATAATTCATTTTTCATATAAATTGATACTCAAAAATTGATATTAAAATTAATGTTTCTAATTAAACAACTATGGATCCAACTGGATCTTAGGTTCAATCTTATAATATACACAATACATTCATACTTTCGTGAAAGAAAACATTAAAAAACTTTAAAAAATGAGTTTAAGACGGGTGTTAGGCAGGAGTTTTGACTATGAGCTAAAGGTTTTTACGTGAATTGAAGACAAAAAAGAGCAAAAAAAGGTAAAAGGAAGAGGACCCCACTTATCCAACCAGCCTCCAACTCCACACACTCAAAATCCTAACGTCTACTAATTTGGACCCCCAGCGAACAAAACTTCTCAGCTCGAACAAAAGCCGAACTGAACAATACCAACCAAAATTAAACTCATCCATGGCTGCAACTTCTCTGCTTCCAAAATCCCTCTCACCCTTTCTCAACAACCCACCTTCACTCTTCCCCAAATTGTCCAAACTCTCATTCCTTAACTCACCTGACCATATTCCTCATCATCCCAAGAGACCACATAACCTCCACACCACCACCACCACCCATGCCAAGAAGAAGAACCCCTGGCTCGACCCTTTCGACGACGGCGAGGACCCCGACATGGAATATGGCTCACTCTTCGCCGATGG
The DNA here is from genome assembly GCA_009761775.1 of Ficus carica. Classification (NCBI taxonomy): domain Eukaryota; kingdom Viridiplantae; phylum Streptophyta; class Magnoliopsida; order Rosales; family Moraceae; genus Ficus; species Ficus carica. The sequence continues at coordinate 14,346,725 of CM019739.1, read as the reverse complement.
AAAGCAAGAAGAGGACCCGAGGCCTCCCGATAACCCGGACAACCCCTACGGCTTCCTCAAGTTCCCAAAGGGGTTCAATGTGGAGATTGCTCCTTTGGCGCTCAAAGTGAGGGGAGATGTTAGGAGGTGCTGCTGCATTATCTCCGGCGGTGTCTACGAGAATCTTCTCTTCTTTCCGGTAATTCAGTTGATTAAGGATCGGTACCCCGGTGTTCAGATCGACGTGATTGCGGCGGATAGAGGCAAACAGACTTATGAGCTCAACAAGAATGTGAGGTGGGCTAATGTCTATGACCCTGATGATCATTTTCCTGAGCCTGCTGACTATACTGATATGCTTGGGGTTCTCAAGGTCAGTGAGGTTTTTTTTTTTTTTTTTCCTTTCTTTTTACTACCAATAATATACTAGACATATCAACTTTGAGTTTTCAGTTTTAGTACTCAGAATCCTACAAAGAATGTCATGTGATTGTTTGAAAGATCAATTATCTGATCTTATCAAGTTCCGTTAATTTATCACATTTCTTTTTAATCTAATATGAGAGGGGGGGAGGGGGGGGGGGAATCTAGCTAGTAGAATTCTTAACTTGTTATTGCTAAAGTAGAAAGTTTAATGTTTTCTCACCTCTTAGTAATAAATTTTGGGATAATTTCACGTTCTATAATTGTCAATTTTGAGTCTTATACTTAGAATTTTACTGTGTTTGATAATTAGAATTTTACTGTGTTTTCTCACCTCTTTGTGATAAATTTTGGGATAATTTCACGTTCTATAATTGTCAGTTTTGAGTCTTATAATTAGAATTTTACTGTGTGTGATATTAAAAACTTATCTAGTTGGGTTGAAAAAACTAACTGTTGCCTTGTGGTTGCAGAATAGGTACTATGACATGGTCTTGTCAACGAAGCTAGCAGGGCTTGGGCATGCAGCTTTCTTGTTTATGACCACAGCTCGAGACAGAGTTAGCTACATCTACCCGAACGTAAACGCTGCAGGAGCTGGATTGTTTCTATCCGAGACGTTCACACCGGAGAGCGAGAATCTCTCCGATGGAGGGTACCACATGTGAGTTTGCAATGAACCGTAGAAGAAGTTTTTGCTTGCAGGAGAAAAATGTTTTATGCTATTTGCCTGTCTATGTCAAACATGTTAATTTGTTTGGTTTCTTTAGGTATCATCAGATGGCTGATTGGTTGGGGAGACCCTTTCGGAGTGTGCCGCGGCATCATGTGTCCCCGCTTAAAGTCTCAATCTCTCGGAAATTGAAGGAGGTTGTGGAGGAGAAGTATAAGAAAGCAGGAGCAGAGAGAGGAAAATATGTTGTGGTTCATGGGATAAAGTCAGATTCCAAGGCCTCGATGCAGTCTAAGGGTGACCCTGATAGCTTACTACCTATCGAAGTATGGGCTGACATAACCCGAGATTTAAGGTACCTAATCTTCCAGAATTTGATCCAAATGAACTTGTTTGTGGACTTCTAAGTCGCAAGTTACATGAATTTCTGCTTCTTAATTTGTCATTCAAACAGAGAAATAAGACCGGTTTTCGTTATTCCACATGAGAGGGAAAGAGAAGATGTAGAGGAAGTTGTTGGAGACGACGCCAGCATTGTGTTCATCACAACCCCAGGACAGGTTTTGTTTATCTCCATTTCACTTTCTAAAGAAACATAAATTGTCACCATTAAGAAGACAATGAAGAAAAGACCTGTTCCTTCTCTAGTTTAGTACTATCACATCCCCAAGTTTTTGCAAGAACAATTTATAACACATTTCATCTTCACTTTCTTAATAATATGTCTGTCTAGCTGGCTGCGCTGATCAATGACTCGGCCGGGGTGATAGCCACAAACACCGCAGCTGTCCCACTAGCAAATGCACGAGAAAGACCAAGGTAAAACTCGACCTTAGTTGGTTTTAGAGAACTTTATGGTAGGATACAAAAACTTACCCATCATGTGCAATTCAGAACCGTTAAATCTTATTAATTTCGCTCGAATTATTCATTCTAATGTGATCTAACGGTCCAAAGTTGCAAAAATACTAGTAGGGTATTCTTTTGTACGCTAACCTTACATCCTTGTCTGTGCCAATAGAAGGCACAGATGCATTTGGGTATAAATACAAGCAATTCAACTCTTTTTTTTTTTTTTTTGGCAGTATCGCATTGTTTTGTTCGGAAGAGAAGGCAAATTTGTTTGTTCCCAATGCAGAAGACAAGAATCGTGTTCTTGTTTCGTCAAAGACGGGAAAATTGATAGATATCGATGTTGAAGCTGTAAAAAAAGCACTTCCTGTTTTTGATCAGTCCTTAGCTCTAGTGTAAGGGACAATGATGATCGCCATTACTTTTTTTTTTTTTTTTTTTGTTGTTCTTTTCTTCTTTTCGTGGAGATTGAAAGTTTTACAGAAATTATCAAATGAAATATTTGGAAATATAGATACTTTTATCCTTGGTTGCAGCTTTGGCAAAAATATCATCAAACTCATGCAGAAATCTCATAAAGAAACCCTGTTTTGATCTGTGAAAAAACATAAAAAATTGCTCTACCAGAAAGTTATACCTTTTTCATTTATTTGTTGAAAGGAGATTTCTTTTCTCTTTTATCTTTTTAATTCAAGGATGGAAAATTCAAACTCAAAACCCAAAAAACAGTAAAAACTAGCATTAAATTAGCTGCAACCGTTGTAGGAGATCATTTCATTGAATAAAAACAAAAAAAACAAAAACAACAACAACAGCACCAAACAAACAAACAAAAAACGAAAGTAGCGATAACATAGTAAGAAAAAGTACTAGCTTGACACATTATTTGCAGTTAAAATGAAGAAGCTTGATCAGTGAGTCACGTAATAAAATTCTAATCAGACGGCTTCTTGTGTGACAAATAATTCCTCCTGACGAGGTCGACGCATAACACTAAAGTTGAGAAACTTCTTTGTTTGCATTGCTGCTGGTAAACTTATCTTTTAACTTTTTTTAAAAGAAGTGCATCTAGCACTGGTGAACTAGTACTCTCAGTACCGGAAGAGAAAGAAGGAGACGGAGGAGACAGTGACGGAGAAGGAGTCGGGCTATGCATCATGTAACTGGCTTGTGCGACATAAATAGACACCACTAATTACTACCATAAACGACATCATAATCCTCATCTCAGAGTCCAGGGTTTTCATTCCTTGTCACACTTATGTAACAAGTCTGTATACATATATATATATATATATATGTATGTATGTATGATACCGCATTTCAATCATGAAAGAGAACAGTATATCTTAAGTTTTTTAAGATATATATATATATATATATATGGTGGCTTTAGATGGTGCCTAAATAATATATATATATATGGTGGCTTTAGATGGTGCCTAAATATTTAATGATGACTTCATCGAACAGTTGCTCATATTGGGGAATTGCTAGCTGCAACGGCTCAATGGGGGGTGAAAACTTCATTCAAGTATTCGTCCAAAGGACAAGTCGGTTCACTGCGGAAGTTGACGGCATTTATACATACACATATTATATAGGCTTTTTTTAAAGATTTTTTTTTTTTAATGTAATGCAACACTTTTTCCCTTAAAAAAATATAACACCCTTTTCACTTTAAATCTAATCACACCAAAAAAAAATCAAATTTTTCGGAGACTATTACAACTTACCAATACGTACTAGTATTGTTTTGAATATTTTCATATAATAAAAGTTAATTCACGAATTTGAAGGGTGACACTTACTGCAAATTTTTCCTTTCATGAGCTTAGTTGGGGTTGGCTGAGGTATATACTTTAAACTACTATTTATCTTCAGTTTACAATTTTTTTTAGTATACAGCTCACTTTTTTTAAGCTTTTAAAAGTAAACAACTTTTAAAATATTTAAAATAAGTAACATATTTATCAGTAAAAAACTTACGTACTAAATCTATTTATTAGATAAATAATTGATTTACTAAGTCCTAATAAATAAATTAAATATAACAAATATGTTATTTACTTTAGATATTTTAAAACTTGCTATTTATTTTTTACAGCTTCAAAAATATGTTATCTAGCACAACCCCCTTCCATTTAAAGGAGAGTTAGGAGAATTACACAATAGAGTTTAAATTATAGCTTCTTGTTTTGGTAAATTTTTCTATTATAACACCTGATCTACCGGAAAGAACTACTATTTTTTTTCATTGAATTAATTTTTAAATACTCCTATATTATAGGAAAAGTTGTGTGTCACGCGCCTTAAATTTTAACATAAATATTCATAATATCAAATCATTTAAAAGTTTATATGACGATTGAAAAGTAGTTCATGTTGGTAGATCAAAATATTAGAAGGTTATACTTGCTATAAAAGCTCCTCACACAAATATTTCATTTAAATAATAAGAAAGGTATAAAGTTAGTGTTTTTTTTTTTTTTTTTTTTTTGAGGGAGTAAAGTTAGTGTTTTGTATTAAGGAAATAATAAAGTTTTGATTTTATTTTTTATTTTTTTGAACTTGAAGGTGGGAAGATTCAAATTTTATAATTTATGATGAAATTAGATATAAAATTACCATAATATTTGCAACTGCATAGAGTTTAGATTTTTTTTTTTTTTGAAAGTCATAAAGTTTAGATTTGATAGCACTAAATGTGGCAAATACGTGCCCGTTCTTGCCAAAATGGCAAAAAAAACAAAAAACAAAAAAAATCGTGGGCTTGCTTATTCTAGGAGCCACTCTTCTCCGAAGCCCACGATTTTTTTATTTATTCAAGGGATGATTAATTAGATAATATCCTCTAATCATGCCAGAAAATTGCATGATCTTTTTTTTTTTAAGAGAGAGAGAGAGCGAGAATTCGCACAGCCAAATAATTCTTGTTTTATTTATTAGTACTTTGGATGGCAAGATTAAATAATAAGCCAATAAAAATAAGAGTAAATTGTTAGGTTAGACCTTAAATATGTAAGTTTGTGCGATTTTGATTCTTTTTTTTTTTTTTTTTTTTTTTATAATTGAAATGATCCGAAGCTATTAAAAACGTTGTTATAATGGTCCTTTTCGTTAATTTTTGGACGGACCCCATTAGTTAGCATCACTTTTTGATCAAGTTATCAAGTGATTCTATCCAAAAATTAACGAAAATAACTAATTATAGCAACATTTTAATAATTTAGGGCATTCTAGTTACGAAAAAAAAATCAGAGATCAAATTTGTACAAACTTAAAAGTTTAGAGACTAAGCCTCCGTTTAGTGTCACGATTGGAGTTGAAATTTTTAAGTTGGAGTTGGTTGACTTTTTAAAAACTAGTTATAATTTTTGTTGACTTCTCAGAAAAAGACAAAACTAAGATGAAAAATTTAAATTTTAGTTGAATCACTAAACGGAGTGTAAGTAAGCAATTTATCCTAAAAGTAAAAGAAAATCTAAACCATACATTCTTTTATTTTTTATTTTTTATTTTTTACTTTTAAGATAAACCATACATTCTTGGGAACGGTGGATATCGTAGAACAATTAGTTAATTACTTAAAAACCGTAAAAGACCATATCTTCATCATCCGTTCCCTTGATTTTTCGTAATTCAAACATGCTTTCTTCTTTTTTTTTTTTCCCTCTCTCTCTCTCTCCTCGTTTATTGGCATATAATTAGGTAGATAAGCTCTCCTTAACCTCGTAATTATCATTATCTCCTGTGATTGATATTAAGCACCAACAAACACAGACCTACCCCCATAACATGGATCGATTACGATGTCGTTTCAAGCGATCGTCGACGACGAGGCAAGGATCGGAAGGGCATGGTACTAAGGAGGGTGGTTCGAGCTTGAAGAAAAGATGTATGGACACGGTTAGGGAACAACGTTCCAGGTTCTACATTCTAAGGAGGTGCATTATTATGTTACTGTGTTGGCAAAAGTACGAGAACCAATCAATTATTTAATTCATAATTAGATTTTATTTTTATTTTATTTTTATTTTATTTGCCTCCGTCGTAGTTGTGTTTGATGATCTGTAAAAGACGTGTTACATAACTCGCAATATTCAGCATTTTATTAGACAAAGATGATATATGACTTTTGAGAGAGATGAATTAAGCATTTTCATTTTTAAGATATTTGATAATTAGGTTAATAATTATTTATGGTTTTTGAACTTCCTTTTTGATCAAGGGAGTACCTAAAAAAAAAAAAAAAAAAAACAGGGCTTTTGGCTCATTAAGGGAGTGGATCATTATCGTTTAATTTTGCAGGTTTTCACGTGAACCAAAAAAAAAAAAAAAAAAGTGTTGGACAGTTGATAAGTTAATTTATATAGAGAAAAATATCACAGGGAAAGAAAACTTGTTAGTGTGTGTGTGTGTTCATTCACACATCTACTTTGATAAATAACGGTTTGGTTGGTTGGCTGGCTGGCTGGCTGGCTGGCTGGCTGGCTTGCTATTAATTTTTTTTTCTTTTTTTTTTTTCCTTATGTATTTTAGGTGCGATTTATGAATTGTTGTTGCTAGCTATTTCCACAAAGTACTAACGTGTCCATTTTTATTAATCATGTGAAAAACTTATCATGTACAAATCTAGGTACAATGTAGTGGTACCGGGATTATAATTTGATGGACTTAGATTCTGTGTTTCATTGACTAGTATTAATCAATTCTATAAAAAGCTTAAGTTCTTAAAAGGAGAATTAATAATAGTTTTATATGCTAACACTTTTTGTGATGACAAGTTCAAAAGAGGATCATGAAGACCAATTTTATAATCTAATGTTGTTTGGAATGATATTTTTCACAATTTTAAAGGGACAAAGAGTACAATTTACATGAGTTTGAATTCAAAACCTCCTAATATGTGAGTTTATCAAATTCTATCAGAAGCTTATGTTATTAGAATGCATGTCAATAATAATTTTATATTCTATTTCTTGTGGTGACAGTTTTAAATAGGATTAAAAACGTTAGTTTTATATTCTATTATTTTTGTGATGATAATTTCACAATTTTAAAACTAATAGAGGGTATAATTACATGAGTTCGAATTCATGTCCTCCTAATATGATATCATTATATTAAGAAGTAGGTCAGCAATAATTTTACACTCTAACAGACAATAACCATCTAAATCCCGAGTGGTAACATAGTGTACATGTTTAATTATCAACTAATAGTTCTTCCATATAGCAGTTTAGCAGTCTCATCATATTTAAATTCCGAGTTAGGAGAATTACACAATAGAGTTTAAATTATAGCTCCTTGTTTTGGTAAATTTTTCTATTATAACACCTGATCTACCGGAAAGAACTACTATTTTTTTCATTGAATTAATTTTTAAATACTCCTATATTATAGTAAAAGTTGTGTGTCACGCGCCTTTAAATTTTAACATAAATATTCATAATATCAAATCATTTAAAAGTTTATATGACGATTGAAAAGTAGTTCATGTTGGTAGAACAAAATATTAGAAGGTTATACTAGCTATAAAAGCTCCTCACACAAATATTTCATTTAAATAATAAGAAAGGTATAAAGTTAGTGTTTTTTTTTATTTTTTTATTGAGGGAGTAAAGTTAGTGTTTTGTTATTAAGGAAATAATAAAGTTTTGATTTTATTTTTTATTTTTTTGAACTTGAACGTGGGAAGATTCAAATTTTATAATTTATGATGAAATTAGATATAAAATTACCATAATATTTGCAACTGCATAGAGTTTAGATTTTTTTTTTTTTTTGAAAGTCATAAAGTTTAGATTTGATAGCACTAAATGTGGCAAATACGTGCACGTTCTTGCCAAAATGGCCAAAAAAACAAAAAACAAAAAAAATCGTGGGCTTGCTTATTCTAGGAGCCACTCTTCTCCGAAGCCCACGATATTTTTATTTATTCAAGGGATGATTATTTAGATAATATCCTCTAATCATGCCAGAAAATTGCATGATCTTTTTTTTTTTTTAAGAGAGAGAGAGAGAGCGAGAATTCGCACAGCCAAATAATTCTTGTTTTATTTATTAGTACTTTGGATGGCAAGATTAAATAATAAGCCAATAAAAATAAGAGTAAATTGTTAGGTTAGACCTTAAATATGTAAGTTTGTGCGATTTTGATCTTTGTTCTTTTTTTTTTTCTTTTTTTTTTTTTTATAATTGAAATGATCCGAAACTATTAAAACCGTTGTTATAATGGTCCTTTCTGTTAATTTTTGGACGGACTCCATTAATTAGCATCATTTTTTGATTAAGTTATCAAGTGATTCTATCTAAAAATTAACGAAAATAACTAATTATAGCAATATTTTAATAGTTTAGGGCATTCTAGTTACGAAAAAAAAAATCAGAGATCAAATTTGTACAAACTTAAAAGTTTAGAGACTAAGCCTCCGTTTGGTGTCACGATTGGAGTTGAAATTTTTAAGTTGGAGTTGGTTGACTTTTTAAAAACTAGTTATAATTTTTGTTGACTTTTCAGAAAAGATAAAATTAAAATGAAAATTTTAAGTTTTAGTTGAATCACTAAACGGAGTGTAAGTAAGCAATTTATCCTAAAAGAAAAAGAAAATCTAAACCATACATTCTTTTATTTTTTTTATTTTTTTTTTACTTTTTTTACTTTTAAGATAAACCATACATTCTTGGGAACGGTGGATATCGTAGAACAATTAGTTAATTACTTAAAAACCGAAAAAGACCATATCTTCATCATCCGTTCCCTTGATTTTTCGTAATTCAAACATGCTTTTTTTTTTTTTTTTTTCCCCTCTCTCTCTCTCTCCTCGTTTAGTGGCATATAATTAGGTAGATAAGCTCTCCTTAACCTCTTAATTATCATTATCTCCTGTGATTGATTATAAGCACCAACAAACACAGACCTACCCCCATAACATGGATCGATTACGATGTCGTTTCAAGCGATCGTCGACGACGAGGCAAGGATCGGAAGGGCATGGTACTAAGGAGGGTGGTTCGAGCTTGAAGAAAAGATGTATGGACACGGTTAGGGAACAACGTTCCAGGTTCTACATTCTAAGGAGGTGCTTTATTATGTTACTGTGTTGGCAAAAGTACGAGAACCAATCAATTATTTAATTCATAATTAGATTTTATTTTTATTTTATTTTTATTTTATTTGCCTCCGTCGTAGTTGTGTTTGATGATCTGTAAAAGACGTGTTACATAACTCGCAATATTCAGCATTTTATTAGACAAAGATGATATATGACTTTTGAGAGAGATGAATTAAGCATTTTCATTTTTAAGATATTTGATAATTAGGTTAATAATTATTTATGGTTTTTGAACTTCCTTTTAGATCAAGGGAGTACCTAAAAAAAAAAAAAAAAAAAAAAAAAACAGGGCTTTTGGCTCATTAAGGGAGTGGATCATTATCGTTTAATTTTGCAGGTTTTCACGTGAACCAAAAAAATAAGTGTTGGACAGTTGATAAGTTAATTTATATAGAGAAAAATATCACAGGGAAAGAAAACTTGTGAGTGTGTGTGTGTGTGTGTGTGTGTGTGTGTGTGTTCATTCACACATCTAGTTTAATAAATAACGGTTTGGCTGGCTGCTGGCTTGCTATTAAGTTTTTTTTTCTTTTTTTTTTTCCCTTATGTATTTTAGGTGCGATTTATGAATTGTTGTTGCTGGCTATTTCCACAAAGTACTAACGTGTCCATTTTTATTAATCATGTGAAAAACTTATCATGTACAAATCTAGGTACAATGTAGTGGTACCGGGATTATAATTTGATGGACTTAGATTCTGTGTTTCATTGACTAGTATTAATCAATTCTATAAAAAGCTTAAGTTGTTAAAAGGAGAATTAATAATAGTTTTATATCCTAACATTTTTTGTGATGACAAGTTCAAAGAGGATCATGAAGACCAATTTTATAATCTAATGTTGTTTGGAATGATATTATTCACAATTTTAAAGGGACAAAGAGTACAATTTACATGAGTTTGAATTCAAAACCTCCTAATATGTGAGTTTATCAAATTCTATCAGAAGCTTATGTTATTAGAATGCATGTCAATAATAATTTTATATTCTATTTCTTGTGGTGACAGTTTTAAAGAGGATTAAAAACGTTAGTTTTATATTCTATTATTTTTGTGATGATAATTTCACAATTTTAAAACTAATAGAGGGTATAATTACATGAGTTCGAATTCATGTCCTCCTAATATGATATCATTATATTAAGAAGTAGGTCAGCAATAATTTTACACTCTAACAGACAATAACCGTCTAAATTCCGAGTGGTAACATAGTATACATGTTTAATTATCAACTAATGGTTCTTCCATATAGCAGTTTAGCAATCTCATCATATTTATAATGTTAGCAATAATACTCATACAAAGCATCCAAATGGAGATTATTATTTTAGGCACCCATAAAGGAATTAGTAGCAAGGCAACATATTAATTTATTAAGCACATGCACATGAGACAGTCGAAGTCATAGTACTAAATAGTTCAAATCTCCAGTGACCAGTATCTGATACACTGTGTTTGTACACGCTTACGATCTCTGACTTCATATTTATTTATATGTATATAAATGTGTAAGTGTGTGTATATGTATATGTTCAGGCTTCATCATTTTTAAATTTATCTTGCGTTTGGTTCGCCGGTTGAAAATGAAAATTTTAAATTGGAATTGATTGACTTTTTAAAAATTAGTTATAAATTTTATTAACTTTTCAGAAAAAGACAAAAATTAAAATTAAAAAATACAATTTAAATGGAGTTAAACTTAAATGTCAAACAGAGTATTAGAAATTAAAATGTTTGATAAAAATTAATTTATGCATGTGACATGCATTAATTGCTCATGACATATAAAGTTTTTGTAGGTCACACAATATGACAAAGATTTAAAACCTTCAGACCCACATGATTCCATCTGAAGACATCAAAAAGACATCTTCTGTGCTTGGACAACGTACATACATGCAATTATGCAAAATTTATAATTAAGCTTAATTTATATATACCATGATCAGATAAAATCTATCCGCATATCTTATTTTATTCTCTCAAATGCTACAATACGAAGTGTTAATACTGTGTACCAAACATGCTCCAATTGGTTTTAAATAACACTAGCTACTTCAATTTTCTAAATAGGAGGGATGAGGCTATAGCTAGCTTCACCTAAAGTTCCACATCATATTCATAACTATAAATGTGTGTGTGTGTTGTTGAATTCAACATGAAAATGTCCTTGAAATAAATATTGTAACTTTGATTAGACACTGAAAGCAGCTTATATTGCTCCCTAATTTATTATTTGATTATTTTCCAACCATTCCAGAGAGGACATTTGACCCCTTCAACAAAGGACGTCTTCGCACATACATAAATACACACACACACACATATATATCAATAAGCACGTTTATATGTGTGTCTCTGTGTGTGTGAGTGTATATATATATATATATGAAGGTACAATGTGATAAAAGAAATATAATAATTTCGAATTTAAAGTTGTATAGATTTTGAATTTAAATTTGTACAATATCTATTGGGATATAATTCATCTCTAGTACTTAATTTTAATTTTATATTATGTTTATCTCTTAGGATTAACTAAAATTTATTAAATTAAGTTAAATTTATCATTTCATTAGTTTGGATCTCCACAAAAAAGGGATTGTAATTGTGTTCAGCGAAAGTTTTCTTTCGTTGAATTCTTATTCTTCTTTAAAATCTTCTTATTTATGTCTTTAGTTGGTTCTATTTCTCTTCTTGATTCCGTCTCTCCGATATTCATTCTGTTTTTTTTTTCTATCCCGTCCTACGCAACTGCCTCTGAGTGATTATTTTGTATTTGATGCAGTGATGGTTGTGTACCGAATATCCTTTTAATTAGCTGGACACATAGAAAAGTTTCTAACTTGATTCTAGTTTTTTCTATTTACTTTGCTGGATTACTTGTAATTTTTAGTAGCAGTCCTAGTCACTACTAGTTCAGCGTTGGTCTTCTGCCATAAGTCAGAAATCGTTTTACTACATTTTTAACTTAGGTGAGTTACTTTGAAATACACGTTTATTAATCGTGTGTGTCAACTCGTTATTGATCAACATTTATTTATATATAATAAATCTAATCTCATTATTTATGTGTAAATTTAGTGTCATATTGTCATGTCATGACTCAAATTGTTATTTTTATAGTTATCAAATCATTTCTAAATTTAGAGTAGCTAAGGTAGTTTATGAGTTATCAATATCATTACCAAATTTCGAGTGGCTAAGGTAACTTAAGAACTAGTATTGTCTTGTATTGCATCATCATTTTCAAGGTTTGTCCCGTTGGGTAAGCTTAGTAGATAGGAAGGAAGGAGTTTTGAATAGGAGTTTATATGTTTAAAATCTGGTAGTGCTTTTTTTTTTAAATAAATGAAATAGTGTTTTGATACCATATTAATTTGTGTCAGTGACAGGCCTTCCTTCTCTATTTGACCGGCCAGATGCGAGGGAAAATATTGATTTGCCAAATAAATTTGATAGAAGAACGAGATTTCTGTGACTTCATGTTCTTCAATGTCAATTATTGTTCAACCAACAGATTTGTAGTCGTTAGAAGCACTATTAGATCTTATTACACATAAGTTTCACCTACCCAATGGGGACCTTTTTTGTTCCTAATAAGTCTCTGTGCTCTTTGAATTTTCAAATGTGAATATAGTACCCAAAAAAAAAAAAAAAAAAAAGCACACCCTCTCAAATTAACTTCGTAATAAATACACCTCAAAAAAAATTTTTTTTTTTTGAAAGCTCAAGAGCTCCTTTCTCCTAGTGACTTCTTATCCTACATGAATAACTTGTAAGATTTAAATAGAGAATTATACGATACAATTTTTAATCATTAATTAATCAAATATGAAACGTATATCTCCGATATATTTCAACAGGATTTTATAAAAATTTAACAGTTAAAAATTGTAAACCATTCTTTTCACCCTGATGGAGGAATTCTCCTTAAATTTTAATGTGCCCACCTCTTTCACGCTGTTGGGTTGGTGGCAAAATTCAATACCAACATTTTCAGAGGTCACAGCCCACCTGCCATCTGATCTCTCTCTCTCTCTCTCTCTCTCTCTCTCTCTCTCTAACTCTTTCTCTCTCCAATAAATTAGAATTCATATTCCTTTTCTCACTCTCAGAAGACATGTTTCTCATACTACTAAAAAAAACATACCCCAACTTCTTCTATCCCTATATCCTTGTTTTTATCTTCTGCCAGATTGAGAGTTTTTTCTAGCTCCCCAAGAGTCGCCTCCTCACTCACACGCCCCATCTTTTACCATCTATATATATATGTGTGTGTGTGTGTGTGTGTATATATATATATATTTCCGTATATATAAATAGGCCTTGGTTGGTTGTTTCTTTGGCTGTAATCACATCACCTGCAGTTATCAACCTTTGAGGTATGGAAATTTAGGGACCAATGTAATTAATTAGTACTGCATATACTTCATATACTTGTATGGCCATATGTTTCTCCAACTATATATATATATATATATATATATATAAACACACGCACGCTAGCCGCATGTGGGTTTTCAGATATATCTAAGGCCAGTCTAATAAGCAAATCATAGACAGCGGATTTGGGATGTTGGCACGGTTCAATCAGAAGCCAGTACTTTAATTTTATAGAGATCTGTTATTTGATTGAGCCGTGCCAATATCACATGTTAAACCATGCTATATTCTTTATATATATATATATATATATACACACACATATATATAGAGGTCATGATCAGCTAATTATTGTTACTTGGTTGAAGTGTATATCGGGTTAATTTGAATTTGAGTAAATTTTGTTGTTTTGTAATTACTATTATTATTAGTGTTATTCTTCTGCAGCGTGAACCAATTTTCCAGGTTTCTGAGAGCTATATTCCACTTGCAGAATGGTTTTGGAAGCACCTTTTACATTTCGGCATAGGTGGTAAAACATGAAAACAAAGAGCAAACAAAACAAGTTTGTGTTTATTAATTACTTCTCTTTCTATTAAAGTTCGACTAGTTTTTTTTTTTTTTAATAGAGTACGTTCATTAATTTTTGTTGTGGTTTCAAAATAGTACTGCTTTTTTTTTTTTTTTTTAATCTTCTTTAGATCCATTGTTAAAGTTTTAAGCAAAGTATCATTCAAATCGATTCAAAGTATAATCACGAGTACTAATGTGAAGGACTTGTATACATGTAATAGCTAAACGAATGATTTCTCTTGTTATCTTCTTATTCGTAAAGTAGACGTAATTCTCGTGAGAGTGAAGCACTATAATATATGCAGGTTTATAATGTTTATTTTTTTTTTATTGCTCTCCACAATAAAGTTTAAAGGCCTCTAATTCTTACCAATGGTTTATTGATGTTACTCTTTGTTACTTTTTTTTTTTTTTTTCTAAGGCAGCTAGCTGCTATAAGATGTTATTTGAAATTGAATTCTTGATAATGGTGGTAAGTTCTTTGTAATAGCGTACCAAGTATTTGCTGGATCAAATCTCCCTTGATATCAGTCATACAAATGTCAAACGAGTTAATACAAAGCAATCAAGAAAATCCAGAATCAACGACAAATCGGTTTATTGGAGAGGAAAAAATACTCCAAAATGAGAGTCAACGTCCCCACCAGCTCATATTTGTGGACAAGTCCTCACTTTCCAAGTCGATTAGAACCATTGTAGTCGCCTAATTGAGCTCTAGCATGAATTAGACAACCCGGCCTATTCGAAGTAGACACACATTGACTTCTAAGGGCGGAGCCGACATACTTCATGATCACTGCTATGAGTGGTGGCGATGTACTTCTTGACGGCCACTCCAAAAATATTCAAAATGTGTCAAGAAATTTGATTTATCCGGATATCTCAACAGATCTCATTCAAATTTACTACATCCTTATCAAAAATAACGCGAATCAATCCATAATATTCGCGACCATATTCAGAATATAGAAGTACTTTTAAAACTTAAAGTTATAATTTACCTCATCCGATTTGGATGGCTTGCCTAAGGTGAGCTGACCCAGTAAATAGGAGGGGCATAATTCACAAGAGAGATTTCTTTTGTGGCACTTAAGCTATTTACTTTGTATTTTATACACTTTATGTACTTTGCTCTCTAAATATTGAAACCATAACATCAAGGCTCAAAAGAGGGTTGTGAGTGTGACTATTGCCTTTTGTTTGATTAGCCAGAATATATATTTTTTTAAACCTAGTCACAAAATAAAAATTAATCTCTCTGTTTTTTTTTTTATAATTTAGATTGGAATAATTTAAACTATTCACCTAATGATAAAATAGTTATGTCTGCCACCATAAAAATTTAAGTCATTTTAAAACATTGTAGTTGACAATTTGGGCGCATAACTACGTAGAAAAAAAAAAAAGAAAGAAAGGAATTTTCGGTAACTTTTTCTTTTTAATTTACCGAAACTAGGTTCGTGTTCTTTTAGAAAAAGAAAAAAGAAAAAAGAAAAAAGAAAATTAATTTAGGAAAATTCTTTAATGGATGGCGAACATCTTTTTCCTCTTTCGTTCCCTGCCAGTGTCGTTGACAAAGTGGCGATTCAGTCTGGGTCCCACTTGAGTTATTGGCCAAAACGACATCTTTTTTCTTCTAACGACGTTAATTATTCTGTGAAACGACACAGAATAATAGCAAATTTTTCAACTCGCAAATTTTCCCCCGCTCAGTTACTACAAAGAGTTCGCAAACTTTGGCTCGTGCCCGGAGGTCATACAAGATAACTCCAAAGTACTATGGCATGTAGAATATAAAGATATAATTTTATTCGAGTTCATGGTGTTTTCTTGAGCTGTTTTTACTTTTCATTTATGTAGATTGCTGAATTTGACTGATGAAATGGACTTCACAACCAAAACAAATATACGTACCAATTTATTCAGACAAAAGCTGCCAAAATAAATATATGTACTATGGCATGATGAATTTGACAAAACAAATATATGATCACTACAAGAAACTTTATTAAGCTCGGCGGCGGCCATGGCGGAGAACTCAACAACATATCTCCCCGCCATGTAAAGAATAGGGTGTCAAAGTCCCTCGTCGTTCTTGTGTGGCGTCGATTCTGTAGGCTATGAATGATCTGCTCAGCGGCAGTAAGGTCCCCAGCAACGACGCCGTCTCTTGTATAAACTACTAGTTTTTTTACGGTAATGTTGTATTTTCAGTACTTATTTACAACAAAGGCTGGGGAAGGGATCGCCCGAGCTTCTCTCTGCATTCCACGGGTATCTCTTGTGCTCCTTTTCTGCATCAGGAAGCTTATAGCTGCCTGTTTTCAGAAGCTTGCACTCCACAAGGTGTTCTCGTCTTCACCGCAGCGTTGGTGGACTTCCATGATCCTCTCGACAGAACTACAAATCCCGCTGCATCGCCAATCAAATGAAGCGACACAGATGTTGCCTGCCTGAGCCTTCCACTCACAATCTGCAAAAATCAGATTACGCCATCAACTATGCAGGACCCTTGCACCAAAAACAAACAAATCGCTGTTGTTGTGAAGGTTACCACGAGAAAACAAAAAAACAAAGAGTTTCGAATTTACCAGGTGGAGTACCGCAACAAAGTCTCCTATCATCCACATACTCCACGTCTAAACCAATAAACCAAGATCCTACTGAAACATCTTCATTGGCATATTTGTGCAGCACATGCCTGAGAGAATAAATCAAAACAATCCGAAGAATGGCGAAAAGAACAATATGTCAATCTCAAAAACGAGGAGAATAGAGGCCACAACCACCTAAAACATAAAATTGAATACGAAGCTCTAGAACAAGAAACACAAACTCTTCGATTATCAATAATATGTCAAGTTGCCAAGTCATTCATGATACATAAATTCTTTCAACTAAGGAGCTACGTCTAAGGAGGGACTTACTGGTGTATGGATATATAAGTTGCCAACTGTTTTGAGACAGCATATAACTGTCCTGTTGCATGACGAAAATACTTGTTCCCCGCTGTACCAAATTTCCAGTACTCTGGTTCATGGTATCTAACACCCCTATCATAGAAATATACCGTAAGAACTAAATTTCCAATGTCCTCCAAAGCCAGCTAAGGAAGAATAGACACTCCACCACTTACTTTCGAGCAAGGACTGGACCAGACTTCATGCAACCAATATAAACCCGAGGTTTTGTACGATGCCTAGCTAGAGTCGCTCCAAGTGTTGCTGTGATAGATGAAGTGCAAAAGAATTCAGACCAAAAAAGGAGGTGGGAAATAATGCATAAAGGCAATCATGATAAATTAGTCACTCTTATAAGAACTCACAAGTAACAATAGACCATAAAGAACTTATTTTCCCCATCAGTGATTTCTTTATCTTACGCCAATGATGTTTAAGTTGCTGGTTGCTTAAACGAGCTATATTTGTTTTTGTAAAAGGAATTTCACCTTGCTGCCCTTCAGAACATTCTGTACCCCTTTCGACTTCTAAGATCAACTCTTTAGACAATTTTAGTCTGGGAAAAAAACGTTATTTGAAGAGATTGTAGTGAACATGAATAGGACTCCAGCTACCTAAATTAACATGAACATCATCGTCAACTTTCACATAAAATTCTGCATCCCACAAAGCTACAGCAGTGGAAAAATATGTTTTTGTCTTGGCTGCTAATTCCATGTAACCTTCAACATGGTCCTGTATACATGGAAAAAAAAAAAATATATATATATATATAGCGTGAATATTAGATATACGCTTGCAAAATGTAAGGCAAAAAACCGAAGTTTCACATGAAGTTAAACATAGAAGACAAAATCAAATGGATAACTAAATTACCAGCCTTAAGAAGTCTTTGTGCGTGAGCTCCTCTTCTTTAACTGCTTTATCAAGAATACCCCCAGATGTCAAACTAGCAATAAATGCAAGACTAATTAGCGAAAGTATTCTGAGATCAAAAAGCTCAGCGTTCTTACTAGTAATTCATCTCAGTAGATAAATTTTATTAATGGATACTATACAAAAGCTCACCCGTGGCCTATAACAAAACGTATGACTATGCCCTTCTCTTCCTCCAACTTTTTCTTTTTCTCACCTGGCAAATTTTTTTTCAATCAAAACTTATTGTCCGTAGCTAGATAAGCAACCAAAGCTGCATATATATATAAAAAAACCTACAGGCCATCCAAAGCACCTTGTGGCATCCAAGTCATACGAACTGAATCTCTTCGTTTCCGGCTACTAAATGCAGTATTAATTCCTATAACCATGAAGTATTTTCTTTTTGAAGTTGATTCGACACTCTTCGAGTTTCCAGACACAGGGTCGCTATTATGTACAGACTCGCGCACGGCCTTAGCAGCTGCTAACTTCATCTCCAAATCAGAAACTGTCTTATTCAGCAGCCTGGTTGATAAAGTGATTAGCATTATCAAATTCAACTTCTATACAGCTTAAGGAAAAGCACCAGAACTGCTTACTGAATGGCATGTTCGGTATCGAAAACTTCCTGTAGACTGTCATTTGATGTATGCTGTCTAACCTTTTTGGACATGAGCGTAGAATTAGTAATGGGATATAAATCAAATATACACATTGTTTAAAATGACTTCACAAGAAACAATACGAGTACTTACATCTTTTGTACTACAACCCTCGGATTTCAATTTCAACCGTTTGTCTACAATTTCAGATGTTCTTGGAATGTTTCTAGCTTCGGGCACTATCCACATCCTGGTACAAAAATCATTCAATTGTTGTAAAATATCTGCATATTTAGGCTGCAAGAATAATAATAATAATAATAATAATAATAATAAAAGGGCAAAAAAGACAGGATTTGGGACACTGATATTTATTTTGCACGATTTCAAATACCCAAAGCTTTGTCTCCACTTCTTCTTAACAACTTTGGCACAAATCACAGAAGGGAAAAATAATGCCAGCATTCTGATATAAAATCCTACTTGTTAAATTCATGTTGTATTTTTTTTTAAGCAAATAAACACTCTTGTAAGATACAAACAGGCATTATATATTAAATTATAAAGAACAGCATATTCTTACAGCCTCATTCCAGAGAAATAGGAAACTGCATTAACCAAAAAATAAAAATAAAAAAACACCTAAAAAACTACCTTATTCAAGAAACTACCTGAATCTAGAGACTACATCGTGACTAACAAAAATGAAAATGTTTTTCTTTTTAAAAAAATATAAAAAAATAAAAAAAAAGCATGAGTTTGTTTGATTAACCATAACTGAAAAAATGTGCTAAACTCACTTGCCAGAACACAAAAAGCACTAAAGAATTCCAAATTTAGAGCTAGCAAAAGAAAACCGTCTTATAAATTTATAAGAGCACTTGTGATTTATCCCAAAATAAATAAATAAAAAAGAGGCACCTGCTGGTGAAGAACATTCCAGCATAGAAGCAGCCAAAGCAGAGGAAAATAGCCCAGTTCCTGGACAGGACAATATTCCTTCTAGTTCTAGCTAAATCACCTGCTCCTTTGCTCTTCACCACCGACATTTTTTTTTTTTTTTTTTGTTGCCCTTTCCTGTTGGAGTGTTGGACAAAACGCACTCTTTACTTAAGATGCAAAAAAGTGTTTTGCATTTGCATAGACGAATAAAGACCCACCAACTGTAGTTCTTTCTTTAAAGCTGCTAGCTTTATAGAACTCACCAGAACTGATGGTCCTTGTGCAAAACAAGTTAGCAGGTCAAAATCACTGTCATCATAACAAGAGAGAGGCAGAGAGAGAGAGAGAGTTAGCGTAGAGCTGGCAAAGGTTTCGGCCCATGTGCATTTGAAGAAAGAAGTGGCCCAAGCCCAAATATTGATTTCTGTCGTTTCTGCTTACACACACACACACACACACACACACATATATATATATATACACAACACACATATGCGTACAGTCTCCTATACGTCACTTATCAAAGGCCAATTGTAACGTGATTTGTATCGTGTTGTACTAGATGATTTGAATATAATAATTATCAATGATATGATTCATTTTACATGAATATTTTAGTATTATATTATAATATTTTTAATAAAAAATTATATATTAATTAATTGTTATAAATTTTTATGTAAAAAGTTAAAAGTGCTACATCATATACAATACTATATACAAAACTATTCTCATATTTGAACACATATATTACATTATGAGAGACTATCACTCCTACTTAAAAATATTTTAAGTTTCGAATATTAAAGTTCTTATATAAATCATTTTCCTTGCACCTACTCAACTAGTCTCAGCAGGATCATTTGTGCTAATATATTTTTAACAAATTTTTATTTTAGCACTAAAATTAGGGATTTTTTTAAATTTTTTCTATGATAAAATATTTTATAATTTTATCTCTTATTTGGCACCCTAAAATTTTTTCTACTATATCTGCATATTTTTTTAAGGAAAATTTATATTTCACTCAAATTTTTTATTTTTAGGTACTCACATTTAAAATTTAGTATCTCAAATAAATAAAATCAGCTATACTATTGTATAAATTCATTTTTTTTTAGTTTTAAACTTAAATTTTAAATTAAACTCTATTACAAGCTTAGTTCATTTATGAGAGAAAAACAAATAAAGGATGGCAAAGATTTATCATTGTAAATTTGGTTTAAATTTTTATTCAATTCATGCCCCCTGAAAAAAATAAATAAATTTATGACTCTGTCAATAGTCGTTTTTATTCGATGGTCGTTTTCCGTAACTAATTTGTTTTCGATACAGTCAATAATATAATATTATTATTAGATTATATCTCCAGCCCTTTGATAGTCATATACTATTTGTTATTTGTTGTAAGTTTTCTAGGTATCTCATTTGTTAATGTAGTTTTAAATGGTTTCAGTTCATCATTTTACAATTTCTATCATTAATGTTGTCGTTTCTGCTTCATTGTCGCTTTAATGTGTGCATTGCGTTGTTTATAATTTATTGTCGTTTCTATTAAATGTCGTTTTATATGTTCTTTTTTTAATGATTGTCGTATTTACCTTTTCTGCGTGTATGTCTGTGTGGTGGTGGCTTGTCACGATCTGATCGGTTTTCAAATTCTCTATTGTTTGTTTTCTTACAGTAATGTCGTTCCTTTATTTGTTTTTTGTTACTTTGTTGTTTTTCACAAATCTCAAGGTTTCATTTGTCATATTGTGTCTTATCTTTGTTAACCTTTTACCGTTAATTGTCTATTATTGGTGTCGTTTTCTTCCAATATCCTCGTCTTAGTTTCATCGTCGCTTTTATTCAATGTCGTTTTATGCGTCACAATTGTCATTGAACCTTTTTTTTTTCCCCTTTCTTTTCTTGCTTCTTGTCAAGAATTTTTTCGCTTGATTCTGGAGTTAGTAGCCATTTTCCATTTTCTGTCACTTTTGTTATTGGTTTTTTCTTTAAAAATTGTATTTCTTAGTTTTTTTTTGTTGTTCTGCATATCTCGTAGTCGTTTTTAATGCACAACGAATCGATGTTGATTGTGATTGTTGTGTCGGAATGTTGTCATCGTTTTCACATGAATTTTAATATAGAACACTCAAGACGGGATTTCGGACTAAATGGGTAGCCTGATAGACATGAAACTTAGGTCCGGTCTGACCCTTACATTCGAACTGGCCATGCAAATGAAGGATCAATATGCGAGTAACTAGATAGTGCATTTAAGTGCTATAGGTTTGAACTTATAGAATCTAACTCATATTTTAACAAAATCAAATTAATCTAACACTTAACTGAAAATATTTTCTGACTTCACTATTGCGTAAGGGATTACATGTGCAAAATAAGAAGTCAAGCTAATGAGAGAAAAGGGACACTGGCTATAAAATTCATTTATATATGGTGAGTGGGAGGCAAGAGAAAACGTGGCTGGCACTTGCCATATAATATATATGCTCGAACTCAAAGTACTTGCTAAAAACAAAGGTGGGTAGTGAAAGAAAAAAGGAACTTCTTGCTTCCCAAGAAGAAAAGAAGAGAAAAGAGAGGAAAGTTATCCCGGCCTCTCTGTCGGCAAAAGGGGATAATAGAAACCAGGTAAAATTCCATTTGGTGGATGTGTGTGGGATATTTGAAGGTGTTGTTGTTTTTTGTTTTTTTTTTTTTTTTTCCTTCAACAAAAGTTTGAAAAGAGAGCGATCGGTGTTAGCAGATACTCCTCCAAATGAAATACTAAAAGGGCTCTTCAGATATTGACAAGAATATTCGTTCAGTTGTTCAGACAGGTTTGTGCATTATCCTAATTTCCCTGGATGTGTTACTGTTGATGATAAGGTTACATGAGACGTAATACCATGTGCTCTAGTACTCTACATTGACTACAAAGATGATAAAAAATAAGTTCTCATTTTTAGAACCTTCCAGAGAACCATTTAGTACTTAAAATCTTTTATCACAAAATAGGCCACCACTGGTGGTTGTATTGGTATATTCTGATATTGGATCATTTAGTACCAACAAATCTATATAGAATCTGTCAATGAAGGAGAAACATGGAAGACGTACGATTCCTGATCTTCATTATACATTATTGGTGGCCCCTTATATATTCGGATGAGAAAGGGTTTTGAATCTTTTTGATTCGCTCACTTTGAAGCTTTCGATCAAAGAAAAATAATCTCCAAGTGAGAAGATCATTTTCAAGTAAAAAGAAAAAGGAAAAAAAAAAAAAAAAGTCATTAAAAGTTAAAGTGGACGTTAACCAGTTGAAGAAAAGAAATCACGACAAATAAAGCCATTAAAGGTTGACAAGGATTAAAGTCATAAATATAGAGGAAGTGGTACGAGTAGTGAGTGTCATGTTAGTTGAGAAAAAGGTTATTCCCAAGCGGAAAAAAAAAAAAAAAAAGATTTGAAGAAAAGTTCATAATCAAATAGTCAAAGACTACCCCTTTTTAATATTATTTTAAATTACGATGATGATTTACATTTTTAGTTTAATGACAAAATCAAATGTGAAATTATCGCTAAATTAAATAGTATTGCTCATTGTTATAGAATAACAACTCGAAATACTGTTTAATTCTTATATGTTGGATGTGAAAAAATAACCTTGGATATATGTAATTAATTAATACTTGCATATGTATATATTTAATACTTGCATAATTAAGAACTATTTATAAAGATGAAAAAACTTGTACATCGTATCTAATTAATTTTTTATCAGTATATATTATGTGTGTATTGCCATATAATAAAAAAAATAAAATAAAAAAAAAATAAAAAAACAGTAGTGATGATCATGAAGTCTTTAATGATCTTGTTCTTCATTGAATAGTCCATACGCTATGATTATGAGAAATGCAGCTTCACGCAGAAAGTTCATAAGTTCATTGTTTGTGTGAATGACAATAATATAATTTTACCGGCTTAGTTAACGAATTATCTATGTTCATCGATGTTTAATGTACTTGAAATAATTAATTTTCACAATGTTTTTGAAATTTCATACACGTCTTGGACTTTGCATTTTATATATATATATATATATATTACGTCAAAATATTAATCATCATGTTTTGAAAGTTTTTTGAACACCGTAGATAGAAAAACAAATTGCACACTAACTTTATTAGAGGTTTGCATATTACTTTGGACTATTCAAAAAAGAAAGAGAGCAATTGAAATTGCAAAAAGAGTTGAGCCTTATACCCAGTGGTGGAGTTAGTCGAGGGGGAATACGAGCAAATGATATTTTTGTATATTTAAATAAGCTTTGAAAATTTATGATTTTCTGATTTTGGATAAAACTGCGATAAAATCATTTTTATATATCATATCGATAGAACTCATTTTTAAACTGTTCAGATGTAATTAAATAGCTGAGATGTTACTTGTATACAGTAATTATCATATACTTTACCTTATTGTAATATTTGACTAACAAATTAAAAAATAATTTTAAAAAAATTCAACATCTTTCCCCGACGCCGGCGATGGACCCCGCTGACCCTCCCGCATCGACGTCGACCCAATCCCTCCCCCCCCTGACCAGCCCAAACACACCCCCCCCCCCCCCCCACGATCAGCCCAAGCGCCCCACGATCAGCCCAAGCGCCCCCGACCAGCCCAAGCTCCCCCAACCAGCCCAGGTGCCCCCCCTCCCCAACGCCGACGACAGCCACCAACCCCCCCCCCCCCCCCCCCGGCGAGCTTGAGCCCAGGTGACCCCCCTCAAGCACAAGCCCAGCACCCACCCCCCCCCCCCCCTCCCCAACGTCGGTGACCAGTCCACTCTGTCCCTCCCTTCTTCTTGACTTCGACGACGGAAACCTTTCTCCCCCCCCCCCCCCTTCCCCCAACCTTCCACCACTAGTGGATTTTTTTAAAATTATTTTTTAATTTATTAATCAAATACTACTGTAAGGTAAAGTGTATAATAATTACAATACACAAGCAACATATCAGTCATTCGATTGCATCTGAACAATTTAAAAATGAACTTTATTGATAGGATATATAAAATGAGTTTTACCGCAATCCATATTAAGATTCAGTTTTTTTTGTGTACATACTTAACTCTACAACTTTTTATTCCCTGTTAAAGTAGAAACACTTACTTGACCGCTACTTATATTATATTATTTCTTGAGACACTACTATATGACTCAGTATCCGCTTTGTTTATACTTGTCATAGCATACACTTTCGTTATATAATTAGCATACGTTTGATGCTAAGGTTTGGATTATAGAATTTGAGTTTGTATTGATTGTGCGTTTATTAAAGTGTTCGAATTACTTGAATTATAGTGTAAAAACTTGAAATGTATTTGGAAAAAAAAATCAGTATGGAACTTGTTTCGTTTGTCTCAAAATTCTATGTAATTTATTAAAAAAATAATAATCTCACTTGGACTTGTCTATGTAAAGTTATAGACTTTTAAAATTTGAATTACAAAACTGTGTGAATTATAAAGTTGAGAAAAAAAAAATTAGATTGTTGTTAAACAAACCCGTAATAAACGACCACTAGCATCAAGTTGTCTAGTAGTGATTCTTTCTGTTCCCCCCCAAGTGATTAGGCATACATATGATACAGGAATGTTCTCTCTCTCTCTCTCTCTCTATATATATATATATATATATATATAATCAAAACCATATCTAGTTTCGAGCTAGCTAGTCCAACTAAGAAAGTTCAGAGAAGAGGAGGGAGAGAAATTGAATTGCCAAATTTATGTTGTATATGCTTTAATCTCACTACAGTTGGGTACAATAGTTTAAAGTGTACTTCGGCATAAACATAACATGTCCCACGATACCAAATATGTAAGCCCGTATATAACTGCAAGATTTCCAAACATATGACATAAATTTTTCTAAAGCTTTTGGCAGGTTATAGTAAATCTGTATCAATTATTAGGCCCGGCACAAGTTTTGGAAAGTTTTTTCTAAACCTTTTTATGTCTTTTGCCTCTGATTTTAACTATTTATTTTTCTAAATATTTTTAAAAAACTCAAACTATAAAAGTTCATAACTTTATTATTTTAAATTGAAATAAGATTTTTTTTTTAATTTCAAATTGCATAAAATTTCGATACGAATAAAACAATATCCATTTTGTTAATTTTTTTCTAAACACATTTTAAGTTTTTACATTGTTTCACTCTAAACAGATTATTTTCACCAAATGTACATTCCTAAAACTCAAATTATCTCTAACTTCTAAAACATCATCTTCAAACATAACCCCAAATAGAGCCTTAATGTCATGTAATGGTATTCCGGATGTTCCTCCATAAGGACCACATGAATTTATGTGGCACAATCTATTCTAATCTTTTGCCTATATATAAAAGAGTCTATGATTTTTTTAATCATGTCTTATTATTATTATTATTTTTTTTTTATTTATTTTTATTTTTTTTTGCTTATCTA
This sequence comes from Ficus carica, assembly GCA_009761775.1. Taxonomy (NCBI): domain Eukaryota; kingdom Viridiplantae; phylum Streptophyta; class Magnoliopsida; order Rosales; family Moraceae; genus Ficus; species Ficus carica. The sequence continues at coordinate 14,320,817 of CM019739.1, read as the reverse complement.
TTCCACCCATGCAAGTAACTTATAACTTAAAAAGAAGAAAACATGCGACACCGAAAGAAAAGAAAAGAAAAGAAGAAAAGAAGAGAAAAAAAACCTGAGACTCAGTTTGGTCAAAACAGTGGGGTGTCGGAGAAAAACTGAAAATTTATCGTTTTCTGATGCAATGATAAACTAACAAAACAATTAATTAAATTAAATTAAATTAACCTTTCTATTCGCTAGAAAAAATGGAACTTACCAAAACTAACCCTTTTGTTTGACGTATTTAATTTTGAAAATTGAAAAATTTTTATAAAAAAAATATTTTTTCAATTTCTTTCATTATTTTCTCATTTAAAAAAAGAGAAAAGCTGTGGTAGAACCTCTCATAGAGTAACTACCAGTATAGTCTTTTTTTGAACCGTTAATATTTAATCAAACAGTTAAAATGTTGTTGTGTACCATACTTATCATACACCTTACCTCATATTACCCTTATCACCCCAAGTCTTCTCTGCCGCCGGCGATTGCACCGACGCTGGCGACCCAGCCCCGACCCCCCCACCACCGGCCCCAGCCCCGGCCCCCCCTTGCCCTCCCCTGCCGGCCCCAGCCCCCCCCCCCCCCACCCCCACCCCCACCCCCTTTCTCTCTTCCCCTTTCTCCCGGCCTCCGGCCCCGCCCACCCCATCCCCGCCCCCGACGGGGACCCCCCATCCCCCCCCTCTTTCTCTCTCTCTTCTCACGTCGGGGGTGTTGGGAGAAGGGGGGCCGCGGGCCGAGAAGAGAGAAGGGTAGAGAGAGAGAGGGGGGTGGGGTGGGTGGGGGGAGGTCAGGGGAGGGGGGGCACAGGGTGGAGGTGTCGGGGGAGGAGGGACCTGGGGTGTGGGGGCGCCATGGGGGCTAGGGGCTGGGTGGGGGGCGGCCAGGGTTGGGGCCTAGAATTGGGGGGGGGGGGAGGGGAGGGTCCGGAGGTGGGTCGCCAGTGTCATGGCTGTCGCCAGCGGCAGGAAAGTCACCAACGATGGAGAAGACTTGGGGTGAGAAATATAATATAAGATAAAGTGTATGATAAGTATGGTATGGTTAGGGGTGGCAATACGGGTCGCGACACGACGACACGACTCGAAAACGACACGAATTTCGCTGGTTCGGGTTGGGAAAAATAGATGGCGGGTCGTGTTCGGGTTGAGAAATTTTGACACGAAAAAAAACGGGTCGTGTTCGGGTTGAACCCGTTTTTTTTTTCGTGTCAATTTCGTGTCAGTTTTCGTGTCAGTTTCGGGTCAGTTTCGGGTCAAGTTCGGGTCAAGTTCGTGTCAAATTTCGTGTCCATTTCGTGTCAATTTCGGGTCAATTTTCGTGTCCATTTCGGGTCAATTTTCGTGTCACGTGTCCATTTCGGGTCAATTTCGTGTCGCGGGTCTAGTTCGTGTCGCGGGTCAATTTCGTGTCGCGGGTCAAGTTCGTGTCGCGGTTCCAGTTCGTGTCGTGTCGTGTCAAGCCGTTACGGGTTCGTGTCGTGTTCGTGTCGCGGTTTCGTATCGTTTTCGTGTCACGGGTCGTGTTCGGGTTGGAGAAGAAAAAATTCGACACGGCTCAAACACGACACGAATCCGACACGTGACACGAATTGCCACCCCTAGGTATGGTACACCAATAACATTTTAACCGTTCGATTAAATCCTAAAATTTCAAAAAAGAATTATATCGATAGTTACGATAGTTACTCTGGGAGAGGCTTTACCACAGCCTCTTCCTTAAAAAAAAAAAAACTAACTTATTTTCAAATTATTTTATTTAGTATCTTTTTAGAAAAAGAAATGATATATTTTTAAAATATTCTTATAATGTATAATTTTCAGTATAAATTTTTTTTTTATTTCAAACAACTTTTTGTTTTAAAGAAGAAAATTTTTTACACATCCAAATTCCATCTTATTTTCAAAATTAAAAATTTTCTCATTTAAAAAAAAAAATTTCCTCTCTAAAAATAAAAATCCAATCCAAACACAATCTTAATAAGAAGAGAAATGAAAATGAGAAATAATATTTGAAAAAAATAATGGATGAGGGCAGAAGCACAATAATAGACAATAATATTTAAGGGGTGTTTGGTGAATGAGTTTAGTTTAAGATTTTTAAGTTTTAATAGTAATTTTTTAAAAAAGATAAAAATCTTTTTCAGAAAAGACAAAAAAAAATTTCAAAAAAGATAAAAATCATGATAAAAAAATACAATTTAATTTAAAATGAAATCAAAACCAAACATGCCCTTACATCTAATAATTATCATAACGATGAGTTGTATCCAAAGGTGGATATCGTAATTCACGGCTATGAAGAGTAATTAATTTACTTCACCAAACTCTTCAAAAAAATAATACACACTTTAGTACACACAAAATATAAAATTAATTAATTTTCATTCAGATATACGTACCCTGCTTTGAGTATTACAAGACAAAATTGCAGAGGCCGCCGAATTTTTTTTTTTTTTTTTTATAAATTATTTTTTCTCTCGTCTAAAAGAGAACCACCAAGAAAAGCAACTATCAGACTTTTTTTTTTTTCTTTTTTTTCTTTTTTAAAAAAGGGCCTAATAATCTAGTTCCACTGGCCTCAGTAGTAGGAGTACACTCCATACTAAATTAGTACAATAATGGAGCAATTTAAACCTAACCAAAACAAAAGCAAAACGACAACAATAATAAAAAATAATGAAAAGACGACATAATATATGGGACCCGCGGACAGTAACGACGTTTGATCAATGGCGGTTGGGAAAAATAATTGTTGTGCCGCAAAACCACTGTTGATGACGTTGCAGAAGAAGAACAAGAACCAGAAGAAGAAGAAGAAGAAGAAGAAGAAAACGACGAAAAACAGGCTCTAGTATTTAATTATTTAATAATTAAGTTAATTAAATTAATTATTATTATTCTAAGAAACCAGTTTTTGTCAAAATGGCATTCCTGACCTTGCTGAGATCTCTACCTTTGAGCGTCCTTCCTATTCCTTCACACACAGAGAATGATGAAATCTGACTCCTTGCTAGCTTTTTCGCAATCCATTCATGTGGTGGAACAATATCATCACCATCACCATCACCATCACCATCATCATCATGATGGTTAACATGATGATCATAATCATGACAATCAGCAGTATGATGATGACGATGATGATGATAATTTTTAGCCCATGAGGTGGTGTCGCCGCAGCTGATGATGTTCTTCTTCTTGCCATAAATCTTGGACCAATCAGGGATATTCATGGGCGCTGAGGACTGTTGTGGAGCGTCGTCATTGGCTGTCGTTTGAGACCCTCTTGGGATGTTTCTTGGAGCGGAAGAAATTATTCTAGAACCAGAAGAAGGAGCAGCAGTTATACTGGTACTGCCGGATGATGAGGAGGAGGAGATCACGAGCTGCTTCTTCTTCGTTGAATAAGAACTCGCTTTTGAAGGAAAATCCCACACATCTTCTTCCTCAAACTCTTGATCATGATGATGAATATGATCTCTTGCTGTTGATGATGATCTCCCTTCAAAGCCATTCCATTCTTCCATTTTGAATGTGGAAGCTTTTTTTTTTTTAGCCTGCACTAGGTTAAGTAAGAGAGAGAGAGAGAGAGAGAACAAAACAACTAGTTCGTGAAAAATCATATATAAAAGAAGTTACTTTATAGAATTACATGAAAAAAAAAAAAAAAAAAAAAAAAAAGACAGATTGTTGATATAGTTAATTAGTTTTTTTTTTTTCTTGGGAATCAAAAAGCATAAAAGGTGCAGGGGGAGGAAGAGAATAATAACAGGAATCTTCCTAGCCTTTGTTTCAAAACCTTCCAAAAGAAGGAGGGAACTTTTCAAAGATTTTCTCAAATGGGTACCTTAAAAACCCTTTGTTGTTCTTGTTGTTCTGTTCTTGTTGTTGTGCTTAAAACCCAAAAAATAAAAATAAAAATAAAAACTTACTATTAACCACGAGGAGGAAGGAAGGAAGTGAAGCTGTTATATAGTAGCCTTTATTTTATTTCTCAACTATCCTTTCCTTCTCTTATCTTTTCTTTTCTTTTCTTTTCCTGCCTGGCCTGATAATACCTCCAAAGAAGACCACAGATTTCAAGGCTTTCAGTGTGGTGGTACCCTGGGTACAACAGAGAGATGGATAATGACAATAAAATATTAATTGGCATGAAGTTTGGTTTTTTTTTTTTTTTTTTTTAATTATGCATTTAGTAGATTTAGATTATTTAAATGTTTATCAAGATATTTAAATTATTGTAATTAAAAAATGTAAAAATTTAAAATATATTTTAAAAAATTATTAATATGTAACTTATTTATTTTGTTTCGAAATTTTAAATAATTTATAAAAAAATAATCTTATTTAAATTTATTTATGTAAAATTATAAAATTGTCTAAATAATAAAGTTAAAAAAAAAGATAAAAATTAAATTGTAAATATATAGATATAATACCAAACACCCGCTACTAAAATGTTTTGTGACCTATCAGAAGCCTGATAGTGCAAAAAAAAAAAACAAGCAGAGGAAAATGATGGGTTTTGGTGAGATTCTCACTTCCACAATTTTCGACCTTTCAGGTAATGGTCACTGCTAGCTAGGTGGGGTTTTTTTTATATTTTATATATATTTATTTTAATTTATTATTTTATAATATTTTATTGTTTAAATATTTTGGTGTTGCAAGAATCAAAAAGCCCGCAGAAACGACATCGAGGAAAACGATAATGACGAGGAAGGTGTTGCGGGGCACTAAACCGAGTAACCAGGTCTAATCAAAGTTATTGTTTTATTGTTTACCACTTATGGCAACACAAGCTCGATGGCAAAAGGACTTGAACTAGCATTGTTTGGCGTGTTTGCCACGTGTTCTCTTCTTTTTTTGACAACTTGTAGGGTTCGTTTGGGAAGGTATTCACCTTTACCAAATCAAATATTTAGGGCATGTTTGGTGCACAAGTTCAGTTTGAGTTGAGTTAAAATTTTTAAGTTTGAATAGTAATTTTTATTGACTTTTTCAGAAAAGACAAAATTTTTTTTCAGAAAAGACAAAAAACATGATGAAAAAAGTACAGTTTAATTTAAATGAAACTTACCAACCAAACGAACCCTAAATATTTGATTTGGAGTTAAACTGAGTTTTAAAAATATATGTTTAGTTAAAAAAATTAATTTCAAGTCAAAGAATATAAAAACTTAAAATGTGTTTGAAGAAAAATTATCAATGTAGATTTTGTTTTATTTTTTTTGAAATTATATAGATTTTTTTTTAAATAATCGTATTTAAACTTGAAATAACATAATTTTGAACTTTTAAAGTTGAAATTTATTATATAAATTCGATATATGAATAGTAAAAAAGAGTTTTAAGTTGATGAAAACGACAAAATAGATTTTGAAAAAATTTCCAAAACTTCTCCCGAAAAGGACCTTACACAGACCTCATATTTAATAATATTAATATAGATTTACTTTTTAAATATTAGTTTAATTTTTTAACAGTCTAACTATAAATATGTATATTAAAATTTTTACAATAAATATATATAATTTCTCATGCATTTCAAATTATGATAAAATTAATCAAATAACTTAAAACAATAATTTGTATCAACAATAAAAATTTAAAATCCTACCATAAAAACTGTTCTTTTTTTTTTTTCATCGATAATAACCCATTGTAGGAGACTCCATTTTTTTTAGTAATAAAATAAGACTCGCTCAGGGTTGAATATAGATTAAAAAAAATTATTAGAACATAGATCCCTAGCTTCTTAAGGGTGCCCTTGCCCTCGTTGCTTCTCGTACTTACCCTCTTCCCACTACCGCTACATATGGGTTCGGGTTAGCACTTTCCTATGATTCATGCCCGCACGGTCTGCCCTAATCTCGCACCGATTGTTAAATATGCAGGTAGCTCTCCATGAAAGATTGTTTGCTAGCCAACACCAGTTTAGTTACCATAGCCCTAGTCATTTATTTTTGTATATTTATTATTAAATTTTATTAAACGGATTTGAGCAAAATTCACAATCTAACAAAACCACATAATATGACATTCTAAAATAAGCTCTTCTATCTTAAATAGAGTTTAAAACTTGTATCAAATTTTTACTAAGACTTTGTTTCACAAGTTTAACTCCAACTAAACTGTACTTTTTCATATCAATTTTTGTCTTTTTTTCTGAGAAGTCAACAAAATTTATGATTAATTTTTGAAAAGTTAATTAACTTTAACTTAAAAATTTTATCTCCAATTGACGAACCAAACACAAACTAAAATATCATAAATTTTATTATAATACTTTTATTTGTATTTTTATTACTTATTTTCATTAACACTAACACTAAAATAAAAACAAAAACAAAAATTGTGCCAAAAGGACTATAACTCTTTCATCAACGTCGTCCGATTTCTTTGTGCTTTCCAATAAAAAAAAAAATAATAATAACGTCGTCCGATTTCAATTGGATGATGTTAATATAGTGGTTACAAGAGGGGTTCCCTGCGGTAAAAATTTTCCCTCGAAGCGATAGTTCTTAAAAAGTAAATAAAAAAAAGAAAAAGAAAAAAGCACTGAAAAGAGTACTGGGTTTTTTAATTAATTGGGAAAAGTGGAGCAGAAGTAGTACTGTTTTAAACTCAAACCCTCACTGATTTCCGCAACCTTATCCCCCCCAACTCTATCCAACAGCTAGAACAACTAACCAAGCTCATTCGGCGGTGTCACAGAGAATATTAAAATTTAAATTATAAAAAAAAAAAAAAAAAGAACTTCAAGAAGGGCCTTGGTCTTGATGAGAGTGAGACTGGGGAAGGGGAAAAAAAAAGCACTTGCTTGGATGGATATTGCATTGACATTCGTGTTATTTCAATTTCATTTTTATAATTTTTAATGACGGTGGGTTTTAGGGTGTTTGGATGATGAGTTTAAACTCATTATCATCAATTTAATTTTTGTCTTTTTTTAAAATTTTTTTATTTTTTCTGAAAAAGTCAATCAAAATCACTATTTAAATTTATAAATTTCAACTCAAACTCATTCACCAAACACCCCTTGTGTGATTTTGTTTAAGTTTAATTTTAAATTATATTTTTTTATCTTAATTTTTAATTTTTAATTTTTAAAATTAATTAAATTTAGAATTAATTTTTAAAAAATTAACAAATTCAAATTTAAAAATTTTATCTTTAATCAATGAATCAAATACAAACTTTTAATCTTCAATATAACATCTCTAACTCAATTTTTTTATCTTAATTTTTATCTTTTACTTAAAAAAAATTTATATAATTTTTAAAAAATTAATCAACTCTATATTTTAAAAATTTATTCTCCAAATGAATCAAACTCCCTCGGTTGAAGTGAGAGAGAGAGATGGATTGAGATGGGGATGGAGTTAAAAGTTGAAGGTGGGACCCACACAAATTTAGGTGAGAGTCAGACGGGTGGGGGGGGGGGGGGGGTAATGAGAGGAGAGGGTGAGGGGTCTACTCAAAAATCTCAAATCAAGAGGGGCCTGTGTCCTGTTCTCTGTTTCTGTAGTAGGAAAATGACCCAAGAGTGTGTATTCGTTTTTTTAGGTCAACGCCTTTGCTTGTATTTCGTTTACCTCTTCTTATAGAGTATTCAGTATGTAATATAGACATGGACACATTTACATTTTAGACTAATATGTATTTGTTTCACATTATTAAGTTATGTAATTGTTGTGATGTGTATATATATAATAGGTTTTCTCTTCTTTCAAATTAGTTTTTAAAGATGAGTAATATTTTTATTTAAGCTCATTTAATATATTATCAGAGTTAGATTTTATAAATGATTGTGGATTATGAATCCTGACACATGTTTAAAGAGGGTATTAGATCATGTATTTGTCTCATATTACTAAGTTATGGGATTACTATGGTCTATATATATGGAATGGACTCCCTCTCTATAAGACTAGTACTCAATGAAGAGTGTCTGAGGCCACAATTTGGGTGACACACTACTCGTCAAGATGTACGACCCGTTCGTAGGATCTTTAACGAATATTTATATCAGCATCTAGAGAATTCTTTTTGAAAACGATCCGGAAGATATGCTAATACTAGTGACATTTGTTTCTTAATAATTTATGCAGTAGGAGAGAAAAGATAAATCAATGGTGTTTTTCCATTATTTTTTAACCAAACATCATCTCGAAATTAATTTAAATCCTCGATGAGATGACAAGGATTGTGATCATGGTTTCTAACTGTTTACCAGTGAGCCGATTTCATCATGCAACCATTAACCGGCAGTGACAATTTATGCTACTTTACAGCTTATTATCTACTGCCCTTATACGAATGCAGTCTTTAGAATCCTCTAGTTATCATGGATAAGGTTTGTTTAGTTTTTGACAGAAACAAATCCATAGCCTCTTTATCACTCAGTTTACGTTACAAAGAAGAGAACTACGCTGCTTTTTTTTTATTTTTTTTATTTTAATAGTTATTTCTAAGTTTTTCAACCATTAAATAAGACTAACTATCCATCTTATCTGTTGATATATTATTTATCATTAATACCTGAAAAATAGAAATTAATAAGTATACACATTTTGCAATAAGGGAGTGTTTGTGTATTTAGTTCCATCCAAAAGTTTATTAGGGGCATGAGTTTGAACTCAAATTCATGAGTTCAAGTTTTGTCTTTTTCCCCAAAAGTTTTTTGTCTTTTCTGAAAAAGTCAACCAAAATCACTATTTAAACTTATAAATCTTAACTCAAACTCAAACACCAAACACCCCCTAGTAGTTATGTTGATCCCACACCTCTAACAAGATCATAACACGTGCGCCCGGAGTGATCATGGCATTTCTGGATTAGGTTTAGGTTTAGAATAATTTTGTCCCCAGAAGGGAAAAAAAAAATGAAAGTGACAGAAATTAGGGAGAAAGTTGAGAATTTGAGGACCCCATCAGCTAGAAGTAAATTAGAAGGAAAAAAAAAAAAGGGTAATACAAGGAGGGAAGTTTTCATCTTGATGGGTACAATTCCGTGGGATCCTAGTAAGAGAAGTTTTTAGTGGCAAACATAAATTTTTATCACCAAAAGACTTTCTAATCATTGAAGATAGAACTCGCTTTGAGCCATCAAAAGAAAAGGGGATCTATTTGATAACTACATTCAGGCCTTAAAATTCATCTTTCCCCCCCCCCCCCCCCCCCCCTTTTTTTTTTCGAGATAAGTAAGACCGTGAAAAGCCTAATTGACAAGCTTCCACTAAGTTTTTTTTTTTTTTTTTTTTGGTGCAATCTAAAAGTGTTTTTTTAGTCCACCACTTATCATCCATGGGTTGACCCACCAAAGTATCATCTCCACACGAGTTGGCTCCTTCATTTTAAGCCAAATATAAAACCAGCCCCAATGGCTAAGGGATCGAGTAGGGACCCCCTTGAGTTTTATTGTCAGATTCATGCCAATACATGCTCAAATACGACATGTCCCTACTGTGTGATTAATGTAAAGAAACAATCTCAGTCGAAAATTTTTCAACTAAAAGCTTACAACTTTCTTTTAACGCTTAAAATCATTTATTTTTACCTTCTAGTGCATCAATTTGGGATGTATCATAGTTCTCCCATAAGAATTCATGTCGTTATTTGAAGTATATTGACCGAGAATCCGGGATTTGACAGGTACCTCGTGTCTAGTTAATTTAGACATAAATACTGGTAGATAATTATAGTTTTTTTTAGAGGAGAATAAAGTATCTGAAAAGACCCGATACAATCAATGGTGGAGGAGGTCCGATCATTAGATGTCGTTTTTAATTCAAGATGTTAAGCTAAACCATGAGTCTGCTAATAATATAATTAGAACTTACAAGTCATGATTAACCAAACAGTCGGTAGCAAGAGAGAAAGACATGAAAAAACCGATAGCCATAGAGAAGATACATCCGGCAATAGAACCTTTAGAACCGAAGCCGCAAGTTAGTTTTGAGACGGAAAATCTCATTTGCAATAGTGGTGAGGAAAAACGAGGACCTGTAATTAGTGCTTGAAACGGCCATGGGAGAGAGGATAGTAAAGCAAGAATAAAACACTGAAAAGTGAAAATTCCTCTCATCCATCGACAGGAATTATGCAACATGGTTCGCTTTGCAGAATCTGATCTGCCAAGGTGTGTGTGGTCCCAAGTAATGAATCTCAACCTTTTAGAATAACAAACCCGAACACACTAGATATCGTTAGATTCTCTTCTTTGTCACCGAGGATGGAAGAAGAAGTGAGATTCGATAAACCTTCAAGATTCTGTAATCTGCTTTTTTATTTAAATGTGTTCATGTGCTCAACTTTCACTTCTCCGATTTGGCGATTTTTGGACACATGAACTAACAAAATCGGTGGTATGTTTCGAAGGCTGACCTCTTATTAATTATAGCTAAACAGATGAACATTTTTATGCTCTACAAACTGACGTCACCTTGCATTATTCTGACTAGATGAAATTAATATGTAACAAATAAAAGCTTGTAGAAAAGAATTGATCAAGATGTACCATGAAAATGTACAAAACCTCTGGCCAAGATTGAGTCCGACTTATTTCTGCCTGTCTAGCTGAGTTTTCGCGCTGCATGATAGAGCTCCATGTAGTCTAGGGCAGGCCGGTTCCAAGACCAGTCTTGCTCCATCACTGTCTTGCATAGCGAGTTGAACCAGTCACGATTTTCATACCATGCAGAGATCGCCCTGCAAAAAACAATTGATGTATCTTCGTTACTTTCCCCAGAAGAGAGAAAAATATTCCAAGTTGGGATTGATTTCAGACGCCATAACAAAGAATACTACATTGTTTGTGTCCGTCCCTAGGTACATGGATATGGTAATAAGAAGAGAAGAACCTTTTATAAGCCATAAATACTCACCTATTGAGAGCATAATCAACGCCAGCATCATCAGCTCCATCAAAGTTAAATCCATTTGGTTCTAGGCCCTGTGCTTTTGCTCTCTCTTTATCGTGGTCAACATCAAATACAGTATCGTTGAGCCCTAAAACGCAAAGGAAAATACGAATGGTCACTCAAATAATTCTAACTTTAGATAAATTCAACATTTTTTCAGGAATCAGGTGAAAATGTAAGAAACAATAACAGAGGAAGCCAAAATTCATTTAGGACCAAAAGATTGTGCTCAACTGTCAACAAGTCGGTAATTTTTATTTAAATTCCAACTCTTGTGGCATATTTTATCATCTAAAGCTTAATGATTCATATACAAGTACCTTATTTATTCACAAAAGAAATACAGATCTCTGATAAGTCTTTAAAACATCACTATCCACTACAAAATGATAAGATATGGACACACCTCCAGTTTTTCGAACAACAGCAATGGAACCATATCTCATAGCAATGAGTTGGGTCAGTCCACATGGCTCAAAAATAGACGGGACCAAAATGAAATCTGCACCAGCATATATCTGAAAGGAAATTCATAGGAGTTAGCTGGAAGGATCTTCCTGCAAACGTGAGAGATGAAGGCACAACTAAAAACAATAGTAACAAATGAAAAAATGAATGAATTCAGAAGACTACCAAGTGTGATAGAGGCTCATCGTATGTCAAACAAAGGCGAGCACGGTCAGCTTTAGAACTATGCCAATGATTGGCCAAATTTACAAAATCATTTTGGATCCGAGGATCTGGAGCTGAACCAAGGAGCACCACCTGCCATCATAAATTCCATTTGTATGACATCTGTGTTTTGTAAAGAACAAAAACTGCAACATAATAGGATTGACTCACTTGCAATGGAGAAAAGTATGATAAAAGCCAACCTGTCCCCCACGCTCTAAGGCACGCCAAATAGCATGCTTGATGAGATGGATTCCTTTCTGATGTGTTAAGCGAGTGATGATACCCACAAGAGGTAGATCTTCCCTTTTAAGACCAAGCCTTTCTTGGAGGGCTCGCTTGGCAGCTCTTTTTCCTTCAACGACATTTTCAGATGCGTATGAGACCTGGGATAGCATGAATTGCATATCAGACACAATAAATTAGTGACCAAAGCTCAAAAGGAAATGTTAAAATTACTAAACAAGACAATACATTTAGTTGGTCCCAACAGTTTATCTTTTGTCTCCAAACAGCAATGGAGAAATAATAAAACCAGAAAATAAATATACGTACTGGAATGAACTTATCATTATAAGGGTCCCATATATCCGGGTCAATGCCATTTATTATCCCATGGAACTTGTGGAGATGAGGAGCAATTATAGGATTTCCAGCAATCTCCTTTGAGTAAGTATGGGATACCTGAGTACGCAAAACATGATGAAAGCAAATTAAAAAATATCATAAGGTTTTGATATTCGATACCAGCACTTAAAATCATTTAAGCAAATTAAAAAATCAAGTTCTATAGAGTGGCGAATTTGTAACTGCTATACATGTGATTTTAAAAACTGCAACAATGACTGGCAAAGCTAAATTGGTTTAGAAAACTTTAGAGACTTACAGTAGTAGCCTTATCTGAGTATGTCATGGCTTTCCCGATCGAGTGAGCTCCAAACTCAAGGTTATGGATTGTGAAGACAACCCGAGCTTTACTAAGTCCATAATGCATATAATGGTCCTTAAACAACCAGGAAACCGGCGCACTAGACCAATCATGGCAATGAATTATATCCTGTCATTTCAAGGCACCTTTAAAGTTGATTCTTAAAATGACTTAAATTTGAAACTTTTTGCTTGAACATGAAGGCCTATCTTATGTAAATTTTTTACATAAGTTTTTTCTTTCATTTTCTTTGTTAAAATGAGGCAGTTCCCCTTATAGAAACAAACAATCTAATGAGACAGAAACTCAACTTACCGGATGAAATCCACCTTGGAGTAGAAACTCAAGAGCAGCATGGCAAAAGAACCCAAACCTCTCTGCGTCATTACTACAACCATATATGCACCCTCTCGAAAAGAATCTGTAAGGGAAAAAAAAATCTCAGACGTCTAACTTCTGTGGGGTATGGTGCAACAGTTCCAGAGACAAAAAACGGAAAGAATAAATGACTAATGAATAAATACCTATTTTGAGGCTCCAAAAAGTAGACTGAAAGTCCTTCCACTTTCCCGTGCCAAACTTTTATTTCAGTCCCGCCCCAGGAGAAGCTTCTGTTAAACTCAAAGTCCTTCACCTGTTACAAAACCCAAAGGTCTAATGAATTGAGATCAGATTATACTGCAGGCTGAAGTACAGAAAAGTGGCTAACCACCTTGTGTCACGACAGATAAACTTCAAAAACTATTCACAAAAACTTTGATGCATCTTTTAGAAAGGACCGCAAGATGGAAAAGAAAAAGGTGGGAGGTATGAAACCTATATTTTATCTTTCTGGAGACTCCACTTATCAGAACTCAAACCATTTTATGAGACAGAAATTTTCATGTAAATGAAAGAGGGGAGAATCCACAGATTAATCGTCCCATAAAGTAAGTCCCTCCCTCCACACAGGGGAACCAATGAACTATAGAGATAGGACTGCAAATTCTTTTTAGTAAAAAATTTACAATACTACATGAAAAAATACACGAGGAGTTAAATAGGATGATGATACATATGCCTAAAAGAAACAGTGATGAAGCTTACTTTGCCATGGTTCAAACAGTCATACTTTGGAAGAATGATGTCCACGTGGTGGTTCAACTCCTGGACCGCTCTGGATAAACTAGTAACCACATCACCAAGGCCTCCAACCTGGTGGTGAGGGAAAAAAAAATTTCTCAGAATCTAAATGTCAGCAGGATTTTGATAAACGAGTCACAACTTATTGTCAAAATGCATCAATCAGCAAGGTACTTATGATGCACATGTCCCAGAACCTCAGATAGGAAGCTGCAATATCAAAAAGAGAAGAGAAGGGAAAAGAAAAAAAATAAAAGACAGAGAAACATCATTAGGTCAACGCCTAAATTTACCTTTGCAATAGGCGCCATTTCCACAGAAATATGCACAATGTTCATCGGTGGCTCCTTCACAATTCCACCAAATACAGGAATGTGGTAATCCATGCCATATTTGTTGTCAAAGATTCCACCATCTTCCCTCTCAGAGAAGACAAAGTCCATCATATATGCATCTAACGGAACCTTGACTGCAAAAAAAAAAAAAAAAAACCTTTTATGATAAGCAACCCCCTACTCGGATTATTTGATTTTGCATCATAGCATACACCTTCTTACAATAAACCTCATCATTCGTATCATTTTCAGGAGCGTTGTTGGTTTAAACTCACCAGTGCTCTTGACATGAGTACCATTATCTGCAGGTAACATTTTCTGTGGTGGCAATGGACCCTTGCGGTGAGTCCAGCGGTTAAAAGAGCATCTAAACCAGACTTCAGGCTTTCCATTCAAAACTGTGTTGGCTGGATTATAGAAAACTGTCACCAAACTTCCAGCATGAACATCAAGAGGTTCGGTATAGACTATATGCTTTTGAGACAGCAAAAACCTTTTCAAAGTTCTTTCCTTTGTTTCAGTTTTCATGAGTGCTGTCTTTTCAGCCTGCAACAATAGAAAAAGGCAAAGGAAATGGGAATTTGGTACTGTTTAAGAATATGCACAAACCCATACAATTAGAGATACCTTGAACATAAATTATGCATTACCTTGGCGCGTTTTTCTTCCTCCCTTAATCTCCTCTCTTCCTGGAGCTTGTTGAATATCCGATGTTCTTCCTCAAACCAATTCAGTTCCTCAGAAATGGGTTTTGGAACTATAGCATGGAAATCTTGACGTTGGTTGTTATCATACACTGTAGCCTTCTTAGGTGGCCCATCAGCAAATACCCAATCCAAGACAAATGCTTGATCAGGTACAACAACTGCCAAAAATGAGGAAAGTTTTCAACAAAAAAAGTAATTATTTTCCAAAAATCAATGTTGTAACCATAGGAAAATAACACTTAAGCCTTAGAAAATAAAAATGAGAAAAAAAAAAAAAAAAAAACCCCCATAATCTTACTGTAGATTTCTGCAGTCATCAAACTAAGAGATGATCGTATAATTCATGTGTTAATGATATCAAGAACACCCCCGTTCCTAAGTAATTTCTAAATAAGCTTGCCCTAAATGTGGAAAAGCATGACTTGAATTTAAGACAATACTCATAGCGATAGACAAGTGAGAATATCATTAAGCAAATCTCTTAATTGATTCACATCTCCAACTCTTCATCAGTCCATAATTACTTACTAACCCATTTTGTTTTGTTTTGTTAATTTGAAAAACGTGTAATTATTCTTAGAACATTGAAAACACATGAAGTCATTAAGTATAGTGATGTATGTGTTTCGGGTTTTTGGGGGGCCGAAGCCACCCTGGACATCCATAAACTTTCGGATCAACAAAACTACGATAAAGACACCATAAAAAGAGAGAAATATGTATGTATGCACATACCCTTAACATACCACCAATCACCACCCTTTTTCTCAGACCTATCAAGCTTTAAAACAATGGACGGCCCATCCTTCCAATTATTATACCCTCCGTGTATCCAGATTTCCTGAGCCCGGGCAAGTGGACCAGAGCTTCTGTTATAAAATAGACTCACCAAGTCATCGCCTCCAAAGTCACTTGGCTCTATGTGCCAAACGTTCTCAACAGACCTTGCTGCCTTTTTCATCAGCTCCTGCAACACTTGTCTTCGGCTTTCGATCTCTTTCCTTGCCTGTTCTCTATCAGCTTCCCTGGCTGCCTTCTCAGCTTCTATTCGCCTTTGCTCTTCGGCTTCTCTTTCCCTCTCAGCTTGCTCCTTAGCAAGTTTCTCCAGTTCCCTTCGTTTCTCCTCAAGCAAAAAATCTTCAAATGCAAATGCGTCCATCGCGCCTTCCACAGGTATGCAGAAATCTTTCGTATCATTATTGTCATAAACACTTTGCCCATTAAAGAAAACAAAGTCCATCTTATAGGCTTCATTAGGAACATGAACCTGGCAAGACCACCAATCACCTTTAAAGCCCGTTTTGCTTAACCTCCTGGTGAAAGATTTCCATCGCCAGTCGTTAAAAGCGCCCATAATGAGTACATCTTGCTCGTTCTCCAGCGTAGAGAGACTCCGATTAAAGAACACTTCTATGTCTGTATCAGGTTTCACTACCTGAGGATAAACAAATAGCTTGTTTCCTCTTGAAAAGCTCTCCTCAGCTAGCCTCTCAATATCCTCTCTGCGTAATCTCACTTGTATCTCCAATTTTAGCTTTAGCGAAGCTTCTTCGGCTAATCTTTTTTGTGTCTCGAGTCTTTCGACACTTTTATCTGTCACATTGTAATTACTCTTAATGACTTTCTTATCTCTTCCTTTAGAAGTTACTCCATCAGCCACACTGTCATCACCAACGTCATTCTTACTCAGCCTACCTACGCTTCCATTTTTTACTCCTTGATCGCTTGGAGCAACGGCTGACACTTCTCTCACTGATGATGATTTCTCGATTTCGGCACTAATTTCATCTGTTTCCTCTTCCTCAAGTTTATTCTCCTGAGAAACTTCAACCTCCCATTGCTCATCGGAATCAACTTTCGTTTCAAGCACTGTCTTGTTGCCCTCAGCAAGATCACTGGATTTTAGAGATTCCGATTCCTTCTTGTCCTCGATATCTCTTTGGTCCCTCTTCTGTGTGCTCGTCCCTGCAGGTGATTTTGTCCCAAATCTCTTTGGATAAGAGCCACTTGATCTGGAATTCGACATTCGTTTTGGTTTCCTCCTCCAATAGTCTGTTTACACATACGTAAATCCGTATACATAATGACAATTATATAACAGGTTCAAAACATTAAAAATAAAAATAAAATCATGTGTGAGAGCAACTTAGAACCAGAAGAGGGGAAAACATAGTTACCTCTACTGGCAGCATTAGCAATGACTCGGTGCGAAACACCGCTTGCTGGATGTGCTTTGTGCCATGAAGAAAACTGAAATTAAATTAAGTGGTTAAACACTGATTTGGGTTGAAACGAAAAGCAATTTGCAATACAAGCATAATCAATTTGAGAACAAAATACAGGCTAATTGATTCTAGTTACACGGTAAATAAATCAAACCGTGAATACCCACAAAAAAAGAAACTTCATCAAAATATAAGATATGCACTCCTCATCAATCAGACGGTCTATCAAAGAGGACCAAGATAAACAAAATTGAACAACCAACAAATCCGAAAATACTAAACCAACAAAGTTGCAAGTAAAACAAGCCCAACAGAAATAGAATGAGTTGATCAGAATCAGTACAAACAACCCATCAGTGAAACAGACAAGTTCTTACACACAAACTAAGAACACTACAGAATCTAATTACAAATTCACGACAAACAAAAAATGATAAACAAAGAAAGTTTTTTATTATTATTATTTTTTTTTTTCTGTTTCTTTTACCTGTATGAAATGGGAAATCCTCCCATATTGAAAAGACCCAAGAAAAGGGTTGAGCTTGAAACGGGTTGTGTCTTGAAAGACTGCTCTGTAGCTCACTTGCGTCTGAGCTTGCAAAGCCACGTCCATGGTGGGTTCTGAGAAAAACCAGAATGTCTCTTACCTTTCTCCGAAGATTTTTCTTCTTCCTTTCCTCACAAATCCTAATCAACAAACATCCTCTGATTGATCCAACAACACACTCTCTCTCTCTCTCTCTCTGAAACTGTGCAACCAAATTACGTAAAAATCTTGTAATGGTTATCATGTGCAGACCTCTGGAGGTAAAATTAGTCTGCTTCGCGAATCACGATAAGAGAATGAGGTCTTACAAATATCAGCCAAGTGTCTACGGTGTTTTCTTTGTTCTTCCTGAACAACTGAGTTGTTTTTTCTACTAGGTGATCAGCAGCGTGATTTTGATCAGGATGAGTTGGTGGGATCGGACGGTGGAGATGAGGTTGAAGATGTGGTGACCGGTGAGGCGAAGCATGTGAGAATATCTTTAGGTGTTTTTTTTTTTTTTTTTTTTGGTTTATAATTTTTAATAATATATAAATATTCGGAAAATATTAGGCTTTTTGAGTTTTGAGAGGCTAAGGGGAGTTTGGCTTTCCCTTTTAACTCAAGTTAAACTGTTTTTTTTTTTATCTTTTTTAAAAAAAAAAAAAAAATTTTAAAAAAAATCAACAAAAATTACTATTTAAATTTAAAAATCTCAATTCAAATCATTACGTCAAACACCCTGTAATAGGAGTTGACAGGCTGCCAGCCAGGAATCAACCCGGAATTGCCATCTCAAATGGGGGCATGCCACGTAAGGACAAACCTTCGGAGGAAGTTTAACGAAAGTTCTTCTTTTTTCCATATATATAAAAATAATCACGGACATCATTCCTTTATTAAGCTAAACATTAAATGAAAATTTCTACCAAAAAAAAGAAAAGAAAAAAATGGAGATAGAAATAGAAATAGTCAAGGATTTTGTCATGCACCCCCCTCCCCCTCCCCCTCCCCCTCCCCCTCATTTAGTGTCACTTGTTTGTCTCTCTTATTGAACAAATATAGTGATAATATCCCTTTATTTGATGCTTTATGAAGAAAAAAGTGGCATAAAAATGTTAGCTTACATGGATATTTCTTTTGTAGAAAAAAAAAAAAAAAAGAGAGAGAGAGAGGCTCATATGGATTTCGAATTTCTTAATCCATCTATTGAAAATAAATGAAAAAACAAAACAAAAATTTAATAAAAAAAACTAAAAAACCAAAGAGGCTGTATTATTTACGTCAGTTAATTTATGATCAGTAGGCCTAGGCATATATTAGCCACAGATAGCCAGACAGATACACAAACTATTGGAGGTTAGGCATATGAAGGAGCTCCATATTTATTGAACATTGTTATTCTTTGCTTTGTGAAGGATATTTACATAAGTATAAACAACTCTATAGACTAGTATTAAGAATATCAATTATTATTTTAATTTTTAAATATCAATTCAGGTATCATATTTTTATTGACATAGACAATTAATTAATATAGTAATATTTTAAATACTTACTAAAAAAAAATGATAATTTATATGTCACATAAATTAGTATTTAAAAGTTAATATTAGAGTTGATGTTTCTAGTGTGTGTGTGTGTATATATATATATATATAGAGTTGAAGGACTAGTTTTTCATTGCTTGTCCTGGTTTTGATCAAGTGGAGAATAAGGTCAAGATATGCTTTCGTTGTCATGGAGGTTTCAGCTGTATATATATGTGGCGCATCAATCAAATAAAGAATATGCCATCATTTGGAGTCCGATAGTCTCTCAAATACTCTTCTTCTTCTTTTTCTTCCTTTTTTTTTTTTTTTTTTTTTTTTTTTTCAATTTGAAGCAAATTAAACAGACCATCTCTTTAATTTTCTTCATGTATATTCTCTACCCGTAGACGCTCAAAATTTTTTTTTTTCCCCCTTTTTATTTATCAACAAGGTCATGTAAAGGGTTATATTTTCTCTTGGGAGAACAAGAGAACGGAAATGCCTGTAAACCTAACACCACAGTTTTGATTGGCTTCAGCTGAATGAATTATGTTATTGTCGTGTTATCTACCTAATAAAGCCAAACTTTGCAGCGCCACAAGCTATAGCGAAAATTATTAATAAATGAGTAATGCAAAGGTCACATTTATTTTTATTTATATAAATATATATATACACACAACGGACTGTTATATCACTAACCTCGTCTCAAGTATGATTCAATGATATCAAAAGTCTTATACGTATATGTATACGTATACATGTGATCAATAGCACGCATAAGTGGTGCAATATGTACATGATATGCTTCCATGAATATGATCTGTATACACACACGAACATACAAAAATACGAGTGTGTGCTTCCGTGTTCGTCTATCATCCTTAAGGTATATAGGTTTGGTAGGAAGGAATGGGTGGCATATCACCGATCAGAGAAATGAGAAAGGAGTGATAGGTTTTTTTTGTTGGGCATGTTCGAATAAAAAGTCTTACATTGAGTAAATATGAAATTGAAGAGTTTAAAAGGCCCTCAATACACCTTTTAATAGGTTAACCCTTAAAAATGTAATCCGAAGTACCCAACAAATAGTGCTAGAGCCAGATCCCAAATGTAGTCATGTGTATGAATGAGAAGCTCATAGAAAAATCAGTAGCTCTTGGAGAGATTGTGATGGCTGGAAAATCCATGGTGCAAAATGGACTCTCGAGATGGAGACGCCATGGTAATGTGGGGCCCTGACATAGTAAAGATCTCGATAGAGTTGTAATCTTCATAGTTTCCCTATTGGAGAAAGATAGATAGATAGATCTTTTGAGAGGGGTTGTGGTTATCGTCGGTTTCGTTTAAGGGGAGATTATTATGTTTGTTCAAACAAAAAAGTCCCACATTGACTAGAAATGAAAACATGAAATTGAAAATAAATTTTATAAGGACCATAGACTAATCTCCTAATTAGTTAACTTTTTAAAATGTAACCTAATATATTTTTCTTATCACATTTAATACACAATCTTTATTATAAATCTAATTTAAATTAAGTACCAATATCAATGAATTCTAGGCCAATTTCAATTGCAGGTACAAGCATTTGGTGAATAAAGTATATATAAACAAATTTAATATGTAATTTTTCTAGTCTAGAAGATTCTACATAAATCTAATATTCTTATTGGTTGCGAACACATAGTTAATTGTAACCACGTCACCGATGAGCAAATAACAATGAATTTATATTCTAAATTAGTATGCTATGATCACCCATTTGTTAATCACTTCAACCAACATAATTAAGATACCTACTTTATAAAAGATAGAAATCAGACTAATCATCATTTCTTCATTGACAATGACAAAGAGAAACAACAACTTCGGATGAAAACGTTCTAGAAAAATAAATAACATCGCTATTTATTATCCCAAAATACGTTGCAGTTCTCGTTTGAGCACAAAGTTTATACGCAGAAGAGAATTACAATAAATCGAGTGTAAATGAAAACTTTTGCTTAAAATTTTCCTTCATGGGATATAATAATCCGAACGAATATAGCAAAGCCCAAAAAAATAAAGAGTAAAAAAAAAAAAAAAAAAAAGGAAAAAAAAGTAGTACCTACAAAAGAAGTAACACGTAACAGCCATATAAATTGCAAATATACATATAACAAAATGATGAAGTGTTGTCTTAAGTCAAGGCATTGGCACCAGCAACAATCTCCAATATCTCGCCGGTGATCTTGGCCTGGCGTGCCCTGTTGTAGACAACCGACAAGTTCTTCTTCAGCTCCATGGCGTTATCGGTGGCGTTGCTCATGGCGCTCATTCTCGCCGCCAGCTCGCTCGCCAGCGACTCCTGCAACGCCCTCAGAATCTGGCTGTTCAGATACAGCGGGAGAAGAGCGTCCAGAATCTGAACAGGGTCTTGCTCGAACTGCAGGATCGGCGAGAAATCCGCCGTCTGCGTCCTCACCGTATCCCTCTCCACCGTAAGCTTCCCTTCCTTGGTCGTCAGCCTGAAGAACTCGTCCTCCGCCGCGTCGACGCAGTTCCCGTTGATGTCGCAGATCTCCCCCTTCGGCGACAGCGGGAGGAGGGTGTGGATCACTGGATCGGACTTCACCAACGACACGAACTTGGTGTAAAGAAGCTCCACCTTGTCGACCTCCTCGCTGACGAAGAGCGAGAACACGTCGTCGGCAATGGCCTGGGCCTCCTTCGCCGTCGGGAGAGACCCGCCTTCGAGGAATTTATCGACCGGAATGTAAGGGCGGCGTAGGAAGTAGGAGTTTCCTTTCTTCCCGACGCTTATGACGGTGTAGGCGACGCCTAGGTCCTTGAGCTCGGCGATTCGGGCCTCGGCCTTCTTGATGATGAAGTTGTTGAAGCCCCCGCAAAGGCCGCGATCGCCGGTGACGACGACCAGGGCGACTTTCTTGACCGGCCTGACGCTGGTGAGAGGGACGTCGATGTCCTCCGTCTGCAGCTGCTCGTTGATGTTGTAGAGGACCTCCACGAGCGTCTCCGAGAAGGGCCGTCCGTTCACGACGGCCTCCTGGGCTCGCCGGACCTTCGCGGCGGCGACGAGCTTCATGGCCTCGGTGATCTTCTGCGTGTTCTTGACTGAGGCGATGCGGCTCCGGAGCTCGCGGAGGTCACAGTGGATGACGGAGCCGCCGGAGGAGGAGGGCATAACGGAGGAGGAAGAGGTGGTCGGAAGCTGAAAGGGGCTGAGGAAAGAGCGGAAGGAGAGAGAGGAAGCGTCGGAGAGGGAAGGTTTTGAGGAGACCCACATTGTTAAATTAGAGCAAGACATGGTTTTGTTTTTGTGTTCTTCTTCTTCTTCTCCTCTTGTTCTTGTTTCTTCTCTGTGAAATTATTGGATATGGCGGAGAAGAGGGTCTCTGGAGAGAGGGATTTGGGTTATTTGAGAAGAGGAAGGCTTTATCTTTTGTGTGGTTATTTGGTTTATTTTGGTATGGAGGAGAAGAGTGGAGGAAAATGAGTGGAAGGAGAGTGAGGGAATGGATGAGGTTTCAAGATAAGGATTTTAGAGGACACCCTTGGGTTCTATGGTTTTGAGCAGTCAGAAATTTGATTCTGTTTTTATCATTTATTAATGATTCTTCTTTTTCTGTGGGGTCCTATTTTGACGTGGCCCTATCTGATTTGTGCAGAGCTCCTCTTTTTTTTTTTTTTTTTTTTTTAAACACTTGTATTGACTATTGAGATCTCTGTTTTCTACTCTTGAATATCTAAAATGGTATATGCGGCTATGCGACTTGGATTCCACTTTCTGCTAAACAATATGGTCTTATGCATGAATTGGCTAAAATTGATCGATTAGTTGTTATTTATTTGGCAAGAAATAAATCTGGTTTGGTATGTTAGTGTTATAAATCTTGGTCTTTCGTTAAGGTTTGCAAACTTTTTTTTTTTTTTATATGTTTTCATTCTATCATTAAAAAGGTGTTGGGCTTCTTTTTATTCAGAGTGACATGCTTTGTAAATATTTCTAACAGAGCTGTAATTATAAGTCAGACCAAATGGACCGAGCTGTAATTTACTGATGAAGATAGACTGGAGTACTGTGTTCTTTTGAGATTTTAAGAAATCATAGGTG
This sequence comes from Ficus carica, assembly GCA_009761775.1. Lineage (NCBI taxonomy): Eukaryota > Viridiplantae > Streptophyta > Magnoliopsida > Rosales > Moraceae > Ficus > Ficus carica. The sequence goes on along the minus strand of CM019739.1, from coordinate 14,297,706 downwards.
CGCCTCTTTCGTTTCAGCCACGGATTTGGCTTTGATTTTGGTTCGATGAAACCATTCTTTGTTCCTCCTTTCCGCTGCATCAGTCTCCCTTTTTCACCTCAACGCTAACACCGTAATCGTGCTTGCATGATCGATGCATGTAGCACGACATTTTGCCACAACATGATGATCAAATCTGAACGACTTAGCACTCAAATAAGGGGAAAGAAAAGGAGAGGACCACACGAGGAATGAAAATGGGAGAGCCACACACTTTCAACTTTCTAGAGCTATCTATCATTGGGCAGCTTGTCTGTTGTAGCAAATAAATCAAATTCAACTACTTCCTGCAGAGAAGGAAATTAATGTATTTTAACTAATTCAAGCTTTAATGGATCAGATTTTGCTATCTAAGTAGTGCTTTTATATGCATGCAAAAATAATAAGAACTGATCCATGAAAAAACTGGAATCTAGTCCATTGAATAGAATTTTTCTTTTGTTAGTAAATACAAGCCTAGCTAGTTCTGCCTCGTTAATTGTAATGAGAAAGATACATGACACAATTGTTCTGATTTATCCCTTCTTTTTTCCCTCGATTTATCCTGTTGTAATAGGACGAAACTTACAGGCACCACAATTAATGAAAAAAATATATATTAATATTAATAACAACAAAAAGGGAGTTTCCATGATAGGAACTGATCATTTTCACTATTAGTACAAAACGTCAACAACTTCCTCTGGAGTCTGTCCTACAATTCTTGTGGAAATTAGTAGTCAGAATTATGTCTTTTGCACGAGAAATCGAGTAAAAATGATTATGTTGGCTGTGAGTCTGAGACTACTACCTTTCTCTATTTTGGAAAAACAAAGCAACTATCGAACCAATATCTACATTTTTTTTTTCTTTATTGAATCCATATCTACGTTGATGTAATAGCAATTTACTAATATTCAGGGGTGTTTGGTGTGTAAGTTTGAGTTGAAATATTTTAGTTTTAATAGTAAATTTTTTTGAATTTTCAGAAAAGACAAAAAAATATTTTGGGAAAAAGACAAAAACTGAGTTGAAATATTTTAGTTTGAATGAAAATGCCAAATAAGCCCTATTTCCATTTCCTATTTTCTTCTTTGGCTACTAGCTAGCTTTGCCTACTAATTGAAGCTAGTTCGGATAATGATCGATAGATGTGTGAGTTGTTTTTAACGTATTTAGCCCTGAATTTAAGTCCTACATATTTTTTTACTAGCTAGTTTAGGCTGGTTAAACTTTAATCGGATACTACTATCCAAATTTGAAAAGAATTCGTCGATTTAAGTAAAGGAATCCCTTGATTGGTGACTTCTTGTGTAGTAAACTTCCAGTAGTGTACTCATATTGCAGGGTAACCAGCTGACATTTTCTGACGCACTAAACTGGGGAAATTGGGCCTGCTTATATTGTTGGTTTACTGGGCATGTGGGTAACCGGGTCGGTTGACTGTTTACGTGCTATGGAAACCCGATAGTTTACGGGGCTAGTTTGGACTCTGTTGGGCCAGCTGAACATTTATGGTTTGGTCCCCACAGCCTTCATCTCATTGCTCATGTAAAGAAGCATTTAACAAGCAAATAGATTACAGTTGGAGCGTATTAAAATCTGTGAGAATAAAAAATTATTCATGCCCATATTTCCAATAGTGACACATTGGTCAGACTAGGTTCGATTAGGAGCCTTGTCTTGATGATACATTAAAGAACCGAGTGTGGAAATGGCCCATAATGTTAACTTTGTAACTGAGGGGGTCTCTGGTGAAACATTATATTGAGCTCCATCTAGAATTGCATACGGCATACGCCTGTCTCTTTGAAATAAATGGAGGTGGCAATTCATGTCTCGTGTTGTGTTTTGATCGTTTGTATTTTAATTTTGATTCAACCCGAATCCGATTCGTAATATTTTATTTTATTTTTCATAAAAAATCTTACTATCTCGTTTTGTTTGTCGTGTATTCATTTTCAGATTTGATTGAGAAACCGTGGTGCCAAAGATGCCCCCAGTTTAGGCATCTAAATGGGCCTTTAGAGCCGGTGATTTATTCGGCGTAAAATTTTTTGAAAACCCTGACACAAACATGACATAATCACTTGACAGGTTAACATAACACGACTAGAAAATGACTGGTGACACGAAATTGGCCTGTGAACTTGGCACAAAAATAACATATTTCTCTAGAGTAGTTTTATCTTGGGCTTTTTAACAAATTGAAATTTCACAACTTTGAAAAATATGATAGTATCCATTAAAATAAAGCAAACAAGAGTATGAGATTATGAAAAAACAAAAAACAAAACAAGACCAAAACAAAACAAAACTATCATAAAATTACAAGTTCATAACAAAGTTAGCAAAATAAAGTTCATAACAAAGTCATACTAAATTACACTTTAAAAAATTATGTATCGTGTTTGGGTTTGTCGTGTCCAATTCGAAATTCACTCCTTTTTTTTTTTTTTTTCCGGTCTCAATTTCAAGTCGACCCAAAATTGACCCATACTTTTTTTTTCCTTCTGACATTAACCCGCAAAATTCATGTCATTTTTCGAATCGTATTGTCATATCATGACCCATATAGTTCTTGCCGTTAATTAGTTAATCAATCCCTCGAATTCTTTAGATATAGGACAAAATCTAGTTAATAAAATTGAAATATTACAACAAATTTAATATGTTTAGATAGCATAAAACTTGATATTCATAAAAAAATAATTCGACTTCTAAAATACTCTAAATCTCGATTTTATATTAGACATACCAAGGAAAATATATCATTTCTCCAACTAACAAAGATCCAACATGGACCAATTAAAAAAAAAAAAAAGATTGCAAATGCTCAATATAAGCTTATCAAAAGAGACAAACCTCTGTTTTAATATTATATTAATTTATCAATCCATCTTAAAAAATTAAATTATTACGAGATAAGCAACGTTAACACTTCCAAAAAATACTGTGTGAAATAATAAATGTATTTTTGTTGCTTTGGCTTGAACTGGAATTCATTCTATGTGAGAACTGACATTTGCATATAAAGTCTGTACGAAAGAAATGAAATGATTAGGTCTCATTTTGTTATGCAGTCATATTAATGATTTCATATTGCATCACTAATGTAAAAAAATATTTTTTTTGTTAAAACTAACACAATTATTGGTAACTTTGAACAAATTATTGTGGCAGCAAAGTCAAGATGCGTAATATGACATGACACAATAAAAAAATATATAAGATTGATCTCTTATGTGATTATAAATAATATCTGATAATATGAATTTTAATTACTAATAAAGTGAATTCATACAGAAGATAATATAAAATAAAGAAAATTCACATTTATTTTAATTATATTTCGTTAAACATGAATTCACATTTTTAGTAACTGAAGTTTACATGTCAGATATTATACGATATCGGATACGTGTGCGTATATATATGACACGTGGCTAAACGTACATAGGCATATTGATTTGGACTTTGGAGTTGCATGACATTCAAATCTGGTACATAATATTTTAACGTGGGGAGAGAAGATGATTGAGAGCGGAATATTCCAAGGGCATTACTTTCTGTTTCCCTCAAAATTCTAGAGTTGTATACACTATTTAGTTAAAATTATCTCTTCTTCCTCTGTTGTTAATTTTCTTTGTATAAGGAATGCTATCGTGAGTGACTAAATTTTAACGATTTTTAGATATGCACTCACGTTATTTGTGAATTTTATTAGTTCATGATTTCTCTATTTTTATTACGACTGACAAGAGAAATCAAAAAGTGGGCCAATGTCATTGTAACGTATACGCCACGACATTCAAATTAGTGTCAAGCTACTGCCTTTTCCAAAAGAAAACTACAATTCATCGAGTGGCTGAGCAGTAGCTTTCAACTTTCAAGATCTAAATGATGAAAATACAAACAAATAATATGACAGCATATTTTACTCCTAGTCGTTGCCTTCAAATAAGATTCTATACGTGGCTAAGTTTAGCTATTATAAGTTCTACGTGTACAAGTATTTCTTCTGTCTCAACATTTTTTATTTTTCATTTCTTTATTCTAGCGAGATTCGTGTTGACAAAAAATATTTAAAGAAATATTACATTTCCATGTTAATTATTAACAAGTATACGTCTTGACCTAGCCACTCAATTTTGTGGATCTCCAAAATTTTAGTGATTATAGAAAGTTACAATATCGAAATCCCACACTATTTATAAGATGGTGCAATGATAATTAAAATACATCCCAATTCGATACTCGATAACTACAGTTAAAAGTCTTTTTACTTAATCAAAATAAGCAATAATAGATTCTAAATATTTAAAGTGAAACTGAATTTATCATTTAAATTTAATTAATTTCATTCTTGTCTTATTAATAGATTAATGATTTTTTTATACCCGATGAAGATAGGAAGTGCCAATCATCCTCTTTTGTTCAAAGAAAAAAAAAAACCATCAAAATCTCACATAAAAGTTAAGACTATGTTTGGCACTTTCGTTTTACTCAAGTGAAATTGTACTTTTTTTGTCTTTTTATAGAAAAAGTTTTTGTCTTTTCTGAAATTTTTTTTTAACTTTTTTGAAAAGTCAATAAAAATTACTATTGAAACTAAAATATTTCAACTCAAACTTACACACCAAATACCCCCTAAGTTAATCAAACTTCATGTTGTAATTAAGATATTAACCAACTTGTTGAAGGGCAAAGTGAATAAACCTGTCGAAACTGAAATATTTTAATCCATTATAATCTATACTAATATCGAGGTTGAAAAATCAAGGGCCTCGGGGAACCATGGTTAGGGTTAAAATAGGTTACTGTGTCACTCGTGACTCATCCTACTTGTGGGCTCCACACCCCCCTCTCAACTTTTTTTTTTTTTCTTCTTTGGTGCGCCTTAAGTGGCACTAAAGTCTAGCCGAATTATAAAAGCAAAGTGTCGGTGACACGAGTAAGGCGAAGTTGGCTATATATATATATATATATATATATGGCTCCTATTTATGCATTTGATTAATCCCACTTGGTTCATATTAGTGCTTCTTATTGGTATTCTTAATTTTATGTCGAAAAAAATAATGGTCCAATCTGGGTCCTATACATTAGAGTTTCTCCCCACTACCCATTTCATTTTCTTAGCATGTGGTACACTTTGATTGGAATTGGATTAATTTAGATGCCATGGCTTTTCTTTTCTTTTTTTTTTTTTTTTGTTAAATATTAGAAGAATGAGATTCAAAACTCTACATTTTTCAATAAAATCAAATGAATTATTATTAATTACGCTTTCAACCACAATGATAAGGCTTTTCAAAATCAAGTTAAAAGGACCTTAATTCTTATCCCTTTTAGGACAAGCCATTAATTATCAATATAAATGCACCACTTTTAATAAGTTGCTTCTGGACTAATATATCAAATCCAAATAATTCAAATGCAAACTAAAAAACTCTAAATTTTCTTTGGCTGAGGTCATTTTAATTTCTTTAGTGAAGAACATAACAAGCCTTTCTTTTCATTGCATCATTTGAGTGTTTCCTTTTTTTTTTTTTATCACTTTTTTTTTTCCTTAGAGCTCCATATATTAGTGGAAAGCTTAGCAATTTAAATAAAGGATGTGATCAGTAAAGTTCAACAGAAATTTTACTCTGAAGTGTGATTACAGTCATAATCTAACGATAATTCATACTTTATTTCATTTTCATTTTAAGATGGAGTTCAAATTCCTTCATTCTAATTCATTAAAAAGAAAAAAGAACTCCAAGTAGAATGGATATTATCATTCTGTAATTTTAAAAAACTCTCATTTTGACGAGGAACACGTCCTTGTCAATTGTATGTTCTTTAACGCATTATTGCCTCTCGGCTTTCCATAGACTCCTCCCATCGTTATAACTTTCTTTAGATTTCTAGTATCTTGTTATTAGTACTAAATGTAAATTAAAAGTGAACCCCAACTTCAAAGTGATTAAAGATTAGGGCACCTTTAACTTTCAATCTTTGTTTTATCTTTTTTTTGTCTGGGGTACAAAAGAATAAAAAGATTAGCATCCTAGTTAATAATTGAGGATAGACTTCAAGTAGAAGCTACTCGTTTCGTTTGAAAAATTAGGGACTGGTTTTGGGTTATTTTGTCATTTTATTTTTTGTGAATCGGCAAACTATCTCCTTACTTTTTAATTTTATAAAATTTTTAACCCTACTACATTTACTAAGGAGATTTTTGGGTTTTTTTTTCATGAATTTTTAGTAAAATGGCAAACTATCTCCTAATTTTTTTTTAATTTTGATTTTCTTTTGTCCTACTACATGACTCTCCTTTACACTGATACAGTTCCATTGGTCTATGACAAAACTTGGATACAGCCAATAAAGTGGACCTGAAAATGAAGGAGACGACAATTTTATATTTTGCCACTCAATAATCTTTTTATTGAATTATCCACACCAATCCAAACTCCAAAAATATATATCTACCTTATAATGGATAATACGTTGAAATCATGCATTCTTTGCCTCGAGATTCCCAATTTATTCAATTTTCAAAGTTATACATACGTGTCTGTCTAGTGTGTGTGTGTGTGTATATATATATAGACATATGTATGAGTGTATACATACACGATTACGAAATATCTATAGTCCTAGTATATATACATCTAAGCCAAGTGACCCCTCCTCAATTATTTGATTGTTATCTGATATAATAAGTACATTAATATATTTCCATGACATATGGGCCAATTTTTTTCTCTGTTTTAAAGTTCCTAACATCTAGTTTTATTTATGACCCGTACTTAATCTAGTTAGATACACATTTCATTTCTTAATTGTTATAAGATTCCTAAGAATTATGTATATTTTCATTGTAGTTTTTTACATGGCATTTTGAGGACCTCACGATAAAAGAAGTAAAAAGAACGCAAAAGTGGAGTGAAGAATTTGGTAAAGTAAAGTGATGAAAGATAATTGAATATTTAACTGATAAATTAAAAGTTATTGAAAATTATGGATGCGTTTGGAACTCAAGTTCTAACTCAAATTTTTCATCTTAATTTTTATCTTTTTATGAAAAATTAACAAAAATTATAATTAAATTTTAAAAAATCAATAAAAATTATAACTATATTTTAAAAAATTAATAAATTCTAACTTAAAAATTTTATCTTTAATCGGTGAATCAAACCGAGGCTATATACTACTGGTTCAGGTTTGTAGAAAATTGCCCTTTTTCCCCACTATCTCAAGGCTACGAAATTGCTTTTGCACTAGCACAAAATCATGACAATGGACAAAAGCGGAACCGCACTAAAATCTAAACGAAGTTTCATATATCATAACTGCTCTTGGGCAGTTTCTCTTAAATCATGCAACAGTTCAATTTAAGTCTCACCAACTTCCAAAGCTTGATTTTTTCTTTTAAGTAAAAGAAAAAGTGGACATATGGTGTCTTTAACAGCCTCGTCCATAATTACAGCTATAATCTAATAATAATATCTTTATTTAAAAGTATAAAATTTGAATCTTTCCTCCCTCAAGTTTAAAAAAAAAAATTAATGTTCAGTGTTATTAGAGAAATTCATTAAGAATACATGATTTTTTTAATTAATAATAATAAAATGATAACTCACATATCATATAAAGTAATTCTCAAAATTTAAGATTAAAATTAGTGTTTCTATCATTTTTTTTAAGTTAATAGTTACCGGTCTAAAGTTTAAGATTCAATCTCTTTATCAAGAGATAAAACTTTCATTTTTGAAGTGTGGCGTGACTTGAACTTTAGATAGATAAAAGTGATGATATCACTATGGGTTTTACCAAATTAATCTTAAGCCTACAATAATTACAATAATTATCGGTCTAAATTAATTCAAATAATATTTAAATATTAATTGATTTTTTAAAAATTAATTATAATTTTATTTAATTTTTTAAAAAAAATTAAAAATTTAAAAAATATAATTTAATTAAAATTAAATCTAAACACCAAATAAAACATCGCTAAATACTAAGGGTTCGTTTGGTGTATGAGTTTGAGTTAAGATTTATAAGTTCAAATAGTGATTTTGGTTGACTATTTCAGAAAAGATAAAAAAATTTTGAGGAAAAAGATAAAAATTGAGTTAAAGGTGATGAGTTTAAACTCATCACCTAAACACAGTGTAAGTTATAAAATATATATATATATTATTTCAAATCTTTACATCGATAAAGTAAATACTTTAAAATGAACGTCCTCACCACCGTGCCACCGCCACTGAGGGCACGAACTTCCAAAAGCTTTTACATCAGTAAATGCTGCAAGTAACCACACTTATTAAGGGTCAAAAGCATCAAAATCATAAAACCCCAACGTACAATGATGACAATCCCCCAATTTATTTCATGTTTTATTGTCAAAGTTGCCCCTCTTTGGCGTTATTTAAGGACCTGAAGTGCTAGATCCAGAAAAGAGCAATTGAAGTTTTTCAACTGTAATAAGCAAAGAGTCTGAGAAAAGTGGTTTCAGAAAAATAAAAAATAAAAATGGGTTCTAAAGCTCTCTTCTTCTTCTTCTCCTTCTTTGCTTTGGCATCTTTCTTAGCCTGGACAGCTTCAGCAGAGAATGATCAGGAAGGCCCAGGTCTTGTCATGAACTTCTACAAGGATTCTTGCCCTCAAGCCGAAGACGTTATCAAAGAACAAGTCAAGCTCCTCTACAAACGCCACAAGAACACTGCCTTCTCTTGGCTCAGAAACATCTTCCATGACTGTGCTGTCCAGGTACGTGATAATCTCTCTCTTTCTCACTCTCTCTCTCTCTCTAAATATTTTGATGAGTTTATTAATATAACTTTGTTGATGAGACTTATTATATATATATATATTGTATATGTGTATGTGTAGTCATGTGATGCATCACTGCTGCTGGACTCAACAAGGAGGTCACTGTCGGAGAAGGAAATGGACAGGAGCTTTGGGATGAGGAACTTCAGGTACATTGAGACCATCAAAGAAGCTTTAGAGAGGGAGTGCCCTGGTGTCGTTTCCTGTGCTGATATTCTTGTTCTCTCTGGTAGAGAAGGCATTGTTTCGGTAATTTTCCCCTTCAGATCTGAATAATTTATGCTGATACACGATGAAATTTTTGTTACTTTAATTATTTTGCAGTTTTTGTGTGCTTATTGTTAGCTACAAACAATTTCAAGGCAATTTCGTGACATTTTATGGATTTTTTGTTTTTTTTTTTGGTTTTTTGTAATTTTTGTTAGCTTGGAGGGCCTTACATTCCTTTAAAAACAGGAAGAAGAGATGGAAGGAAGAGCAGAGCAGAAATACTCGAGCAATACCTCCCAGACCACAACGAAAGCATGTCTGTTGTGCTTGAGAGGTTTGGTGCCATCGGTATTGACACCCCTGGAGTCGTCGCCTTGCTAGGTACAACACGTCTACATCTTATCATGATCTCTCTCTCTCTCTGTCTCTGTATGTGTATATATATATATATATGTATATATTTATGACCACATCATGCATGTCAACTATTTTTTGGTATTCACACACAAAGCAAACAAACACACATATCTCACAACATATTTCGATCACAAAGACGTGTCGATATATATATATATATATATGTGTGTGTGTGTATGTGTGCACTTGGAGAGCGATATTCTCATTGAAAAAAAAAAAAAAAAAAAAGAAAAAAAATGGAGTTTCCATATGTATATATGTGTGTGTCCTGACTATCAACAGATTCATACTTTGATAACCCCAGATCTTATCACACAAGAATTTACACATTGTTAACATTATGGCCTTTTACTAGTTACCCAAAAAATAAAAATAAAAATAAGGAAAATAAATATGATCATCACTTGTGTATTTAATATTTAGGAATATGATCAGACTTAAATTAATATTATATTAAAAAGTAGCAGCCAGTCCCTCAAAAAAAAAAAAAAAAAAAAAAAAAGTAGCAGTACACCACCTATAATAAAAATAAATATATAATAAAGGTGGACCCAATGCAAAGAAAAAAAAAATTGCTAAACTTGAATTCAAGACCCTAATACACATTAAAAAAAAAAAAAAAAATCACATATCTCAGCTTTTTTTTTGGCAACTTGCTTGACAGTTGGAGCTCACATTTGGAGGACATCTTTTATTTATTGTGGTATCTTATCCAATTCATAAAAAATGGATATCATACTGATTTCATAAAATGATATGGACACATATAAAACTCATTTTATATTATTTGTAAGGTCCTTCTATTAGATTATCTCTTATTATGTATAATCGGTAGAAATTATTATTTTTAAACTGTTAGATTATTTTTTTAAATGGTCTGATATATAAATGCTCACCTTAAAATTTATAACACGTGATTAAGAATGGCTTTAATTATAAAGCATATTGTTAAAAATTTAATACAACAATTAAAACAGTAATTCTCACCAATACTGTAAAATAAGAGGTTTTACCAAAAAAATTTATCAACTTTAATACTCTCAAAGATTTTTTTTTTCTTAATGTTATGCATCGTAATTTAAATTTAACAAACTTTTCTAATATTTGTAGGTTTTGTATTATAGAAATACATAGTAATTATAATGATATGACCTTTTTTTTATTTGTCAAATAAATCTAAAATTTTTGCTATATTTTAACCTCATTAATAAGATTTTATTTTATATTTGTCTATATTTGTCTAACTCAATACAATTCGAACTTGTTTCTATGTTTTCTTTTATAAAAGTTTGAACAGTTTTTTTTTTTAAATTTTAAATTAGAACAAAATAAATAACACTTTTACATTTTATAATTAAAGCAAATAGTAAATTTTAAAAATTAGTCGTAAACAACAAATTTACTTGTATGGTAAATTACTTATTTATTTATTCTTAAAAGATTAGATAATTTACCTAATAAATTTATTATTTACTTCAAATTTTTAAAATAAGAATAGTGATTCTATACACTTTTGTAAACAGTAATTCTAATATAAATTTTTAAGTATCAACTTATACGTCGTATTTTAATCGATAAATTTAATCAATCGATGTGATAATATTTTAAATATTTATTAATAAAATAATAATTTATATATCACATAGGGTCCGTTTGGTGAATGAGTTTGAGTTGAAAATTTTAAGTTTTAATAGTAATTTTTGTTGATTTTTTAGAAAAGATAAAATTTTTTTTCAGAAAAAGAAAAAAACTGAGATGAAAATTTTTAATTTGAACTCACGAATTAAACAAGTTCATAGATTATCATTGAAAAGTTAAGATAAAAATTGAGATAAAAGTGATATCATTTACTATAATTTGTGCGAGACTCATTTATGAAACGGGGGACTAATGGTACTGATGAGCAGGGGCCCACAGCGTGGGGAGGACCCACTGCGTGAAGCTGGTGCACCGGCTGTACCCGGAAGTGGACCCGGCACTGAACCCGGACCACGTGGGGCACATGCTGTACAAGTGCCCGGACGCGATCCCGGACCCGAAGGCGGTGCAGTACGTGAGGAACGACAGAGGGACGCCGATGATACTGGACAACAACTACTACAGAAACATCTTGGACAACAAGGGCTTGATGTTGGTCGACCACCAGCTCGCCGTCGACAAGAGGACCAAGCCTTTCGTCAAGAAGATGGCCAAGAGCCAGAACTACTTCTTCAAGGAGTTCTCCCGCGCCATAACCATTCTCTCCGAGAACAACCCTCTCACCGGCTCCCAGGGTGAGATCCGTAAGCAATGCAGCCTCGCCAACAAGCTCCACTAATTTTAATATTTCGCCCCTTTTTTCTTCTTCTTCTTCTCCTCTTCCTTGGTGAATGTGATTTGCAGAATAAGTACTTCTTATGGAAGGTTCAAATGTGGCGACTGCATTTATCTATATCTATATATAGATATATATGTATGGATGGATGTATGTATTTATGAATGTGGTTGTTGTAGGGGTTTTCTGCTTTATTTAATGTTTGTACGTGATGGGTGGTTTGATTCTGGGGATCTGTGTATAACGGATGGTGGTGGTATGGTACTGACTATGGATTAATGGCAATATATGTTTTGGTTAATGGTGATTCAGAGTGGGGCCTTTCGTCCTCAGTTACCTTTAAAAGTTTTATATATATTTTTTATTATTTTGTCCTTATTAAAAAATTGACTATCTTTATATAAATTTAGAAAAACTTTATCATTAAATATACAATCACGCTGAGATAATAGACTGTAAAGACTGCTGGCTGAGTCTCATGAAGTACGAAGTACCTAAATTCTTCCTTGATCTTCCTTCTGATCATCATCATGCCTGGTAGGTGCTGCATTATTTTTAGATGGACCCAAAGTCCCTACCTTGAGTGGAGAACAGTAGAATATTAAAGGAAACTACATGAATAAATTTGAACGTTTTAGCTTTGGTCCCATCGGGTCCTTTTCTAAAATTTATGTATATACATATATGGAAAGATCACGAAGGAGGGAAGATATGATAAGATTCTCTTACACGCTCACTGATTGCAGACAAATAAATAAACATATGGGAGTAGGTGAGAAGATAAAATCATTTTTTTTTACGGAGAAAATTATCTAAATAATTACTTTTTATATTATTTATCAACATAACATAAATTTTTAATTATTAATTAATATAATATAAATTTTAATTAATTTTAATATAATTTAATATCATATTGATGTAATAATTATTTTTTTAAATCATGTAATACTCTAAATTTGTGTAGAACAGTGAAGTCACAATTTTTTTAGACAACAATGATAAAAGTACAGATTTTATCGTAAATTTTATCATATTTTATGATATATATATATATATATATAATTTGAGAGCCCAGACGAAAGGATGGCGGATAGGACAGGGTTGCTAATTATAATTAAACAACCCGACCCCACTCCATGTGCAGTGGCTCCTGCCTTTGCCATGTTGCTGACATTCGGCCTACATTTTGAATAAGCCATCGAGAAGGGCCCGTCATATTTTCCAGAAAACAAAACTGCATTAAATCTCAGCTCCAGATATAATTTGCGTTTAGAACTTTTTTTAATTAGAATTATTTGATTTTTTAAAAATTAATTAAAATATTTATTAATTTTTCAAAAAAATAATAATGAGTTGAAAATTTTTATTTTGAAATGATGTTTCAAACAACGACATAATTTGTTTACAATTAGCCGTCGGTGTAGTCAGGTAGTGGTCGCTGTAATATGACATGAACTGGACCATGGCTGTGGTAGTGCCTAATTTCTGTCATCACTAATTTGCAATTGACTATTAAAACGATTTTATCATATGGACAGGTTTTGTTATTTTGCTACTTCTTGTGCGTGTCTATATGTGTGTGTGTATCTATCTATCTAAACTGCGCCATTTTGATTGTATTAAACTTTGTTGATTGTATTAAACTAGATGTTTCAAAATAATACAAGTTTAAGCCCCGTTTGTCATGTACACTAAAATTAAGTTTTGCAAATGTTTTGATTGAAAGGAAGTGAATGTATGAAATTGTGTGTTTGGCTAAAAATAAACTATTTAAAGTTTAAAAATATAAAAACTCAAAATGTATTTGAAAAAAAAAATTAATAACATGAATCTTGTTTTGTTTCTCTTGTCATACTATACAAAAAAAAAATTTATAACGTATCTCATTTTAATTTTAAATAAGAAAATTATGAACTTTTAAAATTTAAATTTTTAAGAGAAATTTAAAAATATTAATAGTAAAATTGATTTACTTCAAAAAAAAAAACGACAAAAAAAAAAATTGAAAATTTTTAATTGGAGTGGTCCCTCCAAACAAAGATTGATATCTTATTAAATCATCTTTTTGGACCATAGTGTTGCAACGAGTACAGTTCAACGGTGATTCAGTAGCCTTCTTTTTTGTCTTTTGGAACTCTGGATGGTTGCCAAAAAATAATTGATATGGCTGAGCAATAAGGTACTTTTTTGGAACTCAGCTATAAATGGTTCTTGTGTCAATAAGATGAAGAAAGACAGGTTTTACTGTCTCAGTGAATTCTCAAATAGATTAAACCAGTTGGACCACACAACAAATGGCTTGGGAATTATTATCTCCACTTCCACTAACTACATGAAAATACACATTTTGAGTAACTGGCCCTTTTTTTTATTATTTTTTATTATTTTTAAGAATTAACTTACTAATTCTTCTTTGGCTCTGTACTGTTTGAGCTGCTATCAGAATCACTGTCAGCTTCATGTAAGGCCGTGTCATTCCTCCGGTCGTGTTCCGTGATTCTTGGAATTAAAGGACCACCGGAAGAGGGGTGGCGGCTGAAATAAGGCTGTGGATAAATGGGAACATAGTTTTCATTTGGTGGGAAAGATGTATAACTATATGTTGATGCATAATGTGGATTAAGTGGATATGTGTTTGGGTGAGGCCAATACATCACCGCGGGAACAAAGGCGTTTGTAGGTTGCGGTGGGATCATTTGATGGTGAAATGGGGCTTGGTTAGGATAGGAGACATTAGCACTAGAATTGGCAATCAAAGTGTTTGAGATAGGAGAGTGATCTAGGGGTGTCTTGGGCTGGGAGGGGATAGACGGGAATGCCGCCGTGGCATGAGTGTGAATTGAGGCGTACCCCACTAGCCCGAACTGATGAGCAGGAGGTCCTGAGTTCAAACGCGTAGATAGTTGGAGTGCAGAGGATCTTTGTGCGATGTCACGAGGCTTGTTTTGGTTGGTTTGTTTCTTCGACTTTGATTTTGTGGAACAAATCTTCCCTGTATAGTGTTGGGAACTTGGACTGGCCTGCTGAAAGAGAGAGCAAATATAGCTCTAGCAAATTGAGAAATTTTTTATGAACATAAACCAAAAACTAGAAAAAAAATTTACAAATTCTCTCCTCGGAAATGCTCAAAACTCGTATGATTTTACTAGAGGTGGCAGATTCTATAAACGGTTTAAGTCATAGGGTATATAAGCTCACAGTTTCAGAAGACATCGGATATGCGAGAAATAACTCCTCCCCTTCAGCCTCCTCATCTGTCCTGTAACAGAGAAGTTATGCATGAACTAAAATAGGCGCAAAGACTTGACCAAACAATCTGCTTAAAATCATTTTACATCTTCATTATTAAAGCAGAAATAGGATGGTTATATTTGATACTTCCAGTTTGAGCCAGCAGGGCAGAAAGTGGTTTATAATTATGCAAGTATATCCAACATGGTAAGATAATTTTTCCTCTCGGTTAAAGAGCACCATATAACGTATAACCATGCGCGTGACAGTAGAACAGAACTGTTCATATTACAAAACGTAAAATTACCAGGTCCCACACTGTTATATGAAAGTTTTAATACACTAACATACATGTGGTTATCGCATTACCAATAGTGATAAATGAAACATTTCCCGCTTGATTGCTGCTATAAAAATAAAAAATTAGAAGTTTTCAAGGGAATAGTAATGACTACAATCACAACTATAGGGCTTGACATCTTCCTATGCAGCTTGACTTACCTATAATATTTCTGAAGCAAGTCTAAGTTACGGTACTTGGTTTCCCTCTGAACCAGGTCATCAGGAAAACCAGCCATGAAGAGAAGTGTAATTCCCAAGGCCTTGAAGAAGAAGCTCCCGCTGCGAATGTGAGCCAACATAGCCATTCGACAAATAAGAGGCCCAAAAGACTTTAGCTTGTTCCTTCCCATTCTCTGCCTGACATATCTGGAACAAAATGACCAACATACACTTTCAGACCGGTTATGCCGAAAACGACAATCTTCGGACATGTTTAGAACATGAACATTGATCATCCACACTCGATAAACAAAGATATCGAAAGACGAAAAAAAATACAGATTGAATTTCTTACTCGTTTTGGGGAAGATTTCTTGTCCTTCCTCCATACTTTATACACAGAAACAAGCATGATGGGCAGCTAGAATCCGATGGACGCATGGCTTTCTCTTCCTCAAGTATCTGAACAGGACAAAGAATGTGGTTCTGTCTATTCGGATACAATACCTTCCTTCTCACTCGAGGATTCTCATACAAAACATGCTCCTAATAACAACAAAAACAAGCACATTAACTTTAATGAAATGAACAAGAACCAAATATAACATAGAGTTTGCAAAACATGTTCTTAAAGAGCCAGAAGAAAAAACTCTGCACATTAATACAGGATTTAAGCTTACAGAGACAGTAATAAAATTTACCAAAAAAAACTTCATTTTTATAACCGAACAGCTTTTTTTAACATGCGATGAATAAATCCGCTCGTCGCAATACCATAAGAAGTAACATGTATCTTGCAAAAACTTGTAGTTAATTTGCTTACCCCGGGATTAGTAGGAGACTCATACGGCTCTCCTTTCCTCAAAATGCTAAAGTGGTTAAAATCCAACTCATACATATCTTCACATCCATGCCTAATTCCAAGAGAAGCAAAAACAATGATCTTCCTCATGGTGTGGGATTGACCATTTTTCTGTTGAAGAGCTTCAGAATCGATTACTCGCTTCACTTCTCTCGGACAGAACGCCACTTTTGGCGGCTTTTTACCGGGTGTTGGTGCCTTATAATTTGTAATCTTTTCAACTTCTTTCCTCTTTTGATCATTAGGTAGTTCTTGTTTATTATACTTCATGTCATTAGCAGTTCTTGATGAATTTTCACTAGCTTCATCTTCTTTTCGGTCATTGTACATAAAACCGATATCCTCCTCATCGATATAATCCTCATCGTCACTATCATCTTTATCATCACAATCGGCAGTGGATTCACCTGCATCTTTAGCCTTGTCACATTGCAAGAACTGAGTCTCATTCATGCTCATCCAGTTGACTAAACGCTCCTCTATCGGAACCAAGCGTTCAGTACCCTCCTGCTTCTTCTCCGAATCGCTTTCGCTTTTGATGGCATTTTCAGCTTCAGTTACATTACTACTTGTTGTTTCTGTCTTCTGTCTCTTGCACTTTTTCAAACTCGTTTCCATTTGGCCCTTAAAAAACAACAACCAGTAAAACCTCATGTATAGCAATACATATATACATTATAACCGACTAAAAGTTAAACAAAGATAAAAAGATTTGAGCTTGCCTCTTTGCCTCTGTCCTGTATTTGAGCTTCAAGAAAAGAAATCTTCTCCGTAAGCTCTGCATTCTTTTGTCTTTCCCTCTGTAACTCGGCTGAAATCTGAGCAACATTTACATGATTAACACTTTCTCCTCTCATTTCTTGCTCTATAGCGCATAATGCGGAAGCGTTGACCAAGCTAGCACTGCAAGATTTCAGCTCCACCATTGAAGGCAGGCACCACAGCTAAACCAATCTCAAATACACCACAAAACCTTGTGCTGATCAATATATATATATATATATATAGATATATATATTTCACTGATAAAAGCCTATATATAGATTGCCAGAAAGTAGAGATTTGGAAAAGTTTGTGTACAGTGCACTGTATGAGTAGGCCTGGCTAGAGCTAGATAATTGAACAAGAAGAAGGAAAGTGCAAGACAATGAAGAAGAAAAACGTCTCTGAGAAATTATATGTATATGTATATATGTATGTATTGTTGGAGATTTGGAAGATGAGAAGGTAGAAGCATTAATCTGTGTTTGCTTTGGGTTTCAGCTGTTTTCGTAAAAGGAAAAGAGAGAGAGAGTGTGTATGAGAGAGAGAGAGAGAGAGAGAGAAGGGGGGGGGGGGGTGGTGTGGTGGGGGCGAAGAGCTAGGCATGCAATTCCACGTGCACTTCCTTCACTCCGTCTTTGGATTCTGAGTCTCCACATTTCAATTTTTATTTTTTCTCACCCCAGATGGTAAACTCTTTTTTTTTTTTTTTTTTTTTTCTTTTTCTTGAAATTCCCAAATGGCAAGCAAACTCAGGTACTCAACTACAAGATCGGAAATGTGAAATAAATGATAGAAAATACCAAGTGAAAAATAAAATTATTGTTGCTGTAAACTAGAATTTATTTAAGGATAGATCAAATTGATTAAGGATACTAAAACGAATATAACACTGAAAACTATGTGTTACAAAAGACCAACAACAAAAAAAAGCTTTATCCTTACTTTCTGAAAATAAAAAATAAAAAATAAAAAGTGCTTTGGGTCTCGCAAATTTTGTGTTAACTATTAGGTTTTTGTAAACTTATAAATATAAATATGATCCCATTTTGATAAGATGAGAAAATATTAACAAAGATGCGAGTTTTATAATACCAGGGTTTGTTCTTTGATTAACAATAACAACTCATTTCTGATATAATATAAGCAGCAATATTGTCTTCTTGTGTAAGTGGGAATGCTGGTAACCCATTTTATCTGCAAAGGCCAAGAAGCATCCGAGGCACTATTCATGTTGTAAATTTATGATTTTGTGGGAAAAAAAAAAAAACAAATATTGGTTTATGTTTGCTTGTCAACTTAGAAACGCTAGCGGTTACAGTCACAATCTAACAATAATTCTAGATCTAACAGGCTGATTTTACCAAAAGATATAAAGTTCGAAACGCTAAAAATTACCAAATTTCCTTACAAGAATAAAGGGAGCGAAAACATGTATATTACAAAATATGTGTTTGTGTTTGCATGTGGACCAAAGTGCTGAGATCAATCATAGTTTTGGAACATGAAATTCAAGTTTCCTTAGCTCCATAGCCTGAATTTGTCCCCAACACAAGATTTTGGCATCTTGTCTTAGCTTTAACCATTCTAAGGAAATGTTTGAAACAAACAATATTTATATATAAACAACAACAACAACAACAAAAAAACAAAAAAAAAACAAGTTGTCTCAAATACCCCTAAGAGAAGAAAGGGCTGTGAAGTATATTGCTGACCTTTTAAGTCCAAAACAAGATTGAGCCAATTATTAAATAGTTGATGCAAAAATATAAAAACTTGAGAAAGGGGTTATGATTACTGAAAGGAAAAGATAAAAAAAATTTGTGTCCGCCTTGGCTAGCGAGTTCTGTGACCCCATTTTCTAGGTAAATTTTTTAATTTATATAAAATATATATATATATATATAAAAGAAAATATGTGCGCACACGTGCATATAATATGCTTGGTGGGGTACAATGCAGAAACAGAATACAACCTCACGTGGAATGGGAACTTAAATGCTTGTCTCTTTAATGTAATTTGTGTCAGGAGAATATGAAACTAAAACCTTGGATACCATCTTTCTAATCTCCAACAAAAATAATTAAACAAATAGATAGATAGATACACCGCATGGGCACTCTTGCTTTTCATTAAAAGAAATCATAATTCCAATTTTGGCAACTTCAGTGGACGAATTAGCCCTCATTGCATCATAGCTGCTGAAACCAAATCTAGGCAGGGCAAGTTAGTCTTTTCACTTGCGAGGCGTTGCCCCAGAAGGTGAAAAGCTGAGGAGAAATATATCAAAATAAATTAGTTTTCTTGAGGTTTTAAATATTTGGAAACAAAAAAACAAAAACAAAAAAAGTGCTGGTGAAGAGAAAAGAGTAGTCCTATAATGAGTACATCACACTCCTCTTGATTCACTGCCTTTTCAGGGAAAGTGTGCTTCTATGGAGGAGAGCAGTTTATATTCATATTCTATGAATCCTTAGAATCCAAGAGAGACAAGTGGGGGAGTTTTTTAATCCCTTGTGCAGTGTGTGAAATTAATTTGTGATATTTGAGTTATAACCTATACAACATACGTTAACTTCACGGCAGATAATGGAATTCGATTATTCTTCATTCTCCCGTGCTCTAGCAATTGCGCTCCCGAGACCACTACCTTATAGTTAGGTGGGACAATCAATCCATAGTAACGGGAATCTAGGAATAAATAGGGACATTGATGTCAAATAAGAGAGGCTCTTATTGCTATATCACCACCACCGTTAGTATGTATTAGCCTCACATGATGATGTGTTGTTCATGGTATTGGTTTTAAAGAACCTAAAGGAGCATGAGTCATATTCCACAGAATGCCGTTCTTGCTAAGGCTGTATGTCTTTTTTCAGCCTACTCAAGTCCAAACCATTGGGACCCCTTAGAGGTTCTAATCATGGAGCTCATAGATCCCAAAAACGCATAGTTTCCCCTCCAAAAATAACTTTCCAGTCGGAGAACACATTAGATATTTACCTAAACCGGTAGCTCCTTGAGCAGATCCCATATTAACTCCAAGACGTTGATTTCTAACTAGAAAAGTAAATGCTTGAGAAGCTTCTGTCCTAGTGGAGAAAGCAGTTATTTCAAATACCAAGATCTGAAAATTGTTAAGAGTTTTATTTAGGTTTTTTTTTTTCCCCCTGTTAGTAAATCACCAAATTGAGATTCTCCTTATGATCTTGTACATTGTTATAACAATAACAATTTTCTTCTTCAATTGATTTACATTGTTATAACAATGTAACATTGAGATTCTCCTTATTGATCTTGTACATTGTTATAACAACAACAATTTTCTTCTTCAATTGATTTACATGATCAAGGATGAAGCTTTTATATATATATATATATATATATATATATGGCTCTGAAGTAAACTACCTTGGGGATTACTTGAAATGTAACATGTTCTTAGCTACCTGTGCTGGGGAAGCAATAGAAATTTTGAGCTCTTTGGCTGCTTGTGTAAGTTGGCAAACACATTTTATTTTTTAAAGAAAAAAAGGGCAAGGCTTCTACTAATAAAATCCTTGCCCTCAGGTTGGAGCAAACATGTCAGACAAGCAAAGCACTCAATTATATAAAATCTCTCTTCCCTCCTCAAATCCCACAATTAGTCTCTACTTGTTTATTTAATCTCAGAAAAGAAGAGAAAAAGAAGGAACAATTGCTTAAATTTCTCTACGTAGTTAAGGAATCTCATGCCTTAACTCTTTAAAATAATAATAATTTGTTTCATCTTTGTTGGCAGCCCGAACCCTCCCATGTGGGCCGGGATCATTTTATAGAAACAAAGATAGGTCCAGTCTGATGTTATGACCCACCTGTCGTGGTCAACCCTGTATATTTTATAAATGGGACCAAACGACCAAATAACTACAAATGTTTAAAAGCCTTAATGCTGGTCGGTTGGACCATGAACCTAGGCCCAAACCACAGGATGAACCGCCGGTCTAGAAGGCAGGTCACGGACCGACGCATTTGACTCGGCCCATATTTACAGCCGTTCATCTCATAAGGTAAGAAGAATAGCAACACTCTCATTCTGTGATACAAATCTTGAGCAAAGGTAAGAATCCTAAATTGATAAGGAGGTAAGTGCAAAAATTACAAAAAGGTAAAATTCCATAGTCATCTCAGAAATGAAGTCTTGAGTTCAAATTCCCATCCTAAAATTCCAAAAAAATAGAAAAGAAAATTAAAAACCATCTCAGCAACGCTCCTTTGCTTCCTCTGTACATACCATATTCAGGTCAATCTAGCAGCTTACTTTCAAGACAACGACAACAGACATCTCTTTGTGCTCAACAGAAACTAATCGAAACTAAAAGAGTTTTGCTGGTTGTTGCGTCCCACTTCTCATCATTGTGCAGAATTCTGTGTAGTCGATCCTTCCATCCTATCGTGGTGACGGTATAAGAACGGGCACGACAAATAAGAGAGTTCATAAGCTTTTTAAGATGACTAAGTAAATAACTTACATTGTCAGTGTCGACCTCCAAAATTATCTCTTTGATATTGGCTTCATCACCTATTCCATGCTCCTTCATGGCAGTCTCCAACTCATCCCTTGTTATAAACCTGTCACGAAACATGCAGCGATGAACTTTGTCGACTTTATTTTCAAGTCCAAATGATACGACTCCACAATAGTTTAGCTTCTTACGAATTTATATCATAAACAAGCTTATTAATGTATCATAAAACATTAAAAAACGAGGAGTCAAGCAATTGAAATTAAACTCACCCACTATTATCCTTGTCAAAATACTGAAATACTTTGTATAGGTGCTCGTCCCTTTCGAGCCTGTGTCTGTGCATGGTAGCAGATGTAAACTCGATGTAATCAATCGTTCCATTTCCATCGACGTCAGCCTGATATGTGTGCATACACAAGTCATGAATTCCGATTATAAAGGATGGCATGATATTCAACATAAATTTTAAGCTCCTGCAAAGTTCAATTGCTTACAGCTTCCATGAGTTGCTTCACTTCGGCCTCTGTCAACCGCGAACCAATGCGAGCCAAACCTGATTTCAGTTCTTCGTAGGTTATTGTGCCATTCTTGTCAGTATCCATGTTAGTGAACATTGTCTTTAGGCCTTTAATTTCTTCCTCAGATAGATTCTCTGCAATGACCTAAGAGTGCAAACAACATTGTTAACGGGCGGAAAGGGAAGGAAAGCAAAAACTATCTAGACTTCTGCAGCTCGAAATCTGAAGAATATCCGTTCACCAGCTGGAACGTATGTACTCAAAATTAAACTGAGTTTTTGATATAAAATCACCTTTAAAGCAAGCTTCTTGAGCTTATTCATTGCCCTGAACTGCTTCAGCCTAGAGAGAACTGCACTATCTATCGGCTCATCCGATGCTTCACCTTCTCTAAGCCAAGGATGATCTTCCCACAAAAAAACACAATTCTTGGTAAGAAGTAACAAGACAAAGCACATGTTCAAATTTTATAGAAATATCCTAATTCTGACTAATGAACAACAGCGACATCGCTACACCATACAGTCAATGAAATTACTCGCCCGAACTTGTTTATGTAAAAGTAGTTATTTTTCAAACACAATTCAAAGTGCTCTTCATGTGGAGGGAAATATTGAGCACAATTGCATCGAAAAGTCATTCTATAGTGCAATGAGAAAGGTTTGATACCAAGAACTTGTGCAGCAGTAATTCGCTTTTTCGGGTCTTGAGTCAACATCCTCCTGATTAGATCTTTGGCTGTGCTTGATATCGAAGGCCATGGCTTACTTTCAAAGTCAATGTCCCCTTCCAATATGGCGTCAAATATTCCCTTCTCAGTTTCTGTAAAGCAAAAGAAACGAACATTAATGAACAATGAATCTAAGAAAACAACTAAAAAAAATTAGAACATTGAATCTCGGTACACTTGTACTTACCAGCCCAAAATGGAGGTACACCACTGAGAAGAATATACAAGATAACTCCTGCACTCCAAACATCTATCTCCTTTCCGTAATGGCGGCTCAATACTTCAGGGGCAACATAGTAAGCACTGCCCACCAGATCACGGTACACCTTCCCTGAGAAATTTTTTTTCATAAAAACATCAACCAAACCTAAAAATGCCAGCTTTTGCTTAAGACCTCAGGATACAGATACAATTCCCTAGAATTTAAAAGATAATACATAAGATTCCGCAAGTCGTACCAAGTCCAGCTACTAGGAAAATCCTAAATGCCAATGCAACGAGTAACTTCGACATTTCAGTGTCTCAAGTCCGAACCAAAAACGAAATCTCTCTTCTTTACTTACACTTTTTTGTCTAGTTGGAACATGATTCAATTAAAGCAAAAAAGACTCCCACTTTTCCTCTCAAGCCAGCTAAAAATTATCTAAAATCTGCTTATCAAAGCTGCGGCATAAAATCGAGATCTAAACGAGAAACTAAACATATGTAACTAGTTTCTGGCAAGCACCACAAGTCACAAACATATCTGTAAAAATGACAACTTGATTATCAACACTGATTGGGGAAGAAAATTGACAGTAATACCTAAATCAGTTGCATAATAATATATTAAATCCATGACAAAGCAATCACAGTAAAAGAAACCAAGTTCAACAATCTCTACAAAATCATAGCATAAAAATTGGAAGCCAGAACAGGGCAAAAAAAGACAGAAGATAATACGACACAAACCTTCTTCAATGAAAACAGACAAGCCAAAATCAGCAGCCTTGAGCATGGCGGTCTCATCCTTGCTAGCGAAGAGGAAATTCTCGGGCTTGAGATCACGGTGGACGACGCCCATGAAATGACAAATGTGGACGACATTAGCGATGCCTCTGAAGATCTCGGCGGCGTCTCTCTCGGAGTAGCGTCCCTTGGCGATAATCCGGTCGAAGAGCTCCAGGCCGGCGCAGAGCTCCATGACGAGGTGGACAGAGTACCTGTCCTCGTACGCCCCCTTGATCTCCACGATGTTCGGCTGCCCCGACAGGTGCTGCATTATCTGAATCTCCCTCTTCACGTCGTCCCTGTCGCTCTGCCTCGCCAGCTTCCGCTTCAGAATCGACTTGCAGGCGTAGCTTTTCCCCGTCGAGTTCTCGGTGCAGAGGTAGGTGATACCGAACTGCCCTCTTCCCAGCTCTTTCCCCAGAGTGTAGTGCTGCTTGATGTCCTCAAAGGGCCTTCCCAAGATCGCGTTTTGGGGAACTGGGTGGCTCGTCGGAGCCGCCACTTTTTGCTGCTGCTGCCGCTGCGGCGGCGGCGGCTGTTGTGGTTTTGGATGGTGTCGTTCGGGCTCTGGAGTGTGTTTGACTGGTGGGAAAGTGGTTTCTACTTTCTGGGGTTGTTGAGATGTAGAAGTCAAAGAAGAAGTAGCAGTAATAGTTGATGATCCGTAGACATTGTTGTTGTTTGGTCTGGTTCTGTTCTTGCTTCCACAGCAACCCATTTTTTTGTGTGAACAGATAAGAGAATTCTGGGATGGAGTTTTTTGTTTTGATGGAGAAAAAAAGAGTGGTAAACAAAAGAAAATGAAAAACAAAACAAAATTATAAGAATTAAAAAGCACAGCTTTTAGATTTGGATATGGGATCTACTTGGGATATTTTTTTTGTGAGTTTTTTGAGTCTCTGGACAGGAAAATCATGTGGGGGAGACAAACGGATGAGAATGTCGAATAAGACCAACACATAGAAAAAAGTCCGGTTTTATATCTTCTTTTTCTTTGGTTTACGTTTATGAAGAAATTGAGGCCATGGTTTGAAAGAGAGAGAATGAAAGCAAAACCGTGTTCTAAGCCTCGTCTTGTCATTCACTATTTCAATTTTTGCCTTTTTTTTGTGTTTCTAACCAATCAAGATAAATATGTCACATTTTCTTTTTTTGGTATGAGTGGAGCAAATAGCATCCCTACTGCAATTTTTTTTTTTTTTTTTTTTAAGGAAAATTGGTAGTAGAAACTGTCCTACAATTTATTACCAAAAAAAAAAAAAAAAAAAAGGAACTATCCTGTTGCAAAAAATTTTTAGAGAAATTATGTAATTAACATATTTTATAAGTACATTTAAAAATTATAACATATTTTTAAAGATGATCAGTTATAATATATATTTCTGATAAATTCTTATTTTCTTAGATTTTTTTAAAAATTTCGGACGATTAGTTTTTAATAATAAATTTCTGTGTATAGTTTTATGTTAGAGAGAGAAGATAAAAGAGAGGGTTTTTTTGACATTATATAATCATAAATTTAATTATATTATTTGTTATTACGTTTAAAATTTTATGCTATAATTCACTATCGTCCTATTCAAAAATGTTATTTTGCTCTTTCTCTCATTTGTTTATGTGCTTCAACATTAGGACCTTAACCATGTTTTATTAATAAAAACCATTTTTTGTTAGATTAAATATTTAACTATAATCTATAAGTATTTATTTTAAAAACTTATAATGCAACATATAAACTTACTTAATTTATATATATATCAATTCGTTAAAAATTTAACCTCACAATTAAAACAGTAATTTCTGTCTGTACATAAAACAGATGTCGTACACCTTCAATTGTTTTGTTTTTATGTTTTTGGACTAGTGTGGTGATTGTCTAAGGAGGGTTTATGGGACATTTGATTGAAAAAAAAAAAATATATATATATATATATATATATATATATGAGTGGGAGGCCATTGATAGAAGTCAAAGTCAAATATTGAATGCCCTGCGCAGTAGACAAATATAGTTTTGGGTTTTTTTCTTACCATTCTAGAGGAAAATCAAGGGTTTTTTTTTTTTAATCGTTTTGTAGGAAAATCTTGGTTTTATCCCCAAGAAAATCCAACTTTATAATCCCTTGACTCGCTGGCTTTCCTTACTTGAGGTTTTTTTTTTTTCAAGCAAATAGTAGTTTTATGATAAATACTTTAAATAATAGCATATTTTAAAATTTTTTTGATGTGATGTTTTAAAAATATTTAAAACAAAAACAATTACTGTCTTTTTTTTTAAATTAACTATAAAAATTAATAATTAACTAATAATTAATCAGTACTTGATTATAAAATTTGATAATTTATATTATGATTAATTATTAATTAACTATTTAAAAATTTATTAACTAATTTAAAAAAAAATAATTTTATAACTAATTTTTAAAAATTTTAATCATTTATTAAAAAACTTTTTAAATGAAGACTATTTAGTTTAAAAATCCCTTTTAAAAATAATATCAAAAGGATTTACTCTTTAGCAAAAACTATATATATAAATATATAAATAAAAAGGACGAGGGAGACATAATTTCCTAAATTCTTGTCGTTTTCGACAGAATTGAAGATCGTGAAGACGGTGAACTGTCGGTGGGTTGTCGTATTTAATAAGGCAGACAGTTTCCATTATCAGCCCAATGCAAATTAGCCCATAAATGGCAATCTCTGAAAAGGGCTTGAACAAGTGTCGGATCCTAAAGTAATGCTACTTGCAGTGTTTAACCTCAAATTTAAATTTTTTATCTCAATATTTATATATTTTTTTAAATCAATAAAAATTATAATTAATTTTTAAAAAATCAACTAACTTTAATTAAAATTTTCATCTCTAACTAACTTATCAAACGGAGGCTAAAGTCTCTCTCTTGTTCTTACCAAAAATTCTCCCAAAAAAAAAAAGAAAAAGATTGAGACAAACGATTGCAAGGCGCTTAATATAAAAATAGAAAAAGATCATTTATTAAATTTGTTAGGAATTTTAATTGGCATTTTTTTATTTAAAAAAAAACAATGTGAATTCCCAATTAATTGTGATCGTTTTGCTAAATATTTCGTATGTTAGGATATACAAAAGGGTAAATTGATAGATTAGTCCTTGAACTTTTAACTTTATATAACTTTGATCCCTTAATTTTTTTTAGTAACTGAAATGCCCATAAACTATTAAAATGCTGGTACAATAGTCTTTTACGTAAATTTTTGAACGAAATCCTTTTGATAACATCATTTTTTGTCCAAATTATTAATGTATTCCGTCTAAAAACTAATGAAAATAACTATTGTAGAAACATTTTATAGTTTAGGGGCATCCCCTATTCCTTTTATCTTAGCTAAAATGATCATAAACTATTAAATACATTACTGCAGTAGTCATTACTGTTAATTTTTGGAAATAATCTGTAGTTAGCACCACCTTTTTGATCAATTTACTAACAGATTACGTCCAAAAATTAACATAAAGGACTATTATAGTCATGTTTTAATAGTTTATGGGCATTCTAGCTACAAAAAAAGTTTAGAAACCAAAGTTGCATAATGTTAAAAGTTTAGGGACTAAATGAAGAATGTATAAATTTCATCATCTATTATTGTCATTCTAGTAAATTCCTTTTGTCAAGAGCCAAACGACGGCGTCTGAAGTCAGATTCGGCTTCATATGAAGAAGCAAGCAAAGGCCAAAGGCTTCGGGGAAGAAAGCAATTCATATAAGAGCTTTGGAAGGTTCCAAGAGGTAAATACCAGTCACCAAAAAAATTAAAATAAAAATAAAATAAAATAAATAAAATCTCTCTCTCTCTCTCTCTCTCTCTCTCTCATTTCACTTTCTCAAGAAATTTCAAGATACTTTTCTTGTATTTCGAAAATCTGAGAAATTTTCTCTACTTAGTTTCCATAAGATTAATACATAAAAAAAAAAAAAAAAAAAAATTTGGCATTAAACTTGTTTAAATTTAGCCGTTATTAAGGCTGTTGTCGTTTTCAGTTTGATGTCGTTCCTCTATCCATGTCGTTTCCTACTAAAGTTCTCCCCTTTTTCCATTTTGTGATTTTTTTTTCAAGTTGAACTATTTGGATATTACTGTCGGGTTTCAGTTTAGTAATTGATTTTCATATTCTTGTTTGTTTCTCTGTTGACGTCCACGTTCTTGTCGTTTTTAAGTTTATTGTTGGTTTTTCCATATTATGTTCATCTATTATTGTTATTAATTGTTATTTTTATTATTATTTTTTTTACAATTTTGCTAGTTAGTGTCGTTTTCCATTTATATATCCAATATCGTTTTCTTTTTCAATTGTCACAACTCAATTTGCTGACCCTTTTTTAGTTTGCTAACCGCAAAGATTCATGCCGTCATTCTTTTTATTATAATATTATAATTTTATCTTTAACCTCGTTTTTGGATTGCAATATGTTTGTGATCAAATCATAAACAACAAAGATATTTTGTTTGATTAGACTCAATAATTGAAGAAAACTTTAAAGTAAATTCTTACTGGTTCTCAAATCAGCAAAACGTATCCAATTTTTGAGTTTCCTCTCTTTGAAGAGACAAGATTCGTCATCATTGATCTAAACTGATCGATCCGATTTGTACATTAATTTCCTATTCTTCCAATTAACCAGATGCCATAATTGTAGATTAAACAATTCCTACTGTAATTTTGAGATTCAATTTGAGTTTTTTTTTTTTACTTTTTTTTAACTCCATTCTCTTTTTGTTCTGCCAATTCTTGTTATGTTTTACGCTTGTTTGTGCATTCTATATTTTAATTGCACGACCTCGTTTTTGTCCTACTCTATTTCTTATGTTTCCTGCTGTATTCTTATTGTTTCTGTTGCTTGCGTTTAATGTCCTTGTTTGTCGTTTTCCATTTTATTTGTTTTTCTTTTGTATTCATTATTTTTTGTTTTAAATTTTATGCTCTTTTTGTGTCGTCAATCGTCATTTCTCTATTTGCTTCTCTTTTTTTTTTTTTTTTCCCCCTTGATATTTCTTGTTTACTCAACCTGTCGTCTTCTATTATATATATCAAAGTATCGACTTTTACTCTTTTAGTTTACCATCGTTGTTATATTGTTGTTGTTTTATTATTAGTCTCGTGTTTGGGTTATCTTTTTATACGTAGTGTCGTTTATGAATTGTCGTCTTTTATTCATTTCATTTTTCAGGTTATGGTCATATTTTGAGTGATTTATGTTATTGTTATTTTTGTGTTTGTGTTTGTGTCGTTTTCATTTGGGACGTCAAAATTTTTTTTTTTCCTTTCCTTTTTTGGCTTTATTTTCCCTACATAATTGTTGTTTTATGATTTATAGTGCTCTCAAGTTTCTGACTGCAAAAAAATTTGTCTCTTTCTCTTAATTTTTTTTTTTTAGTATTTGCGTTTAACATAGTGTGATGTCGTTTTCCATTTCATGTTGTTTTTCTAATCGTTGTTCATCTTATGTCTTTTTTGAGTGTTGTACTTTTCTTTTTATTTTTCTTTTTACTCCAGTAGTTACCTTCTTATATCATTTTCGTTTTAAATCTTGTATCATTACTTTTTTTTTTTTTTAGGTGAAATTTAAACTTCATTAATATGCCAAATCAGCTGTCACAGCAGGAGCAATAAACCCAGAGGTGGCTAGGAGATGAGTTACTCCATTAGTCCCCCCTCTGGGAACATGAGCACAAGCACTAAAAACACCAAATCTAAAAAGATCAGTTATATCAGCAATTATAACATTTTCCTCACAATAGATTTCAGGCACTGCCCCTATTGACTAAGGCGCGCAACATCAATCTCTGCACTCGCCACTTGCAAACCCAGTAGCCCAGTAGCCCGATCGAATATCACCTCTTTTCTTTCATTGTTGTTGCGTCTTTTATCTAGTATCGTTTTTGGATTGTCGTTTCTCTTTTTTAGGTCGTCGTATGTTTTATGCTTAGGTTCTTTCGTTTTATGTTGTGTCTTTTTCATTTCATTTTTTTTTCAATTTATCAACATATATATTTTTTTATATTATGATCTTGTCTCCCCCCCTCCCCTGATTACGTCGTTTCCCAAGCGTTTAACTGTTAATTTTTTGTCGTTTGTTCTGGTGTTGAACTAAAATGTCGTTTTCCATTTTGTATCGTTTTTCGGTTTTTTTTTTTTCCCTCCTGGTTTCCATCTTATATCTGTATCTATTCTTGTATTACTATATATAGTTGACGTCGCTGTCAGCTTATTGTCATTTTTCATTCTAATGTCGTCTTCCAATTTCATGTCGTTTTTTGGTTAATTACTGTTCTCTTATTGTTTACAACGAAGTCCATCTCCGACTAATCACTCTCTCTTCTTCTGTTGAGGAATTTGAATTATTTTCTTTAGAAGTCATTCTTTCTATCTTCCATATAACACGTTAAAAACTCCAAAATTTACCGTAGTGGAAAAAGATCATTAACTGAGAAAAGTTTCAGAAGAACAGAACACGTAAGATTTTGAATTGTGATTCGACTGACAGAGGAGAGGAAGCAATGGAGTTCGATATGATTGGTAGATGGACCCGGCACCTGCAAAAAATTATGCATTTTACAAAATCTTCATACCAGAGATGCACTGGCTTTGCTCAACTCTCAATATTCTCATTTTGTCACTATTTCTATTCTTTTGGATAAAAAGTTTAGATTTTTATCTGAATTCTGAAAAAAAAAAAAAAAAACTCTGTCCATCATCACTATTATTGTTATTGCTATTGTTATTATTAGTATTATTATTAGTATTATTATTGTTACTTTATTATATTATAAATTTCTCCTCAATTTAGAACCCAAAGAGCATATTGGAATAAGATGTTATTTCTTGTCTTTTCAATTCCTTCCTTCTCTTTCTTTCTTCTTCGTTTTTTTTTTTTTTTTTTTTTAAATAATTATTCTTATGTTTGCCCCTTCTTAGGTCATTTTACCACTGGATCTTTACAAAACAACCACTTTATCTCTTAAATTACGTATTAATCTCCCTTAACTACTTTTTATAATTGTGTTCAAAACATATCCTAAAAAAAAAAATAGTGTGGCCGCATGGTCATTTTATTGAAATTTTTAATAAAAACTACCAAAAAAGGACTATGTGATTGTACTAAACTCCTTTTTTAACATAAATTTTATTATAAAAAAAGGTAAAATTGAACTATTTCAAAATTTATGAGGTAAAACAAACTTTTAAAATTCAAGTGCGAAAGCAATAATAACCCTATAATTGGAGGGATTCTGATTTTGAGATATACATATATTTCGGTAAAGGGGTGTACTTTCTTCAATTTCAAAGTTTGCAACATAAACATACTTTTAAAAAGCTATACTATGCCAAACAAAGAAACTAGGCACGATGAAACACAAAGACAAAGACAATTATGCCAAACAAAGATAATTATGCATTACTGCTTACCTTCTTAGTTTTTCAGGTTTTCTTTTTTCTTTAGTAAAGCACTTTAGACAAAGACAAAGACAAGGACAAGAACACATAATTTACATAGGATAGATCAACCACAGAACCTTCAGAAAGAAATACTAGTGGAGTCATAAGTAAATCTCGTTAAGTTATCATCTTCAATAAATTATTGACCGAAAAGAAAAGAAAGTTGTAGATAATTTTTTCAGTTATATTAGATGTCAAGTTGCATGAAACCACAGAGTTCTCTAGACTATACGATTGGTCAAAAAAGTGGGGGCCCCAATAATAAGTATCCAAAAGTGTGGTGATCGATTAAATAGAACAAAGGACAAGAAAAAAAACCAATGGCTGCGAAGGTTTGTGAGTTGTGAGCCCAACAAAGAAAGACGTATAATGGGGTCCCTTTCTTGAAAAGGTTGGGACTTTGGGGTTGAGCCAGTTTGGTGCCCACATATTCTCCCCCCTCTCCCCACCCCCCAAAAAAAAATTCCTCACACTATTTGACATTTGTTCCATTTTCTCATCTCCCCTTAGACCTTGTCGACTATTTAGTGTCCCACTAATCTGTCACCTTTCCACTAAAAGCATTTTGTTTCGTTTTTGCCCCTCTCCTCCTCCTCCTCCTCCTCCGGGTCCCCATTCTCATGTCCTTATTTTATTTTCCCCTTTGTTTTTTCTGTGGTTGAATTATTAACCATTCCTTTCTCTTATTATCTCAGATGTTCACCAAATTCGTAAATACGTTTGATTTAGTCTAATTTGTCGTATTTGATTGGATTTGGAGATTTTTAAATTAGCAAATATGTTTAATTTAGTCTAATTTATCGTATTTAATTGAATTAGGAGATTTTTAAATTGGTAACTGATTGAAATTTTCTCGATCAAAAGTAACGAATTTCAATTACAGATTAAAGATTTTTCAATTGTGAATCTAAATTATGTATAAATTACCATATTTTTCCTAATTATTTATAATAAAATGAATGTCTATGGATATGATTTTCCACTTATTCAAATAAATTAGACACTACAAAATTAATGATCAGAAGCACTTACGCTTATCTTTGTTTGGTAACTATATTGGCAGTTATTACTCATAAAAAAAAAAAAAACCTATATTGTCGGTTACTTGTCACAAACTATATGTTAGTTGTTTCTAAATTTCGAACATATTTTCAAAAGTTATGGACAATTACTTTGAAGTAGTGTTGATGAATAATGAACAAATTTTTTTTATCTTAATTGAAATTTGTTTGTTGTAATGGATTGTTATGCAATAAATTAATTTATTGTAAAAGACTTAAATTCAGCATCATTGTGATAAATTGAGTTCAATTTAACTATTTTATGTTATATTATGTTTATTTTAATTTTAGAGATTGATTCATGAATCCGCAAAATATGATATTTTTGAAATAGATTAGACTAGATTAGGAGACTAACGGATAATAACTGAACAAGAAAATTGCAAACTAGATTACTAATTAACTTATAATCCATATAATTCGATCCGTGAATAACCGTCTCTAATTTTTTATACAGTATGGTTCACATTACTATGTATGTTCCCTACTTACACATAAGTATTCATGTTTCATGCCCATTGAATGTCACGCAATTTGTTTTATGTTTTGATTGGTACCTGGCCCATATGGGTCCTTTTACATAATGCTACATGTGTCGAGTAGAGAGTGTAGATTAGAGCCTTGTTGTCTTGAAATTGCTTAGGCAATATTAGTAATGACAAAAAACTGTTTTTGGATGATTTTCACCAACACCATTCAATTCTAAAGGCATTTTCACTTTATTCTGAAAACTTTTAAAATTCTTAATTTATCTTCTAAATTTTGAATTAGTTGTAATTAACTCATGTTGTTAGAATTTATGTTAAAAACAAACAAACAAAAGAATTAAATGCGGTTATGTGATCCTTTTTTTTCATTTGTTTTTAATAAAAATTCTAATTAAAATGATTTAAGTGGACTAGTTCTCTCCAGAATTTTATATATATATATATATATATATATAAAGATACTAGTTCTCCTTTCTTTCTATATATTTTTAACTAAAATTCTAATAGAAGAGAAATAAAATCTGATATATAGTTGAAAATTTGATATCACTGTATGGAGATGTTACCCCAAACATGTCATAGTTTGCATCTCTCTGTCTTGCAATCCAAAATAATACAGAAGAAGAGAGAAATTATGTAGGGAAGAAAGTTATCAGCTGCTACTAACTCATATGAACTTGGTTGGAAATTTGGCGTTGAGTGCCAACCAATAAAATAAAATAAAAAAAGAAGAAAAAGAAAAAGAAAAAAGAAACATCAAGACACAGCAAAGCATCATCTCTAAAATTTGGAACATTAAAATTCACAACAGAAGCTCAGAAAACAGACAACTAAACTATATCTACAGTTGTAAAATTATCGAGTGAAGTGAAGGGACACCACTAAAAGAAAAAAAGGAAACATATTAACGGAATACAATTTCCCAAAATTCCACCAGAGAATCTAGCGACTTTTCTAAGTTCGAAGATTCAGAATAATCCTGATCGGGCTCATTTGCAACTAAGTCAACTCGTTCTAAACCGAGTCGACCCAGCTGAATCATTGCCCAAGAAAACCCCTCAAAAAAACAAAAAAAAAAAAAAAAAAAAAAAAAAAGAGGCAACAAACCAACCTCCCATCAATGACCCACACATTTCAATCTGTTACAACAAATCAAGAAGAGCGTTTTCAAGACCCTGTTTGACAAACCTATAAATTAAACCATTTAACCATCGAACCCGGTCTGCCTCCAGACCGCGTCGCGGACCCGGCTCATGTCCCGGCCCTTGAGCGTCCGGCCCACGCCCTCGAAAACCGAGTTCGCCGCCGTCTTCCGGCTGTGAGCGTACTCACGCGCCAGGTACTCGTGCGGCGGGACGATCTCCGAGTCGCAGCCATAGTCGACGAAATCGTCGTCCAGCTCGGGAAGCGAGTCGACCGAGTCGACCCGCAGGATCTTGCTCCAGTCGGGGACGTTCACCGGCGCCGACGTTGCCATGTGGCGCCGAGGCGACGAAACGCCGTCGTTTCCCCAGAACTGGTGGACGATCCTCGTCGACGACGTCGTCTTCCCCGAGTCGAACGCCAGCGACAGCCCTCCCACGTGGCTGTCGTCCCGCTGGTTCCGGCCGCGGCTCCTGATCTGGACTCCGTTCCCTCCGCCTGACGCGCCCCCCGCCACCGCCGCCGCGTGGTCCCCACGCTCCGCCGCGTCCTCGACGGTGGACCAGACGTCGTCCTCGCCGAGCTCCTCCGACGACTCCGTGGCAGTGGAGGATCCCTGGCTGTGGCCGTACGAGCCGTAGCTTCCGAGCAACCTTTCGCTCCGGCTAGTCGTCAGTTTCCGGCCCTTCGCCATATAACATAATCGGAATCGGACGAAAGAATTTTTGTGTTTTTTTTTTTTTTTTCCGGCGAATCACCTGGTAAAAAGAAGATACCAAGAGATCACACGGAAAATCTGTATGATATATACAAATTGCTATAATTGCATTAATGTAAACTTAAAAGGTATTTTTGTTAATATATATTTATTTATGTATTGATTTGTACATAGGTTTGGGAAGGTAGGGTGGAGACGTATATATAGCGTTTCCATTGCCATTAGTCGAAGAAGAACTGAACCCCACCTCATTAGCATTTCATTTGAATTTGGGGTTCATTTTGTCTGCATTTCATCATCATTGTCGTCATCATAATCATAAAACTTCCATCTGATCAATGAGATCTGTGGTGAAAAATGAAAAATAGAGAACGCCAAAGAGGGGTCACGTAATTGTTAAAATAAATTTTTGTAGTGTGGATAATAAAAAATGAAATTAAAAAAAAAAAAAAAAAGCCATTGTCGTTATTTATTTGCTTCACGCGCCTCGCAGAGTTTTACTCCCCACTTTGCCTAAACGAGACGAAAAGGATTTTCTTTGTAAATTGCAACGTTGCTGTGAAATAGAAAAAATTTTGGTCTTGCACCCAAAAAAAAAAAAAAAGAAAAACCACTAGAATTGTTTAAATATAATTTTTTTAATTTGACATTTTTTTTAAATTTTCCTTTTAATTTTTCATGTAATCTAGAAATAAGCACACAACTTTTTTTTTTTTTTTTTTTAAGGAAATAAGCACATAATAACCAAAAAAAAAAATTTGTCATAAAGTATCCAAATATATTTTTTTGAACTTGGGACGAGGGATCCTGCACATTTTTTAGTAAAGTCAGGTGTTGTATTATCATTAAATTATGCATGCAATAACATTTTTAAAAATATTTATGAATACAACAATTACATGATTTTATTTTAAACTATAAATATTATTTCTAAATTTCATTTCAATGAGGATAATATTAATAATAGAAGTCTTTGAAATAAAAATTGTTTAAAAGGATTTATTTTTCTAATATTACTTCATATAAATTATTTGATATTAATAAAAGATTAATATTCTCCCACATTCTCATATTTAAATTAATAAACAGAGTTGTCGGTAAATTAGTGTGATTTTTTTTTTTTTTTTTTTAAGTAGATAAGGGTGAGCTTAAAACCACTGATTTAAAGCAATCAGTGACATAGCGTATAAGGAATCATTTATTACGAATAAACATAATCCGATTTTGGTAAACCATCTGAAATGTTGAGTGAGTCATTTTCCCTTCTTTAAAAAAAAAATAAATAAATAAAAAGTGTGTGTCAT
Organism: Ficus carica; assembly: GCA_009761775.1. Lineage (NCBI taxonomy): Eukaryota > Viridiplantae > Streptophyta > Magnoliopsida > Rosales > Moraceae > Ficus > Ficus carica. Next base: position 14,261,616 of record CM019739.1, on the reverse strand, counting down.
TATCCTAGTTAAGAGTACCAACCTTGATTTTGGATAATAGTTATTAGCATTTCTGGTTAGTTGGGTTTAATTATCAAACGGAGAGTCCTCTTTGGTTATAGAAATCGACCAATAAATTCCTATGATCTCATCGCACTCTATCACGAGAACTTATTAGTGAGAGTTTGGCCTTTGATTTGTACATTTACCTCTCAACAAAACTTTTTTCAGGTTTTTTCTTTTTCGAATGTTTTTTCGTTTGGGAGTCCTCTTTGCTAATTTTTTTTTTTTTTTTTTTACACTAAGTATTACATATTCCAAATTTTATTAATTAATTATTATTAACTGATGTATTAACATTTTGATTTAATTAACACAGTTAAACACTTATTTTTACGAGTTTTAAAAGTTAAAATGTATGAGAAAAGATAGATATATAACAGTATATAATGGACTATAATATAAAACAAAATTTTAAACATGTCGTTTTCATACTATTTGTGGTAAAAATATTAATATAATATCATTGCCATTAACAATGTAGATGGTCTAATAAGAAGTGAGTTGCACGGTTACTATTACGAGAGATTATTATTATTATTTTTTAAATGGGTAAAATAATATTTGTTTCAAGTGCGTTATATTCCACTAAAATAGTACCCTTCTCTGCAATTGTTACTCAACGCCCTCTACAATTTTTATTTATTTTTTTATTTTTTAACAAACGAAATCCCGCAGATTTATCCTCGTCAGTTTTCACTCATTTCTCTGGGAGGGCCCACTTATAACCCAGCTGGTTTGACCACGTCAGATGCGTCCAATTGAGGACCCCACACGCCACTTGGGATACGACCTGTGAACCTCAACTCCCATTTGATCTCTAATTAGAACTGGCCACGCTTGAAGTGGGCCCCACTGATTCCTTTCTCTATAATACCACGTGGCATAACAGTGACGGGCCAAATTTTGGAAAACAACAAGCAAGGAAAAAAAAAAAATTATTGTAGAACATAAATGATGTTCAACATCACATTAAATTAATCTCATATTATGAGATTTATAAACATCATTGATATCTCATAATATTGTTCAAAAAAAAGTTGGGGAAGTGTGATGGATTTTGCTTACATGTCCTGTTCATATCCAATTAATAATAATATGACTTGTTATTAAATCAATAAGGTATTTTCATTTAAGTGATATAATTTTTAAACTAATGTAATTTTTTTTTTTATGAATAACTAGTGTAATGTTTTAATTAACGTATTATGATATTATTATAGATATATAAAAAAAGAGAAAATAAGAAAATATAGGAGTCAATATAGATGTTAAGTTAGTGAATAGTGATCGGAGTGGGGACTAATGGATTAGTATTTGATTAGCCTAAGCATAATTGATGGCATTGAGCGTAATTAGTATTAATGAGGTCATCTTAACCTTAAATAATCCCATTTAGAGGGGGTGAGAAAAAGCAGACTCCATTTACATGATGGCCACATTGGATGGTGCAGAATACAATTCGGTGGGACGGTGGTGGGTCCCAAGAGGACTTTGTCATTTGTGAACTAAACAAGTTGCCTTTCTATCACCTTTCAATCATTCATTGCCCTAAGATTTGACAATTTGAAGGCCAAACTCGATGTAAAATAAAATATATCTTCTTGGAAAGTAAGGAATAAAAAAATATTATATAATGTTTTCTTATAATTAATTATGATTACAATTGTTCAATATTGTTTTTGCTAATAGTTTTTTCCCATACCATTAATACAAAAACTTTCTATTTGAAAAAAGAAAAAATAAAAAATTCTTGAAGTTATCTGTCAAAATGGACTTGTTTTTAGAGGATTGGCACGGAAATGGAACCGTTAGTAAATGGGCACAGCCTAACAAGCTTATTATATATTTAGTTCTTCTTAACGTGAGTTTTTAGCATGTTAAGATTCACAATAGACATTAGGGGTTCGGTATAAATATGAACACAAGTACCATCAGTGACACATCAAAGTTGCTCTTACTTGTGACTTTTTTATTTATAATTTTCATGTGAGACTCATAGCGTATTCTTTTTTTCTTATGAAGATTTTATCTTATTTGAGTTTTTATTTGATCATAAAATCTTCAATGCTGTAATTTTATTTTAATAATATGTTTTATTTATTATTAAATATCAATTTATCTACTATATTTAATATTTATTAACACGTTTATGATACGATAGTTTCATGGATGAATCATGATAAGTTATAAATAAGCATTAATAAGATAACTTTAGTTTAGAAACTAATGAGAAATTGACATGTAAAGTTACACGAGTTATTATGCATGTAATGAATAAATATTTTATGTAATACCTAAAGTCTCAAAATTAATACATGTGATATGTTAAAAATCAATACGCAACATAGGTGTTATTCTGTCAGTGGTGTTTAAATCCTTACGCATGATAAGGAATAGTGTTTTAAATTCATGCATCTTAAATTTAAAAATTAAAATATAAAATGACTCCAATTTGACAGGAAACTGTTATTCTGTCAAGTTAACATTATAGGTGGTGACATCATTTTGTTTTTTGCTATTTGTTATTTGTTTTTTTTTGTAAAAAATCAAACTCAAAAAGTGCCAAAAGTAGACTCTATTAGCAACTAGCAAGCCACTAGGAGAAGCAGTACTATGCTATTTTTAGAGTTTTAATGGAGTAATGCTTTTTGCTGATGTATGTTCGAAGGAAGGAGGTGTTTTTGTTGTTACGGGCCCATATTGGCTTCATTATGTGGATGTGGGTCCGGTGGGACTCTAGGCTTGCAGCGACCGAGCTTCACTGGGACCCATGGCCTAATTGTTGGGTTTGCAGGGTTGTGGACCCTCCTCCAACTCTGCCTAATATTGGACGTATCATAGCAATCGAGTATCCTATGCTCGGTTTACATTACATGTTGTCGGCCGCAGAGTTAACTTATTGAATTGTTTCAATGGAAACGTATATGAAATGATAATTTCAAGAATTTATATAAAAATAATTAATTTTCAGAGGGCAAAATGAGAAAATACGAAAATTTTGGAAATAAATTGGAAAAAAATAAAAATTTAGTTGGGATGGAATCCCCACTAAGTCGTTTGTGATTCCACCTCTACATGTAGTAATGTTGTCAAATTCATGTGTCAAAAACAAATTTTTACATTTGAGTTAAAAATTTGTTGTTTTACTATTTCTAATGTTAAATTTAAAATCCTATATTTGATAATAAATTATCACCAAATATACTCAACATCAAATTCTAATATTTGATATGGATTGATGCCTTAACCTTTTCATTTATCAATTTAATAATGTCATTTTCAAATTACTTAAATAAAATTTATTTTTATGAGTAATGATGATAAAAAAAAATAGAGAAAATAATATTAGTAATAACATTTACCATCAGAGTATGATAACATATCAAATACGTTGTTTCACATTTTTTTTTTAAGCAAATACTACATTGACGTTGATATTTAAGCTGGAGATAGTCTAACTACTCTCAATCTTGCTAGACATATGAGGTTGTAATATAATTTATATAATCAAATTCATACGATAGTTGTAATATTTAAAGAATATATATGCAATTCTAGTTTATCAAAATGTTACAAATAACAATTTTTTAATCTCACATTTTAGTCTCAGCTAACGTGGTATCATTTTGCTACTAGCATGTACTAAAAGAATGTCACGTCATCTAACAATAAAAGATCTCATCTATTGACGAAAAAATAAAAACTACTCACCATATACCATGTGAGTCGATAGTTAAAAATAAAAATTATAATTGGAATGTTAATTCTATAATGTGAGTGTTAACGTCTCTCTCTCTCTCTCTCAAAGAGAGACAATACATTTTTTAAAAAATTTTTATTTAAGAAAATACATGTCAAACAAGTGTCATGTACTATAAATAAATTCAGAGAGAGAGAAAGTAACATATTAGTACAATTAAAGTAACATATTAGTACAATTAACAAATAAGAATAAATGATTACGTTTTTTGTTTTTCAATTTTTTATGAAGAAAGCACATTACATTTTTTTGTTTTTTAATTTTTACTTAAAAAAGCACATGTTAAAACATGTGTTATTTACTATAAATAAATCCAGAGAGAGAGTAATATATTAGTACAACTAACAAATAAGAATAAAGAGAAAGAGACGTTACGTTTTTTTGTTTTTTAATTTTTATTTAGGAAAGCACATGTTAAAATATGGGTTATGTATTATAAATAAATCTAGAGAGAGAGTAACATATTAGTACAATTAACAAATAAGAGAGAGAGAAGAGATTGACAAATAAGAATAAATGATTAACAAAAATGTAACGTAAGTAATCATTTATTCTTATTTGTTAATCTCTCTCTCTCTCTCGCTAACACATGTTTTAACATGTGCTTTCTTAAATAAAAATTAAAAAAATATATATCATTTATTCTTATTTGTTAACTCTCTTTGGATTTATTTATAGTACATAACACATGTTTTAACATGTGTTTTCTTAAATAAAAGTTAAAAAAGTAAATAAACGTGACATAGGTAATCATTTATTCTTATTTGTTAATTGTACAAATATGTTACTCTCTCTTTCTCTCTAAATTATAATTGGAGCAAGACAGATAAGAATAAATAATTACCTACATTAAGTTTTTTGTTTTTTAATTTTTATTTAAGAAAGCACAAGTTAAAACATGTGTTATGTACTATAAATAAATCCAGAGAGAAAGAGTAACATATTAGTACAATTAACAAATAAGAATAAATGATTTACCTACATTACATTTTTGTTTTTAATTTTTTATTAAGAAAGCACATGTTAAAACATGTGTTATGTACTATAAATAATCCAGAGAGAGAGGGGGAGGGGGAAGAGAGAGAGGGAGGGAGGGAGAGAGAGTGAGAGAGATGGAGGGAGGGAGAGGGAGAGAGAGAGAATGAGAGAGAGATGGAGGGAAACGGAGAGAGATGAAGGGAGGGAGAGAGAGAGAGAAAGAAAGAGAGAGAACTACTACAAAATGTGGATTTCACAACGGAGCTTCCACGACTGTTTTTAAAAAACCGTCGTGAAAAATGCGACAAAAACACGGAGCGGAACAGGGTTTCCGAAAACCGTCGTGGAAGTCGAACCTTCCACGATGATTACAGAAAACCGTCGTGGAAGCTAGAGATACCACGACGGTTAAAAAAACCGTCGTGGTATCTCAACTAAAATTTTGAAAAAAAAATTTAAATTAAAAAAAAAAACCCGTCGTGGAATTTTTTAAAAAAAATTAAAAAATTAGCTATCACGACGGTTAAAAAAACCGTTGTGGTATCTCAACTAAAATTTTGAAAAAAAAAATTTAATTAAAAAAAAAACCGTTGTGGAATTTTAATAGAAAATTAAAAAATTAGCTACCATGACAGTTAAAAAAACCGTCGTAGTAGCTAGAGATACCACAACGGTTAAAAAAATCGTTGTGGTATCTCAATTAAATTTTGAAAAAAAAAAATTTAAATTAAAAAAAAAAAACCGTCGTGGAATTTTTTTAAAAAATTAAAAAATTAGCTACCACGACGGTTTCTAGAAACCGTCGTGGAAGCATGAATCTTCCACGATAGTTTTTTAGAAACCATCATGTTCGAAGGGGGGAATTTTTCAAATTTTTTTTTTGAATTTTTCACCCTACCACGACGGTTTTTCCTAAAAACCGTCGTGGTAGGTATGAATGTGGGAATTTTAAAATTTTTTGAAATTGTTCAACTTTTTGGAAGCGTATATTAAAACCCAAAAAAAACACCCTCTTTCCCACCCTATTATATTCCGAGCCTTTTTCACTCTTTAATACAAACTCTAACTCCAAACCCAAAGGCGTCCATATCCTCCCTCCATTTATCTCTCTCCGCTCCCTTTCTCCATTCTCGCTGCCATTCCTCTCTCTCTCTCTAACTCCGAGCTTTTTTCCCTCTCCTTCTAACCGCCATTCCTCGGTCCCCTACATTCTTTACCACTCCGCCCATACCCACGCTCAACAATCCGGTAAGTTGAAATGTATCTTGCTTGGGTAAGACATGAATTTGGGAATTTTCCATCCAAAATGTTGATTGTGAAATTTTCGTCCAAAATGTCAAAAATCCACAATGTTCCTTCCAAAATGTTGATTGGTTGATTGTTGATTTGGGAATATTCCGTAGAAAAATGTCCAAAATCCGTCATTTCGGTGATTGTTGATTGTCGTTGTGATTTAAATTACTTTAAAATTGATTGGGTAAGGCACGGATTTTGGAATTTTCCAAAAAAAGTGTTGATTTGTGAGTTAAATTTTCCGGATTTGCCACCCGTGGGAAATGAAATGAATTCGCAAATTTTTTTTTCGGCGGACCCTACAACGATGGTTTTTCCGAAAAACCATCGTGATAGGCGGACCTACCATGACGGTTTTCTTGAAAAACCGTCGTGGTAGGTCCGCCTATCACGACAGTTTTTTACGTAAAATCGTCGTGGTATGTTCTTAAATATCCATATTTAGGTCCCTATTTTTTACCTATTCCACGACGGGTAAAAAATCATCGTGGAATCTGCCCTGGATTCCATGACGGTTAGAAAACCGTCGTGAAAATGTTACCACGACGGTTAAAAACCGTCGTGGTATCCAACTTTTGTATAGTGGAGAAGAGGAGGGAGAGGGGAGAGGAGGGAGAGGGGGAGAGAGCGAGGGAGAGAGGGAGAGGGAGAGGGGAGGAGGAGGGGGAAAGGAGAAGAGAGGGCGAGAGCGGAGAGAGGAGAGAGAGCGAGAGGACACACACACACACACACGTATATAAATAAATCCAGAGAGAGAGAGAAGTAAATCTTAGTTCAATTAACAAATTAGCATAAATGATTAATAACGTTATGTTTTTTGTTTTTAATTTTTATTTAAGAAGCACATGTTAAAACATGTGTTATGTACTATAAATAAATCTAGAGAGAAGAGAGAGAGAGAGTAACATATTTGTACAATTAACAATAAGAATAAATGATTACTTACGTTGCGTTTTTTGTTTTTTAATTTTTATTTAGAAAGCAGATATTAAAAACATGTGTCATATACTATAATAAATCCATGGAGAGAGAGAGAGTGTGTGTGTGTGTGTTATGTCTATAAATAAATCCAGAGAGAAAGAAAGAGTAATGTAGTAGTATAATTAACAAATAAGAATAAATGACTACTTACGTTACACTTTTTATTTTTTATTTTTTATTTAAGGAAAGCACATATTAAAACATGTGTTATGTACTATAAATAAATCCACAGAGAAAGAGAGAGAGAGTGTGTGTGTGTGTGTGTGTTATGTACTATAAACTATAATCCAGAGAGAGAGATTAACAAATAAGAATAAATGATTGCCTACATTTGTTTTTGTGTTTTTTAAATTTTTATTTAAGAAAGCACATGTTAAAACATGTATATGTACTATAAATAAATCCAGAGAGAGAAAGAGAGAGTAAAACTATTAGTACATTAACAAATAAGAATAAATGATTATCTTCGTTACGTTTTTTATTTTTTACTTTTTACTTAATAAAGCACATGTAAAACATATATTATATACTATAAATAAATCCATAGGAGATGAGAGTGTGTGTTGTGTATGTGTGTGTTATGTACTATAAATAAATCCAGAGAGAGAGAATTAACAATAAGAATAAATGATTGCCTACGTTAACGTTTTTTTTTTATTTTTATTTAAGAAATCATATGTTAAAACATGTGTTATGTACTATAAATAAATCCAGAGATAGAGAGTAACATATTAGTACAATTAACAAATAAGAATAAATGATTACCTACATTATATTTTTTGTTTTTTTAATTTTTACGTAAGAAAGCATATGTAAAACAGTGTTATGTACGGGAGAGAGAGAGAGAGGTAAATATTTAGTACAATTAACAATAAAAATAAATGATCACCTACGTTACGCTTTTGTTTTTTAATTTTATTTAAGAAAGCAAGAGAGAGGAGAGAGAGATAATAACTGATTACCTACATTACGTTTTTTATTTTTTAATTTTATTTAAGAAAGCACATGTTTAAACATATGTTATGTACTATAAAAACAAATCCACAGAGAGAGGAGTAACATAATAATACAGTTAACAAATAAGAATAAATGATTATCTACGTTACGTTTTTGTTTTTAATTTTTATTTTAAAAAGCACATGTTAAAACATGTGTTATATACTATAAATAAATCCAGAGAGAGAAATAAGAATAAATGATTACCTACGTTATGTTTTTTTATTTTTTTATTTTTTTTAAGAAAGCACATGTTAAAACATGTGTTATGTATTATAAATAAATCCAGAGAGAGAAAGAGAGAGTAACATATTAGTGCAATTAACAAATAAGAATAAATGATTACCTTCGTTACGTTTTTTGTTTTTTAATTTTTACTTAATAAAGTACATGTTAAAACATGTATTATATACTATAAATTAATCCAGAGAGAGAGATAGTGTGTGTGTGTGTATGTTTGTGTTATGTACTATAAATAAATCTAGAGAGAGAGATTAACAAATAAGAATAAATGATTGCCTACGTTCATTTTTTTTTAAATTTTATTTAAGAAAGCATATGTTAAAACATGTTTTATGTACTATAAATAAATCCAGAGAGAGAGAGTAACATATTAGTACAATTAACAAATAAGAATAAATGATTACCTACATTATATTTTTAATTTTTAATTTTTACGTAAGAAAGCACATGTTAAAACATGTGTTATGTACGGGAGAGAGAGAGAGAGAGGTATATTAGTACAATTAACAAATAAAAATAAATGATCACTACGTTATGCTTTGTTTGTTTTTAATTTTTATTTAAGATGTTAATAAGGATAAATAATTACCTACGTTACGTTTTTTGTTTTTTAATTTTTATTTAAGAAAAGCAAGAGAGAGAGAGAGAGAGAGAAGAGATAATAAATGATTACCTACATTATATTTGTTTTTTTAATTTTATTTAAGAAAGCACATGTTTAAACATATGTTATGTACTATAAAAACAAATTCACAGAGAGAGAGTAACATATTAGTACAATTAACAAATAATATAAATGATTATCTACATTACATTTTTGTTTTTTTAATTTTATTTTAAAAAGCACATGTTAAAACATGTTGTTATTTACTATAAATAAATCCAGAGAAATAAGAATAAATGATTACCTACATTATGTTTTTTGTTTTTAATTTTTATTAAGAAAGCACATGTTAAAACATGTGTTATGTACTATAAATAAATCCAGAGAGAGAGAGGGGGAGGGGGAAGAGAGGAGGGAGGGAAGGGGAAATGGAGGGAGATGGGGGAGAGAGGGGGGGGGGGGAGAGGAATGAGAGGAAGGAAGAGAGAGAGATAGAGAGAGAAAGAGGGAGGGAGAGGGGGGAGAAAGGGAGAGAGATGGAGAGGGAGGGGGGAAGGAGAAGGAGAGAGAGAGGGGGGGGGGGGTGAGAGGAGAGAGAGACACCACACACATGTACTATAAACAAATCCAGAGAGAGAGAAATAGTAACATATTAGTTCAATTAACAAATTAGAATAAATGATTACTTACGTTACGTTTTTATTATTTATTATTTATTTAAGAAAGCACATGTTAAAACATGTGTTATGTACTACAAATAAATCCAGAGAGAGAAAGAGAGAGTAACATATTAGTACAATTACAAATAAGAATAAATGATTACCTTCGTTACGTTTTTGTTTTTTAATTTTTACTTAAGAAAGCACATGTTAAAACATGTGTTATGTACTATAAATAAATCCAGAGAGAGGGAGGGAGAGTAACATATTAGTAGAATTTACAAATAAGAATAAATGTTTATCTACGTTACATTTTTTGTTTTTTAATGAGAGAGAGAGAGTAATATATTTGTACAATTAACAAATAAGAACAAATGATTACCTTTGTTACATTTTTCGTTTTTTAATTTTATTTAAGAAAGCACATGTTAAAACATGTATTATGTACTATATATAAATTCAGAGAGAGAGAGATTATTTAAGAAAGCACATGTTAAAACATGTATTTTGTACCATAAATAAATCTAGAGAGAGAGAGAAACATATTAGTAAAATTAACAAATAAGAATAACTGATTATCTATGTTACATTTTTTGTTTTTTAATTTTTATTTATGGAAGCCATATTAAAACATGTGTGATGTACTACAAATAAATCCACAATTTTCGTTTAAACTTTTCCCATTTCCCTCCCATTTTTTTAGACCAAAAAGGTCTTAAAGAATTATGTGCCAGAGTTGTTAAAAGCAAGACTATACATGATATAAATTGAAATAATCAAACTTATAATTAATGTTATATATGAAATTTTAATCTACAAGCCATAAAGATACTGGTAACTTTTATTTTCTTTAAATATGTAATTAAAATTGAAATTATTGCGACAAAAATGCGAAGTGATGTGTGAGTGATATCACAATCTATATATATAGATATATATAATAACTTAAAATTTCTTGTAATGCGAAGTTTGCCTTTATTTTCATTAGATATATGTATATATTTTACGTATATAGGAATTTTAATTAGATTCTCTACTAGCCATCCCACGTTTTAGGAGCTAGCTAGTAGCATGGATCTTAGTTGTTAAATAATAAACAAAGGAAAATGGAAGGCTGTGGACATACGAATTAATAATGTGATTGTTCAATCACGACAAATGTATTTCTAGCCCCAAAAAAAAAAAAAAAAAAAAAAAACCGACATTATGTAGTTATAAACTTGATTCTTTAATCGTATCCACAATAATGACGGAACGATTGTTATTTAGAAGCAATAACTAAAGCGGAGAAATTTACAGGTATAATATCCGCTTATACTTAATGCAAACATTATTTCCGTAAAATTTTAAGTTATTGTGTAATAGACACATATAGTGGCGATGGATACATTACAATCTTTGTTATTAAATTTCATAAATGTTTCGTTAATGTTAATTTCAAGGATTATTAAAACCGTCAAAACTCAAAATTTTGGAGAATAATAGGTCAAATGACACAATCTTTATAATTTAAGGACTAGCAATACTAATAAATGCAAATTTATATATTAATAGGTAAATTTCTAAGTTGTTCTCTAAATTTTTTAAATTTGTGCAACTTAATTAATATATATTTTTTTGGTAATTTGAGTGATCCTAAAATTAAAAATATTGTTATATTAGTTTTTTAGTTAATTTTTAAACAGAATCCGTTAGTGAGCATCACTTTTTAATCAAAATTACTAACGAATTCTGTCTAAAAATTGATAAAAAGGGACTATGGTAACAATTTTTTAATACTTTAAGATCACCCGAACTATTAAAAAAAAAAAAAAAAGGGAATTAAAGTTTAAAAATTTAGATACTAGATATGTAGTTTACCCTAAATTAAAATATTACATGTGTACACCGTCAACATGCATGTCCACCATTCATTTTTTGTTTTTGTTTTCTTGTTTTTTAACACGACAGCTTATAAAAGAATGAGTACTATATCATGGAATTAGAGAACGATTTCCCAATGAGCCTAGTTTAATTTAAAGAGTACTATAGAGCAATAAAAAAAAAAAAAAAAACAAGATCTGTGTGTGTGTGTGTGTGTCAGTTTTGCAGAATCAGAATCTCACCTGCTACTTGTTAGCCTCCACCTTAAAGACCCTCTCACTACTTTCCACCTTTTTTTAAACAAACTCGTATCAACAGCGTTTTCCATGTGATCTCGCACCTCATGGTTTACGCATGCTTATAACATTCGTTTGGATCACATGTTCGGTTAATGTTTGATTCAGATGAAATATTTGTATTTCGATGTGTGTCTGCTTATATAACTATTTTAATACAAATATTTCAGTATTTTATTATTTCACAATTACTTAACTCAAACTCACGTTTAAAATTTTCACTTTTGCGAAATTCGGATCTCACTTATTTTCCACCTTTAAAATTTTCACTGTTTAAATGTTAGATTTAACAAAAACTATCCAAATATACATTTTATTTAAATATACAATTTAAATAATACATTTGAATGCAAATATTTAAGTTGAATGAATATTCTAATACAGTAGGGTAATCCAAATAAATGCTAAACTTGTCACATCCATAGACCATGCAATCTCATTCATTTGAGACTACTCTAGTGATTTTAACGGACTACTTACCTCGATCTTACGATCTAAATTGGACGGAATATACAAAATGAATATTATAACCGTATATATTAATGAATTCTCCCACACTATACAACCTTTATATAATGTAACATTTTACATCATACGACTATAACCTTATTGATCCTATGAATGAGGTCATCCGATCCTTAGAATCTCCCTATTCTCAACAGATCATATGCGACTTTGATCTAATGCCCTTAGATTAATTATTTTTGAAGAATATTTCTCAACTGCAACAGATATTTTATAGAAATTATAAAATCTTCATCTCATAATAATTTTAATTGTTTGTGTTTATATTTATAATCCAATTTGATTTTAAATATAATCAACTTAATTAGAAACAAAAACAATATTTTGAAGAATCATGGGACCCAGGGATACTGTGTGTGTGATTCCAATCGTAAAATACGATTTGATATGAGAAATACATCATATGATAGGTTGGGCGATATGGATGCATATACTGTATTTTATATATATATATATATATAATATATATATATGTATGTATGTTTCCCTTACACGGCGGCTATTTTTAAATTTGGAAATTAGATCCACCAGATCAGAGAACTTGTAATGATTGTAGTAGGGAGAATCAAGGGGTATAAAATAATTGGTGTCATTTTTATATATTTTTTAATAATTTTAATTTTTATTTCTTTTGCTAAAGTGGTGTTATATATTAATTGTGTATTACGTGAAAAGTCGCACTGTGAGGGTTAGTTTAACTCTTGAGTGGCTTCTAGTACCGAGCAAATTAGTATCAGAAACAGATGAATGCTTTCTTATTATTATCAATATTATTATTATTATTATTTTTTGAAGTATCAGAAACATATGGTTTTGTTTTTTTGGAGGCTTTGTCGGTTTGTATTAGTGAGTCCCATTACTATATATTAATATGTATATTTATATTTCATGTTATTCTTGCACGTTGCAGAAAAGTAATTGGCTTATACTATTCTCACCTCCCCCCCCCCCCCCCCCCCCCCCCCACAAAAAAAAAAAAAAAAAAAAAAAAAAAAAAAAAACCAACCATTCTCAAAACAATGAAAAAGTTAAACCCACTAGTACTGTCGAGCGCGTATATGACACTTTCCACTTTTTTTTTTTTGGCATGTGTGCAGCCGTGTCTAAGGGTACTTGCTTCTTAAACTAAATTATTAATTTAACAAATGAGAGATCTTAAAATTTAAAAATTAGTCGCAATTATAGTCTAATAGCTAACAAAAAATCAATGTAAATGGAAAGGACAAACGATTTTTGCATGAATATTTACAAAAAAAAAAAAAAACCTTATTATATCTTTATTACGTATATAATATCGAAAGTACATCTTAATCATATTTAGATCATGATATTTTACAGTAGAAAGCTCTTAATTACAAAGAGAAAATGTTGCGTTTGTAGAAGTTTCCCTCCCAAAAGTACTAGGATGTAATTAGTGTTTGCTTTTTTTTTTTTTTTTTTTTTTTTGCTGTTGTTGATTTTTCCTTCTTCTTTTAATCGATGTTAGTCTATCTAAAGTAAAACATATTCACCACAAGTTTTAGGAAAACAGGAAGTTTGGAAGGGGGAAAAGATTCCCTTAAAGTTTCAAGCCAAAAAGTCCATTGAAATATTTAGTACCTTAACTGACAAATAGTTTTAGCTGAATATAAAATAAATATAACATGACAAAATAGTTGCTAATAAGATGGTATTGACAGTAGTTGATTTCAATCTTTAGACGCTGTCATTCAGAAAGCTGCGACCGTTTTGGGAACCCATTTTTTGGTAATATATATTCTATCAAGACGGGCCATTCTCATGAGTCTCTAACTCTCCATATATGTGTGATGTGATCGTTTCATCTCACAGCAATTTTTTGCGCCAACCAAGAAACTTATGCTTTAAAACCGCTCGGACTAACTCAACGGGGGTAGAAAAAAAGTTTGGATAGTAATTTTTTGATTCGAAATCTAAAAGTGTTATTTATTTTTATTTTAAAAATAAATTAGAATTGTGTGCCCTTAATAGTAACAAAAAACCGCTAACTTTTATAGGAGAATTGGATTACAAACACGATAGGTGGATGATGGGAAATTTTCTAATTTGCAATTTTAATTTCATTTCATGCAAAAGCAGATATATGGTCTTCTATATTAAATTTTCTCGTTCCCTGTATTGGTTATGTTCTTCATTTCTCGTCTAGCAGAAACTAATCGGGCTCCACAAGTTTACGAAATTTTGCTTCCTGTAGTCATGCCCTCCATTCATTTGCTTGCCTCCTTCCAGCTCAGAATGCTTGGCCTCCTACGCCAATTGAATTTTTTAAGAGCTTACACTTACTCTCAGCCTCTTGATTGGTAGGCAAGCGGGCTACGCTGCCTACTTAAGATCCATTCAGAAAGTAATCACTTTTTATATAACATAATATTTGAGCTGTCAGGTTATAAAATGAAATATATATATATATATATATATTCTTTACATGTTAGCATTAAAAAAAGGAAAATAAAGTAGTACCCTGTCAATGGAGTATAGAGAGGTGTATTTTTAATGTTCTTAATTTTTATTGAATTCTCATTTTTTTAATTAATATGATTATATTATAATTTGAAAATTCATAATGTCTTACTAAAAAATGTCGAAACTCTCTTATATTCCAAACATATAATATTTTATTTTATTCCCTACCAAATATTAGTTCTCCTTGCATGAAAAAGGGTTTATTTTATTCTTTAGCATTCTATATACATGAAAAGTTCACATATCAAAACAAAAAAAAATAATAATAATCAACAGCAATAGTCTATATATATTTGCAAATGATCAGTTCTGTCAAAGATTCCAATTAGCTAGTATAATATATTCGGTAATATCTTCTTCCTGTCCCTTGGTCTATAACCCAATATATACGACATGTTATATATGTAATATATTTTTGGTGTATATATATATTATATATAGGGGAATTCTGCCCTTTCGAACCTGGAAAAGGAATCGATCCATCCAAGTTTTTTTTCCTCCACTTTTTGACTAAATTGCGGCATTTCGATCGACTACCCTTCAAACTTAGGTCCCCATTTGTTCTCTCTCATTTGCACTTTATTTAATTTATTTATGTAGTGGGTGAATATGTTCATATTCAGAGGTGTGTGTATATATATATATATGTTCCTATTAATTTCGTAGTTTAATATATATTCCTAACAACCTGGAAAGTAAAGTTTCAAAAACATAGGTGTAACATATATATTGTACTTGTGTCTGTGTTAACATGACAACAATTATAATGACACATGATTTTCCGTTCTCGACTGTTTCTATGATAATCTCTCTCGATAATGGAAATTTTTTGACCGTGATTCAACGGTTAAAAATAGGTACTCTAGTAAAAATAGGTACTCTGTATTATCAAAAAGTAAGTTGTGAGGTCTTTTTCACCGTAAAAATCAGTCGAATTATAACCGGGGCAAGCACTTGTCTCAATCAAGCAACTACTGTTACTTTTTCTGCTTTGCGATATTATTGACAGCCATATATATATATGTATATGTATATGTATATGTAGTTGTATATGCCCAGAAAGTACAAAAATCCTAGCAAGCTAGCTACCTAGCTATGTCCCACTTGCATTATATGATGCCTGGAATCCGTGTGTTTGTGAGTGAGTGGTTTGTGTAAAACATCAGAGGCCTTTTGTACGTACGATCATGTCAAAACATATAAAGCACTAACGTACAGCCAGCTCTTTTCTGCTTTGCCAAAAGGAATGACTCATATGAGTTTCTTAACTCTATATGTGTGTGTGTGTGTGTGTATATATATATATATATATAAAATATCACTGTAAAAAAGCATAAAAAGAAAATAAAATTATAAGATGATCTAATAACTAATACTATTATAAACAAGCTCGCTAGTTTCTGCATTTTCTTTTTCTGGTAGCAGAGTAAGCAACGATGTGTATTTTTCCCAACCCTCATTTATTTAGGCACTGAAATCTGTATACGTTTCTAGTTTGGTGATCACTAGTAATTGATCAAGACATGAGAAATTAAGAAATCACGATTAGCAAGTTAAGTTTATATATTTATTGCTCAAGGTGTGTGTATACATACATATATATATATATATATATGTATACCCTATATGTATGTTATGTCGATCTTGATCACCTTTTTATTTTTTACGTTTTTATTTTAATAATGGCAGGCACGTGATTTAGCAAATGGAGGAAAGCTAGCCAGCTAAATTTGCACTCAGCTTTCTTAATTCTGAACTCCAATTTGTTTGTGTTTGGTCCACTCAAATGTAATTAATTTCCTTATTTTTATTACTATATCATTATAGAGTAACATGGTCTCTAATTAATTTGTCTTTCTGCCTAGCTAACTATATTGTATGTATTCCTTGTATCAATTATTTTGGCTTATTTTTTGAAGATAAAAAAGTCTAATCCTTTTCATGCGCCTGACTTTGTGACACCGATGTACGTCTTGGTTCAGATGTGTGGGGTCTGAGAGCCAATAGTCCCCACAAGTACTTTCATAGGTTAAGTTGGGGAAGCTGATTAATTGAAGTCATATATATATATATATATATATATATGTGTGTGTGTGGAAGGAACTGTTATCCTGCACTTTTTTTTACATGGAGCTTGTAGTTTTTTTATGATATGTTGTATTAACTACGTTATTCTAATATAACATTTTTCAATTAATACAATGTGATAAATTTTTAAATTAGAAGTTATTATGGTATAAAGTTCTAATTAAATATAAAGTTACATATAAATAATCTAATTGTTATAAATTTTTAAACAGAAAATTACAAGTATCGAATAATATTCAATACTGGATACAAGACCTTTCATATATATATATATATATATATAAGTATGCTCTTATATTCAGCACTTTTATAAAACGGTTAACTATTAATCCAATATAATTTTTTTAGTGACACTTGTCTTTTATATCAATAGTTTTAACTAGTACTATGTTATAATATTATAATATAGAAAGTTACATGTAAATCAATTAGTATTTATAGGATTTTAAATAAAATGTTATAACTGTCGGACCTATCCGATTATCAAACTTGAGATGTTTTTATATATATATATGTGTATATATAATTTGATCAAAATATTTCATACGTTCTCATTTTGTACTTATTATAAGATTCTTTATATCTGTATGTGAATTTCTAAGGTTAGGTTGAGAGAGTTGGCTTTGTCAAGAGAAGATATATATATATATATATATATGCATATAATTACAAACGTGATAGAGGATCTAATTAAAGTATGACGGTTCTAATCTTATATCCGTGATCATGAGATTGATTTACTTTTTTTAATATGTAATGTTTACGATAACTTAAGCAAGATCATTTTAGCTAACAACAGTGCCCATGGTAACTAACTTTAAAGTTGAAGCCATAACCTTTGAATTATATATGTTCATGGTTATATAAATAGGTGTCTTGCCACTTTGGGATAAATAGATCATGATATATATATATATATATATATATATAAAGAGGGTGTTAGTAATCAAAAGAGCAAGCAAGGAAATTTTGCAATGGGTCCCGAAAGTGCGAGTACATCTTTCTTTAACTTTCTGCAACAAAACTGGTCATCTTCGTTGCATGATTGTGCTTCAGAATAATTATTAATCACCTGGCGCATAGCAGTTCTCTGGCAGGCCAGTTTTAAGCTGGCTGCTGGGGTAAAAAAAAAAAATAAATTGGAATCGGCAGTAGTAATTGAGCGATCTATTTAGATAATTCTTACTGAAATTAATAAATCTACCTACTACCAAAGTAGTGGGACAGATAATAAGACGGTTCATCAAACAACTGAATTGATCGGGACGGTAATTCGGGACGGCAATTCAGGACGGATGGAGTGACAATGACGTCCTTCAAGATTATTTAGATATCATCTCATCTTCTGTTTTTATAATCATTTTTGGTTTTTTTGCTTAAAAAAATTATTTATATATTGCGCAATTGAAAGGAAATAATCTCTATCTTTGCTTGATTATTGATTAGCGGGGGTTTCTGTAAGAATGATTTGCTTGGCATCTCACAAGTTGGTCCCCAGATATGCCTAAATTAGGGGACAAATTAATCAAATCAGAGTCACATTGATTCTGAAATAAGCTGGTCATGTATTTATACAGTGCTAAATATAATCTTCAACAAAACAATTAAAGAAATTGATTATTATGTAGCGGAAAAAATAATAATTAAAAAAAAAAAAAAAAAAGCATCTCAACATGGATTGGGCAGCATTTAATTATCAGGATAATAATTTTTTCTGGGTATAGCTATAGCCTATAGCTAAGCTTTTCCTGATTTATGCTAGTATAGTGCGTTGATGTGATTTGTGATTTATGATTTATTTATGAATTAATTACATGATTTAAGACGTAAGGATTATTTAGATTGATGGACAAGGACGATTTTGACTGATTTTGTCGTATTTGATGAATGAGTTGATTGATTTTGAATTTTTAAATTTGAATAATAATTTTTGTTGATTTTTTCAGAAAAAATGGATTTGTTTGGTATGTTAGTTTGAGTTGAAATATTTTAGTTGTAATAGTAATTTTGTTGACTTTTTAGATAAGACAAAAACTTTTTTCAGAAAAGACAAAAAACTTTTTGAGAAAAGGATAAAAAAATCAGTTCAAACTAGTAGTTTGAATTAACATACCAAACATGCACAAAATTTAAAAAAAAAAAATTACAATTTAACTTGAGTTAAACTCAAGTGCCAAAAGGCTCTTAGGGCCTGTTTGGTGCACAAGTTCAGTTTGAGTTGAGTTGAAATTTTTAAGTTTGAATAGTAATTTTTGTTGACTTTTTCAGAAAAGACAAAAAACTTTTGGAGAAAAGACAAAAAACATGATGAAAAAAATACAGTTTAGTTTAAACTAAACTGGTAATCCAAACGGACCCTTAGTCATCAGATTGAAAATCTTGGGCTCTAAACATTCCAATCCAAACCCCTTGTTCTTTTGCCAAAACTATTTAACAAAAATAATACTGCCATGATCATTAGGGATAAAGTGTACTAAACTAGAGTACTTTTATACAACCCAACTAATCCAACGAGTCAGGTTGTGAGAGCGGATGGGTCTCAGATCATCATTTTATTATAATCTGAATTTCTTACGTTCCCAAGTAGATTGTTATTATTGTTATTTTAAGAATATATTTGTCTTTCAAATTACGTTCAACTTGGTTCAACTTGGATCAATACTAATTATACTCCTTTCATTTCTCCTAAAAATAAAAAATAAAATAAAATAAAATAAAAAACTAAGGATCCGTTTGGTGAATGAGTTTGAGTTGAAAAAGTACAGTTTGAGTTAAAAAATTTTATTGACTTTTCAGAAAAAAATAAAAAAATTTTAAAAAAAAGATAAAAAAAATTTCAGAAAAAGAAAAAAGCTGAGATGAAAAAATACAAGTTGAATTCGAACGTCAAGCGAGACCTAATTCTGATATTCATAAATGATAGATTAACGAGCTATTTGAACTAGACCCCATGCCTCCGAAGTGCAATATAAGAAACGAAATCTCTTGTGAAATTGAGCGCACAGTTTATAAGGTAATAAAACCGCATTTGAGAAATCAGAAACAGTTCAAGTGCCCTTTTTTTTTTTTTTTAAGGAATCGAGGAAAAAAAGAGAGAGAGAGAGAGAGAGAGAGAGAGAGATTTGTTGGGGACAGGTATAAAGTAGTAAACCTCATTTTTGTTTCCTAAAATTAATAGATAAATATGATGAAATGTCATATTTATTGGCTAAATTAATTGGTAAACCTCATAATTTATTAAGTAATATTTGACTATTTTTAATTCGTCATTATTAAATCCGGCCATTTGCAAAAATAAGAAATGAAAATTAGACTATATATAGTGCTGCAATCATAATGATAATGGTAAATGGCAATGGTGTTGAAAATAGCAACAACAAAAAAAAAAAACAAAAAAAAAAGTGAATGTAGGGTTATTAAGTTTCATTTTTGCAGATGTAACGGAATTGACTATGATTAATTTTTGTTTGACAAAATTACCTATAAATTTAATGTATATAGTTATTATTTACTAAAACCCTTTTAAGAACTGCTTTCAAATAAACAAATTGTTGAACCACTAGTACTCTACGATAGGAGCACCGGGAGTGAGTTGCTAGCTAGAGGGGGACGACGACAACATTGGCGGAGGGTGGCAAGCTGTATGAGGACGACACGACGTGGTGTTAAGTCGGCGGATCTGGGAAGAGGCTAGGCGGAGCGTGGCGGAAATGGAACAAGTTGGCAAACCTGGGCGGAGAAGGAGGATCTGCGTGCAGACAACAACAAGAGATGGAACAAGTTTGATCGTCAAAGTCACTAGAAGTAGAACAGACACTGGTTGCCAAATCCCAACTACAATGTTGGAGTCATCTGTTAGGTGACCATCAATCAACCATGGTCAAAGTCACCTAGTAGGCTACCATCACTCATTTCTCGCCGGTGGTTTTTTTATTTGTTGCACAATTGATTAAAGAGGGGCGAAAAAGTGCATTTTTTAAGGTTAAGGTCAAAAGGCCAAATAAAAAATAAAAAAAAAAATGAAAGGAGGATTTATTTATTTATTTATTTTTTCCTTGCAATCCAACAAGAAGTTTCTCTTTTGTTTTGGTGTGATTTTGGGCTTTCGTTTCAAATTGCAGGGCCTAGGCATGATTGTAGGCTATGGCTTGAGCCTAGAAGTAATTACATAAGAGAAATTTAGGAAATTGTGTCACATCAATCTTTATTTCCTATTTATTTTTGTGCCGTTCAAAAGAATTATATCTCTGTCAAATTTGATTTTAATTAAGGAAGAAAATGTGATCATGAATCTAAAATTATCCAATTAAGGGTGAAAAAACCACTCTTTAAAAGATAATTTCTCTAACGACACAAAGAGGAATGCTCTACTAAGGAGCATAAAGATTTTTGCTTTTTTTTTTTAATTTAAATTCTTTTAGATTCAAACTCCTCCCTTTTTTTCTCCCTCTAAAATCAAATTAAGAATGACACACACAAAAAAAAAAAAAAAACTTGGAAAAATAAGAATTTGAATTGTACAACATTTAATGATGGAGTCAGACACGGAGGGTAGGGCACAATTCTTATATGGCATAAAACTAAAGAAGAGAGTTAAAGAGGCATAATTTCTTACATTGCTCTATATAAAGTATGTTTTAAGAAACACCTATTCAAAACTGTTTTGTTTTTCTTAATCTCAAAAATTGTACCCAAAATCTTGTATAGCCAAAAAGTATTCATTTGATTCTTTAAACTTGAAATCAAGTAAAAAGCAACAAATATTTAACATATTTCTAGTAATTTAATCCTTTTTATTTATTTATTTTTTAGATTTTAATCTATAAACTGTGTCCAGTAATGTCGATGAAATATAAAGTCACCACAGACAAAATAGTTTGCAAAGGCTTACGTCCTTCGTGAAGGACTTGATTCAACATGTAACATGTAAAAATA
The DNA here is from genome assembly GCA_009761775.1 of Ficus carica. Classification (NCBI taxonomy): domain Eukaryota; kingdom Viridiplantae; phylum Streptophyta; class Magnoliopsida; order Rosales; family Moraceae; genus Ficus; species Ficus carica. Next base: position 14,239,872 of record CM019739.1, on the reverse strand, counting down.
GGTATTGTAACTTTATACTTAAAAAAAAAAAAAAAACCTTGGAGAATGAGCAATTTAATCATTTGAATTATATATTTTATGGTGAAATTATATGTGATTTATTATTAAGTTATGCATGTCTCAGAATATTATTCAATATAACAATTATTTTATAGAAGAATAACAACAAATAATTTATTTATCACATACTAATATTACGTCTTTCTAAAATCATCAGTACAAAAAACAAAAATCATTTTGCACGTTATACTTTTTCAGCTCTCAATTTTTTATGGATTCTTAGGAGGATCGAAGATAGATTCTAAAATAGTTGGCTTTTTTTTTATGGATCCTTACGAGGATCGAAGATAGATTTAAAATAGTTGGCTTTTTTTTAGTTGGAATTTTTACGGTAGAAATTATTCTTTTTCACTACATTAAGAGTTGTGTTTTAATCTCTAATTTTATTAGAGTCAATAATAAAAATTTTTATACCATGTGAAGCAAAACTACTTCCAATAATAAATGAACCTATTGAAAAAAACAAAAATTATATTATATTTACTTCAATTATTTACTGAAAATTATTATTTACTTATTAAATCAATTGAAAATTAATTAAATTATTAAAACAGTAATTCTTATTTGATAATGAAAAATAAAAGTTTTTACTGTAAAAAATGATTTTTTTCTAAAGGAAAAAAAAAAAAAAAAAAAGAGTTAGCAATGGCAATTTGAGATATATATTCCATGATGCGTGGGCAATTAAAGTCCATAGTAAATGGGCAATTCGCAAAGGAAGAAATTTCTAAATCATATTGTCTTGGAAAAGGGCATTTGGTCTGCGTGTTGGAGGGGCATGCCAGACATTGGCAGTAAGTTAAATAAATAAATAAATAAATAAATAAAAAAGTTAAAAAAAAAAAAGAAGGTTAAAAAAAAGAAAAAAAAAGTGTACTTCAAAGAGACGTGAAAGTTTTGTGGATGAGGGACCCACAAAGGATACAAACAAAAAGGAACAAACAATAGCGTCCTTTTGTCTAAATGTTTCATTTGCTTTTTCTAGTAGGTATTCTGAGAATCCCAAGCACGCCAAATGTTTCTCCTGAAAAACCACAAAATGGGGCCTTAACAACTCCATAAGCTTTGGCACTTTCCCTTCGCTTCCATGTTGCAATTGCTTTTGGCATGTCCCACAATCATACTTGACTGTCAACTAAATTGAAACACCAAGAAAATGTACCATCTTATTCAAATTAAAAAAATAATAATAATAAGTTTGCTCTTGAAATTATCTCCATACCAAATCTTTTACGAAGCCACAAGTTTTTTTGAAGGATCCGTTTGGTTGACAGATTCAGAACTTAAATTTTTAGGTTCATTTTTGTGTGTGTGTGTGTTTTTTTTAAATGTCAACAAAAATTATAATTAGTTTTTTAAAAGTGAACCAACTTCGACTTAAAAATTTCATCTCAAACATATGTTCCAAATGCATGCGAAATGTGTTTACTCGTTTATAATCCTAACGTTCCTCCCTCAAACTTTGATAAAGAAAGTACTTTTGAACAATTGGTGAGAGGTGAATAACTAGATTCTTACATTGTGATAAAATATATATATATATATATATATTGAAAGAATTTTTTATACATAACTAGATCACTTTAAGTCTTTGGTTTAAGAATATGGCGTAACTGAGATTTCTGGCTTTCAATTATTGCTTCTGAAACCTTGGCTTTGAAAACGTTCTTTTGGATGGCCCGTGGCCATTCAATGCGTCCTTTCATCCCCCGAGTTATGTGTGGATTCGCCAAGCCAGCCGAGATGCAGTGGCCGCGGTGTCTAGCCTCACCCTCACCCTCACCCTCACCCTCACCCATCTGCCGATCCGGTGAAGTCGTCTCCGGACAAGAAATCATCCCATTTGACATCCTTTTGTCACTCTCATTGGAAACTACTGTCTTGTAAATACCATCAGATGGTTTTGATCTTCGATCCTTCGGAGCGGCAGACGCATTCTGCTTCAGTTTCTTGGTTAATACTGAAGCCTCGCTTACTTCTGTATTAGGAGACCATTGACCCGCTTCATCACGTTCAATTCCGTTCCTCGAAACATATTTCTCTCGATTTACCTTTTTAAGGGGTGAATTAGCAGGAGTAGAACTCCGATACGCTGCAGAATTCGCAGCATCACATATCCCAGCATCCTCTTCTAGAGCACTGTTGTAGTCGCCGAGGCAATTCGAATACATCGGATGATGGTTCTTATTGAATCCACTAAATCGAGGACTCGCCATTCCAGAATTGTCGCGACTGTGACTATTACAGTGTCCGATCTCCCTCGCATCGCCTTCACATTCTTGCAGCTCTTTCAGAATGGAGAACAAGTCATTTGACTTCGGCGGAGCGTATGAAAATTCCTCAATCATATCTTGAATACTCAACGACTCTGCTGCCGCCTGCAGGATCTTTTCGGCCTTCCTTAGCTCCACCACATCCAGGGAACAATTTGTTGATCCTAGTAAAGTTTCGAGATCCGTAATCAACATGTTCATCTTCGAATACTTGTCTTCAAGAGCCAATTTTGCATCAACCAGCTTCATCTGGACCCGTTCTTCACGCCAAACCTCCGCCAACTGCAACATCTTCCTCTCCTCTTCCAATTCTTCGCGAACTTTTATATATTCCTCCTTCAATCTCTCAACTTCGGCCTTGTCTTCCCCAAATTGTTTAACTAGTTTGTCACAACATCTTCCACAAGCTCTCTACTTTTCTTTTCTTCCTCATAACCCTGCATCAATTGCTCTGCAGATAACTTCACATTGGCCAACTGATTGACCAACTTGGTGTTAAGAATTTCCATCGTCTGGCGACTTTTTCTCTCCTTAATCAACTCGTCTCTTAATTCATCTGTTGCGGCATGATTTTTGAGCCGCTCTCTTCTCGGCGAAGAAATCCTCTCGTCTTCGAGCTTGTTCAAGAGGTGTTTAACTTTCTTCCTCAATGACTGCTTCTTAGCTTCCAGCTCACGTATGCGACATCTCGCTTGCAATAGTTCTGCTTGCAGCGCCGAGATAACTGACACATTAGTACCCCGTTTTTCCGAAAGGAGCTTCTCACGGTCTAAAACGTGATATACATCATCGGATGCCTTGACGCGCCTGCGATCGCCCTTTGTTTTCTTCTCCATCACACCATTGGGATATGTCAAAGACGAATCAACCTATAAAATGTACAAGGACACGAAAAAGAACAGTTGAGGATCAAAATTTAGGTGGTTAAACCTATATATATACATATATATAATATGATAATCACGTGTGACATCTTTTTAAAGAGTTCGTTACAAGATAAAAAGGAAACTTTTTCAGCAATTTACAACCTTGATCTCTTCCCCCATTAGTTTGGAACTATGGAGGTCAATTTAGGCTCCTGAGAGTACAGATACAAAATTTCTAGATGATAAGCGAAATTTTCTAGTCATCCAAACATTTATCAGAATTTCGTAAGCAAACAAAGAAATCAAAACACGAAGCAGAAAATTCAACAGTGACCCATTTCCCTGTAATTGAACAAAAAACGTAGTATATAACTCATCAAATATTCAAATTCTCCAAAAAAAATTGGGAAAAAAAAAAGAGAGAGAAGAAAACAGAACAAGATGATATCAGCAAAAAGCAGCAGGAAAAAATAGACACCTCGGGAAGACGGCGATCGCAGGGTCGAGAGAAGAAGGAATCAGGGCCAACGGCGAAGGCAATTTCGTTAAAGCGGAGCTGCCAGAGGCCGGCGGCGAGCTTTCTGGAGGAGAGGAGGGAGGCGCCGGAGGATTTGGCGGCGAAGGGGAAAGAAGCGGAGTCACTGGCGATGTCGAGCTTCCAGCGCAGGAGTGGAGTGGAGGGAGCTACTCTGTAGCGGCGGCGGCGGCTGTGGGGGTGGTGGGGGTGGCGGGAATTGAAGTGTCCCCGGCTGTGAAGGGAAGCCCTGGAAGAGGGCCAGGCAGGGAAGGTCATTGGACTAGGGGATGCGTGGAAGCCATTGGAGACACAGAAGAGGAAGAAGAAGAAGAAGAAGAAGAAGCGACGTGGGTTCAAGTTTCGGAATTTGATGCCAACCGAACTTGCTTTTATAATGTGTACGTATCGTCGTATGCAAGTGGATTTTTTTTTCTTTTTTACTTGTTATTTCCTTCTCTTTTTAATTTTGCGTTTCCCGAGGGTGGTTTGTATATTACTATATATTTGTAGGATTGTGTTTTTAAAGGACTTTATTTGTAGGATTGCATTCCAAATATAAGTTCTTCTCTTTAAAAAAAAAAAAAAAAAACCAGTAATGCAGATATAAGTTCTTCTTTTTAAAAAAAATTCTGTGTAATAAATTTTTTTGGATAAAATTTTGAGATTTGAGGGTCTATATAATAAATTTTCTTGTTTAAAAAAGTGTAGTAAGATGTGCAAATATTTTTTTTAGCCAAAAAAAGTCATATATAGGTATTGTTCTTTTAATTATTGTATTAATTCTTTAGTGGTCATATATATATATATATATATAAGTGTTTGTCTTATTAATTTACAAGCGATATAAACTTGTTTGTTAACTTGTTTTAGCAAATAAAACAATAGTACCTACCAATAACATAAAAATACAAATTTTTTTTTTAAATTTAAGAGTAGGGGATTCGAATATAGTCAGGTATATATGGAATTATCATCAGACTATATGTCTGCAATTACATAAAAATACGATACTTATCTTATTGTTTTTACATAGAAAAAAAAATTATTTATCAATAAGATAGAAATACAGTTTCTACCATAAAAATTTTCATTTTGTTAATTTGAGTGAGTTAGTTGAAATTTGATACGTAGATCTTTAAAATTAGACTAATTTAGGTTTTTTTCTTTGGGTACAAATTCGGAATTTTATGAAACAGTTTGGGTGGAATTAGAGATGACATTATTTAGTTTAGTTTTTTTTTTTTTTTTTTTTTTTTTCTTTTCTATTTCTTCTTTATTTGGAAGAGAGATCCTTCATATGATCATATCCTTTTTCACTAGAATATGAAAAGATTACAAGCGCTATTTTTAACCAAAAAAATATCGTACTTAACAAATATCTGATTACATTTGTCTGATCATCATATGAATTTCTCACAAAAATATGAAAAGATGACTCACATACCATGATATATTGTCCATATTCTATTTCTGAATAGGATATAAAATAAATATAATATAAAAGGAACAAGAAATGTGGTGGAGAATTTTCATTTTAATCTTATCAAATCCTTTGAAAGTCTCCTACGTGCGTATTGCGCTCAAGTCTCCAGAGGGAGATTTAAGTCAAGTCCAAATTTTAAAGTAAATCAGTAATGTACTATATACTATTTGAAAATCTTATTAAAGGAAAAAATGATTTTTTATTATTTACTATTTGTCTTTTATTTATTTTTATTAGTCTATATATACATTATTTTTCTTCTTTCACTTATATACACTTTAACCATATTAATAAGAATACTATATTTAGCAAAACAAAAGGGAAATTAATTCAATAACATATGTATTTATATGTTATCTTACTTTGTATTTCAATATTATATTCTTTCTAATATTCTACTCTTTATCAGCAGTTTTAAGCAACATCTAAATGACCAAAATTTACCTCCTCCATTGGAATTTTGCCTAAATACAATATTTGAAAACATCATGTGAAATGTTGATAGCCAAACATTCATTTGGAATGTTTTCAAATTAATTAAGTTATCAAACGCCACCACAGTGTAGATTATTAGTGAAAGCCAATTACAGTTGATTATCATACACAAGAAAGAAATGAATGATATTAAATCATAACCAAACAAGGCTGACATTTTTGCGTGTTTCAGATTATTCGCACCAGTTATTACCAAGAATAATTGGCCTGCTTGATATTGATTTCAAAACGTTTTAGGAAACAATCCCACAATTTTCATTTCTCTGAAATAGAATTTATTTTGCGTAAAGTCAGAAAACTGAAATGAAAATAAAGTATCTTTTTTATTTTTTTGTTAAGGAATGAGAAGTAAAATAAAGTTATTTCTGTTTTAATATTCTAATGCTTATACACTCAACAAATATTTTCACAAACATACCCAAACACAATTTTACTTTATTTATACTCAAATCATTTCTCTAAAAACACATCAAAACGGTACAATTTGGAAAAATATTTCAATATCATTTTCAAAACATTCTTAATTGTATTGCTTATACAAAACAAAATATATCAGTTCAAAAATGCTTCCAAACGGTCAGGTACTACAAGCAGATTTGCCACTTTCACCTTCAGTAAAAAAATTAACTCTCTGGTTTCTCAAAAATAAAATAAAAATAACTCTCTGCCTTCTGGTCAATAACAGTGAATTGTACATACATGAACATGCCTTGTGTTGTGCTTGGAATAAATCCGAAGAACACATTGAAAAAAAATGGTCCAAAAAAAGGCAGGAGGTGGGTGTGGTCTATCTTGTTTCATCTGCGACCTATGTAAAGTGGATGTGGTCCTTGCAATCTGAACTAATTATGCAGACAGTGACCATTAATCTTAACTTCTTTTAGTTAAGAAAAAAATTTGTTTGTTTCATTTCCATGTTTTTTTTTTTTTTTTTCCTGCAAATTCATGGAGATAAATTTATATGATTGGCAAAGAAAAAAAAAAGTTATGCAAAAAAAAATTTAAAGTATGACACATAAACATTAAAGAGACCGTCGGAATATATATACCTGCTCCAATTATGGACTTTGCACTCCCATAAAGTTTTGTCATTGATAAATTACTGCAAGCTTTCTTATTTATCATAATCATATGATCAAGTACGTACCTAATTTTGTAATTACTAGCTATCGTATTAACGTGTTTATATGATCTACCCGTTTTATAAAAAATTGACATTTATATAGTATGCCGATATCACTTCTATCCTAAATTCCTAATTATTATTTTCTTTTATTTTTTGGCTAACTGAATCACCACTTTCTCTTTCATTATATATTTTACTTTATTTAAATGATTAGAATAGAAAAATCATATTTAAATGTCAGCTGTTTATTAGGATTTATCATGTAATTAAGTACTCTGATATGATTCACTCATTTACTACGTAGTTTTCGCTGTTGATTTACGTTTGGAGATAGAAATTAACATATATAAATATATATATATATATGTGCAAATACATAATGTACATATGCACGATCGACCATCAAAGCTAATAAAACTCGAGAAAGAAGGGCAATAAAAGATTCAAATTCCAGCTGGTGAGATACCAAATTTAATAAATTAAAAGGAGTACACGTATACAAACATATATATATATATATATATTCTGGAAAAAAAAAAAAAACATGTATACAAACATATATATATATATATGTAGGTGCGGCCTAATTAATTACAACGAGTAAACATAAAGAAAACATTAAACTTGATAAGATATCGGATTAATATACTTGTGGGTTGGGTTGGACTTAAAAACCTTTAGAAAATTTGGTACATCTACAGCAGTCGCAGTAGCATAAATTTCAATGAATAAACTGTCGGAACAAATCAAGCTGTGAATCTTTAACATTTCTAAGTTTAGTGTATATCTATATATTTGTGCATAATGATATTTCTAAGTTTAATATTTCTTGTATTCTTATAAATAAAACCTTCCAAATTTCTAATATGAGATCGATTTTAGCTTGCGTTTAGAATGAATTTTTTTTTTTGTTGACTTTTCAAAAAAAATAAAAACTGAGATGAAAACTTTAGATTTAAACCTTGTAATTAAATGCACACTAAAACTCTATCTTTCTTTTCAAACGTAAAACTATTCCAAAGTGGACAATTTCTTAATTGAATAGTTAGTTATTTATAAATACAAAAGGCCGATTAGTAACATACTAGATGTATATAGTATGAAAGTTGAGAACTATCAAATTATGGATTATGAGAATGCTGGCGATATTATTTCATCATAGCGTTACAAGGATTAGCGCCTCTAGTTGAGACTCAGGTTTTAGTTGTAAGAAATCATTCATGATATTATATTATACAATCTAGTTATATATTAAATTATATTTATATGAATATAAATATTTATATTTATATATAGCCGCATGCTTCTAATTCCTAACTTTCAAGACTTTTCTTGATGTGTGTTTTTTATCTTCTTCTCGTTCTTGTTCATTTTCTTAATTTTTTCTACGCTCCATCCAATAATCCCATTATATTGTCATTTCATTTCATAATTTGTATTCATATTTGGCGTTCTTTGTAAAGCTATTAAATTAAGGCATGTTTTTATTACTCGATCAGTTCTTTTGAATAAGCTGCATGCGTGTAAGCTAATGTCATACCTAATTAATTAATTTAAAAAATATATAATAATCTCCTCTTTAAATTTTTTGTATATACGTGTTTATTTTTAAGTTAGAAAAAGATGCAGAATTCATTGCCTGAGTTGTGCAGTTAGATCAAGGACCAACCGTCAATGTCAAATCAACTTGATTTTAGAAAAAAAATGGTTGCAAATGATTTTTTTAAAACCATGTCAAATCAACATTTAACTATACTGAAATCCCTTTTCTAGGTTTAAAGAATTTTTTTTTTTTTTTTTTGGGTTGTAGAAAGGACACCCAAGCAGCAAATGATTAAATAAGAATAATAATAATAAGGAGTGTTTATGGTAGACTCCTCTGAGGGGTATTATCTACAATGCTCAATTTTAAGACCGTTCAAATGAATATATAGAATCTGTGATAGAAAGATATATGATAGAAAAGATTAACACACATAATAAAGTATTATAAACTTTTACAGAAAAAGCAAAATGCAACCACCTCCCCTAAAAAGATGAAGCTTCCACTGTTCCAACTTCCACCACTCCACTATTTCTCTGCCCTTCTACCGAAAAAAAAAAAAAAAAAAAAAACCACCCGTTAAGCTAACTCTAGGGGTAAACGCTTGCCCACTTGGGTTCTACATTTTGAGCTGGAAATGGGAGTTTCATTTGAGCTACTTCGAGAAACTTGTTAATACGTTAGGGAAAAATTTACCCTACAATATTCTTTTTTTGTAGGGTTGTTTACTTGTCTAAATTGGAAGGGTGTTTTACTATACGTTACTCGTATAATTTTGTCGTATAAATATAGCATATATGATTTAATCACATATGTAGCATATATGATATTATATATAACTTGTTTAATTTGAGATGCAGTAACAGAATCAGTCTATTATTTAGTGGTGATATATATTAAAAATAAAATTTTTAAAAGTATAATATAAGAATAATCAATTTTTAGTAAGGCAAAATAATAAAAGTGTAAATTTTTTAGGAATAAAATCGGAAAAAAATTCAAACCGTCCACACTTGACCATTAAGAACTTGAGCCGCTGTTGACACGTTAGTCAGAATTGTCCAATCTCAAAAAAACTCTCAGTCAACGCTCATAAATTTTATGTACAGTAACGTAAGAAAAATTCATGTACAGTAGATGCACTCCATGTATACATTATTAGTTCGGTAGCTAGTAGAGAAGATATATATTCACGTATATATTCGTTTATGATGATCATATTATTTAATCGATACAGCTATGTACAACAGATCACAAAAAAGTTTGGCGTGCTTGGCTCTTGGCTGCTGCTAGAAGGTGAGTTATTAATTTACAAGTTCTTCTCAAGTCAAGTTCCTATATAATTTTTTATATTTTTCTTTTAATTATTTAATTTTCAAGAAGCGTGTATATATACACACACACCACACATATATACATGTAGTGCTTTTTTAAATCCTAGCAGTACTCGAAGTAAGAGATCAGGCCGGCCTTAGATATATGCCAGAAATATTGCCACTGTCAAGAAGTAATCATTGACTATACATCAAGGGTATGTTTGTCATACCAACTTATTTAAACTAAATTGTACTTTTTTCATCATGTTTTTTGTCAAATCAACATTTAACTATACTGAAATCCCTTTTCTAGGTTTAAAGAAAAATTTTTTTTTTCCTTTTTTGGGTTGTAGAAAGGACACCCAAGCAGCAAATGATTAAATAAGAATAATAATAATAAGGAGTGTTTATGGTAGACTCCTCTGAGGGGTATTATCTACAGTGCTCAATTTTAAGACCGTTCAAATGAATATATAGAATATGTGATAGAAGAGATATATGATAGAAAAGATTAACACAACATAATAAAGTATTATAAACTTTACAGAAAAAGCAAAATGCAACCACCTCCCCTAGAAAGATGAAGCTTCCACTGTTCCAACTTCCACCACTCCACTATTTCTCTGCCCTTCTACCGAGAAGGGAAAAAAAAAAAAAAAAAAAAAAAAAAAAAAACCCACCGTTAAGCTAACTCTAGGGGTAAACGCTTGCCCATTTGGGTTATACATTTTGAGCTGGAAATGGGAGATTCATTTTGAGCTACTTCGAGAAACTTGTTAATACATTAGGGAAAAATTTACCCTACAATATTCTTTTTTTGTAGGGTGTTTACTTGTCTTAATTGGAAGGGTGTTTTACGATACGTACTCGTATAATTTTGTCGTATAAAATATAGCATATATGATTTAATCACATATATAGCATATATGATATTATATAAACTTGTTTAATTTTGACACGCAATTAAACAGAATCAGTCTGTTATTTTAGTGGTGACATATATTAAAAATTAGAATTTTAAAAAGTCTAATATAAGAATAATCAATTTTTAATAAGTTATAATAATAAAAGTGTAACTTTTTAGGGATAAATTTGGAAAAAAAATTCAAAACCGTCCACACTTGACCATGAAGAACTTGAGCCGCTGTTGACACGTTAGCCAGAATTGTCCAATCTCAAAAAAACTCTCATTTAACGATCATAAATTTTATGTACAGTAACGTAAGAAAAATTCATGTACAGTAGATGCACTCCATGTATACATTATTAGTTCGGTAGCTAGTAGAGAAGATATATATTCACGTATATATTCGTTTATGATGATCATATTATTTAATCGATACAGCTATGTACAACAGATCACAAAAAAGTTTGGCGTGCATGGCTGTTGGCTGCTGCTAGAAGGTGAGTTATTAATTTACAAGTTCTTCTCAAGTCAAGTTCCTATATAATTTTTTATATATTTCTTTTAATTATTTAATTTTCAAAAAGCGTGTGTGTATATATATACACACACACACATATATACATGTAGTGCTTTTTAAATCCTAGCAGTACTCGAACGAAGAGATCAGGCCGGCCTTAGATATATGCCAGAAATATTGCCACTGTCAAGAAGTAATCATTGACTATACATCAAGTTTTTCAGTTTTTATTATATTCATTACGACAATTATTATCACTATTATTGTTAATGTTATTTGCTTAAAACGGTTGATATGACTACCTAGCTAAGCACTTTGAAGCGCTTCAATTAATATGATGTCAACTGATGCTTGTATGCATGTTAAGGCTTTAAACATATGTAAGGAAAACATTATTTTAAGTAATATCGCATTCTCAATTGATGGGGAACCTGTTAAGGCCATACTCTCATAATAATCGAGTTCTACGTATGGGATTTAAATATATAGATATATGCGCAGGCAGTACTGGCCATATCATTGCATTTCCTTTATTTGGGTTTTCTATTTTCTTTTTAATAAAGATGATCTTTCACTTAACTTTTTTAATTAGAAATAATTACATAAAAAGTTTATTTCAGAGTCTCATTTTCAAATATATCCGTTTTTTGATAATATTACGTAAATGTTCATTAAAAAAACAACAACTACTTGTAGTACCTATTTTACCTTTTTATTATATTTAACATTATTTTCCTTCATTATAAATCTTTTTTTTTTTCCTTATTTATTCATCATTATTGTATCTTTATCTTAATTATTAGTTTTTTATTATAGTGATGGCTTATTAATATAATTAAGGTTTTTTATAAACATATTTCTTAAGTATGATTTAGATTTCTTAAAAACCTATTTTTTAGTATGATTTAGATTTTTTATGATAAGTGTAACATTATTGTGATAATTTAGTTATTTATTTATTATTATTGGCATTGTCTTAATAGTTAGTTTCTAAGTTTAAAGGTTTGATGAAATTATTTATTTCTTTATGATAATTACTATACCATTATGATATATTTTTTTAAATGTGTTATGCTTTTTATTTTCTTTATGGTATTACTATATCATTATGATTTTTTTTCTTTATGATAATTACTATATCATTCTGATGTTTTTTTTTTTAAGGTTTTAAAGTGTTTCATATTTCTTTATAATATCTATTTAATTTTTTTATATGTTCGTTGTGTAAATTATATTTAATGACCAATTATTTATTACAATGATTGTTTTTCATATATCATACAAAAAAAAATTTAGAATCCAACCTATATATGACAATCCAAACAAAAATAAAGATACTAATATATATATATATATATATAACAAAAATAAAACCATTCGAGAAAGGGAAATAAAAGCAACTGAAAACCAATTTCATTATACATCTTGAAACATTTTTTCTCTTTTCGAACATCAAGTTTATACATGTTTGTTTTGTTTTTTGTTTTTAGTTTTTAGTTTTAGTTTTTAGTTTTTATTTTTATTATTATTATTATTATTTATTTCAGAATCAATGTTTCTTTACAGATCATTGATTAATTCCGTTAATTTATCTTAAACCTTAAAACTATGGTTTTATTTCATTGAAGGCAAGTGCATAATTATCTTTTTTGAACATTCAACCAAAAAAAACAGGGAAGATTTTTTCATGTTGCATTCTTTTTGATGAATTCAAAAAGTAAAAACTTAATTGAGCTCCATAGAAGTAAATCTAGCTCTTTCAAAACGTCCTCTACCTCCAATGTAGGTTCTTCTAAATATTGATATTATAGCGAAGATGCTATCGATGTCGATCTTAGCCTGCCTAAATTAATCTTTCAAATCTAAAACTTTTCAAACGAGAATGAGCAACTAGTATTAGAGGTAACTAAAGCATACAATATTAGATTGAGACATTCTAGCAACCTCACCCAAAACCACGGCTCCCTACTCTAATCTAAAAGCAAATAAACAGAACAATAAGGTCCAAAAGTTTTATATATATATATATATATATAAAGTTTTGCAATCCTAAAGAGATAACCCCCAAAGATTAAATTAAAGACCTCTCAATTAGTAGGAGATGACGCTATAAGGTTAAGCCTAAACTATACCTATTATAATCATTTCCAACCGTCAATCTTCTACCAAAAGCTTCTAAGACTGAATACCAAAGATGATGTACAAAATCACGCTGGATGAAAACATACATGGATATATAAGTATACATATATATAGCTGGCCATTTGAAATCCCATGTCGCCAATCTGTAATGAAAAATTTTCCAACATGTTTGGAACATCCTTGGTGAATTAGTTTAGACCAAAAAAACTAACCCCAACAAACCATATTTCATGATCACCAAATATAAGATGATCAAAGAAAGTCCCGAAAGAAACTTGTCCACCAAACGATTTAACACCAAACAAGCTTATCCTCTTCATAAGGCGCAACGGCCACAGTTTGGAGACTATTCCTGACAATATTAGCCAAGATATTTCATCTGAAATTGATCCATAATACACCACATGCTATTGTTTCGTGTTGGGATCCTTTGGGTTCCATCTTAAAAGGTTAACCGATTACGAGAAGTAGTCCCAAGTTCTTTTAAGTCCATTATCAATTCCATATCTAGTCAATGTGGGACTTTTTGTTCGCAAATACTCAACAATCCCCCGAACGAAAAACCCACTATCACCTCAGCTCCCAATCAAACGATGATCCATCCGTCCATCTTTCTCAAACCAGGAAGATCCCAATTCCATCAAGATCTCCATCGCGTTAGGGCCCACATTACATGGAGTTTCCATCTCGAGAGTTCATACTACGGATTTTCCGGCCATTGCAATCTCTCTGGGCCACCATTCTTCGTTCGATATTTCTCTGAAGTTCATCTTGTACGTATACATGACTACATTTGAAACCTGGCTCTGAAACCACTTATTGGGGTCATTGGGGTTTCATCATAAAATATTAACTTATTAGGAGAAGTAGCCAAATTCTTTTAAGCTCATTATCAATTTAATGTCTAATCAATGTAGGACTTTTTGTTCGTAAATACTCAACATTTCGAAAACCCTACGCCGTATGTAGCTTGAAATAAACGTCGAGCACTCTCTGAAATTGCCGATAGTTAGTAGCCATCTTGAGGACAGAGAAAAGCAATATATTTGACAAGTGAACACACGAACACAATAAACTTAGTGTCCAAAACTAGTAGAGATACACGTACGTAGACAAAACATATCGTCACTTGATATAGATCGAAATCTGAGATGTGACCAATATATTTATTTCATATAACAAGAATAGATGAAAAACCCTACCTAGGTGAAATATCCTTGAGAGAACTCCCTCTTCGATAAAAATATATATTATATATATATCACCAAGCTAGAAATAAAAATGAGAAGAGGAGAAGCAAAGAAGAGAAAAGATTTATAATATGGCTGCCTATTTTGTGTAGGTTTTACTTGCTCGATCGTATATGTTATGTACATATACTAAGCATTTTTTTTCCCGAAGAAAAAATAGAAAGTTTTCTTTAAGTTGATTAAAATTAACAATTAGATGGATACGCTTACTAGCATTGGCTAGACTCTGAAGCATATATCCTTTTCACAATTAAAAGTCTGTGGCACACCAAATTGGATCATTCTCTCTCCCACATACATGTGCTTTGGTTCAAATTTCACTTTTCATGGGCTAATATCGAGCAATCATATTTATTATTATTTGTTCTGATTCTGTGGGTTTTGGTCAGAAAAATATTCTCTGGAAAATGTCATGATTTTATATCTGAATGATGTTAACTTGAGAAGAAACCTAGACCATATTCAGGTCTTCATAACATATATATTCTTAGAAAAACATATATTTCTGGAAAAACGTTTCAAATAAAATTTCACACCCTAACTAGACATGGAATGATTGTCTCATATATCTCACAGTTATTAAAAGACGAAATCATCAACAAGAAATCAATGTAATCTACTTTGATTGAATGATGATGATGATGACACGACATTAGTACTAGCTAGGTGCTACGTAGGTAAAGATGTCTGCTTGAACGAGCCACATGTGTTTGAGTTTGACCCCATAATATATATGTGGTATATATTTATATATATGCAAAAACGTATGTACGTCTGGGATTTAGGTATCCTAATTATTATGACGTCCCTCAAAATATTCAATGTTGAAAAGACGTATATATGCGTTATAACTCCTTTCAATTTTCTTTTTTGTTTGTTTGTTTTGTACTGTTTTTTGTTTTGATTTTGTTGCTGCTGTTGTTGTTTTTGTTTTAACAAGAAACAAAGACGACTATATATAATAGTTAATTTATCTCAACAAAAAGACTAATCGAAGTTCGATTAGTGTGTGTGTGTGTGTTGTGTGTGTGTATATATATATATATAGATGCTTTAAATTGAATTTTGTCCAAAGTAAACGAAACACGCACACTTGAACTTGAAGGCAGCTGAGATTATAAGTAACCCACCCAAAAAAAAAAAAAAAACGAACGAACGAACGACAACGAACGAAAGGTCAAAGATGCCTTTTAACAAACTCTTTTCAACACCTTGGTTAGAGAAGATGCCCTTGCCAATTTTGTTTCACCCAGTACCCCTCAAATTCTAGTTTAAATATTCCTTGGATTTTCATTCCCTAATTAGAAGATTACTACGGTGCTGGTTTGAGTACTAATAATAACATTTTTCACTCATGATTAGTCAGTCGTACGTCCAATACATATAGATTATATATATATATATGTATATGTAACCTTTGGCATATGACGACGGAGTTGGAAAGGGTTTTAACAGAAGAAATAGGTTCGATCCCACTTATAATTTTTGTTTTCAGATTTACTTCTTGATGACATATGTGTCACCCCCCCACCCACTCTTATATATATGCACTTCTTTCACTAAAATTAAAGGAAAAAATTCACCACATATTTTTTTGTCATATCAACAAGTAGTTGTCTCATCAAAACCATATCATATTAGTTCATTACCTAACAAAACCATATTATATACTAATTTCTCCTTGATAAATTTTAACATGATTAAGGCATAATTAGAATAAACCACTATCTATGTAACTCTAAAAAGAGTAATCCAGGGTTGAAACTTCCTAAAATAGAATTATTAATCACAATCGTATATATAATTAAACCCGAAAGTAATTATGAAACAAAAATATACAAATATTAAAAATATTCTCAACATTTCCAACTCCATAGTATCTGATCTGAAATATTTTTTGATATCTTAAAGCAATAATAAAGCCGTACCGAGCTAGTGAGCTCCCCACGAACGAACCACTTCTTCTTTCACCGACCAAACATGTATAGCGTGAGTCGGTCGTGAAGTCCCAAACACGGCCTTCACGTCCTTTGATTGGGTCTTACACGTAAAAGCCCTTGCTCCTTATCCTTTCTTGCGTACACTGTTACCCAATCTCGCACGAACTTTCCACGATTATACACGCACAACACAAATATATATATATACCACAAATACCTATTCAACCTCTACATTCTATATATAAATTACACATGACAAAGCAAACTCTCCTCTCTTGTTAGATATCACTGACATATCTAAATCAGAAAACTATAAATATAAATATATATATATATATATTAAACATATAATGGGAAACTGTTTGGGGCATAAATCGAGGTCGACTGTGTGGGGCGGCGACGACTGGGGTTCTCTGGGGTCTAAGAGCTATGAAGATAGAGACAGAACTGCAATGGAGAAGCTGAAGCTTTTGGGTGATGAAATGACATCATCATCAGGTTCTGATCATCATGGTAGAGAGGTGAAGATCCGGGTTCCTAGAAAGGAGCTCGAAAAGCTAGTGGGGGTGCAGGGTAAGGGTTTGTCTGCGGAAACAACTCCTCTCCCAGTTGATCAACGGTGGTGATCGTCGTCATCTTGATCTTGGCCCTGATCATCAGTTGGAGCATGATGATCAACGGCCGTGGAGGCCCGTGCTTCAGAGTATCCCTGAGGTGGACTAGCTACGCTCATGTTGATCAATGACAATCGCCCCATACTTTTCTCTTTCATTTGAGGGATCATAATTATAAATTTTTTTAGGAGTCCAAATTTGTAGGGGTTTATTTGAAAATTTTTATTTGTATATGTACAGGGCTGTCTGTAATTAGTCGGATTATGTAATGTAAAAAATACCAAAAAAAAAAAAAAAAAGAGAGAGAGAGAAATTGGGAATAGTTTGTTTTCCATTCTAATCATGCTCTGCACTCCTCTCATATGGTCTTTTTGTTATTGTTTTTATTTTTTTGACACTTAGGTCTTTCATTATTATTACTATTATTTTTAAACACCGAACCCACAAGTCCTATCCAAGCCTCCGATGTCACAAGATCAAAACGGTCCTAGCGATCTTTTCATTAGTTGATTTATAATTTATTTAGATCACATGTTCACTTGATATTGTATCTCAATGCAATGGATGTATTTCAAAATACATTTGGATGTTCTCCTTAATCTCTGTATTAAAATAGAATATGTGTTTGAATTGTTTACATTTGAATAAATACTTTTACTGTATATTGGGTGACGCTAAAAGTAAATAGGAAAAAATGAAAGAAAGAAAGAAAGAATAAATAATAAAATTAATGAATAACTATTCAAGGGAGGTTATTCAAATACATTATATGAACCAAACGATTGTATTATTTTATAATAAAGTTGAATGTGTGATCTAAACGAAACATTAACTTTCTAATGTTCAATTCGTTAAAGCTAGACTAATAAGTTTGGTTCTCGATTTATTTAATTTTTGATTGAGAAAATTATCTAACTAACCACATTTTTTTTTTCATATATTGACTAACATGACATAAATTCTTCATTTTTGACCAATATGATATAAATTTTAGCTAACTTTTTAGTTTAATTTTGTATCACATTATTTAGTGTTAATTTTTTATATCATGTTAATATAATAATTTTTAAATTTGTGTGGGGCTTTTCCCTTTTTGTTTCTACTTTGTGTCCACTTGTAATTGTGTCATACATTTGGGATGACAAAGTCGAAGGCCCAGCTCTTCCACTAGGCTACACTTCAGTGGGCCCATCTCTCATGGGCTTCAATAGAACCTTATTGGGCTATTCCATCCACCAAGAATTGGGCCATTCCATCCTAATTCTTGGTGGCTTTTTCCCATGACGCGTGCTTCTTGTGATCATGATGAAAAATAGTGACAACTTGCATTTTTGAGCACACACAAAGGGAGAAAAACTAGAGGTCTGCGCTGTCATGCTATGCTTGGTAGGGTGAAAAAGAGGAGGGACGAAAGTGGAATTAGGAGAAAGTGAAGAGATAATGATGAAGTTGGTTCTTTCCTAACAAGAAAAATAGAAGAGAGAGGAAAATTAGGAGGAAGAAAATTACACTGAGATCCATTAATTTTGATCCTTTCAAAAGTTGGTGTAAAATATAAAGCCTGTCATAATATAACTAAAATTACTTTTTTTATCCTCATTTTTAATAAGAAATAATTAAAATGAATAAATAATATAGTAACTTTATTAATCTATTATTTTTTCCTTTTTTTATTTACCATAGAACCTTGAAATTAATTCATTTTCTATCATTTTAAAATTTTCCATCTTTTATCGGTTTTCACTGCCTCATGTTTCTTTCCTCCCTATCAAACAGAGTGTTGGTGATAGAGCATAAAGATTTACAAACTCTTTTATTGTAAGATTTATGTTTTTTTAAACATTTTAATTCCTATTCTTTTTTTTCGTGCCGACCCTAACTCTCTAAAAAGGTGACGATTTAGTCATTTCCGTCCACATCCGTAAATTTCTAATGGATTCTTGCATGTGCAATGCATGTTATCAAACCTAAAAGGGTATTATATATTAATTTAATAATAATTAATTTAACAAAAAAAAACATTAAAAAATTAAATATATATATATGTATATCTCTCCTGCATAAAAAATAAAATAAAAAAAATAAAAAATAAAAAAAAACCCAAACTTAGATCCAAAAAACCCAGAGAACGGACCTTGGCAAGGCGGCATCGGGTGTGGGGAGCTTTAGTTCGGTGACGGCGAGGGAGGGAGGGTGGGGGGTTTGAGTTCATTTTGGGGGGATCTAGGTTTTGAACCAGTTCTGTGGGGGGGTGGTGCTGTATCGTCGGCAATAGCGGTGGTGGGGCGGGGCGGGGGCGACTGGTGTTTTGAGTTTGGAAGGGGGGGGGGGGGGGAGGGAAGAGCGCCTTGGCGGAAGGTGTGAGGAAGGGTTGGTCGGGCTGGGTTTTGAGTTCTGTGGAAGGAGGGTCAGGCTCGAGCTGGGTTTGAGTTCGATGGCTGAGGGTTGGGGCAAAGCCTCGACGATGGAATGGGGGGGGGGGGGAGAAGGCGGCTCGGGCCTCGTGACGGAGAAAGGAAGAAGGGGGGCCTCAGCTCGGTTTTGAATTAGGGGAAAGAGGGGTTAGGCTCTTGTCGGACACCGAGGAGGGGTCTCTATGGGCCTGGGTTGAGTTCGCCGGGGGGGGGGGGGATGTTGGGTGGTTCTAGGTTGGGTAATTTTTTAGGTTTTTTTTTTTTTTTTTTTTTTTTTTTTTTTTTTTTTTTGTGTTGCGGGGGGGGGGGGGGGGGGCAAGAAAGAAAGAAAAATGAGGGAGAACACAAATGAGTAAGAAATAGAAATCACAGGGGTAGTTTAGTTCTTTTACTACAAAGTATGACTTATGCAATATTGCGTTAGAATTTTTAATGGTTTTAGATGGAAATAACCATAACTGCCAAAAAATAAGAGTTTTAAAGTTATCTTGACCAAAAAAAAAGAGAAAAAAATATGAAACAAACCGTCACTTTTAAAGAGTTCGGGACTATTTGGATCAATTACTCTTATGAAAAAATATTTTTATGATTGTGAATTAATTTCACACTTGATAATATACAGACTAGAGATCGGATCCACCATCCCAATGTTAAAAAATAAAAGCAAAAAAAAAAAAAAAAAGATATATATATATATATATATATAATATAAAGAAGAATAACATAGATAACTAAAGAGGTGGGTTTAAGCAAATGAGATGCACGACACCAGGAAGTGACTTGCAGGTTCCCTTTAATGTCGTTTCAACTTTCAAGCATGAATGAAGTTCTCTTTTAATTTTGGTTTTTCTATTTTATTTTATATTTTTTTTCCCCTAATGCCTAAGGCATGTTCTTAATTCTCGAGTAGAATTTTTTTTTAAATGACGTGCAACGTGCTTTTCGGTAATTTAAACATGTGGCTTATACACTCAACAGGGATATGGCACCTGTCTTAATTCGATTATTTATTGTTTTTGTTTTTGTTTTTGTTTTTTTTTTTTGGGAATAAATCCACCTGTCTTTTTCTACAAACCCAAAACCACGCGGCGAATTTGCATAGAGAAATGAATGAGTATTGGTTTATCTTCAAACACAAAACGACATGTTATTAACACCACACGGAATAACTATACATGTCTTTAATTAATTAATTAATTAATTGTTCATATTCGAGTTTTGTGAATAGTTTTGGATAATGTCAATTGATAGGACATGCAGTTTCTTTAAGTTTCTTTGAGTGTCGTTTCTTCCCTTTTTCAGCAATGCTGTAAAACGACACATTGTTTCCCTATGCTTTTCTCTGTAAGAGAAAAACGACATAACAGTTTTACTGTTACCTTTTACGTATATAATATCAGTGCTAGCTAGCTTGTGTCGTTTTCCTGGATTCAATAATGAAATGTCGTTTTCTACCCTTTCAAATATAATTTTCACCTTATATAATAAGAAAGTAACCCAATATACAACAAATATCTTTCGCGTTATGTTAAAAACAAGTTTCCACTGGTGAATTAAAAAAAAAAAAGTTATAATGATTAAAATATAAACAGAACAAAAATGGTGGGTAATTAGTCTCTCTTTAGTGCCCGATGTTAATTAATGGGAGAACACGTGTGATTTCCATATATTTTAAACGTAGTTGTCAAATGGACACGAACGTCTAAAAATCATTTTAAGTGATTTATTATTATTTTTTTCTTTCAAATAAAGTAGTAAAATAAATAGGGATAGACATGATAGGATTACAAATAGAGTTTATCGCTAATTATGTATACGTGACTTTCTTATAAAGTATAGAGTTTTCTCTTAATATATAAGAAAGAAATGAAGATAGTTTACGATTACACATATAATCTAGTAAAAATTAGAGTGTAAGTTCTTATCTCAATTTTTTTTTTTAAAGAAAAAGTTGTATATATATACATATGTCTATATATGTGACCCCCCTTGAAAGAGCTACCTTGGTTACCCAAAGAATAGGGCAAGTCAAGTTTTCAGTCTTTACTATATTGGTCAAAATTCTTATTCCTAGTACTTTGGGAAATATGTAGCCTTTATTCATGTTGTCTTTACTTGCGGCCCTCATTTCGTTCTTGAAAGTGTGGTCTCTCTAGTGCATGGCTGTGGATATAGAAAGCTTTTTGTAACTTTTGAAAGGTTCTTTGTTTGGAATGATATCCTTGTACCTTCTCGTCTTATACACACACACACACACACACACACACACACACACACACACACATATATATATATATATATATATTAATCTCCATGTGTGTTTCTCCTCATATTTTTTCTCGACCTTAATACTGATCAAAAGTTCAGCAGAGAATCTTGACAAAAGACCCACAAAACCACATAAAAAGAACAAAGTTATAGCTAGAACGAAGTTAAAGCAAACTCGAATAACCTCTCCCCGTAGGGAAAACGAAAAAAAAAAAAAAATTTATAATCACGGAACTCTACTTCTAATCTATCGATAGTTAGTACTTGTATTAATATTTCTAACAGTTTGATTAATAATTAAAAGCATTTTTACGTATCATGTTATAAATTTTCTACATGATTACTTACAAATTTGATAAATTTTTAATATAAACACTTTACATCTTAGATTATTAAAAACTTATTTAAATAGCTAAATAACAATACTATCTATCAGTAGTAAAATAAAGTATAGTTTTAACTATAATTTTTCAAAAAGAAAAAGAGGAAGAATCGAGATCCTCATAAATTAAACTCAGCTAAGGAGTCTCCATTTCAAAGTTCTAAAATAGCCCTCGGAATATATGATTCATAAATATTTTATCATTCTATTTTGCTTCTTCAACCGAAAAAAAAAAGGAGAAGAGGAACATAAGACTAAAATAATCCTAATTAAAATGAGTTTTGAAATCATAAATTTAAGACATAATTAAAATGTATTATGCTGTATATGATTTTTAAAATATTTTATCATTCTAAAGATCAATTTCTCGTTTAAGAGTGAATTGGTGTATCCCATTAGCGAAGATATGTACCTTCCTCGAGTCACATCGGTTTGTCCTTGTTTAAACCAAGGGTATTAAATGGGTCATCCATGCATTCTTGATTTTAATTGTCCTCTTCTTGCCACATACTTTTTAAGCTCTTTAACGTACAATTTCTTTTGCTAAAAGAATAAAAACAAAATAGAAAAAGATTTCAATATTATTTTTTTTAATCTAGATCGACTAATCTTTTTCTAGTCATACGCTTCAAGTCCAACTATTCGACTAATATTTAGTTATAATTGAAAGAGAATTTATGATATTATTATAAGTCATTTAAAGTTCTCATTTTATGGATTTGTGTGTTTGTTATTTATGTGGAATATCAAAAAAAAAAAAAAAAAAAAAATTCCAACCATCTTTCACAACTTGACGAGCACCTTACATGTGATACTATTTAAAAAAAAAAATTTAAAAAATATTTTTACCAGAGTTAAAAAAAATAAAAAAATAAAAAATAAAAAACCTTAGAATGTGAGTCTAAATTTAGGCCTTAGCATCAAGTGTGAACTTTAACTAAATCTTTCTATAAAGGCATATTAAATACACGAACATATGCAATAGACGAGATGAATTTATTTGAAGAGCAAGTTTAAGGAGATTTATTCTTATAAAAATTATTATAAAATACCATATGCAGAACAATGCTATCTTCCAATGTTAGTAAGTTAATCATATTTACATTAAAAAACAAACTAATTACCTATTTGCATATAAATTATGAAACTTGCTGAGTATGATACAAGAATCTCAGGTAACCTCATATATTAGCATTGAATTGGTTGAAATAACAGTTAAGATCAGCAGTAGTAGTAATAATGAATATTTTTGACCCAATAATTTATTTATTTTTTATTTCTCACTTTTAGAGATTAATATATATGACAATGATGAAGATTGTTAACGAGTAATAATTGGAAGTGATCGTAGATATAATTTAGTGATAATTTTATATCTGAAAAAATATTAAAAAAATATTTTTTTAGAAAGAGTAATATTATGGTAAAGTTTTTTTTATATACCCTATTGATAGAGATTATTTTTTAATCGTTCAGAGTAATTAAATGACTGAGATGCTATTTATGTACGGTAATTATCATATATTTTACCTTATCTAAGAAATTAAAAAATTAAAAAAAAAGAATTTTTAAAAAATCAACCTTCACCAGTGGAAGGTTGGGGGGAGGGGAGGTTTATGTTGCTGAGGTTGGGAAGGCGGGATGGACTGAGCTGGTCGGCGTTGATTGGGGATGGGGGGAGGGGACGGATTAGGTCAACGTTGATTGGGGGGGGTGGTGGGGCAGATATGGCTCAGGGGGAGGGGGTCCATCGTCGACGTCGTCGGGGAAGTCGCTGGCGTCGGAGAAGGGGTTGGTCCTTTAATTTTTTTTTAATTTTTATTTATTAATCTATACTAATATGAGGTAATGTGTATTATAATGATTATACATAAATAATATTTCAGTTGTTTGATTTTATTTAACGGTTTAAAATGAACTGTATCGATAAGTATATAAAAATGACTCTATCACAACTATTTCCTTAAAAAATTCCGAAATTTTTTTTATGACCCATTTTTTTTTAAGGTAGTCTCATTACAGGACTTTGAAACGGAACAAAAACCTTTTCCAAAATGAAAATAGAAGGATAGAACAGAATTATTCAGATTATCTTAAAAAAATAAAAAAAAATAAAAAAAAAAGAAGAGAAAGAAATGAGAAATTAGGAAGAGAGAGAACAATCGGCAGCTATCCTAAACAATTCTAGAACAGCCAAAAAGTGAAATTATTGACAACAAAACAAAAGAAAAGAAGAAAAAAAAAAAAAGAGGAGGAAGGTAGCTCTTTAATTATCCCGAACAACCAACTGCCACGTGTCCAATTACACGCTCGAGACACATCCACCTGTTTCTCTGAGCGTGCGAGGCACCCTGATCAAACTGACCAACCACTCCTGAGCTGCCCTCACACGTTTCAAGCGTGCGAAATGAATACTACTGGTGGCCTCTTTTTCTTTTTTTATTTTTTATTTTTCATAAATATTATCATATAATAAATATTTTAAACTTGCAAAGCTTACTTACGGTGATGGGAAGGGAACAGAGCAATTGATTGTTGGCGTTAATGCGGTTCTAGTAGTAGTGGTGGTGCTGCAACTGCTGTGTGTAATTGTATTGTTCCCCTTTTTTTTTTTTTTTTTTTTGTCAATATATATTCATATAAATAATAAAAATATTAATATCACTGAGTAAAATGTGAAGAGGTGGGGTCTACTTCCCTCCAAGCAAAGGACAGCTATTACTGATTTTGCCTCTTGTCCCCACGCTCTTTGAAGCTCATTCATGGCTTCTTCACTCCCTTCTTCTTCTTCTTCTCTCTTCTTCTTCCTCTCTTCTTCTTTCTCTTTATTCACATTACACCTCACCCCGTTCACTTGGCACTTCCTCTGTTCTTCTCTTCTAACCCAAAAACCACCCCCACTTTCTCTCTCCCCTCTCTCTCTCTCTCTCTCTCTCTCTCTCTCTCTCTCTTCATTATCTGCTCAGTTTCAGTTTTTTTTTTTTTTTTTTTTTGGGGTTACTTGGAGAGATATTATACAAAAGTTAAGGCATGAGAAAGAGGGCGTTTTTCGAGCTCAGCAGCTCCGGTATCTTTTGCTTACAAGTGTTTCTGCTGTCCTTTTGTGAGTATTCTTAACTAACTCCTGCTTTAATGGTTGGGGGGGTTTTGGCTATTTTCTCATTATCTGTAGCTTCTCTTTGCTGTGTCATTAGTAAATTGGCCCGTTTTTGGATCATTCTTTTCCTGGGTTTTTCTTAAATGTGGAGCTTTAATTGTATTTGTGGGTCTAGGGGGAAGGGAAAAAAAGGGTGCCCAAATTTATGGCCTTCGGTTTGCAGTTTTGTACTTTGTGCCCATCTTAAGTTTTCTTGCGGTGGTTCTGGATTTTCTACACCACATTTTCGGTATATAATGCGTTGGCTATTCTGCTTTTTAAATTTTAGCCAAAAATAATAATAAAATAAATTTTCACTTTTTTATTCAATTTACAAAGATGAACTGAAAATTTTGTGTTTTAAGCTAGTTATGTGTTGTTTTGGGTTAATTGTTGTCAGAGTTAGTACGGGCTTGTTTTAATGAAGTTTGTAAGACACATTATGGCTGAAAATGCTTCTGTTGGCAACCAAAGCTGTTATTGTTTTAACGAAGGATGAAGATGACAACTTCCGGAAAATTGGTGTTTCGTTGGGAGTTTTAGATGAGGAACGAGAATTTTCTACGATTGTCTCGAGATATTCTATTTGAAGCACTTTAATCATACGAATATACGATCGTCTCCTAGGTACCAGAAACCGTAGTCCGTTGATCTGCATCAGAAGACTTTTTTGCAACTTGCTGTGTAGAAATTCCAGTATGGATGTATAACTTTGCCATTGATTGAATAATTGTTTTTGCGGCTTCCCTATCATCTATAAGGCCTTTCTTACTTCTTAATGTAATGGTTTAGGCTTCTAGCGTACCGATGACATCGGAATTTTGAGTGTCATGTAATTTTGTGAGTGATGGTTACATTCTTATGTGTAGTTCATGCATTTTGTATTAGGTTACCTGAAATCATGTTCCAGCCATATAGACTATAAAAACTACCCGGAATTGGTACGTCAACAAAAAGATGCTATGCTTCCTCAGATCTCCCCTAGTGGAGCACCTCAGCCTTTTCTTCCCATTCTTGCACCGTCACCTTTGGCGCCATTCACAAATACATCTTCCCCGAAATTATCAGGTTTTTCGTCACCAGAAGCTCTTTTCATGAAATGCTTTCTGGAAAAGTTTTGACTCAGATTTCTAAATTCTTTATTGCTCTTTGTGCAGGAATGTGTTTGTTGAACTTTACGGCTGCTGAGGGCTTGATGAGTACAACATCAATAGATTGCTGGTCTGTCTTTGCGCCTTTGCTGGCTAATGTGATCTGTTGCCCACAGTTGGAAGCAACTCTTGCGATACTCATTGGCCAATCGAGTAAAGATACCAACTTGCTCGCTTTGAATCGAACCGATGCCAAACATTGCTTGTCGGATATTGAGCAGATTTAGTAGGCCAGGGCGCAAATGATAGTTTGAAGCAGATATGCTCGATCCGTCCAACGTATCTTACTGAAGCATCCTGCCCGGTAAAAGAGGTTGACGAATTTGAGAGTACTGTCGACACTTCTAATTTGCTTGCTGCTTGTGAGAAAATAGATCCTGTGAGAGAATGTTGTGATCAAATTTGTCAGAACGCCATATTAGAAGCTGCTACAAAAATTTCTTTGAAAGCTTCTGAGATTTTAAGCATGGGTGGCTCTAATGTCTTACCTGAGCACTCAACTAAGGTCAGTGATTGTAAAAGTATCGTGCTCCGCTGGCTGGCTGGCAAACTTTCTCCTGCCCGTGCCAAGGAAGTTCTCAGGGGACTATCTAATTGCAAAGTAAACAAAGGTGAGTCTTTGGATCTACCCGACTTGCAAACTTTACTCTTCGACATCATTTATTTCTTTGGCGGTGAAATTTATCTTTTGAGTTTACTTGGTCTTGCCACCCCTTCGGTTGGTACCAGTATTTTGTCTTTGTTTTGATTAGAGGATCTTAATCTATGTTACATGCTCCAGTTTGTCCCCTGGTTTTTCCCAACATGAAACATGTCGCAAAGGATTGTGGGAATGAGATAAGTAACCGAACATCATGCTGTACTGCGATGGAAAGCTATGTGTCCCATTTGCAAAAGCAGAGCTTCATAACCAACTTGCAAGCTTTGGATTGTGCTACATCATTAGGAATGAAGTTGAGAAAATTAAATATTACCAGAGATGTGTACAGTCTCTGCCATATAAGCCTTAAGGATTTCTCCCTCCAAGGTTCGTGTCGTCCCTCAGCACACTTTTTTTTTTTAAATTCATTTCATAATCACACTGATTAAAAGCTCGTACTGATACATGTTCTTTTCGCCATTTTGCTACTTTAACATGATCTGGCGCTCAACAAATGATGTACCTCAGTCGGTAATCAAGGTAATTTATTACTGAACTTGCATTGTTTGATTATTCTCAAATAAAAACTGGTCTGATTGTAATTTAATTTAATCTATCCCCCTAGTCTGTGTCTCTAGAATTTGTTTGTATCTAATGGTAAGCCTAGTTCACGCAGTTTACTCGGAATCCTTTGAGGGTTTGTAGCAGGAGTAATAGAAATATAGTCAAGTTTGGGTGGACTGATTTTGTCCAAGTTTGTAGCTTATTTTATTTCTTCTCTCTGTTTCATTCATTCTTTGTTTTCCATTCCGGTGCTGGAAATGAATGGACTTTGCAATTATTCTTGAGTTTGTATACTCTAGGTTGGTGTCTGAAACTGAAAGTGATACGGCTGTTAAAATGTCATCACTGACATTTCCTTTATTATTTTGTGTGACAGAGTATGGATGTCTTTTGCCAAGTATGCCATCCGATGCTACATTTGACACTTCGGGTATCAGCTTCCTCTGTGATCTTAATGACAATATTCCAGCTCCGTGGCCGACTACATCTCAAATGTCGGCTTCATCGTGCAAGAAATGTATGTCTAGCCTCCTCCTTAAGCCCATTCATCTTTGCATGCTGCATTAATCACCGGGAGATGTATTTTGCCTTTTCCCTAGTTTAAATTCATTATGTCAACTCTGATTCTTTTTGAAATTCAGCTGTCAAGATTCCTGCACTTCCTGCAGCGACATCCGCTCAGAGTGGTAAGCGCAGAACTTTCCAAGAATGCCGCTTATTTATATTCCGTTTTATTTTTTCCCACTTTGAATCAGGACTTGACTTGACTTTCTCAAATTCTCAGGCCTTTCCGTTGATGGTGCCATGCTCGTTATGTTCCTCGCTTCTCCTCGATGCTTCTTATGAAGCTTTTGTAAATAAGTGTTTGCTTGAGGAAGGATGATATCAGACGAGTGCGTAAGATTAGGCTCGTCCAAATGGAAGTCATCCCAGTCTGCGGAGGACCCCCTTTTTTTTTTGTTTGAGAGAGAAACTAGTTTGCTGTTTGTGTTTCACATCAAAATATGATTAGTGATTCTTGCTTTGCTTGTATAAGAAGATTCTTGTAAAGGAATTTTTTAGGAAGGTTGAGAGGGAACGTTATATTGTAACTAGTAACTACGACTATTCACGATTAGCATGTAAAGATTCGGATTGCGAATTGCAATCATAAATATATTTATATATAAATATTTATAGCATTTTTGTCACCTCTTCCTTCAGTATATGTATTGACCCTTATTATTCACAAGTTTACTCCCAAAATCAAAATACAGAACCCAAAAAAAAAAAAAAAAAAAAAAAAAAACCTATAGTATTAGCAGGGCTTTGATTTTTTATTTTTGCTGGTCAAAAGCAATTATATATATGTTTTCACGTTCTTTTACTCAAACCACGAGAACTGAAATAAAAAAAAAAGTATAGAGTACTGCTCTAGTTCGTCAAATTTGGACATTTCAGAAATAGTTGTACCTATTAGATAGTATAATTTCCCACATCTCTTCAACTGTCGAAGAAATAAAAAGAGGAAGGAAAATTCAACGGGTTTGGACCTGTCATAATGGATGCTGATTTTGGAGTGTTTTTGCTCGCTGGAGAATAAATAGAAGGAGTGTTTGGAGGTTGAGAAAACAACCACCCGAAAAGGAGTTAGTAAAGAAAAGAGGCTATAACAAATGTAAACTGGTTTTTGAATCTGTTGAAATGATATACGTTGAAGTTATTGCAAAATTGTTTTACAGAAAGAAACCAACTTTAGCCATGTGAGATTTTAGTTGAATCATTTATTTCAGCACCTCCTTCTCTCTGAGTACGGCTGGCCTTGGTAGCTCTTTGCAATAAATGGGTCATCTTCTGTGGATTTCATTGCTCTAACAACAATCTTCTCATGGAAGTAGTCATTTATTTCTTTACTATGCATTACATATATTTCTAAGGTTGTTTAGACTTAGATCGAGTTTAGATCTGTTATCCCTATTTTCAGTTTCAGAATTATTCCTGAGTGATAAATTTGGTCTACTTTTTACTTAATGAAATATACGTTATAGAGTCCTAACTAATGCAAGACAAGACAATTTCTATTAACCCTATATTTTAATTTTCCAACATTCCAAGAATAATTGAGAAAAAATAAATAAAATTTCTTCAATGGTGCTGAACACCATAATTATTAAGTTCCAATCCAGGCTGTTATGTTATGGTGTGTAGATTTTTTTTATTTTTTATTTTTATATTTTATTTTTTTTTTGGTGTCTAGATTTTAAATCACTCAATTTTGCAATGTTAGAAAGAGGAGACAACACACGTAATAAATAGAGACCTTTAAAAAGAAGAAAAAGAAGGAAAAAAAGACGACATTATTATTGAATAGAAATGCTAGACATTCAATCATGCACCTTTTAATTCGCAGCTCAGAAATGAACAGGAAGTAGATAGGCTAACATCTTACTTTGTGGAGGGAGATTATTGGTTTCAACTACTTTTAATTTATTTATTTTTCTTTGTTGAACACATTTTCTATGAATAGTAAACCGATGGATTACTTTTTGGATTAATAATCAAACCCCTGATTAACTCTTTCTTTCTCTCATCCCTAATTAATTCTGTCCAACTCATCCGAGTAATGAACTCCATCACCAACCTTTTCGGCTCGTTGATTAATAGTATACCTTTAAGTTACTTTCTAACTAATAGGTAAACCCATGGTTAACTATAGTTTTTTCAATCTCTAATAGCCTCGTATGTCCTCAGGGTGTCTTTTCCTCTTCCATTTGTCATTGTTTCTATGATCCGAATAACTGAAATTATTTATTGTAACAACGTTTAGTAAACAGACTTATTAAAAGAGATTTGAATATTTACTCAAAAAAATTAAAATAAAATAAAAATAAAAAGAGATTTGAATAAAATAATTGATAATCTTTTTGTAATAATAACTTATGAAAAGTGGTTTTTGTGGTCCTAGTACGTTTTGAAAATTGAAGCTTAGTGAGGAGTGACTCGTAAGGATGTTTTAAAAAGAATGATAGTTTCGTTATCCTATTAAAGGGTGTTCACTGAATCTGTGAATCTAATCAATTCGCTAGTTCAAGTCATTTGGAGAATTAAGTTGGATTGACATGATTTGGATTGATAACAGAATGAGACTTTTCAAATCTTTAGGTTTTGAATTGAGTAACAGTGATATTTTCTAATACAAAGTTTAATATGGAAATCCGAACCATACATAAAAAAAAAAAAACAAATATAGTATGTAAATGTTTTGTCTAGAATTCAATCTGTAAAACGGAATCTTTCATATTGAATTGGGGATTTGCATTGATAGCAAATAATATTTGAGATTTTTCATTCCAAAGTTTCCTATAAGATTGTGGATTGAGCTCTAGGAAAAATTTATGGTAAGAACCGTATTTTAAGCATATCAATAAGTATTTTAATTATTGGATCAATTTTTTTAACTGTATGATCTATAATCTGAAATAACTCTATGTTTTGCCTTGTTTTTTTAAAACGATATGAATATATTAATCAAATGACTAAAATACCTTAGCTATAAAATAGAGTTCAAGCTATAAGTTTTGCAAACCCAATATGTAAACACCACTAACCCACCCTTACAGTCCAACCACCCAAAGACATGGAAGAGTCCCATGTATGGGCTTTAGAAGTGGGCCTTATACAATCCTTAAAATGCCCAAAGATTGGCCTTCCCCTGGAAAAGACTAAGCCCGTTCGCTGTGTATATTTGAGTCAGAGTTATCTAACATATTTTGATTAGAGTTGAGTTGATATCTTTAATTGTACATTTCAACACGTTTTGTTGAAAATAAATTATTTGAAATAAAAAAGTAATAAAAACTTAGAATGCATTCAGAAAATTATAATAATATATATATTGTTTCGTTTATCTCATTTCGACTTGAAATAAGAAATTTATGATATTTTGAAATTGAGATTTAAGAGAGATTGAGAGATATAAATAGTAAAATTGATTTGTTTCTCGATAAAGAAAGACAACAAAATTTGGAAGTGTTTGGTTGGAGTGGGACCAACCAAACATAGACTAAAGATTGATGGGGGTAAAAATCGTCCCGAGAACCATATCAATCGTTTCTTCGGATTCTAGTGCAGAAAAAAAAAAAAAAAATCGATATCAGGATTAATAAATTATAATCGATATGTTTGAAAAAGTAAGAGAACACTAAACATACGCCATGAATTGTAGTGAATATATCAGAACTCGTCTGTCTGATGCTCGCTGTCGCCCAATTCCAAGAATATATGCCAGTGCCGTGCCTTTCAATGGTTTATCTCCAGTTCTTTCTTTCTTTTGTCCTGTCTAGAGATGCAATAATTTTATGAAAATGTGTAGTTTTTTGTTTTTAATTTTTTTTCTTTTGCTAGGGATAAAAATCTGGTTTTTTGTACTATGTATTACACATGTAAACCCTATTGGATAAAGAAAAAACAAGGATTTATTTCAATTTTAGCTTCTGAAAATTGTTTATACATTATCTCGCTTTATCCCGTAAAAGTTTAAATGTAATACTATTGGCAAAATCGTATTCAAATTTATCAAATGTTTCACTGTTGGTCCCTTTATAACAAAAAAAACTTAAAAAATTAAAGTGATAGCTAGAATGAAGTGCTGGTGGAGGGTAATTTAATAAAACAAATGTCGAGTGGTTGATTGGATAGATGAATTGAATCAGATCCATATTATTCATTAATTGATCCAACATTTATGAAAACCACAATTTTGAATCAGTTATTTTATTTATTTTTTGGTTGAACAGTTAGATAGCATGAATTTGGTTCAATTCACAATGTCATCAACCACCCAACATATATTCATTTTATCAAATTACTCTTCGTTTGAGCCTCGTATGCTTAATTCTGTTATTTTTTTAACTTTCTAGTCATAGATAGATCAATAGTTAAATATTTGATAGGTTTGGTTGTCAATAATATAATATTTTAAATTTCAAATAAAAAGAGATAATGTATATTTTTTGGGGGATAAAATTGAAATAACCTTAAAAAAATCAGATTATTTTTAGGTAAAAACCTATTAAAAAAAAAAGTCAATGCTATAATATTATTGTATGGCCTATCTTTTCCTTTCCTCTTTTTTTTATTTTATTTTTTGAGTTGTGGGGGGGAGGGGGGGGGGGGGGGGGGGGGGGGGGGGGGGGGGTCCCATTCACCTACCTCTAATCTAAAGCAGACCACATAAAACTGAAAATTTCATTCAAAAGAGGGAGAGGTAGAAATATTGCACACATATTTTTAGCAAAATTCTGTCATATATAGTCTATGTTAAACTTTAAATTAAGAATAGGTTAGTGATCTATATATTGACTAATTAACAAGATTGTTATCATCAAAGTTTCTGGACCAAGATTGATACATATAATAAATTGACTATTTTGTTCTTATACTTGGGGAAACCACAAAAAATAACTAAAGGGACAAAACTCTGACTTTTCCTCATGGTTAGGACCAACTAAAAATTAACTCTAACAAAAAAAAAAAAAAAAACAATTTGGAATTGTAAAGGGAATAAACAAGAAATTTCCTTATGGTTTAAGACCAACTAAAAAATAACTCAAAGATAAAACGTGTATAGCTTTCATGTGTATGTATCCACATGATATATACAAACAGGCATGTACTTGTATATAACATGCAAATATCACTTTTTGGACATTGTTAACTTATAAATTTATTTATCCCTCCTACTTACAAATAAAAATAAAAAATAAAAAAACCAAGTATGCTTTTGGTGCATAAATTATAATAGAATTTATTGAGTCAGAGTTGTTTGGCTTTTTAAAAATCAGTTAAAATTTTTGTTAATTTTTAAAAAAAATAAAAATAAATTAAGTTTTTTAGGTTAGAGTTGTTACTCCAAACATCTCATAATATTTATCATTTTCAAATTCGTATTCACGAAATTTTGAGGCGCCTGAGGAGCCATATATCCAGATGGCGGACGATACAAAAAGTGATATATTATTGGTCTGTTTCTAGCTTATTCAGTCATAAGATATAATAATCTAGAGAGAGAGAGAGAGAGAGAGAGAGAGACAAGATGAGCATGGAGTCGATAAATAACAACGACCTACACGAACCCATATTGGTGAAGAAAGAATTAGCATCACCATCACCAATATCACCGAAACCAATCAGCTCCGAACTGGAAGACACACTCTCCAACTCAGACCTCCCCTACTTCCGGCGATTCCAGTCAGCCACATGCCTCGAACTCAGCACCCTCTTCCGCCTCGCCGCTCCCGCCGTCGTCGTCTACTTGCTCAACAACGTCACCTCCATGTCCACCCAGATCTTCTGCGGCCACCTCGGCAATCTCCAACTCGCCGCCGCCTCTCTCGGCAACACCGGCATCCAAGTGTTCGCATACGGCCTCATGGTCAGTAATACTTGATCTTATCCTGATATCATCAGTTGTCCCGTCTCTTTACCTTAAAAAATATAGTCCTTATAAATATATATATATGTATACGTATATGTATGTGTGTTAGCTTGGAATGGGGAGCGCGGTGGAGACGCTGTGCGGGCAAGCGTACGGGGCACACAAGTACGATATGCTGGGGGTGTATTTGCAGCGTTCAACAATCCTTTTAATGGCGACGGGGGTCCCACTGACTGTGATCTACATCTTCTCAAAGCCGATCCTGATCTTACTCGGCGAATCGGAGCCGATAGCGTCGGCGGCGGCGGTGTTCGTGTACGGGCTGATTCCACAGATATTCGCGTACGCCGCAAACTTCCCGATACAGAAGTACCTGCAGGCGCAGAGCATCGTGTTCCCGAGCGCCTACATATCGGCGGCGACGCTGGTGGTGCACGTGCTGTTCACCTGGGTGCTGGTGTACGTGGTAGGGTGGGGACTACTTGGGGCGTCGTTGATGCTGAGCGCGTCGTGGTGGATCATAGTGATCGGGCAGTTTGTGTATATTCTGTGGAGTGACAAGTGTAAGGAGACGTGGACAGGGTTTAGCTCGCAGGCGTTCAGTGGGCTCTGGGATTTTCTCAAACTGTCCATTGCGTCAGCGGTTATGCTTTGCCTCGAGACTTGGTATTACCAGATCTTGGTTTTAATTGCTGGCTTGCTTGATAACCCTGAGATTGCTTTGGACGCTCTCTCCGTCTGGTATGTTAATTCTACGTTTCTTCCTCATAATTTTAATTTTATTATCCTTACTTTTTTTTTTTTTTTTTTTTAATGCGTTAGAGATATGTGGCTTTTGTTGATGCTGCAGCATGACAATATCTGGATGGGTGTTCATGATTGCAGTGGGATTCAATGCAGCCGCGAGGTCAGTATTCCGTATATATATATATATATGTATGTATATGTTTTGTTTGTGAAGGACCACATCACTTTATATGAATATTGATTACGAACAAATACAACTTTCTAGAAAGAGCAAATTTTTTTTTTTCTTCCATTCAAAAGTTGTTTCTAAACGTTTTTAAAAGTGTATGTATTGTTTTTTTAGAAGAGTTTTAGCTCTTTGAAAGGGATTTCAGTCAAAATCACTCTTCTAATAAATTTTAAAAACTTACTAGAGTTTTAGTAAGATATTTTAATCTTTATTCCACTATTTGTATTGCTTATTAAGAAATTTTAAAACTATTTTGATCCATTAAGTATATATTTTTTTTAAATATGATTTTAACCTTTAGTGAAAAGTTATAGTTTGTACTTCAACTTTCTTTCACCTATCAATAGTAAAGGTAAAATTTCCACTACCTAAACGGATATACTAAGCCTTGAGCGAAAAAAAAAAAAAAAAAAAGAATGGATACTAAGCATAATCAAATGTCAATAGTGCGTTAGTGAATCTGATTCTAGATGTCTCTTTAATTCGTTTTTGTTGGCAATTAAAAATATACGTATACATATACATATACATATACATAATAGCTGATAGTGGCATGTTTGGAAATGATGATGATAATATATATATATATATGTATGTATGTATATAATAGTGTGAGAGTGAGCAATGAGCTAGGGGCAGGACATCCAAAATCAGCAGCATTTGCAGTAGTGATGGTAACGGTGATTTCGTTCTTGATATCGTTGATATTTGCAATCCTGGTGCTTGTGCTACGTCATGTTATCAGCTACGCATTCACAGACGGCATCACAGTTTCCAATGCTGTCTCTGAGCTTACCCCTTTTCTCGCTGTCTCTATTATCCTCAACGGCGTTCAACCTGTTTTGTCCGGTATGTACGACCCTTCTTACTCATCATCATCCCTACTTTTGTTACACCTATATTAGGCTATATATGTACGTAACTTCTAATTTGATGATAATCTTATGTCTATATTTTTTGTTAACATATATATAAGATTCTCTTTATATATATCTATATAGGTATGTACATCACTCCGCATGCAAGCAGTAATTGGGTCCATATACGAAGCCAAAACTTTTAATATGAGAGCTAATAATTACAAGTTTTTATCTTTTATAAGATTATTAAAATGAAAACTTTAATTTTTTTTTGGCTGTTTATTCAATTTTATTAGATTTTAGGACATGAAAAGGGAATTAATGATCTTCACTTTTTTTTTTTTTTTTAAACTGCAATTAAAATATACTCAAATATCACAAATTTTAGATATTTTTTGGAATCATGGACAGCCGGACCTATATCTTATTAGAGCCATCAGTTCACGTCCAGACAAAATTCTGTAAACTGTAAGTGTCTTTAAAAAACAAAACAAAAAAAAAAAAAAATGGAAAGGGCAAAAAAATCAAAGTTTTAATTCGATTTCGTCTTTACTTTGGAACCGTGGCTGCGCTCCGTTGGAGAGCAAAATAGAAGCTGATAAGTAGCCAATTGATTGAAGCCAAGAACGAAGGAGAAAATATGTCAGTGTATACGTCACATTTATATAAAAATAAATATTAACCGTCATTGTCAATAAATGAAAGCAAAGACGGAATAGACTTCTAAATGAGTCTTATAAAGAAAATAAAAAGTTAACAGAGGGCATTGTATAGTGAAACGTATTCAAAATCAAAAGTTTCATAATTGACTTCAAGAATCTTGTCAACTTCGATGTCAAAATTGTCGCAATTGGTGAATACTGTGTTTTGTGTGTGAGTGCGTGTGTGTGTGTTATTGAGACCTTAGATTTGTGGTGACCTAATCAAAAGTTAATATTAGGCTGAGTAATAAAACTTATAATAAGACCTAATCAAAAGTTAATATTAGGCCTAGTAATCTTTGTGGTGACACATAGACTTAGATTTTTTTTTTTTTTTTTTTGGGTTAAAAGACTTATGGGTGTAGGTTATTTAATTAATGTTGCATCACAAAATTTCCCCACATACGGATAAAGATGGTAATGTATGATATATACATATTTACTTATAATGTTTGTGGGATCTATAGAGTATCCTATCAACGGCGTAAGCTTTAAAACTTTAAATCTAATAGGAATCACATCAAAATTTTAAAAAAATATATACAAAATTAATAAGTTTTAAAACATATATCTAATGGCCTAAAAGAAAACCCTCTCAATTTAAATAACTTTTTTATACCCATCATAAACATTTTTATCTTTTTTCTTTCAATAATGTATGTTATGTGCCTATCACTTGTAGTGGATCCACTTTGGGTGAATCGGACTGCCACACCTTTTTTTTTTTTTTTTTAAATACTTTTTAAGGGCTCGTTTGATGGACATTCTAAACCACATTTCTAAACTTTTTTTGTCCTTTTGTTTTTCAACTCAATATTACTTTCACTTTTCACATGTTCAAATCTTTACAACAAACTCAACTTTAGAAGTCCATAACTTTGTTATTTCAAGTCAAAATAAGATGAACTCTTTTAAAATGTATAAAATTTTAAGAAGAATGAATAAGAATTATATTGATATTTTTTTCAACATATTTAAGATTTTACGTTTTTTTACTCTAAATAGTTTTTTTTTTTTTAATTTTTAACAAATACATATTTTCAAAAACTCAACTCATCTCCAATTAAAATATTTTCAAAACTTTGTATTCAATTGTGCCCCCATAATATTTGACTTTTGCATATTACACTCTTTTAAACTTGACATGTTTTTATTTAATTTTCATATTTTAAAAAAATTAATATATGTCAGTATAAAGATAGAGAGTTGAATCTGTCGTCCTCGTCGTGTCATTCTGAAGGACTAGTGATGGTACCTATGTCCCTCTCTTTTGGCTGACAATATAATACATGTCGTAGGCCTCACCCTTCAAACAAGAAACATCGATAAGAAGTGTGATCACCATTTCTCTCACGAGCAAAAGAGACATAATTTCAGAACATCATTCCAATAGTAGAACTGATATTGAATTTAATAATAGCTGTATTTTCTAAATTCATATTTTAATATATATATATATATATATATATATAAAGGTGTGGCTGTTGGATGTGGATGGCAAGCATTCGTCGCATATGTAAACGTGGGATGTTACTACATAATTGGTGTCCCATTGGGTGCAGTTCTTGGCTTCAAGTTCAATCTAGGAGCTAAGGTATATATGTATGTATATGTATGTATATATACAAAAAATTGAACTTGTGTCCCTACTTGCAATACTATACTAGTATGTCTTGTAATAATTATGTTTTCTTTTCTTTTGTTTTTTTCACTTCCGAAGGGAATATGGTCGGGAATGATTGGCGGTACTCTTATACAGACGCTTATCTTGTTGTGGGTCACCTTTCGGACTGATTGGAACAAAGAGGTAAAATTCAACTAGCCAGATCATTTGATTTCCTTTTTCCTTTTTTTTATTTTTTATTTTTAAGTTTTCTTTTTCCTTCTAACTTCAGTGTTAAAATGATTATAATAGTAGGCGCTCTAAATTTACTTGTAAGAAATCATAATAACTTTTGTCAATACATGTCCGTGACATATATATATATATAGAGAGAGAGAGCGGGCCCACCTATTATTTTGTGTGCTCGGAATTTAAAATTTGTTACCTATCTAGTTAGGGCAAAAGTCGTGTTATATCATGATATCGATGTGGAAAAATAAATGCTGGTACTGTCTTCTCAACTATATGCATGATGTTGTTGCCAAGAAAATCCAAGCTTAAAAGAAGAGAGAGAAAAAAGAACAGGATCAACAATGTTAATTACATGATCATGACATACCTTAAAAAAAAAAAAAAAACAGAATCTTTGAAAAATAAAAATTTTGAACAAGATATGTAACACGTATTTAGGTACTGATCAAAGTTGCAGTAGCTTGGCACGATCTCGATTAAGTAACCCAAACCTGAATTAATAATTAATGTTGCGCCGTAACCTAATAAATTAGTTAGTAAATTAAAAATACTAAAACGCAGTGTCATCTTGGAAGTTAAAAATGATATATATATATATATATATATATGAGATATCTTATCATACATTTGACATCCTGTATTATGTAAATAATATTGCAGGTTGAAAAAGCAAGGTCTCGTTTGGATACGTGGGAGGGGAAAACAAGTCGATGATCTTATATATCTGAAAGTTAATAATTAGTGCTTACTTTCAACAAGCCCATTGTAAATTGCAATTATTTGATGCCAAATTTAGTCCCGATCGAGAATAAGGTTATGGGAATTGTTTCATCATTTTCATGGCTTCTCTGTAGGCTAGACTCCTTGTTGATCCGATCCCTCTTCACATTGCAATAAATTCAATAAATCTCTGGATAATGCATCTGGATTAGCTTTAATTGGAGTCAGCTTGAATTCGTCATGCATCACTTTATTTTTTTTTATTTTATTTTTTCCCTTTGTTCTTGAAGAAAATACTAACGTCACTAGAGCAATGCTAAGTTCATGTGTCAAATTTAAATTTTGGCATTTGGCTGTCATTGGCTGATATACCTTGACTTTTTCATTTTATCATTGTATTATTATCATATTCAAATTATTTAAATATTAAAGGTTTGTTTTTATGAGTTTCAAAACTATTTAATACTGATGATAAATGTATATTAAGCATTCAAAATAGCATTATGTATTGTATTAAAAGATATAATCTCCAGTGTATTAGTTTATGCTAATTCTATATTAGTTACAAAAGAATATGAAAAATAACATTATTTTTCTTTCTGCTCCAATATATAATAATGTTATTTCTATATATATATATATATATATATATATATCTATAGTGTCTAAAAGATGAGTTTCAATGAAACAGAACAACAAGGAAACAGACAGAACAACCGAAAGGAGCCTCAAGACAAAATAAACAAAACGGCCACCCACAAAACTAAGAGATTGCAACTGGGAACAGCCGATAAATGTTTCTTCAATCTGATAATTGTAATTTCACAAAGGAATGAAAGATGTACAGAGGGAAATTATATTTGTCATGAATTTTTTCTAAAAGGCATTTTCCCACTAATTAATCATTCATTTACTTACAAATTGTGAAATGCTAATTTATAGTAGGCCTATATAATATAGAGTACAAGGAAAAAAGAAAAAAAAAATTAATCCTTAGTTATATCTCAGATATAGTGTAATGTAATAACTTCAATACAAAGTGACGTTTGGCTTCAATATAAAAGTAACGTTTGGCTCAACTGAAAAGGTAGAGTTCAAATACCTATCCAAGTTTAAAAATTCTTAGTTATATCTCTTAGGACATTTGTCTCTTTTTCAATCTATATTAATTAATTGACCCCAAAAAAATTGGGCAACGAAAAAAAGAAAATAGATGGAGAACGAACCGACGGGTTGGTGGTGCCAAAGTCGATGGTACTGGATCTGTATGATCCCGTACGTGCAGAATTGAACCAAAACTATAGGATGAATTGGACATATATATATATATATATATATTTACGGGTGATTTTAAGCTTTTTCCTGTTGATTTGAAATTTCAAGTTTTCAGCCGTGGGAGATTTCCAGGTACAAGACTTTTAATCACCATATCTACAATTGAATAAAACATTCTTTTAATGAAAAGATAGAGATACCACTAACATTAGAGAAAGCTTATAAAGCATCACACGAAGTGTCTCCTTCCCTATAGTTAGTCTCTCTTAATTTATCAAAATAAAAAGACACACAAGAAATTTTGAAAAAAAAAAAAATCAGACGATCGATCTCAAAGGGAACACTCTATTAGTGTGAAAATCAACCATTTCTAGAAAAAATTGGCACTATAAGGCTTACTTCGAAGCAACATCTTTAAAAAAAATTAATTTTTACAACAGACATCGTTAAAAATAGTACTAGAAATCTCAAAGGGAAGAATCTAATAAGAAAAAAAAGAATGTTTATATTAAAAAGATAATGATCAGAAAGCAAACAAGGCTAAACCCCAGCAAATCTAGACAAACTTAATAGTTATCTCGTTATTGACCAGTAGGTGGAAAACCCTAGAACCGAAGTTAGAGATATATCTCGCATAAAAACGTAATTGCATTCCTAAACAATAAAAAATAAAATAAAATAAAATAAAATACATTTGTCTCTTCCTTTTAGTTTTATGCAGTATCCGGCCACGGGCGCCACATGATATAAATATTTGATCAATCATTTCATGTTTTATATGAAAACCATCAATAATATGTTGACGCCACATGATATAAATATTGATCAA
This sequence comes from Ficus carica, assembly GCA_009761775.1. Classification (NCBI taxonomy): domain Eukaryota; kingdom Viridiplantae; phylum Streptophyta; class Magnoliopsida; order Rosales; family Moraceae; genus Ficus; species Ficus carica. Next base: position 14,198,637 of record CM019739.1, on the reverse strand, counting down.
TCATTTCATGTTTATATGAAAACCATCAATAATATGTTGACTTACAAATCCGTGGAGTTATCATGTCATTTATCTTTTTTAATTAACAATCCATATCTAGATGAACAAATGACGAAGATATTATATGGTGTTGATCTAACAATTAGAATATCTTAATGCATTTATTGATTCATATTACCATCATGTATACATTAAACAATAATTAATAATCAACATAAATTTGAGTTATGATTATGACCAGGAAATTTTATTAGCGACTAATAATTATGTAAATGAAAGTTGAAGGATATAAATTCGATTTTTTTTTTTTTTAGGAGAGCTTTGTGTTACACACACACACACACACATATATATATATATATATATATATTCATATATGCATAGGTAAATTAAGGAAGGAGAGGGGGGGGGGGGGGGGGGAAGCTTGAGTCCCTAGACCTCAACTGTTTACGTTACCGATTATTGTTTTATAGAATTATCACTTATCTATTATATTTAAGGAACAATTAATGATCTACGAATATAGTACAGTTTAGTTATTTTTCCTAAGGACATACAGCATTTCTTACTATATTACTGTACGAAGGTTCTCGTTTGTAACAATTCTTTTAATTGAACTTTTATCTATAAAAAAAAAGGGGAGGAATCCCCTTCTAAAATTAAGCCCTAACCCGGACAAATTAAAGTAAACAAGTAGAACGTGATGTGGACTTTATATGCATGCAACAACAATTACACAATAACTCATTAAAACAAAAACAAAACCAAAAAAAAAACAACGACGACAAAAACAATGACACAATAAGATGAGGAATCTGACAAAGATAACTAAAAAATTATAATTAATTACTCAGCTAAATAAATAATGTGTTCAATTACACGGTTGAGGTAATAGGTACTGAAAGAAAAGATTTTGAATAATGGTTGGTTGCAAATATAATCTAGCAGTAATATTATATTTGATTTGATCTAAAAGTGCAAGTTGAAAAAAAAAAAAAAAAGAAAGAAAGAAGAATTTGAATACCTCTCATCATCATCATAATTATTGGTTAATAGAACCTTTTGAATTTAAAATCTTTAAAATGAATCACCACTTTGTTAATAATTAAAAGTCACAAGTCTCTTAAAAAACTCAAATTTTATAAGTTTATAATTTTTTAATTTTAAGTATAAATAAGATGATTGTTGTGTTTAAATGCTCAAAACGAAAAGAAAAACGAAAAAAGATTAGTATCATTATTATTTCTCCAAACACATTTAAGGTTATGGTTATTATAATATTTACAGATCACGGTTTATTTTCAAATTTACTTTTAACCAATCTCTCAATTCTGTCAAAATAACATTGAAACTCCAAGTGCAATTGGTGTCTCAAATGGTCATAAATTTGTTTTTCAATACCCCTAGACCTTTTTTCTTAAATTAAAAAATAAATAAATAAATAAAGGAAAAATAACAGCTATTTGGATTTAACTGGAGTAAAGGTGACTCATCTATGTAAGTAGTCCAAAAAACCATCTTATTTATATTCTCCCTCCTTGGTCGTCACACAACAACATCTAGAAATATCAAACAGAGGGTCAAATTAAACCAGAAATATCATCCCCATGGGCTCTCAAGAGGAACAGCTCCTGCACCAACCCTTAGTAAACTCCGGTACTCAGACGTCGACGCACTCCGAACCCGATAATTCCGGCCACTCAGGGGACTCTCGGCTCGAAAAGTTGCTGTCGGATGCCCAGTCGCCGCTCTCTAAGCGTCTCCTGCAGGCTTCACGGATCGAGCTATATCTCCTCTGCCGGCTCGCCGCTCCGGCCATCATGGTTTACATGATCAATGCCGCCATGTCGCTTTCCACCCGCATCTTCGCCGGCCACCTCGGAAACCGGGAGCTAGCCGCCGCCTCTCTCGGCAACAGCGGCATCCAACTCTTCGCCTACGGTCTCATGGTAAACAAACCAAATATGACTTGGCCCTTTTTTCTCCTTTAATTTCAAACTTCAAGTTGAACTTTTTTTCATGGATGATTTTTTTAGCCTTTTTTCCTTTTAATTTGAAACTTCAAGTTTTCAACTATGGAAGATTTCCAGATACATGACTTAAGCAACAATTTTTAATTAAGAGAATAAATTAAACATAAGCACTAAAGAAAGAGAAGGAAAACTCTAGTATCTTGTATAAAAAATTACCATTTTTAGTAGATAGGCTAAGACGTCTGAGATCTTACGTTAAAAACTTCATTAGTAAAACTCAAAAACGAAAACCTAATAAAGAAAAGGAAAAGGAAATTAAAAAGATAATGATTAAAAAGCAAACCAAGTCTAAAACCTTCCTACAAATCCAAACAAACTAAACAATTAGCATTTGACTCGTGTTATCAATATATAATTAATAAGTTTTGTTAAGAGAGCTAATAACTACATCAATAAAATCTAAAGGATATAAATTATATTTCTAAATTATTTTCGGGGGGTTTAGTATGCAATTTTAATAGATATACTCATATATACATGGGTAAAATAAAAGGGAGGAGGGAAAGTTGAGGGGGTAGACCTCACCTCAATGGTCTACGTCCCTAATTATTGTTTTATGAAATTGTTACTATTATATTATATTTAGAGAAAATATTAATATTAAACTTTCTTTTTTTTCATTTTATTATTTTACTAAGTTTTTTTTTTTTAATTGGGATAGAGAGATTTAAACTTTATATCTTATGATAGAATCATATGTAAAATTATCGTTAAACTATGTTATGATCACTTTATAAGTTTCTTATTAGTAGGTCTTTCTACTTTGAAATTGTAAGACTCTTTATTCTTTTTCTTTTAAAAAAAAATTTGCTTATTCAAAAAATTATATTTATTGAATAATAACTGAACTATTAATATACTATTATTTATTCTTTTTCCTAAGGATACACTGTATTTCTTACTATATTTGTAAAAGATGGTTCTCGTTTGTAATTATTCTTTTAATTGAACTTTTCGTTTTATATATATAAAAAAAAAAGATAATAATAATGAACAAACAAACAAAGGAGGATAAAATTTAAAATTCATGCCCTTCTAAAATTAAGCTATATTCCATCCCACTCTATCCCACAATACCGCTATTATTTGTCAGCCGAATAAATTAAAGTAAACAGAGAACGTGACCACCGGTAATCAGATGGGGCAGTAGATAAGTTGTTTACTTTCTCGATTAGAGATTTTAGGTTTAAATCATCATCGTCATAATAATAAAGATATATGAATAATCTATATCAAGAGAAATCCATACATCATATCATACGGAAGATTACCCACCCTGAAGTTATTTAAATATGTCATCTTGTATTCTTATAACCTGACAATGACATGATTAGACAAGAGGGAATAAGACGTAAACTAATGGCTGGTCAGCCAACAAAAAAATATAAAGATATATAAAATAATTACTCGGTTAAATAAATAATATCTTCACAACTCTCATTTGGATTGGCTCATAAGATAAAGAGAGAATCGAATATGAACTCCTAAATTCAGTAAATGTATTTATTTTTTCTTTGTTAATCTCCTATTAAACAAGAAAAATATTAAAAACATCAATTTTAATATGATATATGACTTGTGATCAGTTGTAATTTTTTTATTTATTGACATGATTATCACATTAATTAAAAGTATTTGTGATTAAAAAGATGATAATTCATAACTTGATACTGTAAATTGAAAATTAGATAGAGTTGGTGCATGACTAGAACTACTTAATAAATTAATAGATAATATATGCAACCAAACTTATTTTCCGATTCTCCCTAAAACTATTTTCTTTAAAAAAAAAAAGGAAACGAAACGAAAAATACATGCTATATGGATTAATATAGCGGGAGTAGACGTTTCTGTGGTCCAAAATGCACCGGACTTATTTTCTCCCTCCTCCGTCGTCACTCGACACAATAATCAGAATAATATCAAACAAAGACTCGGCAAATTAGACCAGAAATATCATCCCGATGGGCTCTCAAGAGGAACTCCTGCACCAACCCTTAATAAACTCCAGTTCTCCGACGTCGACGCCATCCGAACCCGATTATTCCGGGCACTCAGGGGACTCCCGGCTGGAAAAGGTGCTGTCGGACGACCAGTCGCCGCTCTCGAAACGTCTCCTCCAGGCCTCAGGGATAGAGTTAAATCTCCTCTTCCGCCTCGCCGCTCCCGCCATCATGGTTTACCTTATTAACAACACCATGTCTCTTTCCACCCGCGTCTTCGCCGGCCACCTCGGAAACCGTGAGCTCGCCGCCGCCTCTCTCGGCAATAGCGGCATCCAACTCTTGGCCTACGGTCTCATGGTATACACGTAAACAAACCAGATATGACTCTATAATATCAAAAACCTATCTATAGCTATATATCTATATATATATATATATATATAGTATTGTCAAATATTTGAAATTCATGATTGTTAGTACTGGAAAAGTTCTCTTTCAAGGTGTACTTTTTTTCTTACTTTCAAGGTGTTAGAGCTCCTATCTAAAATATTCTGTTTTCATCTGCTGAGTTAGTTCCGTCAGAGTTTGATGATGTACCTTGTAAACATCGCCAAGTTTAAACGTTTAAAAAAAAAAAAAAAAAAAAAAAAGAAAGAAAGAAAGGAAAAAACTGACGACCATCCGTTTCTGTTTATCTCTGCTAAATCTGTTTGGGAATTTTGTCTGATTATGCAGTTAGGCATGGGAAGTGCGGTGGAAACTCTATGCGGACAAGCATACGGAGCCAACAAGCACGATATGCTAGGCGTGTATCTTCAAAGAGCAACAATTGTCCTAACTCTCACTGCCATCCCAATGACCGTCGTCTACATCTTATCCAAGCCCATCCTGCTCTTTCTCGGTGAGCCTCCGCAGGTGGCTTCAGCGGCGGCGGTCTTCGTCTACGGTCTGATCCCGCAAATATTCGCCTACGCGGTGAACTTCCCGATCCAGAAGTTCCTTCAGGCGCAGAGCATTGTGGCTCCGAGCGCGTACATATCGGCGGGGACGCTGGTGGTTCACCTGCTGCTGAGCTGGGTGGTGGCGTACAAGCTGGGGCTGGGGCTGCTTGGAGTGTCGCTGGTGCTGAGCTTGTCGTGGTGGATCATAGTTGGGGTCCAGTACTTGTACATCTTGATGAGCAGCCGATGCAAGACGACTTGGACTGGTTTCAGTTTGCAGGCCTTCTCTGGGCTCTGGGAGTTCTTCAGCCTGTCGGCGGCGTCGGCGGTGATGCTCTGCTTAGAGACTTGGTACTTTCAGATTCTGGTCTTGATCGCCGGATTGCTTGAGAACCCCCAGCTTGCTTTAGATTCTCTTGCCGTTTGGTAAGCACATATTAATTATACGTAATATACTGCGTTTTTAATTATTGCCACCATACCCGGGAAATTTTGCATAAATAAAGTAAGTTGTTTGGGACTTTTGAAAACAGAGTTTTGAAGATATTTTGTTTGAAGTTAAGACAAGTTTTAAAAATTGGGTCTGTGGCAAACATTTCCAGAAAAAAAAGTAGTTTTGAAGTTTTGTGTTTGATGGAAGAATGATGTGTGTTTTGTTGATTTGATAACAAAAAAAAAATAATAATAATAATAATAATAAATAAATAAAGGATTTAATTTTTAATAAAAATTTGTGAATAGTAAATTTTTGGAAAGAGCTTTGAAAACCCAAATGCAATTCCAAATACAAGTTTGGAAAAGCAAACTCCAAAATACTATCTGGGAAGGTGCCCCAAATAAGCCGGAAAAATTTTTGTATATTTGCCGTTTTATAGGATTTTGATTTTACTGTGAGATGATATACTTGGATCTCTACTGATACAAATGTGAAGTCCAATCCTCCCCGATCGATAATTGAAATTTCAAAATAGTTAAAAAGTGCTAGCTATAACATATGATTATCTTTTAATAGATATTTTTTTAATTCTTGAAATGGGTAATGACATGATCAGGAGGTTTGGAAGGACTTTAAGTGGGGTTGTCTCATTTGTTATAATGTATAGGAATGATACAAGTTTCATTGACTCTAGCTAATTTGATTACGATATCTGAGTTATGTTTTAATGGTTTTCTTATTGTAAATTACCTTTCTAACTAGCTAGGTCAAAAGAATGTTGCATTAATTAACGTTATATATACGTTTTTTAATGTTGGCCTAACAAAACTGCGATATGTATAATAACCGGTGGCATGTTCTCCTCGTGTTTAGCTGTTTTGTCTTGTTGTCCTTGACACTTTCTAATTTAACTGCTTAAAGCTGTATTAATCTTAATTTAAAGGGACAATCATAATTGTTCAAACAACTTTCTTCTTCATAAAATAAGAAACAGAAAGTAGCTAATTTATTCCGGTCTATAACTTTAATTTATTGAAGAAAAATGAAACATTAATTAAAATTTTACATAAATTCCTTTCTTCTCAACGGCGTTGAGCTAATCTGAGTCAAATTTATAATTACTCCGCATATATAAACGAGCATAATCGGGTTTTTCTTAATGAGCTTTAATGTGTAATGGGTACAGTGTGTACATATTCCTTCTCCAATTAAGTGATCATATCACGTGTGCTATTCAATTAGTATAAATCATGCAAAGCTAGAGATCATTAAAAAAAAAATGCAGGAATCATATTCGTCTTTATGTCCATACATTCATGTGTGCTTCTCAATTAGTATAAATCGCGCAAAGCTAGAGATCATTAAAAAAAAAAAATGCAGGAATCATATTCGTCTTTATGTCCATACATACTTTTCTCTTTCTAGTATAGAATAAAACAGAGCATCAAATCAATTGTGAGCATCAAATCAAATCATTTATTTTTCTCTAGAGTATATATATAGACGACCTAGGCTTCGTCTATATATTTAGTAACTACATGTATTGAAACTAAAATAAAACCTAATCTCAATTAACGGGCAGATTCGAATTTGATTTAGTTTACTCTAATTAGCTTGTGTAATTAGAAATGACCAACTTGGAATATGTTTTGAAACTATAATTATATATCCGATATAGTTTGACTGACTAAGTTTGTGTTCTTCTGAAAATTTAAGAAATTAGTACAAATCCTAAAATAGGCTTTGTGATATTTGGATCTTTTTAGGGGAACATTTGAAAATTTTGCGCAAATTATACTTGGGCATAAATACTACAATTTAACTTTAATTGACTGTTGATGATTTATCATATTGATGGTTATACATTTTGCAGCATGGCGATAAATGGGCTGGTGTTCATGGTTTCAGTTGGCTTCAATGCAGCTGCAAGGTCAGTCAGTCATGTAATCAAAGAACAAGCCTCTTATTGGTGTTTTAACTCCAACTTAAATTTTTTATTTCAGTATTTGTTTTTTTTTTCTGAAAAGTCAATAAAAATTATAACTAGTTTTTTAAAAGTTAACTTCAACTTAAAATTTCAACTCCAATCGGCGAACTAAAAGCACCATAACAAAAAGCGCCCTATCTTTATAGAGTGCTTACTTAACCACCCCGGTCTTTTTTTTTTTTTTTAAATAATGAAGAGAGAGAAATTAACATTAAAGGTGAGAAATATATCCCAACCAAATTCACACCTATCGTGACTACATAGTTAACAACAACTCTAACTCGCATATGCATGCATGTGGTCATGAAATTAAACGAGTTTCTACTTTAAAAGCACTCTCCTACATGTGTGATATATAATATTGTTTATTTTTGGTCATATAATCGTACATAACTATATATATATATATATGCATGTATATATAACAGTATAAGGGTTAGCAATGAGCTAGGGGCTGGAAATCCCAAGTCAACAGCGTTCTCTGTTGTGGTGGTGAACTTGATATCTTTCCTCATCTCGGTGGTGGAAGCCACCGTGGTGCTTGCGTTGCGCAACGTCATCAGCTACGCTTTCACGCCCGGCGACACGGTTGCCGAGGCAGTGTCGGAGCTCTGCCCATACTTGGCTGTCACTCTAGTTCTCAATGGGGTTCAACCAGTTTTATCAGGTAAGCACTAGTTTAAATTGTTACATATGTGTGTATCTATATATGAATATTTAAGAGCGTGTGACAAATTTAGCAAAAAGAAAAAGAAGAAAAAAAAAGTTAGACAAAGACATACGCCTCTTGAGAGACGTGACAGAAAGAAAACGACAAGTATCCGACGTAGGATTTAAGCAAAAGAAAGAGACAACCATAATAGTGTATAGCATGTGGCAGCTGTTCGATCAAAATTTTCAAGGATGTTTTATCACTTTCATGTATTGTGAAATGTTTGTCGTTTGTACGGACAAGAATATAATGTGACAATAACTTTTTAGACAAGACCAAATGCAATATACTTGATAGATTTATAATTAATATGATGACAGCTTCACTTTTTTTTTTTTTTTCCAATTTATTCATTCAATTAATTATAGTTATGTCATGTCATTTTTATTAATTTTGACCTAGAAAAGAAAAATATTTTTATTTTTTATTTAAAAAAAAATGTAGGAGTGGCAGTGGGATGTGGATGGCAAGCATTTGTAGCATATGTGAATGTGGGGTGTTATTATGTGGTGGGAATTCCATTGGGCTGCCTACTTGGCTTCAAGTTCAACCTTGGTGCTAAGGTACAAATCATGCCCAAAATTTTATTAATTAGCTTTCTATTTCTCTTTTTCCCTTTTTAATAATTTTTTTTTCTATATATTCACATAAAAATCGTTTCAAACAACAGAAGAATTGTACTAAGAAACTAAAATAATAAAGCAAAAATACTTCAAAAGTTTTATGAAATAAAAGTAAATTAGGAGGCATGGAATTTTTTCATGGACTTATAAGGGTGTGGTTTTGGTGTAATATTAATGTATAATAAAACAAACAGGGAATATGGTCCGGAATGATTGGGGGCACAATGATGCAGACTTTTATTTTACTGTGGGTAACATTCCGCACGGATTGGAACGAAGAGGTAAAACTTTGCTAGAATAATATTGATGCCACTAGTTTGCATAATTATAAGTTTTAATTTTAAATTTTCATCAATTCTTTCTTGTCTATTTTTTTAATTAAGAAATTACGAAAGTATCTTTTAATTTAAATTTTTTTAAAAAGTATCTTTTGAATTTGAAAACTTTATTTCAATTTCATCACTTGCCTCCTTTATGGAAAACAAGAGAAAAAATCTATTAAAAAAAATTAACTAGACCGAATTTATTTCTAAAGATATTTTTTTCCTTGAGAAATAATTCAAAAAAATCACTCAAACATTTTAAATAACATAAAGTTCAGTGTCTTTTTGTATGATGTTTTATTTTACGGTTTTTTTATGTTTCTTAAATGTTGAGAATATTTATTACCAATAATTTAAAAGTATTTTGTCGTTTTGACCCCCCTTAGAAAGTATGTTAGTGATGAAATTAAAATAACTTCTTTAAACCCAAATGATACCTTTATAATTTCTAAAAAAAAAGAGATAAAATGAGAAATATTAAAACTATGAGGTGTAGTTGTATAATTAGTTAACACAATCAATACTTTAATTATCTGAACGAGTTTAATTAAGTTTTAAGAGCCATTTTGGAACTGAATTTTTCAGGTAGAAAAGGCAAGGAAACGTTTGGAAAAATGGGAAGGCAAGAAGCAGCCTCCTCTAAAGATCACTGAAGCTGAATAAACATTATTAATCATAATGACATGAATATGGTTAATTGGTTATGGGTATTAAATTAATTAGCAGCAAAACCTGAACAACAAACAACCAATTCATTGGACTTGCCATCGTGGTTCAAAAAAAAACAAGCTTTTTTAATGAGAAAATTACCCAAATAACCATATTTTTTTCATCTATTGACCTACATAACACAAAATCTCCCATCTTGACCAACATGACACAAAATTTAGTTAACTTTTATTTAATTTTGTGTTATATTGGTCTAATGTTACTTTTTTATGTCATATTGACGTAATGGTCTTTAAATTTATGTCATTCAGGTATTTTTTCCTTTTTTAATTAGTACACCATTCTCTTCCATTAATTCTGAAATATTTGGGCCACAAAAATGATTTTAGATAGGGAAAAATATTTTAATGACACAAATTTAAATATCACTACACTAACATGATAGGAAAATTTAATACTAGACCAATATGACACAAAATAAAATAAAATTTATATCATGTTGGTTAAAAATAAGAAATTTATATCATGTTAGTCAATCAATAAAAAAAAAGTGACTATTTAAATAATTTTCTCTTTGTCGAATTTTAATGCTTTTCAGGACTGATTAAGAGCCCAATTTTTGACATTGTGATTTAAATGAGATAAAAATTGGTCTTCGATCGTGTCAGTGACTCTTATATATTAATCATAGGTGGTATCCTTTAAGCAAAAAAAAAAAAAATCATAAGTGGTATTCATTAAGGGAGTATATATGAAATTTATTCTTCTTTTACCGTTACCAATGTGTTTCTATCTCTCAATTACATGCTATCCGTCGTCTCCTTTCATTACATATATGTATACTAGTCTAAAACATGTGCTATCTACATATTAGATGTATTTGAAAATTTTTTATCTACATATAGAAAATTTAGTTTAAATTTAAAAAATAGACCCACAAAAAGAAAAGAACCAAAAAAAAAAAAAAGAGGCATGAAAAAATGTAAAAAAATAATAATAATAATAATAAATAAAAGTACTAAAATGGAAAAAATTGACCAATACAGAAAATGATTAAATTGTAAAAACAAATAAAAAAATTGGGCTAAAATAAAAAAAATAAAGGACTAAAAAGTAAATACAAAACATTTTCGTCTAATACAAAAAAGGACTAAATTGTAAAAAATAAAAAAGGCCAAAATTTAAATAAATAAATAAAAATCGAAGGACTAAAAAAAAGGACTAGATTGTAAAAAAAATTTAAAAAATTGGGTCAAAATTTAAAAAAAAATGAAGAATTAAAAAGTAAATACAAAACATTTTCGTCCAAAATAAACCGTTTTGGACGAAAACACTTGCACAGTAAATGCTTTCTATATATAGTTATAGATATATATATATATATATGTAATGCTATGGATATCAACTCTAATCCAAATTTTTTAAGTCAATTGATGTATCAATACTTTAAACACTTATTAATAAAAAAAAAGATAACTCATATATCACATAACTTGGTGCTCAAAATTTGGTATTTTAGTGTCCCTAACATTTTTCATATATATATATATATATATTATCAAAGCAGGGGATAATTGTTATTGTCATCCCCCTTCTCTCAAATTCCCATCGTTTATTGGAGTATACCAATGGAACTAAAATGCTCAACTTTATTCTACTCAAAAGATGAATTCAGTTTCACGCAAAATTACTATAGGTCCAACATCACAATAATCAGACAAGATCTTCTATGCAAATTTTTTTTTTTTTTTTTTTTTTTTTTGTAGACTTCTATATTTGATTCTGTTTAGTTTACTCGAGAAAGATGAGCTAATAAGATAATTAACGATATGTTTGGCATATTAGTTTAACTCTAACTAAATTGTACTTTTTTTATTGGATTTTTATCTTTTTCTAAAAAGTCAACAAAAATTATAATTAGTTTTTAAAAAATCAACCAACTCCAACTTAAAAATTTTAACTTCAACTAATGATCCAAACAGAGGCTAAGTAACTAGACCCAACTACCCGTAAAAGATTTTCCAAAATCAAAACTCTCCACTAAACTATATTTTAGGCTTTAGCTTTCAATCTTTCATTCACCCTGTTATATCTAAAATAAAGAATTCTACGATTTCAACAGTGAAAGAGAGTCGAAGTCTTTATTTGGACCATATGCTCAAACTTCAAATACATAATTTAAACAATAATTTATAAGAGAAAATTTGAAGTTACAGTTTAAAAAATAGGAAATTTTTTTTAAAAGTAACTAGGTGAAAAACGGAGTGTCAAAGCCGCTATAAGAATGAACCATACTGGCAAACGACTAAACAGAAATGGTAAACGACAAAACGCTACTGGCTACAGCAGCAGGAGAAGAGAAAGGACATATATATAACTGAAGTAAACGACCACTAAACACTATTAGCAGTAGCAGCAGACACAACCAAAAAAAAAAAAAAAAAGGGAAAGAAAGTACGTAAAGTAAAAAGAGGAAGCAAGACATGTTAAAAACGAAAAGAACATTAGCAAAGAAAAAAAAAAAAAAAAAAAAAAACCGAAAAGCACATACAAAACACGACGAATTTATTGCAAACGACCACTAAAGCTATTAATGAGAGCAAAGTGCAACAAAAAAACGGAGTTAAAAAAACAAAAAAACAAAAACAAAAACAAAAACAAAAAGCTACATTTAATAAAACGACAGCATAATTTACAAACGACAAAGATACAGAACGACAGTTAAATGAAACAAAATCACAACTCATTTAAAAGGGAACTAATAAACACAAAGATATAAACCACAAGCAAATTAAATTAGAAAAACGACAAGAAAGTGGTAAACGACGACAAAATCAAAAAAATAGACAAGCGAATGCAGATGAAAGGAATAGTAACAACACCAAATGAGGAAATGAAGCTAAGGATACATGATAGTTGAGTCGCCAACTCATTTACAAAGGGAATCAGAAAATAATAAAGATTCTATAACAAAATAGAGGGAAAAAAAAAAGGTAAACCGCAACAAAATTAAATTTGAATGACGACAACAAAATGAAATTAGAGGAACGACAGCAAAATCGAAATAGACAAATGATGGTAAATTAAAATAAACCACGAACGACACCAAATGAGAAAACGACATTCAAGTCAGAAAGGACAATAAAGCGTTAAAAACGACAAAAACTTTAAAATCCACATAAGAATAACACAAAAAAGACAAGAAAATAGAAAGCGACATTATTATCAACTGACAAACCGAACGGAAATAGAGAAAGTAAATGATGTCCAAGGTATAAACTGAAAACGACACTAAAATACAAGGAACGAAAACTAGAAAAGAACAACGATAATTATACACGACTAGAAAGTAAAATCCGAAAATGAAATTGAAAAGCAGCAATGAACTGGAGTGGAAAGTAAAAAGTCACTTAAGTTTGAAACGACGACAAAGTAAAGATCGACAAATTACACTAACATAAGATAAAGGAAAAAAAGGCATCAGATGATAAAACAACTACTAAAGTTAGAAACGACACGAACCAAAAAAAAAAAAAAAACACAACCACAAAGTTAAAACAAGAAACGATCGTAAAAAGAAACAAAGAAAAAAGACACGAAATGGTAAAATGAGAAAGAAAGTAAAACGACAAAAAAAATTTTAAAAATAAAATAAAATAAAAGGACACGAAGAGTGAAACGACCCCCGAAGAAAAATCTAAAACAAAGTTAAAGACAACAAACGACAATGAATCGACAAATTACTGTAAAAGAGTGCATGATCGTTAAAACGACAACAACGGTAAACTGTAACATTTAAAAAAAAAAAAAAAGATTAAACAAATTGAGAAAATGACACAAAGTGAAACGTGTATACGGAGTGAATCGTCCATAGAAAACGACACTAAAACAGTAAAACTTAATGACAGCAGAAATGGAAAACGGAAAATGTTTCAAGGACACTAAAATTAGACAACAAATGCGAAAATCGACATCAAAATTGCAAACTACGAAATTCGAGAGGATGACTAAATAGTGAACTGACATCGAAGTGAAACAAAACTTACACGAAACAATTTCATTGAATTGAAGAACCTACTAGGATCACATTAAATTAGGACGACGAAATGAAGGAAACAACGACAACAAAATGGAAAAATACAGAGCCAAAGCTATGTCCATATTTAAATCAAAAGTGCAAAGAAATACAGTAGTGTGTGTGTATATAAATATATATAGGCTTCTACCACTTGGGTTAATAATTAATTAATTGATTTGCATATGTTAATATGAGATTAGTTTCTGTAAAAATTTTGTTTTTATTGTTATTATTAGTATTAGTATTAGTATTAGTATTATTGTTGTCGTTATTATATATAGTAGTTATAATTATTTTTTTACCCATCATGGCATTTTAGTAGGTGGTAATATACGACACATTAGTTATTAGTATTATTATTGCGGCTACTTTTTAATGAAGCTAGCTTAAGGCACCTAGCTCTAAGTAAATTCATCATCCATACTATCTTCTTGTTACACTATTAAAAGTTACATTATTAAAAGAGGGAATGACACTTGTTTCGTGGCATTAGGTTTTTTTTTTTTTTTTTTTTTCTCTCTCTTTTTTTCTCTTTTAACTTTTGCTTTTGTGTTTGCTTTTGCTCTTCCTTTACTTTGTCTATCCATCGCACATTAAAAAGTTGAATTTCTCGTTTTGTATTCTGAGGATTTAGTGCCACTTGGAAGATTTCTCTCTTCTTTTGTGATTTTCTTTAGAGCAACAGCTAATATATGTCAGATATATATATAAACATGGTGTCACGACCGAAACCCAGGGACCGTGATTAATTAGGATTAAGTAAGATTAATTAAAATAAACTCATGATTTATTAATTAAATCCAGTAAGTAATTTTTTTTCCCGCAAAAACACATAATAAAATATACTGCTCCGGAGTCTTTAAAATACAGTAAATTATAAAACAGTCCATGTTTTACAACTTTTCTCAAAATGATACAACCTTGGGACATTATCGACTAATACAGTCCTATACACCATATTACAGTACAACTTAGAATTAAAATTAAAATTAAAAGTAACGAAATAACAAATACCAACCAACATTTAAGCCTCCCCACGAATTTTTTTTTTTTTTTTTTTTTTTTTTTGGGAGGGGTGGGGAGAGGGTAATTAAACGGGGTGAGCCTAATGCTCGGTAGGGAGGCTAGAGGGGAAAACGACTCCAAACATTCATATTCATACCACCAATTAAAGCAATATAAAACACAAGCATATATAATTAATAATTAAAAGAACATGAATAAATAATTAAATGAAGTAAGTACAAGACATAAAAATAAAGTGCATTACCACTATCCGAATACACCTCGTGCGAGTTTAGGGATCTGCCCCCAAGGATATGCACTCCGCTCCATATCCTATCTTTAACCACGGGTCCATAGCATAAAGAAAAGAACCACTTACCGAATCTCCAACCTGCAACCACTTAAACAAACATGTTGGGTCTTACCAGCCCAAATCTAAATTACTTTTCCAAAGGAAAAATACACACACACACACACACATGCTTGAACATTTCACAAAACATCGCATCTCATATCCCGCAAACATTATCATCTAGAATCATTAATTGCCAAACAAGTCTCAAGATAACATTCATGGCATAAACATAAATTAAGAGAAGGAATATCAAAATCATGGTTCACATAACCGTATACATATCATCAAGATCACCACAAAGTATTAGAAATCAATGAACAATCCAATCAACGGAACTTTCTAATTAGTTAAGGTCTTGAAAATAATCTTATTTGAACTTGTCGAGTCACCCAATGGTCTAGATAAGACTTCCAAACCAATGGGGAATCAAACGTGCATCAATCAGAGTTGAAACTGATAACTTTGATTATTTTCTGGGCATGCCCGGTCAACCGGAGGGTGACGTCCAGTCAACCGGACAAGGCAGAGAGCAAATTCTGAGTTTTTCCTGTTTTGGTCCCAAACTTGTAAAAATCATAGAAAATCCATTTTTTTTATCCAAATTAAGCGTATGATAGGTCATTGGAAAGCTTAGGAAGTCTAGTTTTCAATTACGCAATCACTTTCTTAAGATTTATACCCCATCAACACCAGTTTTGACATAAAGACTCACAGCCCCTGTTTTTCGGTTCTCGATCAAACTTAGAACATACACAACTTGGGCTACCGAACTCTGTTTAGAATGATTCAAAAGCGTAAATGCAATTTAGAGGATCGACTCCAATATTCAATCAACGCCTAGGATAAAATATGCATTAAAAATCCCAAATTTACTGTTTAGCATAGGAAAAATGATTGTTTTGGTCACTCGGCCCACTACAAATTTCCTAACCAAAGAACATCTTTAAGACTCCATGTTACCTTCCAAGAGTTCCTATTAACGTCAACCTAAAATAATCAAACTTTCATGTCCAAGCTCTCATCAAAAGTAAAGATCTATCACTACATATGTTGATCAATCATTACTTAGGCATTCCGTCAAACATCACTCATGCATGTACATTGTCTAGTTACAACATTAATCAAACAATTCATGAGATTTCCAACAACATCTCATATCCATAGACAAAACAATCCCAGCTCATAAATATCATATACATGCACAACAGGATCCAATTCTCAAATCATGAACTTACTCATAGAAAATAGGCTTTTTACTAAATCCGCCGATTCCAACACAACAATCTTCATGTTCTCAAAATTATATAACACATTCTCACAAAAAATCACCAAAGTCAAGATTAAAATATAATTTTAATCAAACGATGGAAACCCTAATTTTCAAAGATTGGGGATTTTCAGAAATTTGAAAAAATTAACACTTGAGTACTTTTCATGAATAACAATCAACATCCAACAACTTAAAAACACCACAATTAACAACAAATTTTCGGATTAAAACAAGGAGGAAGAACCCCTACATTAAAGCTTCCAAAAGCCCACATGCAAGCTTCAATCCCATGAGCTAAACACGATTACAACACTAGATTAAGAAAAGGAAGTTCGGATTGGAGACATGCAATACAAATTAAAAATTTTGAAACTCGGAACTCTCCACCAAAACAAAATTGAATCATGAAATTGACCGTAAAATTAGAATCCTCATGATTGAAAACCCAAAAGCCCTCTAATTTGGAGCTCAAAAATCGCCTCCCATGGAGGAGAGGGAGAAGAAACCGAGAGTGCGTGAGTGCAATCTGAAAGGAAAAAGAAACGGGAAAAGGAAAAAGAAATAGAAAAGGAATTAAGGAAATAAGAAAATAATTGGGTATGGTCCTGTATCTTGGCCCAAAAAATAACTAATGAATATCCTACTAGTTTTCTAACATGATAACCTACTTGGTTATCTAAAATAAATAAAACATCCCATAACACTTTTAAAATTAAATAGCCGAAATTTAATTTTAACATTTCTTCACATTTGGAGCCAAATGAAAATTTATCAATACTTATGGGCTAACTTATAATTTCCGAGAATTGATCTAATTCCCGAGACTCATCTCGTTCAATTAATTCAATATTATACCACTAATATTGAATTAATTATACTAATTCCTTAATTAATTCCTCGAGTCATGGATGCGAGTTTTGACTATAATTTTATAGTTAGATAGTTTTGCCAAACAGAAAGCAAAAGGATTTAACTACAATTTGGAGTAGGTTAGTTGAATCGAAAGAAAAATGTAGTATGGTTTAATATTGTGGGTTTTCAGCCAAAAAAAAAGGAGGAGGAGGAGAAGTAAATATTGGGGGCAAAGTTTGGATAAAATTTCAGAAATTTTTTTTTTTCTTGTGATTCTACGATTTCTACTGTGTTAATCTTTAGTGTTTATGGTTATTTATTTTTATACACAATGCTTAAATTTGAGGTAACAAATTAATCATTTAATTTAGTTATTCTATGGTTATTTATTTTGAAATTTTGAGGTTGGTCGATTCTATATTTATCATCAATGGTAAGCTTATAATAACCAATGATGAAAATGTCAACGACGTCGTCGATATTTTCACGATATTATCCATAATTTGAAGTATCGACATGGATAACAGAGGGAATGATATTTCTTCTCGAAGTATTCGTCAAATGTCGACAATGTCTAAAAATATCCGTAATATCTATGAATATCAAAGATATTCTTGGATATGTCCACAAAATGTCCAAAAATTTGGGGGAATTTTTTTTTTTTCAAAAATTTCAATTTTATCACATATTTCAAATTTTTTTTTAAATATGAATAAAATATAACAACATGCTATACAAGATGAAGACATAGTTGTAAGGCAACATAAGAGGGTATTGGAGCGATTGAAAAATAACAAAAAGAAGACGCAGTGTTACTCAAATGGGTCAAATTGATGAGGATTCTATTGTCTTGAATTTTGATTTCATGAGCTTAGGAATCGAGCAAAGTTCATATGATAATAATCTTTCTTATGGTTTTCAAATAGGATCTAGTTCAGAAGTACAAAATTTAGACTTTTATATCCTCTACTAGGGGCGAAGCCTAAAATATATTCCAGTGTGGACGTGCATCAAATTTTTTTTCAAGATAAAATAAATTTTAGTAGGGGCTATGTGAGAATTTTTAATTTTAGTGAGTTCCTGTGAGAATTTTCAATTTTAGTAGGGCAAATCAGTAAAATTATAAACATGAGATTAATTTTATTATGGATTATTTGAGAATTTTTTAATTTTAGGGGGGACAAAGTAAGGACTATATGAGAGCTTCATATTTTTAAAAAGTGGGGCAAATTGTAAAAATTATAAAATTTTTAGGCTATATTTAAAAGAACAAAAAAATTTAATAGGGGGCTACAGCTCCCACTCACCCCCCTTACCTCTGCCACCGTCCTCCACCATAAATTGTTATCGAAATGTCATTGCATGCCCAAAGACTACTCATCAAAGTGGATAACTCAACAATACATATCCAATTTATGGGTTAATAATTGGAAGAGACCAAAAAACATATACACATTAACAATTACCTTCGAAACTATTAGAGAATAATATATTGGTGAATGTATTATTTAGATCAAGATCAACACATACCTAATGTTTTCCAACATACTAGAAACTCTTTTTGGTATTAAATACACTCGAAACTTATATGTACTTTCTTATGTTTGATATTTAATTTAATAATACTCTATTATATTATTGTGTTGTTCTGTAATGACTAATAAATAAGTAATATTATATTGAAATTATAAACAATGCTTAATTATTGTGATTTATTGTCTACCGATTTCACCATAGCGGCTTGTTCTAAATTATAATAACCTATTTTTATTCAATCGTCGAGATTGAAGTAGTCAATTCAATATATATTATATATATTTAGGAAAGAATTTAGGAAAGATTAAAATAAAATTATGTAATATTGATTGTTTTAACATTTTGCAAAGTTTTAGCAAAAAATTATAAGTTTTTTTTTTAATATTTATTTTTTCTCAGGATATCCGTCGACATCGATATTTCCGTCGATATTATCCATAAATCAAAACCTCAACAATTTTATCGACATCGATATTTTCATTCTTCATAATAACAAGCATAGTTTTGTAACATGCATAATTCAGTAGTAGTTTATAACTTTTTTCTCAATACAAGATGTAGAAGTTTGAATGTTATTTTCATCTTTAAGTTAAAAAATAGAATATCAGTTAATACTGTTAACGTTCGAAATATTAAATTAAAAAGGTGTAAAGTGAATCATTGGTCAAATAGATTAATGGTCATGGATTATGGACCCAATGGTGACAAAGTTGAAGTTGGTAACAACTTTCACCCCAAAAAATGAATTAAAAAAAAAAGTTTAATAAAGTTGATAATGACTTTTAATTATGGCTACTTGACAGAAAATAATATCACGATTAATAATAGTTGGTTTTGATTTTAGGTATGAATCAAGTTTTTCATCTCAATTTTTATCTTTTTTTCTGAAAATTCAACAAAAATTATAAATAGTTTTTGAAAAGTCAATCAATTTCAATCTAAAAATTTACATCTCAAACCTATATTTTAAACAGATACTTAAGAACACTCAGCTTGCGTTTGGTTCGCCAGTTGGAGATGGAATTTTTAAGTTGGAGTTGGTTAATTTTTTAAAACTAGTTATAAATTTTATTGACTTTTCAGGAAAAAAAAAAACAAAAATTAAGATGAAAAAGTACAGTTTAGTTAAAGTTAAACTTAAACGGAAGGTCGGCTTAACCAATCTTGGGGCTTTAAGCAAAAAAAAAGTTTTAAAATGCCTTTTTGTCTAAGCCTTTAAAAAAAAAAAAAAAAAAAAAGCTTAGATCTTATTTAAGGGAAAGTATGTGGTAAAGACTTGTTAAGAGTAACTATTTATAGGGTTTCATCCAATGGTTGTTGATGGATACCCATTTAATATGAATGGTGAGATGGTGTTGTTAATTTAAGATGGGAAGCATCTGATCTCATTTAGTATAAAGGTCAAAAGGTTATTAAGGTAATTGCATGATATGTTTCTCCTTAGCCAATCTCTCTCCTCGTCGTCGTAGATCTCGCTGGCAACGCTTGCAAGAATTTCTCCGGTAGTGCCTCAAGAGGTGGATCTCGCGAGAATGATCGTAATCTTGTCGGACACCCTCCAACGAGCGATTTGGTGGCCGAAGGACATCCTAACCCAAACCCTCCGCAAAGGAGGCCATCGCCGGAGACGGCGAGGAGCTCGAAGTGCTGGCGACCAAGTCGTTCTAAATCTAACCCCATAAGACTCCCTTTTAGCAACGCATCAGAGGTTTCCATTTTCGATCTCATTTTCAACTTCACTTTAGTTTGCGTTGTTGATGTAAATGGAGTGTTTGGTCCGTAAGAAAGCGTGAGAAAATTTTCATGGAATTCATGATCATGCTTGTTGGTATATGGTGGAGATCAAACCCATAACTCATACACATCAAACTCTAAAAACCCAATTGAAAACGACAGTGAAAGAAATTAAGAAGAACAATGCATACCCATTAAAAAAAATCTAGAAATTTTTAAGAACTACCTTAGAAAGCCGAGGTGTGGATGCCATAAAATGAGTTTCAGATGTGCCAATAAATTTTAATCACATATTTTTTTCATCCGTAATTGTTGACCCACAAATATTTAATTTCAAATGTTTGAGAGTTCGTCCACTTCATTTGTTTCTTCCGTTTTTTTTTTTTTTTTTCTTCTTGTTCTTTTTTTCTATATTTGGTGTTTGCCATTGTCGCTGGAGAAGGAGCTTTGCTGATTGCGCCGACCGACGAACCTCCGATTGTTGTACTGGTAGCGACGGTGGAAGGCTGGGGGAGGAGAAGAATGGGGGCTGGGGGTATTTGGTGGCCTTTTTTTTTTATTTTTATTTTTTAATTTCTTACGATACAATCCTATAGGTAGTGCATACAACAATTTAACGTATACACAACATTTCAGCCCATCGATTATATTATGTCGGCCTAAAAACAAGTTTTACGGGTAGTTATTCTCAAGGAATCTCTACCACAATCACTTCCCTTATTTAAATCACATTAAAATAAGAAAGTATGTAAAATTAATATATTTAAAACAAAATCCTATCGATAGGATATTTTATAATTAAGGAATTTCTACCACAACCACTTCTCTTATTTAAATCACATTAAAATAAGAAAGTATGTAAAATTAATATATTTAAAACAAAATCCTATCGATAGGATATTTTATAATCCTCAATTTCTATTAGATAGGAATCAATTAAATCTTTAAAACTTATCTACAAAACCAAAAGAAACATTTATTTCATAAAGAAATTTAGTTGTATCTTTCTTTTTGATTTTTGAGTAGTAAAATAAATTTTTGAATACAAACTTATTGAGTTAATTTTTAGGACATAATTGCTCTTAAATAAGTTTTTTTGAATACTTGCATGCAGAGATTTAAGGGCCTTGTAAGATTTGATAATTGGGTACATATACAAACAGAAAATTTTATTCGCTTCAAGTCTAAGTGATATGTCCCCGTGTGTTATGATTTTCACACATATAGAAATAAATTTGCAATAGTAGTTATACGTATATATATATAAATAAGTGTGTAGACAAAAAAAAAAAACGTAAGCCTTAATTTTCAATTTTCTTGTATAAATATATTTTTATATCTATTAATATAAAGAATATTATATTATGTGTAGAAATTAGGGGCCTTGCATGTCCTAGGGATCTTAGGCGACTACCTAACTTCCCTTCTCCTTGAGTCGGCAATGCTTAAACGTGAAACAAACTCTTAATTTTCTTTGGTCTTATGTGACTTGTTTTTGGGGATCGGTCCTTATAATATGACTCCGGTTGGTTGCTGGTTTTAATGAAAACGTGGATATCCTACACGAAATTCAAGGTCAATATTGAAACGAGAAAGATCATATACACGTAACTCTGATGCTATAAAACAATCTTGAATATGATCTATTATCATTCCAAAAAGTTGACATGTAAGATTATTTTGAATGCATTTAACTATGTCATTGATATATTTAGGATTCGTTTAGTGTTTGAGTTAAGTTTGAGATGAGATGAAAGTTTTTAAGTTTAAGTTGAGTTGACTTTTTAAAAAGTAGTTATAAATTTTATTGATTTTTTAGAAAAAGATAAAAATTAAGATGAAAAATTTGAGTTGAGTTTGAGTTAAACTCATTCACCAAACATATACTTAATATAAACGAGAGTGAAAAGCACTTAACTATGTCAGTGCAATTATATTTGCTATAAAAGAGAGTGAAAAATAACATTCTCATACTTTATATTCTAATGGTATAATTTTATTTTAAATGTCATTTTTATTTATTTTATTATACTTGTTATATTTTTAAATTCGTAAAAGTGAACTTTTAGTATTTAATTAATTTGAAAATAAAAATATTATAAACCAATAAATAAAAGTTAAATTTGGTATTGACTATATCTTGTAGCAAAGTTATCACAAAGTTTAACAAATAGTAAATTTAACATTAATGATAGCACTCTATTTTAAGAGCACATTTTTTTTCATCCAAAAAGACCAAAGTTTTACTATTGACACACTATTTTAATATTAAATTGGAGATACTCTGAGAATAAGAATGGAAGCTACCACCCTTATTCGGATATAATTTTTAATAACCTTTTAAAAAAATTCTAACATGTTCGGAAATAAATTTTATCGTTAAATAACTTATATAGAATAACATTTTTTTAAAGATTAAATAAAAAAGTTAGTTGATACATTAACTAGTAATAATCAAATATATATATATTTATATTTGTAGATATAAAAGGATCTGAGGTGATCCCATTATTTTCAGGTTTTCGGCTCTACAAACATGAATCACTTTTCCTAGATATGGCAGAGACAGGTTTTTTAAAGTGGTTTCTCTCAATCGGCCACCCAATGCCTACCCTGCCATCACCAAACCATTTTCAACAGCTGAAGCTGGAGAAAGGCCTAAGGAAAGGTAATGAGAATCGAACCCAGATGAATGAATGGGCGAAGCCTAGCAAAAGCACCCACCTTTTGCTAACTCATCCACCCATGTGGGTGTAGTAATAATCAAATATTAAACTATGACATATGTTTTCTATCATATTGGCCAAAAAGATAAAAAGTACTTGTTCAGACGGTACCACTTCAGTGTATATGATAATTATAATACACTAGCTCATAGTATTGAAGAAAAAATAATAATAATAAAAACCCATTCTTATCCCCTATCCTTCCACCGTCGCAGCCATTTACAAAAGCAAAAAAAGTAGAAGTTCAAACAAAATGATCAAATAGAGGTCTTTGTTTTGAGATTTAGAAACAAAACCAAAACCAATTCAAGGTCACAATCAAATTACATTCTGTCAAATTGCAAAATGAATCTAGATAGAATTCAATTCAGACTAAAACCACATTAACACCAATAAAAACCAATTGGGTCTATGAAAAATTGAGAATTTATCAAATACAGTTTGAGGGTGTCGACCGAAGAATCCGCCATCGGAGGAGACGGCAAGCAGAGCAACAACTTCGAGTTGCTCTACAATGACAGCACCTACGCTGAACACCGCCCCTCCCAGCGAGCATGTCGGACTTCTTGCTCAGATCTGGCATTGACAGACTGTTGGACTGATACAACCAATCTCAAGTTTACATAAAATTAGAGCCCTACACATCAAAAGCAACTTAATACCAACCTTTAGATGGAACCTTATAGGCAATGTCTCTAAAATAGGCTCTACCACCCACCCCAAAACCCAAAATTTGTATATTAAAAGGTAAACTTTAGTATGGATTATATAGATCTATTTAATTTTCAATACAAGAAAACCATAAAATTTTAGGAAAAAATTAAAAGAATTTTTTTTTATTTTTTACGGGGGCTACAGCCCCACTTGTCCTTTAACATGTTTGCCGCTGATCATACCAGTTTTTCCTTTATTTTTTTTCTTTCTTTCTTTATTTCTCTTTAGGTTAAAAAATAATTCATTACTGGACCATACCACTTTAAGAGACGATTAACGAGTAGCCTTTTTCCCGACTTATTAAGGGTTTATTTAAAACTTAGATTCGAACATAAGTTTTTTTATCTAAGTTTTTATCTTTTTCTAAAAAATCAATAAAAATTATAATTAATTTTAAAAAATTAACAAACTGTAATCTTAAAATTTCATTTCAAATATTTGTTTCAAATGCAAGTTAAGTTAATCCATAACAATAAAACATCTAAAACTGTTTACATACCTACCATACAAAACTGTTTACATACCCCAGACACCCAATAAGGTTAAAGTTTGAGTATTAAGAGAGAAAGTGGTAAGTATATCATTTTCCTAAAAATAATTAATTATGATAAATAACATATATTTTAAAGATATTTGAGATAATGTATCATATTTTTGCGTACATAATAAATGTACAATGCATATTTATCTTTATGAGAATATTATTTACGATAAATATGTAAGTTATTTTACATTTTTTTTTAAATGACCTATTTACTGTTATATATATTCTAATTTAATTTTACAGAACAAGAGGAGAAAGAAATAATTGCCCTCCGAATTTAAACGTGCCGATGGCCTATATATCATTTTGCATGCCTAGCCACCATACAAAGTGCGCAACTCTCATCCACACAAGACCCATAATCTGTCTTCATGGGGTCCGCGTGCAAATTAAGTGAAACTAATTAAAAGAGAGAAAGTCAACATTCCTTAAGTGGATTCGTTAGACGGTCATTTTTCTCGTTAAATATTTATATTTAAATTATCATTATCGTATTGATCGGGATAAATGGATAATTTATTTCGTAAAAAATTTATATATCACGTAAGAAATATTTACTTCTCAGAGATTATCTTGATATTTTAATCTCTATTCTTATAATTCATTTTATTTTATCAAATAAATAAATAAATAAATAAGAGAAAAAAATATAGTTTTACAATAACTTCTTTTATTATGTATTAACGATAAAAACTGCTTTCAAATATTTTAACAGTTTTTTTTAACCATTTAATTTATAAAACATCTTGTCCAAGTCAGATATTTTTTAAAGAAAAAAGAAAAATAGAAAAGGTAATTTTGCAACGTATTCAAAGCGCTAACCACGAAAAATATATATATATATATATATGTGAAAAAGAAAAAAAATAAAAAAGGTGCAGTTGGCCTTTTCCTCACAAGCCATGTCGAGAGATCAGCACAACTTGTTTTTTTTTTTTCCCTATTTTTTTTTTGGGTTCTTTGTGCGAGATGAGGACTATAACTTATATTTAGAGGTGTTTGGTGAATGAGTTTAGTTTAAAATTTTTAAATTTAAATAGTAATTTTTTAGAAAAAATAAAAAAAATTTCAAAAAAGATAAAAAATTTTTTAGAAAAAGATAAAAATTATGATAAACAAAGTACAATTTAGTTCAAAATGAACTAACAATCAAACGGGCCTTAGATTGTTAAGTTAAAAATTTTAAATTAAAATTGATTAATTTTTTAAAATTAATTATAATTTTTATTAAAAAATATAATTTAATTAAATTTAAATTTAAATTTTAAATAAATCCTAAATAAATAATAAATAAAGTATACGTTCATACGGGACAAATAGACCTAACTATGGTCCGGGCTGCACCCCCTAGAAATCTCCACGTGTGACTACTTTTAACTACTTTTTCCACGTTTAATTTGTATATCATCATTTTTTTTAACTGGCCAAGTATTGGTATCTCGTCTTTGTGGTTCAAAACCATCATACTTATCCCCCCACCCCAAAAAAAAAAAAAAAAAAAAAAAAAAAATTCCTATTTATTTTCTCCATCCTTGGTTGTTTCACTGAGCATTCAAAATCGGGCTCTTACACAACACCAAAGCAAAGGGCCACGAGAGAAATCTCCTCCCAAGTCCCATGGCCTCTCACAAGGAAATCCTGAACGAACCCCTATTAAACTCCGCTTCCGAGTCGACTCCATCCGAACACAACTCACCCGAGCATTCCTCCCACTCCGGCGACTCTAGCCTCGAAAAGGTGCTGTCCGACACCCGTTTGCCGGCCTCCAAGCGTCTCCGGGAGGCCTCATGGATCGAGCTAAAGCTTCTCTTCCGCCTCGCCACTCCGGCCGTCCTCGTCTACCTTATCAACAACGCCATGTCCCTTTCCACTCGCATCTTCGCCGGCCACCTCGGTAACCTCGAGCTCGCCGCTGCCTCCCTCGGCAATAGCGGCATCCAACTCTTCGCCTATGGCCTCATGGTATATAAACTCTACTTTCAACTTTTGAGTATCGTGTAAACAGCTGTGATGGAAGTTGGTATTCAAATATAACTGGTTCATTCCTGTACAGTTAGGGATGGGAAGTGCGGTGGAGACTCTGTGCGGGCAAGCATACGGAGCACAAAGATACGGAATGCTAGGCGTGTATCTTCAAAGAGCGACGGTAGTCCTCCTGATCACAGCCATTCCGATCACCGTCATCTATGTCTTATCGAAGCCGATCCTGCTCTTTCTCGGCGAGCCAACGAAAGTGGCTTCGGCGGCGGCGATCTACGTCTACGGTCTGATCCCGCAGATATTCGCGTACGCGGTGAACTTCCCGATCCAGAAGTTCCTGCAGGCGCAGAGCATTGTGACGCCGAGCACGTACATATCGGCGGCGACGCTGCTGGTGCACGTGCTGATGAGCTGGGTGGTGGCGTACAAGCTGGGGCTGGGGCTGCTTGGGGTGTCGCTGGTGCTGAGCTTGTCGTGGTGGATCATAGTTGGGGCTCAGTACTTGTACATCTTGTGGCGATGCAAGTTGACTTGGACTGGTTACAGTTTGGAGGCCTTCTCTGGCCTCTGGCAGTTCTTCAGCTTGTCGGCTGCGTCGGCGGTGATGCTCTGCTTGGAGACCTGGTACTTTCAGATTCTGGTGTTGATTGCTGGATTGCTCGAGAACCCTGAACTTGCTTTGGATTCACTTGCCGTATGGTAAGCACAGTATCATATATATATATATATTCTGCAGTTTTTAAGTCAAAATATATTACCAGATATATCTGCGTATTATTTGATTCTGATATGAATGATGGTTTTCCATACTTAGAACTTGCTTGTTATTAGATTGTTTAAAATTTTCTTTTATTGGAAATCCTCTGATCTATCGTACCCTTAACTAGAAATAAGGTTAATTATTAGACTCATGTTCGTAATTATGAACTACTTCTTTGAGTAGTTGCTATAAAACTAGTTCTCGCTGTTAGCACATACTAGTAGTTACTAATATATATGTTTAAAGAAATCAAAGATAATCCTTTTTTTTAAACTAGGAGATTAGAGTTCATCTAATTATTGAGATAAAATTACACTAAATTATGTCCGGAACATTTATAACTCGTTTTGTTTTTTAATGCTTAAGAGATTTTTTTTGTCGTCTTTAAAAATTTCTAGATGCGGTAGACGTGTAAGAGTCTTGTTGGCTTGTTGTACAATAATTAGTCAGTTTGTTTTTATATTTTTGTTGCCTTGAAAGGAATATATACACATTTAAAATGTACAAATTATTGCACTTAGTGGGGTATCAAATGCATCATATAAAAGAAACAAAGAAAAGATCGTTTGAATATATATAATAATCCTTCGCCCAATAATTAAAACTTCTAATGACATAATATACTAGTAGTGGTTTAACATATAATAATTTTTTTTTAAAATTTACTGAAAGTCGTGTCTACTTAAAAAAGCTGGATGTGAACATGAAAGCGTCAAAAAAGTTCCAACTTTTTTTATTTTTTTTTGCTGGAACAAAAAAAGTAACTTTTGTGTAAAATAGACTGGCATCTTACCAGCGCCATCATGATTTCATTTACTCATGCGCTTGTGGAGCTCTTTACTTTTCCTAAAATTAATTTACTTTTCCATGCCCTACCCTCTACCATTTAAGATGGGGTCCAAATAAAAAACTCATAAAAGAAATAAAAAAATCTCAAAGAAAATTCATTGGAATAAATGTAAACGCCAACAGTAAATGTAGCGACTATTGTCTCATTAAAAACAAATTAACATCTCAAAATTAAAACCAAATTCCAAAAATAACAAACTAAATTATCTCAAAAGTCAATGTTAAGTGATTGCAAGAATAGTCTAAAGATAATATCATATATGATTTTATTTAAAAATACAGAGTTCAAATCTCTCATTCTCAGATTCATTAAAAAAAAAAAAAAAAAACTCAATGTTCATGATGAAACTCCAAAAATATGAAACTTAATTCTTAAAATTCAATTTAAACTAGCTAGGTGAAACTTAATTCCTTTTAAAAAAAAATTTGTGGTAATTTTCTTATTGAAAAGTGCATTGTAACTAGCTAGGTGAAAAGAATGTAGCAATTAGTGTGTGTATGTGTGTGTGTGTGTGTGTGTGTGTGTGTGTGTGTGTGTAAATTAATATATATTGACATATCTTTGATATGTTGCCCAAACAACTCCAGGCAAATGCATGGTTGTGCTACGGATGATAATTGAGTGGTGTCTCTGTTTCTCTGCCTTTGTCTTATTGTCCCTGCACTTTTTTCAGATTAACTGCTTAATGTATTATCTTTAATCTAAAAGGGCAATCACAATTATACAAACGACGTTGCTTCTTCATAGATCGATGAAGAGAAAAATAAATCTTATTTTTCTTTTTGTTCGTACATATATATATATATGATTTTTCCTTTCTAATATTATATAATAAAATTAATAGTCAATTGTGAGTCGAACCGACCATTAAAATAACTATTAGCTTAGGTTTAATTCGTCAGTTGTAAATGAAATTTTTAAGTTGAAATTAGTCGACTTTTCAAAAATTAATTATAAATATTATTGACTTTTCAAAAAAAGATAAAATTGAGATAAAAAAATACAGTTGGAGTTAAACTGAAACGCCGAACGAAACATTAATCTCAATTAACATGTAATTGCAGGTTTAACTATCTAACATGTAAATTCACACTCACTTCTCTAATTTTGAAATTTAGCTTTAAATCCCTCTACCATGTAACTTAAAAAAGTATACAAATGAAAGTTAACTAAAAGATCCTTTCGTAAATTTAATTATTGAGCAGATTCGATTTCGAATATGTAGGTTAGAATCAAATTATAGAAAATGTTTTTGCCACCATAAGTTTGACTAACCAGATATGTGTTATTCTGAAAGTTTTTACGTTTTTAATAAATTTTTGTTCTTTTTTTATTTATTAATATTAATAATTGATTTATGATGGTTTTGTGATTTGCAGCATGTCCATTAACGGGTTGCTGTTCATGATTTCAGTCGGCTTTAATGCAGCTGCAAGGTCAGTATCTCATCCAATGCCTACAATAAATATATCAGACTACTTTAAAATTACTTTCTTTATACCATATTATTCAACGTCCAATTAATCTGATATCAATTTCACATACGTCACAAAATGTCAACAGCACTAGCGACCGACTTTACACACTCAACTGCTCATGCCGAAATTAATCACGGTGTTAAAAATCAGGACTAGATATATTTTAATTGGTTTCTACTTCCAATGTACTCTCTCCAAGAGAATGAATATATATATATCTATATATAATTGTTCAATATTGGCTATATATTATACATTTATTTAAACATATGTCTATGTGCATGTGTATAACAGTATAAGGGTGAGCAATGAGCTAGGGGCCGGAAATCCCAAGTCAGCATCGTTCTCTGTTGCAATGGTGAACTTGGTATCCTTCATCATCGCCGTGGTGGAAGCTATTGTGGTGCTTGCGTTGCGCGACGTCGTCAGCTACGCTTTCACGCCAGGCGAAACGGTCGCCGAGGCAGTGTCCGACCTCTGTCCATACTTGGCCGTCACTCTCGTTCTCAATGGGGTTCAACCAGTTTTGTCCGGTAAGCATTCGCTAGTTTAAATTAGTACATACATTTAAGAATGAGACAAATGTGACAACTCAATCAGACAAGTAAAAAAAAAAAAAAAGCTTATCTACAACATCGCTGATAGATATTTATTAGGTTTAGCACGTTACCCAAAAAAAGAAGAAAAAAAAAGGACCGATAGATAAATTTGAATTTGTGGCAAAAATTTTAGGATGTCTCATTTTCGATGACAACTGTAATGCAAGCCAAAACAAGTAGAAGAAAACTTCTTTCACTGTTTAAAACCTTTATTAGGTAAGGCTTTATATGTTGAAATTTGTTGTCGCTTTAGAAAATATGATGCGTGACAGAGTCCGTGGGTAGTGCCATAACAATATATTTTATAATAATACTAGTACAAGAAAACAAAAATAAATACAAAAAAGGAAAGAGATGAGATATTAATTTATGAGTGTGTGGTTAGGATATAATTAGGATATTTCAGTTTGATGACATCCGTCATTTAAAAAAAAAAAAAAAAAAAAAAAAGGGAGCCAAAATGAGTGGATGAATTCTTTCGATGACAAATACATATATAGAATGAGACCGAAGATTCTCTGCACCAGGATTTTAGTAGGTAGAATATAATATTATTAGCTGCTTCAATAAAAGAAACAAAAAAAACGTGTAGAAATTAATTAACATAATTTGATGAGACCGGTAGAGAAAAGCCAAAAAAGTGGTTGAGCTATTTCTCTTTTATTAAATTCAACGTAGAAGAAAAACGCAATTGCAACCTCTTCAATAAAGTGGGACACCTGCACACACATACTTGCTATTTTGTATTTGTATTTTAGTTTTGCTTAATACACACATCTTGTCAATATGTGTGTGTTTATATATATGTGTGTGTGTGTGTATTGATTGAAGGTCATCTCCTCTCATGTCCATGAAGAGGCAAACCAACGCCTCTATTGATGTTATGACCAAGGAAACAAACAAAACAAGTAATCACATGTTGGTTGTACTTTAGATTACAACTTCAGAGATTCATAGACAGAAAAGTAGATTAATTATTTTTGAAAAAAAAGGGTAAATTAAATAACATTTTGCTACACTACATATATTAGAATTTTATTTTATTAGTTTTACGAAGTTTATAGTCTCACGTGTTTTGTTTGGGAGTTGGGAGAGAGATTATTAGTAGGTAAGCATAAAATATATTGGGTTAACAATTAAATAAATAAATAAAAGAAGAAGTGAGATTATGAAACAACATGTGTGTGTGTGTGTGTTTAGGGTTATATAAGACCAAAAGCCAAAGTAGATACGGTCAACGTTTACAATGGCATTGATTCAAATGCAATCTCGAGAATTCACAAAAGAAAAAAAAATCCATTACCGAGAAAAAAAAAAAAACAAAAACTTGTTTTGTCTTTAATTTGTTTGTTTGTAATAAAATAGGGTTAATTTGTTTTGTCTTTGATCTTTTGATGAAAGCTATAATTTGATTTTTTTTTTTTTTTTTTGGGGCTAAAAGCTTCTGCAACTCTTTAAAAATGTACGAAAAATTTCTTTTACAAATAAAGGTTACAAATTTAATAGAAAATATCAAGTGAATTACGCAAGATTTATTATATAAAGAAATTAAAAAATTTCATTATTCGACTTACATGTATCATACACAATATTTTTTCCTTTAAATTTTTTACCTTTGTTAGGCAAGATGACTATTTTACACTCTTTTAAATATTTTAAGAAGATTTTAACCCTAAAATAAGGATTAACAATCAAATTACAATTTGATCAAAAGATCTAGGACTATACATTTAATTGGTAGGTTTGAGTTCAAACATTTGGGTTGAAATTGTTTTACTTTTAAAAAATTAATTAAAAAATTAATTAACTTTTCAAAAAAAAAAAACTGAAATTTTTAGATTGGATTGGGGAAGGAAATGGGAGCTAAGTTACGGGTCACACTCATAAGAGAAAAAGAAACATGCAGTGGGACGTGGACCGACTGACATTGACGCCTAACTCAACTCTGCACCACATGATGATGTCCGGCGCAGAACCGGACGACAAATTTCTTTTTCTTAAACGTGGAGGTGGAGCTCTCCATTATTGGCAGCCGAGTATTTCCTTTTAAAAGCACTAATTTAGTGACCTGTCTTTTTTCTTTCCCTGAAAGGATTTCTCATTGCTTTTATCTTTCATAAAATGCGAACACGTTGACCTTATGGTGCTATAATTTTGACCTAAAAAAGGAAAATTGTTTTTATTTTTTATTTTTTTATTTTTTTTTAATTTTTTAAATGTAGGAGTGGCGGTTGGATGTGGATGGCAAGCATTTGTAGCATATGTGAATGTGGGGTGTTATTATGTGGTGGGAATTCCATTGGGCTGCCTTCTTGGCTTTAAGTTCAACCTTGGTGCTAAGGTATGTACCATGTCCACATATTTTTTTCAACTCTATATTTCTCTCTTTTTTTCCCCCCTCAGTTATAATTTCTCTTATTCACATAAAAATCGTCTCATAGCTTAAAAAGAAATAAAATCAAGCAAAAATATACATCTAAGTTTTTATGAAATAAAAGTAAATAAGGAGGCTTGGAATTTTTTTCTTGAACTTATGATTAAGGTGTGGGTTTTGGTGTAATATTAATGTATATTAAAACAAACAGGGAATATGGTCCGGAATGATTGGGGGCACAATGATGCAGACTTTTATTTTATTGTGGGTAACATTCCGCACGGATTGGAACGCCGAGGTAAAACTTTATTGCTTTCATTTATTCACGCTGTTATTTGGCAAAAATATATATAGAAGTTTTTAATGATTATTATGTTTTTATAACCATGGAGGATTACAAGACAAAATTTTACAAAGTAAAGCATACATTAATTATACTTAATGAAATGACATTTTTTATGACTTGTTACAGTAAGTTAAACAAATAATTTATTTTAAATAGTAATTAAGAGATTATTTTTATTGGAGGTGGACAAATGAATATTTGGAATTATATATATATATTACAAATTTCTTTCAAAATTTCATAGGTCACTACATATTTGATTACGCATATGGAAGAATTTACATATATAAATATACATATTTGTACAATACATATCGTACTGCTGAAATAAAACCCAGGAACTTTTTTTTTTTTTTAATTATACAAAGGCCAATATAATGCAAGCCTTTTTTTCTAAGATTTTATTTTTCTAGAAACTATTTTATATTGTAGATAATAAAAGTTTATGATTTTGATCGAAATAGTCTAGAGGCACAAAAGTTTGCTTGTGATAAAAAACAACAATGCAGTATGGTTGTGAAAATGTTGTGTGCTCTAAAGGACATACTCTCCGATCTGGATTAAAATAGACCAAGAAAGACAAGACTGTGTGTGTGAAATTAAGTAATAATTTAGCTCGATCGTGATATGGTGTGTGCATGTGAGATAAGTTATTAGATTTCGCTTGAATTATATATCTCTACTATAAATGACGATGCTATAAAAATTTTCCGAGGGCGTCAATTCGAGCAGATTTTAAACTAGAATTACAATAAAAAAGTCTTTTACCTTCGTTTATCCACAGAGAATTTATCATAAATTGTGAGTATTTAAAGATCAAAAGTTACGCATAATTGAAACTATTTTTTGCAATTATATCAGCATTGTTTTCGGAATAGTTTCAAGAGTGGAAAATAAGGGAAAAAAATAGTTTAAAAATATTGTGGGTTAAAGATCTATAAGCGTTCTTGGGTAGTTTCAAATAAAATTACGTGATCTCAGCCAAAAAAAAAAAAACTCTCATTCAAAGAAGAACTTAATTTTTAAATGAAAAGTTAAAAAAAAAAAAAGGCGACTCTATTGCTGTTCTGTTTGCTCTCTAGTTTTCGATGACTATCTATTTGTTCTGTTGATTTGCTCTTTTAATGTATTCATTATAGTATCTAATAGGTTTCTTCATAATTGAGTACTTACACCGAATTGTTTTTAAATGCAATTGCAGAATATGAAGCAACAACAGAAGTATCTTGAATGGAAACGAACTCGATGGTTTAAAAATTAGAGAATAAATCTTTAATTTAGACTCCATTTAAATATTAAATTTTTTTAAAAAAGTCATATCAACAAATTAAAAACAAATTGCCTATCTAAACTTGTATTTAATGACCTTTATAAGTTCAATGCTCATTAATTATCATAAATTCTTTGACCAACTATCAAATTTATTACAACCGTTGGATTCATATCCAAGGGCTAAAATAAAAATAAACCGATAGGTAAATATTAGAGTAACCATTGAAATCACACCCATATATATATATATATTTATATACACACATTATTTAATGAGTAAAAGTTCAAAATAAATAACATTTTTGGAGCTGAATGTTTCAGGTGGAGAGGGCTAGGGAACGTTTGGAGAAATGGGAAGGCAAGAAGCAGCCTACTCTAAAGAACTGAAGCTCAATAAACCACCATTCACTCTTGTGGTTCAACCCTCTTTTGCGTTTAGTGTTGATATTTAATCAAGTGAGATATGGAGGGACCTCCGAATTATAAATTTATTGTTTGTTAAGCACGGTTATGTACTCTTTTCCTTGTTGAGGGTTTTTCTTTTCGAATTTTTTTCAGTAAGGTTCTAAAAGTTTCTTCTAAGGTTACCTCTGGTTTGACTAGGCGTTAGCTTTTATTTCGTCAATGTTTTGGTGTTTCATTTGGTCAATGTATTTTTTTTTTTGGAAGGGGGGGGGGTTTCTTTTTTCATGAATAAGAGTAGAGTTCATGATAGCGAGAGAAAAAGGTGCCAATCTAATTAGATGTCCTTTATGTCATTTGAACTCTTTCACCATTCATAAATAAATATTTAATTAATGAATCATTCATATTTTGGTTAGCAATACTAATAAATGATAATTTGCATACTGCGTTAAAATATCTACACTAAATACATGTTTTGATGCTATTAACCTTGTTTCTATCTCTCAATCACTATTCATCATCTCCTTTCATTACGTGTAATTTTCTCGAGATATAATACATATGAGTCGAAGATAATTAATTAACTAGACCCAACTATTGCATCCTAGTGTCCCTGGGCTCTAGTCAGTTCAGTTTTCAGTCGCTCGTTCGCTAGTTTTGATCTCTAGTTAGAAAATCGACAAACGAACTAAACGACGAGAAAGGAATGACGACAAACTATTAAGGTTTTGAAAGGCAAGTACATCTAAAACGACAACGAATATTCAAGTGCCAAAATGACAGACGACAAATAAAGTTATCAATGACCGAAAAGTGAAGATCGTTAAACGAAGTAAATTAAACAAACAAAAAGCTATATTTTTAATTAAAACGACAATGAAAATTACAAATGACAAAAAATAAAAAATGACAGTAAAATGAAACAAAACGACAACTCATTTGAAAGGTAACTAATAAATGACAAAGATCGTAAACGACAGGAAGATGAAAATAGAAAAACAACAAGAAAGTGCTGAACGACAACAAAATGAAATGGACAAACGAAAGTGAAATGAATCAAAGAAAATTAGCGAAAACGACACGAAAGCCACAAAAATATTAAGAATGAAAACTCATTTAAAGGGAATCAGCGAACAAAAAATATTAGAAACGACAAGAAATGGGCTAACGACAACAAAATGAAATTATAGAAACAACAAGAAAGTGGTAAACGACAAGAAAATGAAAAGAAAGTGGTAAACGACAACAAAATGGAAAGAAAGTGGTAAACGACAACAAAAATGGAAATAGACAAGCGAGGTAAACGACAACAAAATGGAAAGAAAGTGGTAAACGACAACAAAAATGGAAATAGACAAGCGACGGCAAAATGAAGAAGAAGAAGAAGAAGAAGATCGACAACGTATAATAAGATGTTCGGAAAGAGGAGGAATGAAAAATAGAAATGAAGAGTAAAAGATCAGGTGAAGGAAGGAAATAGGAATAAAATTTGTTGTTTGGTAAAGGAGAAAGAAAAGGATAAAAAAAATGTTTAATAATAATAATAATAAGAATCATCCATAGTAAAATGAAACAAACAACTAACGCCGACATGTAAAAACAGCAGACGGCAGAAAACCAAAAACAAAGGAAAAACGACATAAAACAAGAAAAAGACAACAAAAGTTACAAACGACAGAAAAATTAAAAAAGAGACAGATAGTGAAACAACGCCTGAAGAATAAGCGACAAAAAGTTGCGAAAAAGTGAACAACAATCGACAAAAAAAAGTCAAAGCATGTGTTTGTTGTTAAGGTTGAGATTGTAAAATTTGAGTTTAAATTGATTATGTATTTATCGATGTATTTGAATTGCTGGAATTAAAAAGTGTAAAAATTTAAAATGTATTCGGAAAAAAAATATCAATATGAAACTTGTTCCATTCGTCAAGAAATTTTATGTAATTTTAAATAAAAACCATCTCATTTAGATTTTTCTATGTAAAGTTATGGATTTTTAAAGCTTGAGTTACAAAACTGTTTGAATTGTGGAACTGAGAGAAAAAGATAAAAATTAGATTGTAATTATAGGGTTTAGATTGTAGCATCAAACAAGCTTAAAAAATAAGAAAGCAAAAACGACACCAAATTAGAAAACAACACTAAAGCTAAATGACAAACGCTAGTAATTGAGAAAATAGCATATATATATATAGTGTAACGACACAAAAATCAAATTAACAAGAGTGAGAAACGACAAATTACAACGGTAAAATGTAACAAAAAAGATGATCAATTGATGAAACGACAATTAAGTGTGTAAAGCCATTATTAACGAGAGAGAGAGAGTGAGAGAGATAAAGTAAAACAATACAAACATAAAACAGCAAATTAAAAAAAATGGGTAAATTATTAGGTTGATCTTTAAATTTTTAATTTTGTGCAACTTTGGTCTCTGCATTTTTTTTTGTAGGTAGAATACCCATAAATTATTAAATATTACTACAATAGTCCTTTACGTTAATTTCTATACGGAATCCGTTAGTTAACATCACTTTTAATTAAATTACTAATGGATTCCGTTTAAAAATTAACAAAAATGACAATTATAGTAATGTTTTAATAGTTTAAGGACATTCCATGATTTTTTTCATCATTGGAATGACCATAAACTATAAAAAATGTTGCTATAATAATCTTTTCCGTTAATTTTTAGACATAATCCATAGTTAGCACCATTTTTTGATCAAATTACCAACAAATTTCGTCTAAAAATTGACGAAAATAACTATTATAGCAATATTTTAAAAGTTCATGGACATTCCAACTACGAAAAAAAATTCAAAAATCAAAGTTGTACAAAATTAAAAGTTAAAAGACGAAATGAATAATTTACCAAAAAAAAATACAGAACTAAAAAGTTGTGTCCATATTCATATAGAAAGTGTAAACCGAGATACAAATTACCATGACACTTTCTTATGGTAATATAAGTGCTTCTGCGTATATATGAAATATAACTCAATTCAGGTTTTGAAGTACTTGGCAATTCCAATTGTTTGTTAAAATTCCTACCATAAGAACCGTCAGATTGTGACATACATATGTATGGACAAAGTCTTAAATCCGATACTTAATGATATCCAGTAGTGTGAACTTTAGTTATTAAAAATGTGAATTTTAGTTGTTAAAAATGTAACTTTATACAGAAGAAAATGTAATTAAAGTAAATATGAATTCTCCTTATTTTTACATTTTTTTCTACATAAATTCATATTTTTAATAACTAAAATTCATATTTACATATTACTGGATATTATCAAGTACTAAATTTAAGATCATTTATATATATATATATATAAATATATAAGATTAGTTGCAATAGCCTTATGAACATATCATGTCATTCATATTTGTGTGTTGCTCGTAATAAATGTGTCATATTTAAGACTAGGGAAGATTAGTTGCAATAACCTTATGAACACGTCATGTCATTTATATTTGTGTGCTGCTCATAATAAATATATCAGATTTAAGATCATTACTATATATATATATATATATATACATATATCATTCATATTTGTGTGCTGCTCATAATAAATGTGTCATGATATGCCCAGGTTGGCTCATAGCTAGGCACCTAATTTTGCCTAGCTTTTAGGGATTATCGGCTTTAATTTGGCAGTGATGGACCAAGCACTCACATGCTGACCATGTGATCGTCGCAATCAATCACAATAGTACACAACAGTTCTACGACACCGAAAAAAAAAAGAAATAAGTCAAGGAAACTCAAATATTTGACTTCTCTTGCACATGCTTGACTTTGACTATAATTATCTCAGATCCCCTGTTTGTTTTTGTTTTTTTTTTAAATTAAAAAATATCAGGTGATGATCTTATCATTTTTCATTTTTTTAAGTTTATGTAGGCAAAAACACTCTCCTGAATTGACTGGAGATTCGAATCTCTAATCTTTCAATTAGTGAGATTTAAAATTATCTCTCTTATCAACTCATCCACCCCTATGTGTTCTCAAATCACCTATTTAATAATAATGTTGTCTCATGTCTAATAATTTATATTGTATCATATCATCTAAGGTTTTTGAAATGTTTGTCAACTGATTTTACTGTGTTTAAATACTTTTGTATCTGTCAAATGATGTAATATAATTTGATTAATTAGATATGATCATTTAGATATCAGAATTTGATTAGATGATCTAAATATATAAATATACGACGGCTCTTGCGTGCGGGCATTGTCGGACAATGGCAGCTACATGGTGTGTAGGGGGTGTCAGGAAGCTGCAGAGGTGTCTCCAGATTTCACAAGGAAAAGAGCTGAAAAAGGAGTCGGTTGTCTGGGGAAAAAAAATTAAAAAACCAAAGTTGTAAGTCCAACAAAATTAAAAAAAAGGAGAAGTAGGGTTTGAATGGTAATTTTACACATGGTAAGAAGATTAGAAAAGGCAGTGTGAAAAGAGAATTGAGGTATTGTATCACGAGCTGCATAAGATTGTAACAAATATCGAATGTTTTGTACAAAATTATGAGAAGCATTTGTCACAATCAGATTACCAAATGAAAAAACCGGTTTTGGAGTTTGATTTTTGGGAGCAATGGGAAGGAGAACAAATTATAGTAGTATATGAACTCTGCGCATATAAAATGTGTAAAACATAATTTGAAAAATGATATTGAATATTGTAGTGATCTGATATCTATGTACAAGCATAAGCAAATTGGAGAATGCATAGAAGGCAGTGGATCATTATATATTGATGATATACACATGGTTTTGATGTTGTAAATGCTTTTAATATTTAGTTTTTGCAACAAACTGTGACACAAAAAAAAAAAAAAAAAAAAAAAAAAAAAAAAAAAAAACCAAACAAAACAAAAAACAAAAAACAAAAACAAAAGAGAAAAGAAACAAAGTGTTTTCGTCGAATGTAGAAATTTATA
The DNA here is from genome assembly GCA_009761775.1 of Ficus carica. NCBI lineage: Eukaryota > Viridiplantae > Streptophyta > Magnoliopsida > Rosales > Moraceae > Ficus > Ficus carica. The sequence goes on along the minus strand of CM019739.1, from coordinate 14,159,138 downwards.
TGTGAATTGAATAATTTGTTGAGATTGGTTCTGCTTGAGTTAGGAAATAAATAATTATGTGAGAGTATTCCGAATTAAAAATAAAATAATGTGGTAAGAAATAGATAAATCAAATTAGCGTGAACAATACTATAAGCAAAAAAAGAAAGGTGAAATATTGTCACGATCCCTAAAATCGGAAGTGTGATGATTAATTAAAGAAAATCTCATAATTAACGTTAATCACGAAACTTTATTATATTTTCCAAAAAAAATATTCGAGCTCGGATTTAACTCAAAATTACACATGCAAAGTGAATTTCAAGCAAAACCAAACATAATTTGTGTACTAAATAATATAAAAAGTCAAGTCTCGCACCACACATTCTCACCCACCTACTCCTCCACGTCTCTCTCACCCCCTTAACTTTCTCTGTAATTCTTCCAAAAGCCAAAACACTTAAACACCCAAGCCCCTGATACCCGTCTCTCTCACCCCCAAAACCACTTTCTTTTTGCTCAGTTGATTCCCTTATACCCGTCTGCCTTATCACATTTATTGAAATTCAGTTTCTTTTCCTAATTGAGATCTGACTTAATGTAGCCCGTCAAGTAATGTTAGGTGTGTTCCACTTAATTCGACAACGAAGAAAAAGCTATATTTATATATATATATATATATTTTTTTTTAATGGTAAAAACGGAATTTTATTCCATTAAGTCAAGCAAGTCTATCATTATAAAAGTACTCATAAATTAAGCAAACTCTCTAACTAAAATAAGCTAACAAGGGAAAAAAGAGCATAATTAATTAAGAAATGAGCTATAATATTCCCAACATAATAAATATTGTCAATACTTATATGAGAGAAAGTATCTCGAATAACGTCAGGCACGTTTTTTAATGAATTGCTTTAAAAACATTTACATATATATGAACAATCCCTAGATATATTTTGGATTAATTTCTTCTTCTTCTTTTTTTTTAGGGGGGATTAATTTCATTTTTAGTAGTTCAACTACATCTCAAATCCTATTTTGATTTTTGAAACGTTACAAACGAAGTTTTCAATAGATTAATAAGTTGTCTAACAATAGTCAATTGTCATTTTGTCTATTCGATTGTTAAATTTTTGACGAAAAAAGACACAACTTCTTTCTCTACAGTCATGTCTTATAACATGCAAATTTACAAATTTAACCTTTTCTAAACTTCACGTGTAGCTTTAACATAATATGTCACCAGTCTCTTGTGTGTGTAAATAAAACTCATAGATTTCCAAATTGACAAAATCAGATTCATGAGATAATCATAAAAGGAAATGCAAATCTTGCAACTACGTGATATTTTCAGAACGTAACTTAGTAGTGGAATGAACAACTTAATCAAGGACTTCAACTTTTTTTTTTTTTTTTTCAGTGTAAGTTAATTAGTAGCAATTTTATGTTGCTTATTTCATAATTTATGTCTTGGACAAAATGTCTAAGTACTTCTAATCTTCATTATTCATAAATTTTGGCTATTGATTTGCAATTTTTATATATAAAAAGTTATTGATTTTCATTTTTTTTTTGGATAAAAAAAGCTCAGAAAGTAATTAAGATAGTAATTGGATCCATGATCTTTTACATCAAGATGATAACATTTCGGTACAGCTACTTCGTTTTAATAATAATCCTGACATCTCTAGTGGCTCTCGTTCATGTCTCAGCAATCCTGTCCAGACTTTGAGTGCTCAAATTTTTATTTTTTTTTTAATTTGTGGTCAAGTATTTATTTATTCATGTTGATTAATTAAAAATTATTTTACTTATTAAATTGGACTTCAATGTTGACATAATTTAACTCAACGATGACAGAAGTGGAAGCCTGATCAGTACTTAATTTATACTAAATAAATGAGGGAGGAATCTTTAGTTTTTAGGGGTTGATATTGATGTATAACGAATAACCTGGAAAATTATATATATATATATATAGATTATATTTGAATAATAGTCTATACATATTTGTATGTTATGTTTATCAAATGTTTTTTTTAGCCGTTTCAAGTACTGGTACGTTGAATATAGTTAAAAATCAAATCAAAATTGAAAATTCCTTTAGCAAAAGGATATATATATATATAAATATATCAAATTGATTTAATGTTATTATATAATTGAAGTTTTTGCCTTATGATATAGATATAGGTAACAGTTCATTAATGCTAATATATGGAAAAAAAAAACTATATGAATTGTTGCTAGCTGTCAAATATTCAAAACCTTCGTCGGTGCCCAAAAAAAAACAAAAAAACAAAAAACAAAACACACACACTTAAAGCCGTTTCTTAATGATTTCTGTATTTCTAACTCACAAGTCACAAATGATAATAGAGCTGCAGCCATTAATCGAGTGATGAAATTAGGAAAAAAAAAATTCGAAAGAACTAATAAATGAATTTAGAAATTTGAACAAGAATTACAATTTTAAAAATTATTTATCACCATTTATTTTTTGCATCTTTTATCTTTGAGCCTCACCTATGCCCTTGTATTAATCCAAAGTTCGCTAATTTTTTTTCTTCTTCTTTTTTTTGGCTGGAAAATTTAGCCCAACTCTTGACTTCACTAGATATGCACTAGATAGCTAAAGGGAAAAAATTTAACCACTTGAGCTCCTCACAGGGACATATATGTATTTTTTTTTTTTTAATTATTCTCATCAGTACCTCATGACTTTTAGGATCACTCTTATTTTACATCCTAAATTTAAAAATCTTAATTTACTCCTAAATTTTGTATTTAACCATATTTTACTCATTTTATCAGAATTTCAATTAAAAGATGACAGAAAAAAAATATAAGTTAAGTACAGTCTTGTGGTTTTTTCCTTTTGTTTTTAACAGAAATCCTAATAAAATGAGCTTAGTAAAAATAATTCACCTATTTTTTTCATCAATTTTTAACTGAAATTCTGATAAAATGGGTAAAGTGAGGTTAGATACAAAGTTAATGAAAATATAGATCCTCTAAAGAAAAAAGGACTGCCTATGTATCTTGTTCTGAAAAGAGTTTTCTGCACCACTTGACGTATGACATACAAATAAGAAAACAAAATTATATGTATGTATTGATCATCTTTATAAAGTACTACATGATGAGAATTGGAAACAGGCATGCTTAAACCCGCCCAAGCCTGAGTTTCTTGACAAAAATTAACACAAGCAAAATTCAAAATTTTGAAAAGAGAGAGAGGGAGAGAGAGAGAAATAAGTTGATTGATCAAACAAAGAGAGGAGGTAAAGTATTGACAAGGGTACTAGAACTCCGATCTCCGCCGCCTCCGAAAAGGCGCTTGCAAGTCTTCAATTGGCTACAAACTTGCCTGCAGACACTAACTCTGGCTGCAGATATGCTCAGCAACATGGTCCTCCTCAACCTGGTCAGTCTCCTTCCAATCTTAACCTTCAACTTCCTTATTCTGATCCTCAGATACGACGGTCGCCGCCTCGAATCCGCCTGCTCCATCACTTTGTAGATCAAGAACTGTGCCCTCCTATGTTTTCTCTCTTCCGGGTCTTCCTTGTCTATCTTTGAATAGCCATATGTCTTCCTCAATGCTAGTGCCATACTTTTCTCTCTAGAAAATATGTATGTGAGTATCTATCTATATATGTATATGTATATGTATATTTTAGGTTGAAATGATTTGTGAGGAGTCGAGTATTATAATAGATGGAATGAAGAGAGTTTGGTGATTTTGGGGGTTGTGGGGTCATATAAGTAATGTTTTAATTGGTGGAGAAAATAATGGAGGAGAAAACAAGGAGCTGAGTTGGCCCTTAAGCACCTTGTGAGAGCTAAACTAAACCTACTACTCAACAGGGCCCTTTCAGCCCGGCAGAAACTGCCTCAAACTCCATCAGGACGTGCATGAAGAGATATTATACATTTGACTAATTGCATATTGTATATGTATAATTGTATATTATATATATATATGTATATTAATTATTTATAGTAAATGATTAATTATATATTCGATTAATTAAAGAAAGCCTCAACTTTCAGTTTAGGATAAGAAGCTTATTGTTTAGGTAATATATTACTAAATGGAACTGAAATGATTGGTTAAAAAAGAGTTGCTTGTGTTGGTTAAAAGGATAAACACTCTATATTAAGCTTGAACCGTATTTTATTTATCAATTTGGCTGATCAATAGACTGGTTTGGTATTGTATAAATTAAGATCAATGAATACGAATGAATACGACACGCTACTCATTTAATTAGCACATATATTCTATATTTGTGTATATATGCATTTATGTTGGTAGATATATAGAGTACTAGCTGTTTCTGGTGTGCAAAAGTCCCACACCGCCATAGTAGAATATTTGGGAGATTGCACTCTAAGAGCATCCTACTCTAGGATCCAATAGGGTACGATCACAACAATAAATGTAAATCAAATGGTGTTTGTTTAATAAGATCGGATACTATAAGACTATTGTTTAGACAATATCTTTATACTTAATTCATAAACCTTGTCTAATTTAAATTATGATTAATATCAATTACTCGTAAAGAATTAAAGATTTGTAATGGACTGAATAACTTTGCACTGAGTATAATAAAATAATAGATTTCACCTTTGATATTACTATATTCACAAGGAGACTGGTAGATTTAAAAATGTAAATACACAACTGATTTTTTTTGTTTTTGTCTAAAAAAAAAGTACTCTCGTTATAATATCTCCTTGTATATATATGTGTGTTAGATTCAGGAGGAGAGGGCAATTTTAATGCAATCTTAATAAATTAATGAAGAAGGGGCCTAAAAGTCAAAAGGAGAAAGAAACATGAGGGCATGCCATGTATGGAAGAGACAAAGTTTCCACCATCGTGAAAGAATCTTTGAAAATTTTGGAATAAATATTAAAAGAAATGAGTACAATTAAGTAAACGCAGCCATTATTTGTCCAATAAATCGGAATGCCAAATAAATAAAAGCTGCAGACTTCACATAATTGCATTGCTGGTGCTGGCTTTTCAAGTGATTCCGTGTGACTTTCCCCTTCTCAGTCAACCGCCACAGCTTTCTGGCTTCATCCCAAGCACTTAATAGTGTGTGTAAACCATATTCTAAAAAACTATTATCTGCTTATACTAATTTTTAGATTATAATCATCTATGTTTAACATTGCACGAGCATATTTGAATTTAAAAGGCATTCTATACAATATGAACTTTGAATTTATAAAAAAAACTCCTTGAAAAAAGGAACCCAAACAACTAGTTACTTGAGGTGAATTTCTGAACGATATTTAAAGTATTTGATTATGTCTCTTCCATTAATTATAATTCTTAAGAAAAATAATTGCTCACTCCAATATTAGATAATTTTAATGCCTTGTTAATGTGAACCAACAATGTTGTTTCCTTATTATTATTATTATTATAGAATTAATGTTTTCCCTATTCACAGCTAGCTTAGCAATTATTGTTACTTGCAAGCTAGCTAATTAATGAATTATGTAACGTGTTTTAATCATTTAGAAATCCAGTCTAATTGTTTGAGTTAACAGACATTGTTCATTGATTGCATTATTCATGAAGTCATGATTGCCAATTTTAACTTCTTTTTAATTTTAATTTTATTTTAAAATTCTTTTTTTTTTTTTTTTTTTTCTGATTTTGTGTCCTTGTAGATAACGTTCCTTGTGAATTCTTAATAATTCACCTCCCATCTTTCTTGAAAATTTTGAGTTTTTCATTTCTTATTCTTAATAATTTGATTGGATAAATTAACGCAAACGTACTTGGACATGTGACTGATTGATAAGATGCAACTTCCACAAGCAAAGCCATCAATCACATCTTACGGCATATTATTGGGAAAAAAACTTATTCTAATCTAACTATTCAATATGCCCTTTCTGTATTTATTTGGGAGGGAAGGAAACAGTCATTCTTGTCCTTTCACAACAACTTCGCAAAGATCATAAACCAAAAAAAATTAAATTTTTTTTTTAAAAAAAATAATAATAATTACATTAAAATGAGAGATTTTATAAAAGAAAAGAAGAGGATTACAAAAAAATAGCTTAAATAGAGCAGTTCTGACCTTAATATATGTATATAATACATATATATATATATATAGTGTCCGTGAGTGTGTGTGACGTTTGAAGGAAGATTATTAGCCGACCATGCTCAAATTCGTGACATGGGAAAGGCACAATCATGTATAACCGAACATTTAAATATGTTTATCAACTTACAGGGCATGCTTGCTTAGTTCATCTCTATACTTCTTGCGCATGACTTGGTTCAATTTTATAATCAATAAAGGAAAGAATGGAAAGAGCCGTCTCTCATTAATAATTCAGAAAATGAAACTTGAGAAAAAGTTAAAATGATAGACGACTCTTCAAGAAAAATATTGGATTAGACCAGAGCCATTGACACACCTCAGTCTAGCCCCTACATTCATGTCGTCAGCTAAACCATAAAAAAGACTAAGAATAGTAAAAATGTATTTGATTCGAGTGCGTGACGAAGTATGAATATCAAGTAAGATTTTTATACTGTATTTTACAACAGATAGATCTAAAACTATATCTACCGACTTTCTCAGGTTGTAGCTAATGTGGCCTCACATGTTTGAATTTTTTTTTTTTCATATGTCCAAATCATGTCTAATATGAGTAAAAAACAGACTAACCCGTGTTTACTCTCTCTCTCTCTCTCTCTCTCTCTGTTTTGGTATATGCGACTCGTATATACGTATACACGAGTGTTTGTGTGAACAAGAATGAGGATTATACGGCTGCTGATCTTTTGGCACCACAGGATCAGCCAAAGGTGATCTTACCCCTCTATCCTGATACTAGCCACTGAACATAAGACTGAGCTTCTGAGAGGGACGCAACAAAACTTGCAGGTCCCTGTGCAATCTTCTAAAATGGACATACATGAAATCATGCTGACAATATGGACTCCAAGCTCTCTCTTTGAATGAAATTTCCCCAACTCGGTGAATGTGGCTCTCCAGCCTTGTTTGGTAGGATGGAAATGTCGAGAAATGAAAGAGGTGGAAGAATTACTGGATAGAGTTTAGGACTTGCGGTTGTTTGATGAGGAACTACAAGAGGAATGAATTTCTTAAGAGATTCTAAATCACAAGAAGACTCGGAATTCTGAAGCCTCACAAGTTGAAAAGATTGAAAGGTAGATTCCATACAAAATACAATACGAGGAAAGTCCTTCCTGTGTTTCTATCTTCTTTATATCCCTCAACTAATATCAATAACACATCAATTAAATATATCAATTCAAATTAAATATCATATCACATCAATTAAAAGACTACGTCAATTAAATATGTGATATGATATTATCAAAATGATATGACAGAGGATACAAATAAGGGGACATATGAGCTGAATCTAGGTTTTAATGATGGCGACTATAAATTTGCAGCACAATCATAGCAGAAATACAATGTTTTCTCTGGTTAACTTAATAATCACAGGGACGGATGTACAGAGAGCATAAAATTTTCTTAAACTGGCATTTCATATTGTAACATAGCATTATTTCCAAGAAACAAACACAATATTCTGCATCGTAGCGTTTAGAATACAGTAAGTCGTTTCAGTACGTAGTAACACAAGGGTAGACAAAACAACAGTGCAACCACAAAATTATGTACATATTTTTCCTTCCATGTTCTAACCACTTCATGAAGTAACTAGACAGCAACCAAGCGCTCAGCAAACTATTTGAAAATTTTGACAAAATTATTGATTTCACAAGCATAAGGTTTACATGAATGCATCTTTTGTGTTATCTAACCCACTGATCCTTCAAGCTTCAGGCTCATAAGTTGGTTCACCTCGGCACCAAACTCATCAGGAAGTTCATTGAAGACATCACGGCAGAATCCAGAAATCATGGCAGCCATGGCTTTCTCGTAGTCAATTCCTCTCTGCTGAAAGTAAAATAGCTGGTCTTCACCAATTTTCGAGGTACTGGCTTCATGTTCAATGCGAGCTGTAGGATTTTTTACCTGTTTAACAAAGAAATGAATACATTAACCTACAAACATCCTTCATATTCAAAGACATTAACAAGATATAAGCAAGATAAATAAAGCATGTCACGAGCGTCTCTAAACATGATTACGCTGAGCTTATGTATAACATGGTCATAGCCACTGATGCAGCTACCGGGATCCAGAAACTTAACCCCTGCCCGTCCCTTTAAACATATGTTGCAGAAAAGAGCTTCACCAGTTGTTCTTACTAGAGGACGATTCTTGAACCATTTATGTTAACAGTGGACTCGTAGAAACAAGTTTTCATTTCAAAATTAAAAATTAGCCTTTGCCTTAATTATCTTCAGCGGCCATACTTGAGCTATATCAAAGATGAGAAATAACCAATCTAAATAGCAGTCATACATACATCGGAAATTTGCATCGACTATTTAATATTTATTATAAAGGATTCTAAATGACACACAAAACCAAACAACACAAAAAATTACAAACACAAGTAAGAGAGTAGCCAAAAAAGATAATTAATAGTAGAAATTACCTCGATATAGGGGTAAGTGTTTGCAGCGGCATTGTCACCAATAAGCATTGAATCACATTGCGAGGAGTTTCGAGCATTCTCTGCCCTTGACTGAACCTTAACAAGGCCCCTATAACAGTTCCTTGACTGGCCAACCGATATACCCTTCGAAATAATCCTACTCCTCGTATTCTTTCCCTTGTGAATCATCTTTGTCCCTGTGTCTGCCTGCTGATGATTGTTAGTCAAAGCCACAGAATAGAATTCACCAACAGTGTCATCACCCTCCAATACAACACTCGGATACTTCCAAGTTATAGCAGACCCTGTCTCCACTTGCGTCCAAGATATCTTTGACCGATCCCCAGCACAAAGGCCACGCTTTGTAACGAAATTGTAAATCCCCCCCTTCCCTTCCTCATCTCCAGCATACCAATTCTGCACCGTGGAGTATTTAATGTTCGCACCTTCGGCACAATACAACTCCACCACAGCAGCATGAAGCTGGTTCCTATCATAAGAAGGCGCGGTACACCCCTCCAAATACTCCACAAAGCTCCTATCATCAGCAACTATCAAAGTCCTCTCAAACTGCCCCGTTTCCAAAGCATTTATACGAAAATAAGTCGAAATTTGCATCGGACACTTGGTATCCTTCGGTATATAACAAAACGATCCATCACTAAACACTGCTGAATTCAGAGCCGCATAATAGTTATCATCGCTCGGCACCACTCTTCCCAAATACTTCCTAACTAAATCAGGGTATTCCTTTATCGCCTCCGATATAGAGCAAAAAATAACGCCAGCAGCCTCCAAAGTCTTCCTATGCGTCGTGGCGATGGACACGCTATCAAGAACCGCATCTACCGCGACATTAGCCAATCGATTTTGCTCATTCAACGGAACTCCTAATCTATCAAAGTACTTGATAAGTTCAGGGTCGGCTTCATCTAAGCTATTCAAAGTGGGTTTCTTCTTAGGCGCCGAGTAATAACAAATATCTTGGAAGTCAATAGGTGAGTATAAATTATCCGACCATTTGGGTTCTTTCATCTTCAAGAACTTCTCAAAAGCATTTAATCTAAACTCAAGCATCCAATCGGGTTCCTCTTTAAGCGTAGAAATTAAACGAATCGTTTCTTTGGATAACCCCTTCGGAATCGAAAACGAATCGATGTCAACGCTGAACCCAAATTTCTTATCGTAATCACGGTTACGAAGAATTTCTTGAATTTTATAATCGGAGCTAGTCAAGGAAGTCGAGAGCTTACCAGATGAAGAACCCGAATCGGGGTTGAGGGTCTTTTGGTCGTACCCAACATCTGCGCGAACCCTAAAGACCCTTCTGGAAGCTGGGGATTTCGGATTCGAAAGCTTCAAGAATTCCAGTTTTGGATGAAACCCTTTTGAGAACATGGGCGATTCCGAAATGGGCTGTGGAGAGAAGCTCGAAATTCCGTTTGTCAACAGAGAAGCCATGGATATGTTTCAGAGAGATAGCCAGGGGAACAACAAGGCGAAAGCAAAATGAAATCTTTTGTTCATAGCCAAAAAATAATACAAAATAAATAAATAAACAAACCTTATTTTCTTGTTGTTTTCTAGAAGGAGAGAGGAAAAATGGGTTTGTGAAGGATGTAGACTTTCAAAATTAAGTGGCCATAGATATTCGATAGCTGTCTTGTGCACGACACGTTCCCTCATTCTGGTAGGGACGACCGACTGGAGTTGACCATCAAAGTGGGCATTGGAGGGAATTCAGGCCCATCTAAATTTGGGCTCAGCGATTTAGGCCCATTTATGTTTCTGCTATTGTCGTTTTCCTTGTTCTTGTCGTTTCTTTGTTGATGTCGTCTTCTGAAGCTTCACAGTGAACGTTGTCGCAACCTAGATCTGGGTTCTTGCAGAGAGAGAGAGAGAGAGAGAGAGACGGGGAGGGAGGGTATTTTAATATTTTTACTACAGTTTCAACAAGACTCAGTTAGAAATTTAACGAAGTTTGACGGAAAAGATTGTATTGGCTAAGAAAATAGTATAGGGTTATCTCGGTAAAAATAAAAATAAAAACCAAACCGTCAACTTTAAAAGAGTTTAAAGATTATTTGACTCAACTACTCAACAACAAACTATGTGTTAACTAAAACGACATGTAGCATTACGTGTTAAACGGCAACATGACTTCAGTTCTGTGATGCAATAGAAAAACTTTAAAACAAAAGTTACATGTCGTTTTATGTGATACTTCTAACAAGTGTTTTTTTATTTTAATTTTTAATTTTTTTAGGTACCTAAGATTTACCTTTATCTAGTCTAAATATATATATATATCCCCAAGTCCAAACACTGGGGGAAGTTGAATCATTCACATCCTGCGGGAAGTCGCAGAGATTCGAATCAGAATTCAGAACAAAAACCAATTCCTAATTCCATTCCTTTCCTATGCTAATAGAAAAAAATAGAATAAAACAAAATAGAGGACAAAAAAAAAAAAAAACCTTCTATATTTAGTGCATCAAACTATGTGAAACAAACAAAACCTAACAAAGAAAGAAAATAAAAACAGGATAGAAGCAAGAAAAAAAAGTAAGGAAAAAAAAAATTTCCTCTCCATTGCCGCGAATCAGTTGTTTTTACCCCGCTGATTCTTCAACCCCTTCAGGCTTGCTCTCTTCAGAAGCCACATGTAAGTATTACAAACTGTATACACACACTCCTCTGAATGAGATATTGATATACATATTCGTGTGTGTGTGTATGTATATAATAAAATATAAGCGTTCGTGTACATATATGGTTGTGATCCTAACGACGACGAGACTCTTTTGCTTTCTGAAATAATCATTTCTGGGTTGGTCCGTTGTAGAGCTTTAAATTTAGCTTTATTCTGGGTTTAATGAGAGGGCTAATTTTGTGGATAATGAGGATTGTAGTAGTACCTATTACCCATCGAGAAATGATTACATATATTTCTTGTGTTTTCCCTTTCTCTCTCCCTTTTTTTTTTTTTTTTGGGGTCAAATTTGCCTGATTTCTTGATACAAATGAACTCCAATGTTTATATAATTAGGTTGCAACCAAAAAGTTGCCTCCTTGATCCTGGAAGGTTGCTTCATTTGCCTCCATCAGTCGGCTTCGGATGTATGTGAGTGTGTCATTTTCATTCTTTTAAATTTTTTTTTTTCTTTGTTAATTCTTTGCCTTTTTTTTTTTTTATATATATATATATATTTATTTGAATGTTCTTTCTTTTTATTTATTTTTTTATTCTGGTTAATTTTCTTCGGATAATCGCAGTATAGGTATCTTGATATTATGACAATCTGGAGGAGAGTGGAAGGAATTTAAGAGGGAAAAAAATTTGGAAAAATTTGCATTTAAGGTTGAAAATCTCGGAACATCATTGTAAAAAATCAACCATGACTCTTTCATGGGTAAAGATATGCTTGGATTTGTTGTAAATAACGGTTAGCAAGAGCATTGGGAAAATGTGAGGAAATATATTGGAGAAATCTTATACTATAGATGATACTAATGAAGTTGAGTTATTATGTTAATTTATTCTTTTCAGTGGTTGAACAAGGATGTTTTATTTGGGGGTCGGTTTTATCATTTCCTTTAAAGGAAAACAAAAGCACTATTGATCAAACAATAATATTTTCGGTTGTGATTTTCCCTCATACTACTTGTGGGCATCTGAAATATCTGTAGAATCTTGTTGAATCTTCTTTAATAGTTTTTTCTTTTTTTTTTTTTGGTACAAAAGTTTCATCATTGTGCTATGGTGTAGAATGTGCTAAAAAAAACTGAAGATGTAACTCATATCAAGGGGGGCGAGATGTACTAATTGTTTGGTTGTAAGTTTTGGAAAAGGTTCTCAAAAATTGAAATGGGTTAAGTATTCCATTAAAATTATGTAATTTGTTCAACTAATGTAACTTATGTGGTTGAAATTATTTGAAGCCTAGTTGTTTGGCCTGGAGTTTGGACAACTAAGCGCTACTTTGAGCATTGGATTTGGGCCGTATCTGCTAGTTTATAGCTTGATTATATGCTTTTACCGAGCCCTGCCCGACCCAAAGTTTGTATGGTAGAATTGTTAATTTTTGCTCTTTAATGTGCTATTTCAATTGTAAACCCTTTATAAGCTGCAGCTAGGTTTTAAGAAGGCTTTCATCTATCTTGTGAGACGCTCATTGCCGGCGCACCATCTCTTCCCCTTGTGGTGGTGATAGCAGCAAGCACGGAGGAGACATTTTTACAGTAAACCAGACGCAGGTATGATATTAGCCTTGTAACTAAATCCATTGTAGTTGTTCATAGTAGCAATGGAAATGAAAACCCTTTTCCTGGAATATTGGTCGAAATGTGGTTATCGTATTGAGGTCTTGATATTATTGATTTTATCGTCAATTGAGATCTTTGAATGAACGGTCATACGGACAGATATTGATGATCTTTGTTAGGTTTTAAGGAAATCTTGCAAGATTAAAGGTTATTTGCTTTGCTTATTTTCATATGTGCTTTCTTTGTCTTTTGTTCGTCCCGTTTTCTTTTATTACTTTCTTTTAATTTGAAGTTTTGAATTCTGTGTTTTTCCATAACCAATCTTGGTTTTTCATTCTTCATCTGATCGGCGATGTCAAAAGGAAAAGAAAGGAAAAAAAAAATGTGTGTCTATTCTGTTTGGAAATGTGGGGAATGTATGTTTGCTTGAAAGGCTTTTTAAATAACCGTTTTTCGTCTTTGGGTGTGCATTGAACCTGTGATTATGTCTCGATGAAAATTGGTGGTTGTGAGTAACATATTAAGCCAATGTCATTGTTTCATTATTATAAGTAGTATCTTGGGGATTATTATGCGTGTCTTCTGAAAAAGGTAGCAGTGATCTAATGTCGCTTGCAAGATTATTTCTCCAGTCTTTTGCTTTCATGCTTGTCTATTGCCTGATCTTCTTAATTGTTAGTATCGTGTTTTTTAGTTAATTGCTAGTTCTTTGTATTCCTTCTTTCAGTAGAAGAATAAGAGTAAATTCTTCTTTCTGTTATAAAGTTATCAAAGGGCAAGACTATTCAACGTATGCCCCATCCTCTTTTATTCTTTATGACTGTAGTGAACTCTCAACTATGCCCGTACTTCTTCCTATCAATCATGCATATTGACATGTTTTGATTCTGCAGCTTGTGTGCTAGTCTTTTTTTTTTTTTTTTTTCGGTTGTCTTTGGTTCCGTGAGCATGACTCGTTTAATCATTAATGTTTTTAGGGTACCTTTTCCATTAATATGATAGTTATCAATCACTTGTCAGTGTAGGATTAGTGGTCATCTTGACCTGTTTCTTTTTACTTCCCTACGGGGACATGTGATCTTTATTTCACCTGCCTGTGGATTATAAATTATTGTTGCAAAATGGTTAGTTTATGGAAGTCATTGAGGTTACTTTCTTCTTTGCAGGAAAAATTTTCAAAAACTAGTGTACAACTTTCAGCTGCTTCATTCATTCCCGCAAGATGAGCCAACGGATTCCAGGGTCATATGCTTTAGCACCTGGAGATACCCCTCCAAAGAGGAAACGAGGACGTCCACGTAAGGCTTCAGCACAGGCCGAGAACACACCTTCAGTGCCTGCACCAGAAGGACCAAAGGCAAGCAAACCAAGTGGTTCATCAGGTGTCGAAGCTGATGGAGTGCTTGGTCAGGTGGTTACAGGTGTTATTGATGGCTCCTTTGATGCTGGTTACCTCCTTAATGTGAAGGTAGGCGACACTGACACTCAGCTGCGAGGTGTTGTCTTTCTACCTGGGCGGTTCGCTCCAATTACTGCCGAAAATGATGTGGCTCCTTTTGCCAAAATGTGCAAAAGAAGAGCAGTCCCTTTTCCAAATATCAAACGTCAGTCTCAGCCTTCTGGTTTTGCTAACCCAGATCAAAGTGATAAGCAACCTGTGGAGCCAAAAGACCAGGTGCCTAATCCTCAGTCTGGCATTTCAGAGGCAACGGAGAAACAATACCCGGCTGTTATGATACCTCTTGTAGATGATGTGCCAAAGACTGATAGAAGTCTTCAACTGAGCGGAAAAGTCATGCCTCCGCAGATGGTGGAGCCAAAGGTTGATGAACCGGGTGAGGCGGTACAAGAAAATGCAGCCTCCAAGATGATGAAAGGACCTAATGAAGTTGAGGCCAATGAAGAATCTAAAACTGAACCAGAACCTGAACTGGATGTCAGCACGTTACTCGGTGTCGAAGCCTCCAAGCTGATGAAAGGACCTAATGAAGTGGGGGCAAATGAAGAATCAAAAGCAGAGCCAGAATCTGAACCAGCTGCTGACTTGTCAACGTCCACACTTGTGAAAGGACCTACTGATGTTGAGGAAAACGAAGAATCCGAAGAAGGACCGGCACCTCTGCCAGTTGCTGACATATCTCAGGGTGTTGAAGTCGTTGATAAGCAGCCCGAGATTCATGCGCAGGCTTTGAGCTCTGAACCCCCTAGGAACGATTCGAGTCATGATGAGGTGAAGACCCTGAATCTCGAACTCAACCATGCTCCTGTGGTTTCTGATCCCAAATTCGACATCAACATCTCAATGGAGAAACAGGACAATGCTGAAGGCGTTCTGCAAGAGAAACAATCAGAGCATGCTGTTGAGGTTCCCGTTGGAGAAGGTAAGCCGTTAGGTGATGCTACTAACATTACTGGGGAAGGCTCTTTAACTGCGGTGAAACACACCCAAGGTGAAATGATGTCCGAGGATGAGGCTAGTCCTGCTGAATCCAAGCCTGCATCTGAAGGACGTGTTTCAGCTGGGCCAACCGAACCGGAGATCCGCAGTCCTTCTGGTGCAGTTACCAGCATGGAATGTGATGAAAAAGATGCAAAAACTCCACCTTCAGAGTCTTAGATCCATTCAATGGCATCAAACAAGCTCTGCGGTATTTGCGACATTTTTTTGAAGGAGGAAGAACAGGAAAAAGAGGAATAAAACAGACAATCTAGTCTCGTAGCTGCTAAATTATGAAAAGCATTCTATAGGCTTAGACATGAAAAAATTTTCTGACCTTTTCAGTTGACAGCTTATAATGATTTTTATTTTTGATGTCACAACTTTTCTCCTCTTTATGTAGGAGCGGTTTAATTAGTTTCTGCTAATTTCTTTCCTTTTTATATTATATTTGCTCTATATTTTTTACCTTATTTCAGGTATATATGTTACTTACAGATGCAGGACTGAACAGGGAAATTGATCGTGCTTTGATCAATTTCCCATCAGTTTGTGCGGTGTAATTGCTGCACTGTTTTTACAAGGAATTATGTTACATTAGGATAACATAGCTGAAAATTTTCTCTTTCTATTTGTTTTTTGTTTGCAAAAGTGTTTCAGCTGAGCTATAGTTTCATGTACAAATTTCTCTTTTTCACCAGTTTTTTATCTCGTCAGTTTTGGCTTTTTCGAAAGACGAAAAAAAAAAATGGTCGTTTGAGTGAATCAACTAATGGCATCTAAATCATTTATGCAAATCTCAACTATGACTACAAAGGTTTTTGGGGAATCCTATGGCGGAAAAAAATCTACCGATAAGGTTCTGATTTTAACATTAAATTTGTATCAAGTTCGATCAATTTTATATTATATCTATTTTCTATTTTAATATTGTTTGAATTGAAATAGATCTAATGTTTAGAAATACACATGTATAACTAATTTTTTTTTGATAAAAATGAGTGCACTACTGATAATAGATATATTTTAAATTTTGAATCTTTGTTTGAATTACCAATATGAATCTTATTGTAATTCAATAAAATAAAAATACAAGATGTACAATATACTAGAATCAAACAATATTAGTTCAATAAAATTTGATCAAGATAATTTAGAACTTTACTACTGATAAAAATTTAGGTAAAATAAATTCAAAAGTTTATTACAAATACAGTATGCATTTTTTTTTTTTTTTTTTTTGGAAAGGGTACGGTGTACTCTTTGTACCTTATGAAATTGTAACTGAAAAAAATAATAAGGAGCAGAGCAGCTAGCTCTGAGAGGTTCCTCGGAGATTCAGAACCGAGCTTGGGAGAGAGAGAGAGATGGACATAATATCGCAGTTACAGGAACAAACGAACACGATCGCAGCTCTGGCCTTCAATACGTTCGGGACACTTCAAAGGGACGCTCCTCCGGTTAGGCTCTCTCCCAACTACCCGGAGCCGCCGGCTGTTCCCACCGATGACGCCACCAAGTTCTCCGAACAGCCCAAGCTCCTCAGCGCTTCTCTCGTTAAGGCTGCCAAGCAGGTCCTGATTTCTACATTTCTTTCCTTTTCTCTTCTTCAGAAATTTTTGATTTTGCTTTTGTTTCCTAGAAATTCCATTTCAAAGGAGAAAAATATTTAGGGATTCACAGAATTTGATTTTGATTTTGGTGTTTCACTCTCATCAATTTTCTTGTCTGGGTTGAATTATTTATTATTATTATTTTTTTTAATCATTGACGAAACTGTTTGGCTCGTAAATTTGAATGTATGAAAGTATAGCAAATTTGTATAATTAATATTGAAAATGGAATCCCTGGGCATTATGAGCTGATCAATTAGCTGTTTACTTCCGTTTTTCTTTTGGATTCTGGAAAACTGTCGATACGGCTCAACATTACGGAGATGAAAATTGGGTTCTCAGTCATTCTTTGGCTCATTTTTTGTGCAATGTCCGTCGTTTGTATTAAATCTCGTGGCTCAACTATTTTTTTAAAAACTGTTACTTGTGCAGTTTGATGCTTTGGTGGCGGCACTCCCGTTATCAGATGGAGGCGAAGAAGCGCAGCTGAAAAGGATTGCGGAACTGCAGGTATGCACTCAACTGGCTGTGACCCTTCTTAGATTCTTTAAGTTCCCGTTTGTTTTCTTTTGTGTTTATGTATTTTTCTTACACATCGTTGTTCTGCATGATTTTCGGATCTATATAGGCTGAAAATGATGCTGTCGGACAAGAACTCCAGAGGCAACTTGAAGCCGCAGGTCTAGTTTTCTTTTCCCTCCTGCTATATTTTCGCACTTAACCTTTCAAGAGCGATCTTTGTTTCATTTTCTCTGTTGAATTTGTATGTGTGAGGGAGAGAGATACAAGTTGTCAAGTTCCATGCCACACGGGGTAGGGGTAGTTGGTTTCATACTTGCATTCAATGCTAAATCCAACTAATGTATATAAACATACTCCCAAAAGCGCATACTGGCCGGCTCCGTGATTGTTTGTATATAAGAACGCAAAAAGCGTTCTTTTTTTTTTTAACGTTGTTGTTCAATTACATGGATAAGTACAGTGCAACTAGCAGTTTATGCTGTATCATTGAAAAGATACCTACAGCTGCAGGCAAAAACCTGCATACTTGGAACCATAGAGCATCAACTAGTGATTGAAATAGAAAGAGAAAAAATCTAAATTATATCCTTCAGAAAGACAGCTATTTCAAGTACGTTTTAGAAATTCTTACTAGCAAACATCCTATATCTAGCACCGTCTTTTATCTGCCTCAGTAATTGCACCTTCAAGTGCAGAATTATTCGCCCTCTAATATTCAGATGAAAGTACTAGATTGCTTGAGTTGCTGTAATTTGTAGTTCTGTACTCGAGTCCGCTGGAATGAGAATGCTCGTGCGTAAACTCTAGAAGTTGAAATGAGAAATAGTCCATCGCAAGCCTGTATTATAATACTCTCAACTCTGTTTTATGTCCTTTTCTTTGGATTATTAAGGCTTTTTGCTAAAGTGAGAGCCTGAAAACTTCATTAATATTTTGGTTTAATCGTTGCTGTTTGATCGTCCATCTCTTTTGCATGCCATTTGTTTTTAATCGCTGCAGTTTTTCTGTTTTAAAATTTTTTTTGTTATAAAAAGATAGAATCCCTGAGTTCGTCTGTTGACAATGTCTTATCATATGTTGGTTTCAGAGAACGAGCTAAAACAGGTCCAGGAATTGTTCAGCCAAGCGGCAGATAATTGCATAAACTTGAAGAAACCAGATTAAGAAGACATGAAATCGTTTTGAAGTTGTTCAGCCCGTCGCCAGATGATTGCCTGTACTTGTCGAAACTCGATTGAGACTGAATAGTGGCTCTCACTGCCTTGTTCAATTATGTGGATACTTTAAAACTTTAAATGATATGAACAAAGAGTAACATGCTCGAAATTGCATCTTAATCTTAATAACTTGATTTTTTTTACTTTCCTAGTTCCTTCCAAAAGAAGGTCGTGGGGCAAAAGCGTAATCCACAATTTGGAGTAAAACCATTCAAAATGACAACATGGTTTGTCCTCGGTGTATTAGCCCTGCAAATTTTAACAAATAAGCTATTATTATTATTATTATTATTATTATTATTTTGCTGGCTTGATTAAGGACAGCTTCATAAAAGCTGATTTTGATTTTCTAAAAGTGTTCAAATAATCTATATAAGAACTTCTTAGATTAGACATTACAAACTTTACTATAACATTTTAATTATTCATTAAAAAACTGTTTGACTTAACTATTAAAAATGTGGTTGCAGATGCTGAGTGAAAATCAAATTTTCTTCTCTCTATTGACTTCTATTGACTAGAAGCAAAAGCAAAAGCAAAAGTTCAACCAAACAGGACCTAAACAGTGTAAAAATTGCTGGACTGCCGATACTTTGTTTTTGAGGTGTCGTTTGTAAAATATAAGTTTTAAGGATTTTTAAAAGCTCATGATGTTTATCCCTTGTACAAGGGAAGACTACATCTTTATGTAGCTAAGCTAACACACGGTGGTATCTAGAACGAACTCAGGATGTACATATCAAATCCACATCCAGAAGCACATATATTAAGAAGCAGATCAGAGAGCGTTTGCAAAGATTCATTTTGTCTTTAGCAGTACAAAAGCAAAAAACAAAAAATCCATATTTTAGAAACCAGAGAAACAAGAAAGAGTATCTGAACATTATTAAGTTCCTTTCCCAACGCATCCCCACAAGACAGGATTCCACCCCTCAGTTGTATCCTACCGGCTGCTGCTGCTGCTGCTGAATGCTGCTGATGCTGATGCTGCTGCTGTGGCTGCTGGTAGTTCCCGTACCCGGGATAGCCTGCATAGTACATAGTTCGGGTCTTGGGAAACAGGGGCATAGCCATAGCCCTCGTGTCCCGGTGCATATCCATAATATCCGCCACCATTCCATTGATTTTGATCTTGCTGAGGCTGAACAAGACATCAATACAACATTTCATCAGTCAAGTTCAAAACCCGCTTGTTTACAATCCATTTTAAGAGACAAATCAAACCTGCTTGTTTGAAGGACTTCGGCCCCAAGAGAGTCGAATATTTTGCCCTCCCAACGGGGTCCCATTCAGCGCCCGGAGTGCTTCCTCAGCGCAGCTCCTGATGACCATATTATAAGGTAAGCGTTATGTATACTTTCAAGGATAGATATTAACTGATGAGATGACTGGAAAATGGACAATTGGACATACCTGTCAGCAAATTGGACAAACCCACAGCGCTTGCCAGTTGGAATCTTTACATGCACCAGCTCACCATATTGGCAAAAAACTTGTCTCAAGTGATCATCAGTAACATTGGAATCCAAATTACCAACAAAAATCTGCAAGAAAAGTTGCTTTAAGATTAGAAGACAGATTCTAACAGATTTAACTTCCAAACATGGAATGATACGAAGTATTTACAGTTGTATTATTTGGGTCGTTCTCATTCTGAGCCCCTTGAGAATTCTGGTACGAAGCTGACATATTCAAAATAAAGTTTGAAAAACAGTTAGCAATTATAGTGTCACATAACACAAAGAACCAGTCAAAACTGATGCTGTCACTTCAAATAGAGAACCTGTAAGAACTGATGCTGTTACTTCAAAGAAGCACCGGGAAGGGAAAAAAAAAAAAAAAAAAGCAGGAAGATTATCCAAATGAGCCAACACTTTCACACCTGGTCATCTCATATATTAGAACACTTGAGAACCTCTCCAAAACGTGTTTACACAAAGACAGATATCTACAAGGATCACTAAGCCTCTTATGAAAAATATGTTTATGTATAAAACTAAAATTCTGACACTGCGTAAGAGCTCCGTAAAAAATAGCATGCAGGACAAAGCAAAGAAGGCCTTGCTGTCACTATTCCTAAAACACACGTGCAAAGTCTAACAGTAACGGCTTACCAAAAGCTACATGCAACTATGCCCTCCATGAGGTACGGCTACTCAAACCCATTAGGTTAGTAAAGAAGACCGGTTAGTAAACATGGTTGTTCGCATTTTCAGAATAAAAAAGTAATCACTTGATTACAAGATTCAGCAGTATGAAATGTGCATTACAACCAGAACTATTCTATCACAACACCATATAAGCAGAAGTAATGTTGGAAGAATATTCAAAAGAAAAAAATGCACAAATACAATGAAAAAAAGAACGTGGCATTTACCTGCCAAAAAATAACTAATGCTATTAACATATTGATTTAGTCGGCACTTCAACACAAACGAATATCTCCGAAAGAAAAGTGGAAGCATTAAAATAAATAACAGGGACAGATTAAGGAGATATGACAGTAACGCTAGACACTAATCCTAAAAGTAAAAGAACTGTAGTAGAAGGCTACAAGCATATTGACAATTAGCCTGCATCAATGCCACCAGTGCTCCATAAATCTTGTATCATGGACAGGAAGCTAAATAGAAAATCAGTATTCTACATTACAGAAGAACTGGGAGAATAGAAAATTTCGAAAAGAACATTGGAACGCTGAAAAAAAAATACAACTAAACTGGAATCTTACTGGACTTCAAACTTAAAGCAACAAGAACAGTCACGAATTGTAACTTTATGGAAAGCTGAACCAATAGAACAAGCTGGAGAAAAAAAAAAAAAAAAAAAACAATGTAGCATAACAAATGCCACATGAATAACGGACAACAGCATACGTAAATGGGAAACTGACCTACGTGAGGCCACGCCCTAAGGGAATACCATTTCAGCTGAAATCAGTAGCAGGCCCCTAGATGACAGAGCCTCTTGACCCCCCTGCTTTGAGACAACATGAGTTCTAATAAGTTTTCAAGATTTTAAAGCATTCACCCTGCCCAAATTTTTTAACGAAATTATAGGAAGTAAATGACAATGGAAATTTGCTGCTTATCTTCAAGAGCATAACCAAAAGGAACTTCAACTAATGTTGTGCATACTGCTGCGAATTAAAAAAAAAAAAAAAGAACTGGAAATACGACCTTATCATGTTAAACGTGGCAGAATAAAAGAGACAATTATAAGTGGCAAAAAACAATTAAAAGAAAAACTAACGGGCTTAAAGTAACAGCATCACTGAAAAAAACCATAATTGTATCTTATCGTGCAAAACACAAAAAGAATGAACGCCATCACAAAACGACGTAAAAATCAAACCTTTCGAGTATTGCTGACCACCACCAACAGCATTCTTGTTTGCAGCTGGGCCAATTCGCATAGGTCTTGTAGAACAGAGAGCACCGTTCATCTCGTTCATAGCACGGACCTGTTCACTTTCATCTCCAAATCTAACGAAACCATAGCCCTTAGTGCGGCCAGTGAGCCTGTCGATCACCACCTTTGCACCCTTAATAGAAGGGTACCGGCCCCTGAAAGTCTCCAGCAACATGTAATCTGTAACATCAGCAGCTAAATCTCCTACAAAAATTGTATAATCAGGTGCATCGTCAGAACGCTTCTCTCCTGCGGATGCCCAGTTTAGTCTGAAATTCTGGGCACCGCTTGGCATAGGGGTTCCGTTGTATGTTTGAAGTGTTCTCTCTGCGGCATCGCGGTTAACAAACTCGATAAAGCCATAACCCTCTGACTGAGAGGTTTGCTTATTACGGATGACTTTCACAGAAAAAACCTAAAATCACAACACACATCTTAAGCTATTAACAAACAAATCCTTGTCATAGAGATAAATGCTACTCCAAACATAATAAACTAACATTAAATAAAAAAACTTAATTAACGAATATCCTACACCCATCTATGTATTCTTTTATACTCTTACAATTTATGAAAAATTAGAAGAAAATCCAAGTACTTAGTACCAGAGAATGACAAAAGCATAATCAAGATCCAAACTTCAAAAACCAAAGGAATAAACTTGGCAAATACCAAACAACAACAACAACAACAACAACAACAAAATATTATACATATATATATATATTTATGTATGTATATGAGTTTTGTAACGTAAAACACAGATCTGAAAACAAAATATTTAAAGGAAAGAGATGCAGAAAGCTAGGTATTCAGAGTAGCAACCTCGCCGCTGTGAGCGAAGCAACCAAAAAGGTAGCTCTCAGTCCATCCAGTACTGCAAGTCGCCGATCCAGAGCGTCCGGACCTCGTCGGCGTTGGCAGGCTGGGCCTGCTGCTGCTGCGGCGGCGGCGGAGCCACCTGACCAGCACCGGCCCAAATCGGCGGCGCCTGACCGGCCTGCTGCTGCTGGCGGCGGCATCATCATGTACGGCTGCTGGGCCTGCTGAGGATACTGCTGAGCCGCCGGCGGGCCAACGCCTGCTCCTGGTTGCATCATAGTGATGAGTATGGGAGGTCTAGAGAGAGAGAGGAACCGGAGAGGGTAGAGATTCTAGAGAGAGAGAGAGCGAAACCCTAACCCTAAAAAAAGGAAAGGTCCCGAAAGAGAGAGAGAATTAGCCCGGGTAGCGACTGTATATAGAAATCAGAATGATTGTTAGAGGATGGGGCTAAGATTTTTTTAAAATTATTAAAAAAATTTGAAAAAAGGGGAGGCAGTAATTTACAGGTGGCACATTTTTATTCGGCATCGAACGCGAATAAAAAGATGATTACGACCATTTTCAACCGTCCGATGTTTTGTAATTGAAATCCAACGCCTTAAGCAAGTTTAATGAGTTGGGCCAGTGGGCTCTAGCTATTTTAGTACTCCCCAATAAAAGTGGCCCATTTTGTTAGTGGCCCAACTGTCCAATCTGTACCAAATTCCCTATTTCAGTTTTTATTTTTCTGAGAAATTATGCTAGTGGCAAGATTAGAAAAGTGGAGTTAAAATATAGCAATAATTTTAAAATATTTTAGGAGTAATATTTTAGGATAGGATCAATTTTACTTTTAATTGATTTTCTTCTGTACATTAATAATTATGATTTAAGTAGATATTTATACTCTAATTTAAAAAGCATTGTTATAGTAAATATATTTGAACCACTAGTCTATCATTATACAATAGTATCGTTTCGAAAAATAATGAAATTTTATATAAAATTAAGACGATTTATAACATTATAAAGTGATATAATAATGACTGTCATATCATATGTTGATAAATCTGAAATTGCACAATAATATCATATACAAATATAGTTACATGCAATCATAATGAATACTCAATCATTATACAAACATATATTATTTGTAACATTTAAAAAAGGTCTATCAAGGTTATTTAGATATCTAAGATTTTTTTTTTTTTTGAAAAGGGAAATTTAATATCACATAAAACAAAATATTTAAGATATAAATGACCCCATATACAAAGGAATTCGACCCCGATTTAAAGACTGAATCTACTAGTAAATACCAAAATAACACAGAAGTGAATACAAGTATCGAGACTCAAACGAGCGAAGACTCACTCAGCACATAAACTTCAAGCTTGACCATTACTCATTAAATAACACCAAAACAGTTGATGGATTAGTCCAGTCAATCGAGACCAATCCCTACGTAACGGGAGCACTCACACCACAGTATCCGATAACAAACGGATGAGAGACACAAACAGAGAACATCGCCTCCATTATTACCGAAATAAAAACACCCAAGTAAATTAAAAAACACACACCAAAAAAGCAAAAATATTGACGCCCTTATTATAATAAAATAAAACAAGTATACACCGGTAACAAGCCATCAACCATCAAACGGAAGCCAAATCTAAACGGAGTAACCTCGGAAAGACAACCTACCTCTAAAACAGGTTAGATCTGCTCCAACGGATGCGCCGCTCCTCACACAATCACCATCACGAGAAAGCCGACCTCGAGACGAGTCCGGAGACTGAACTTTAAGGTCGAAAGCTTAGCGACGTCAAAACTTCAGCCAAACATTGCAACTTTTTTTTGTATTGAGAGAGAGATAATTTCTTGTAGACATATATTTTTTTAAGGTAATTTCTTGTAGATATTTAAGATTTCAAATTCACGATATTATGTAATTGTAGAGATATTTAGGGAAACTGAATATTATTTGGTAATAGGGTTTTATAGAAAGATTTTAGAAATCAAATTATTATCTACAATAATCTAATATCCTTTTCTTTATTCATTTTCATTTTTTAGTTTTTATTTTATTTTTGTGGAAATTGGTTTTGCTTGTGACCACAAAGTTCCACTCTCTTTCTGACTTGCCAGCGGACACAGACAGACAAAGAACGACGATTTGCTACTTGGGATCTGACTTGCTCTCCTTCAACTCAGCGCTGAGTTAGCTTCCGAGTCTCTGCAATTTGGAACTCGAAAGCGACGATTTTGATCGTTCACAAGCCCGGCATGGCAGCTGGTATGCAGCATTAATCTCTGTCCTGTAGTTTTAGCAATTTCACCTTTTTTTCTGTGTCTCAGATTTTATACACTTGAATGGCAATTTTTAGTTAAAATTTTGCAATTTTATTCACTTGCAATGTGCAGAAACAATGGAGTTAATAGGGTTCTTTTGTGAATAATTTTCCTGTTCTTTGTCTTTTTTTTTTTCTCGGATTAAATTGATTGTGAGTCCAAACATTTAGTGATTTTTCTGTCGGGATTTGTTTTCAAGTCAAAGAATCCGTCAGATCAGGTACTGCTGCCAAAATGGATATGCATTTGAAGAGCCTGTTTGGTAGATTCCAGGAGCAATTTGGTTCCGGTCCGGGCCTTGGTCCTGGATCCGGAACATGTCTCATGAAAGTAGAAGGTGTTGCTCCTAATTTTATCAAGTCTGTGTTTAAAGCTTCCGCGGCGTTGTATAGGACTGACCCGTGGAAAAGATTGCGTCCGGGGCATCTTTCTGGCATTCGGGTTGGGAAGGATTCGGATTGGTCTGGCAAGAAACAGCCTTTCCCATGTGTGCAATTCATTGGAGGGGATGGTGGGGATATCGGTTTAAACATGTTTAGGTCTGAAAGCGATGCTAAGAAGATGACGGGCTCGAGAGAGACTATCCGAATTCCTAATATAGAGCTTTTGAGGGTCACGTATGAATCTGAGTCGTTGATGTTTCCGTCGAATCGGAAAATGATCAAGGTATTGTCACTAGAAGCATCTGGGACTAATCGTTTTCCGGTGATTGATGTTGCTCGTTGTACGTCATCTGGATCTCTTCAGTTTAGGAATCCTACTCTTGAAGAGCTTAGGTTTGTGTATGCGGCCATGAAAGCCATTGCTTTGGTGCACCCCTTGCTTCAAGCAGATAAAGATGCTGGTCCGAAATGGTGAAGGATAATGCACTTTGAACCATTTATTGAGACGGTTGATGTTCAGTGGCCTCCGGAGATGGCCAAAGGTTATGACCTGGTTGCCGTGACAGTCTCACACCCACCCAGTCAGGCTTACGAAGAAAAAGCTAGTTCAACAGCTAGCTCTACCCCTTCCAAATATGCCGAACCGCTGAGGGAAGATGCTTTTGTCGATGTAAATTTGTACTTGAACAGAAGCTTGCGGCAGTGTGCAGCATGTGAGAAGGAGGTTCATGGCGAACAGGCGCTGAGTTGTGGGCGATGTCGAGCTGTGCTCTATTGCAGTATGGTGTGCCAGAAGCAGCATTGGAACGAAATACACAAAAGCATGTGCAGTCTTTACAACACGATAATGGAAAGGGAAGAAGAAACTGGCAATGAAAATATTCATGTTCCCATGTACTGCTGACCAGCCTTGTAAGTGGCTTGAATCGTTGGGCATCCACCAAAAGGGAATGTGGAGGAGAAAGTGTGGTTGTTACTTGCTATTACATACTAACGGCTCTCAGCCTCGGTTCAAAGAACCTTTTACTCAAATGGAAGGAAGTCATTCTTCACTATCTAGGGACTGAAGGGGAGTTGGACTGGATGCCGGTGTTTGAAGAAGTTGGTCATTTGCTCAACGGATTGGGTAATATACAGATAATAATGGTGGGACATGAAGTTCCAACAAATTTATCGGGGAGAACTTCATGAATTGGTAGCAGAGTGAGGGTGAATCTTGTTAGAGGTGTCTACCAGGAGAAAGCTAATTACTTGTGTTCTCCCCACGTGATTATTGCTCTAAATTGCGAATTGGATAGCTATGCAAGCTGGGGTGGAGCTCTTAGCTTGATCAAATCCATGGCCATTCCAGCCTTCTTCACAGATCAATCTGAAATAGCATATGCAAATGCTAAACAGGTTCTTTGGAGCACTGGACTGCATACCACACATCCTGTAACACCAAATCCTTTCCGGTCACCAGTGAAGAATTGTGTGGCTTCTATCAATCTTCCTGCATACAGCAACGGTTTTGTGCTAGGAGTAAATACAAACCACAAAGACCTATTTGAATTTATTTCTTGTAGTTGTTTTTTTTTGTATTATAAATTAATGCTCTAAACAAATCCAACAATTTATGAACGAGGAATTGGGAGAGGCTAATGAGGTGGGAGAGATTGGACTTGTTTTTCCATCGCATTTCCGAACTCTTTGTTTGCAGTAAGCTTTGTTTATTTGTTTATTTGAATTTAAACTCTCTCCATAATTGTTTATCTGGATCTACTTTGGAAGGTCATCGGCTTCGTTCAACATTGGAATTTTTTTTACTGAGAAATGTATCTTCAAGCTGTATCCTGTGGTGTTTTTAACCAGGACATAACTAGTTACTTGTTTGGAATTTCATCTGGTTTTTGATCGATAAATCTTATCCCCATGTCCAGTTCACCGTCTTGTGAAATATAAAGGAAAATCTTCCAAGTTGTAAGAAGAAATCAAATAAATATTGACCAAGTGATCAAATCTGAGGAACTTTTCCCAAACGTAAAGCATTGTGCTTCTGATATTAAAAACTAACTAAAATGTTAACGTAATACATCAAGAAAACAATTTAATGTCTCCAATACTCTGATATTTTCACGAAGTATAAGATCCGAAATTGGTATATTTTCAAGGTTCACATCATTGGCCAATACGGTGGCCAACAAACAAACAGAACCAATAAATTTTCTTTTCTCCTTTTCCCTTTTTGACACTAAAATCAATAATTGTATTCGTCAATGCCCATGTGTTTCATCAAGTACCTAGACAAGAGGGTAATCCTCTTTTTTTTTTTTTTTGCCCTTTTCTTTTCTCTTCCTTAAAGCAAAGGAAAAAGTTTGAAGATTGAACACAACCAAGACCAACTTGGCAACTTGCTCTCTATAAAGACCACCCAACTGCTTCCTTTTTTTCTCTCAACTAGACCACACCACTCACAAAGACATACATTTTCACCTCCTTAAAATAACAAGCCAAAGCTCTTTCAAAACAAGAACAACAAAAGCAAAGCAAGCCAATGGAGCTTCCAATGGTCCACCCTGATTCCTACCACCATCTCTTCCCTTCTCACATTCTCTTCCCATACAACCTCGTCCCGCAAAACCACGTCCACTGGTCCGAAACCCCCGAGTCTCACATTTTCTCGGCCGACATCCCCGGTAATTCAAACGAACAAATAAGTCTTCTACTATAATTTTTTTTTATTTATAAATGACTTTGTTTTTGGTTGTTTTTGGGCAGGTGTGGCAAAAGAGGAGATAAAAGTGGAAGTTGAGGACTCGAGGTATATCATAATCCGGACCGAGGCCATTGACGAATCCTCGGAGCCAGCCAGGGCCTTCATGAGGAAATTCAGGCTTCCGGGGAGGGTGGATATTGACGGAATATCGGCTAAATATGAAGATGGGGTGTTGACAGTCACGGTTCCAAGGTTTTTCACGAGTAGGGGTTTCTATATTGACCCTGCTGATGTCCCTCAACAGCTTGATACTCTCGCCAGAGCTGCTTAATTAGTGTTGGGAAAGATTTATTTAGTTTTATTTGCTAGATTTGGGTATTGGATTCTCCATTTTATGGTCTGCTTTTTTGGTGTTTTGTTTGTGTAAATACATTCGGATTTGATTGATTTTCTGTTTGATTTCTGTTGTTCAAGGTGGAAGGTCAGTTCGGTGATGAAGAATGAATTTTTCTAAAATTTCTGATAATATCTTGTTGGGCCAGAGAGTATGAGCAATAACATAAGCTCATAATAAAAAATGAAATGATAATCCAAATTGTTCACTGTATTATGGCAAAAAGACAGCTTTTTGCAAAAAGTCCTTAAAAGTCCTTCAATGATGCCTTCGCCGCATGTGCTGGTTTTATGTAATATAGATTATGTTTTGTTTTTTTTTTTTTTTTTTATTGTTTATGTACAAGTCAGTCTAAGAAGATTATAAACTTTTAAAATTTAAATTTTATGAAAATATAAAAAAGAAAAAATATATATTAAGAAGTTACAAAGAGCCCTAAACTTGGGTATGAAGGCAAAATATAGAAAAGTCGTATAAAAGTAGTGATCTTTTCCAAGCCTTTTGCTTCCCAAAAATAACAATCTGTCAAACGGTGAAAAAACTTCTCGTTTGCTATACTTGCTAATGTTGCGTGGGTCAATTTGGAACTTTGATTCAGCTTTGAGAACCCAAACAGAGTCTATGAGTGGGGCGACAGATATTTTTTGGGGGCAGTGTCCGAATCACATGGTCTCCAAGAAGATAACTTTGTGGGCGGCAGCCATGAGGTGGGGCCCACAAGATCAAAGCTCTTTGATACCTCGATTTTCTAACTAGAGAATCCATTTATCAAAACCCTGCAACTTGCTAATTTGAAGCTTGATTTAATAATTGCAAATTGCCGAAGCTTTCTTTTCTTTTTTTCTTTTTTTTTTTTCATTCATTTTGATGATGTGCTAAAATAATAATAATAATAATAATAATGGTAGAATTTTAACCTTATTAATGTTTTTTGTTTAATTAATTTTTCAACAATATAGAAATAATTGAAAGCAATTCTGAATATTATGCTGTAAATTTTTAATATAAACACACCGATTCTGCTAACCTTTACAATTTCTATTTTTGCATTTTCTTTTTCAGTAAAAGCAAGATCTCGAGGGAGAATTGTGTTTAGTCTTCAAGTTCTTCTCTGAAATATTCACCAAAAAGAATACTTGTTCTCTAAAACAGTTTTCAAAGAAAGACAAATATATATATAACTTCTCCTACATCAAATTCAAAAAGTCCTCTTATCCTTCTGTTACCATTCTCAGAATAATAACAGCCTCTCTCAATCTTCTATCGGTGTTTTCTCTGGTAATCGGACCCCGGACATTCCTGCATTGGGGAAGAAATAATCAGACTTGAGTGTAACTGAGATGTGATATATATATATATATATATAAATATGTATGTATGTATGTATAGTAAAATAAAGTAAAATCAAACCTCTTCTCATTATGTGCCTTCCTTGAGAGTTCCTCAACAAGATTGTGAAGCCTTCTCAGAAGGGCGGGTGACTTGCGAACAGCATCAATGCCTTTACGACTTGAGCTTATCTTCTTCAATAGTTCAGAAGCAATAAAATATATCTCTTCCTTGTTCCTGAAAAGGTTGTCAAATGTTACGACTTCATTCGAAGATGAAAGAAAATTACTGCTACCTCGATGATCAGTCTGAACTCATGCACGGACCTTAGCAGCTCCCATAAGATAGTTTCTATGGATCCATGACAGTCGATTAGCACTTCGAGCAGATGAGGATAGCGGGCAAGGTTTCCGAGAGTAGAGAGCGAATGCTTTAAGACTTCCTGATCAGGTATGCTTCGACTGACTGAGCGAATGAGCTTTAGCAAAGTGCTTATCGCTCCTGCATCCACAAGTTTTTCACAGCATTTTTGCGAGTACCTTGTTGCCATATCTGCAACAAAGGATTTTAGACTTGTAAAATTACAATTTTCACTATTTGGTGCTTGGCTGCTTGCTTTCATGCCAAGCCTGTTGTACACACCTTTATTATGAAAACAAGAATAGTAATGAAACATAAGTTCAGAACACGTTTATAGCTCAAAATTAACTAGGGTAGAACCACAAAGCTGACTAGGAATTTCAACACTCCCATCCATATAAAATTTTAATCGAACAGAAAATAAAATCTGAACAATGGATCATGTAAAACAAACAATGCACTAATGCTTTATTATGCAAGTTTGAACACAAAAAAACTTTCATGTAAAACTTGTTTCTTACCCAAAGTTGCGCAAGTATGAAGAATGCCACTAATGCTTTTCTTGCTCAGCAATTCTGAGAGAGCTGCTATTAGTCTGTTTATGATGCGCATGCCATCATCCACATTCGCAGCAGACTTTTGCATTCTCAAGCGCAAGTCCAATAGCTGTGCTCTCGATTCTTTTCGTGCAAGGTAACCCTTCCAGTGCGACTGTCATTTAAAGCAGTTCAAAAAGGAAAAAGCATTTACCGAATTTGACGTCAAAAGGAAATGCATATATGCAGCCAGAATTTTTCCTTCAAATAGTCCGCATTTGTATCATTCCAACTAGTGGTGCAATATAAAAAAGAAAAAGGAAAAGATTATCTTACTTGTATCACAACAATATGATGCCTCTCCCAATTAGTTTTTCTTCTAGCGATCCAGCCACGGATATGGGACTGAATTATCACAGCGGACTTAGTATTTTGTTTCAGTGACAAAACACCTCTCCACCACCTTTGCAGTTTTAAAACAGAATACGAGACTAACGTCAATTCAGAACTTTGACAACAGCCTCTTGCACTGCTGGAAATATTACTGTCAGAAACAAGTGAACGTTGAGAACAAGTCCCTGCAACAAATCAAAAACCAGTAGTTATTTTCAAGACCACAACTTACAAAGTAAAAGAAAGGATCAATAATGAATTTCATGGCAGTGAACATGTAAGGGAAAGTCTCAGTATCTACCTAAGAGCGTCTTTCGAGTTAACTGTCCCCTGACAAAGCGCTGAATTTGCAATGCAGCATATGTTTGACAATGTAACCACATTCGGCATTTCAGCCCTCGAACGGTACTTTGGATCTTTATTACAGCCTCCCTTTGGGAAAGGAAGTCCCTTCTTACCAACCAACCACGACAATGCCTCTGAAATTATTTAAACAAAGTACTAAGTCATGACTTGTCATGTGTATCCTAAGAACATAATTGCCAGAAAAAAGAATCCAATCGTAAACAATAGACAAGGCTCATAAAATTACAGAGAAGATAATCAATTCAATGCCTAATTGTTACAAAATGTAAAGGACTGCATGCTACTTACTTGGATTACAGCTATTAGATGCTTTCGTCTACAAGCTTCTCTATGGCAAATCCATCGACGTACAAAAGATTGTATAGTAGTTGCTGATTTGCTTAAAGCTTTGTGCTGCTGATACATCTTCAAACATCTCAACATTCTAAACTTACTTTGAATTTTCAATGTTGCTTGCTTTTGACTTTGAAACCCCCTTCTTAATAACCAACGACGGAAATGACTTTGGATTTTGGTTGCAGCAAAGTGTTGATTTTGGAGATCACAAACAATAGAACTCTTCCCTGTAAGCTGGACTTCAACCTCTGCAATTGTTTGAAGATCGTCAACACCTTTCTCCAGGCTTAAATGAAAAGCTTTCTCTATTTCAGCAACCTCACGAATGTGTCTAGACCTTACTAACCACCCACGGAGGTATTTCTGAATGATAATAGAAGAATTGGCTAGATCATTGACACCCTTCTTCGGCTGTAAATTAAAAGTTCTCTCTTTTTGGGCAACCTCAAGTAAGTACCTAGACCTTGCTAACCACCCACGAAGGTACTTCTGAATGACAATAGAAGCACCGACTAGATCATGGACACCCTTCTTCGGCTGTAAGTTAAAAGTTCTCTTGTTCTTAGCAACCTCATGTAAGTACCTAGACCTTGCTGACCACCCACGAAAGTACTTCTGAATGATAATAGAAGCATTGACTAAATCATTGAGACCCTTCTTTGGCTGTAAAACGAAGGCTTTCTGAAATTGAGCAACCTCACAGAGCGACCTAGACCTTGCTAACCACCCACGAAGGTATTTCTGAATGACAATGGAAGCGTTGACTAGATCAGGAGCAGATATTTCACAAGCTACAATGCTACGACCCTCTAGTCTACGACTTATCCAATTCCTTGCTGTTCGCTGGATAAGCAATGCTGACTTCTTTAACTTGACAAAACCAAGCCTGTCAATTATGAACATGGCATATCTCCTCCTTGTTTCTGACAGTTTCCACCTTTCTTTAATATAAGCCCAATAAATCCTGTTAGTGCGTTATTCTAGTTGATCCTCACAAGGATAAGGGATATTCGCAAATCAATGAAAAAGAGAAATTACCATTTGAAGATTCTATATCATGAATAGCAGTAAAATTTATGCATGATGGTTTCTTCCTCACAATTAACCAAGCACGGAAAACAGTCTGTAAAAGAGAGGCAGCATTTAACATCTTCACAAAGTCACGACGCTTAATCACCCGCCTGAAATGAGACTGTATAACTTTGGCAGCAGTTTCTGTTGGCATTAACCATGGATTGCACGGTTACAGAAAGAAATTTATAAATAGTAACTTCTAGGATACAAACGTCAATTGATTCGAGAATACAAAAAACAAGGTTGCGAAAAATAAGGAATTTTTAATATAAAACATACTGCAAAACAATATTGATTACCTCTCTGAATCTTAATGCTGTTTTTATTTTTTGTAGAGTGGTGCAAAATTGGAGGATCATCTGGTTTTGCAACAGATTGATAGTTCCTTTCCGTCATATCTCGCCACCAAGCCTGAATGGCCCTGAACTTTCGTTTAGCATCTGTTTATAGAGGGAGGAGATAAAAACATTAGATTCAAAATTAACATAAGCATGTTTTAACTGCGTGGATAGAAACTTAAGGGGAATTAGCCCCAAAAAAAATGTAAAACAAGCACAGATTTTCACCTATTAAAGTCGCATAGAACGGTTTTCATGTAAAAAGTTAAAAGAAACGCCAGTATAGATAGAAAATAACCTTCAGTATTGTTGCCAAATGTTTTGTCTTTGGTTCGTACTACTTCAGGACTTAAAAAACATGGCTCTGCACTAGAGTATTTTCTCACAGTACTTTGACAGTGACAACCTAAGAGTTTATGGAAATTCAATTGATCCTGCATTAAAACAAAAATTCTTGTTATAATTATGTATGAATCTAACAACAATAAAAATAACATAGCAGTTCAAGGATTACCATATTTTTTTTGACAATCAGTTGCGATGCAAGAAACACCAATAGGATTACCACACTCCTATCGTTACAAGCACCACTGTACTCAAGTATGTCACTGATCTGTAGAACCTGCAGAAGTTGAGGGAAAAAAAAAGTTTCATGCATAATGTCAGAGTTAATCCGTTAAAGTCAAATAGAGCAACAAGCATGTACTGACACAAAATGTATAAAAAATAAAAATAAAAATAAAAAAAATAAAAAAATTAATATTTAGCCTCAATTGTACATTCCATTGGACAATTATTCCTTCATTTAACAATGTTTCCGAAACCATTTAACTTATCTTTGTAGCAATTACATGCTTCAAGTGCAAGTAAACACTCGTCAGACATTTCTAAACTTGAGGTGAAGCCTAAAGATTGAAATCCAGTGAACATTCACCTCAGGAAAATTTCCCAACAGTGTTGTCAATCTCTGCGATAAGAGAAAATTGTGCACTGCATCTGGGTAATCGGTGACCAGAACAACTGATTCTTCACCGCTTGATCTACGAGAATCCTGGCAAATGTAACTAGAGTAAGTAGAGGAAAAGAAATGCTATGTGTCTACATAAAAGTCATAAGAAAAGAATATACATGGCACCTTTGATGAACAAGCACAAGGAAGTTCCTTGCGAAAATAATAATCAAGCAAGCACCAAATAGCTTTTCCATCAACCAATGACGAAAAGTTGTCAATCTTGCAATCATAATTTTGACAAATTGCCTGTAAACATGTACAAGTTATCAAATAGTTTATACATTAAACTGTGAAAAACAGTGTAATAAAGGGTATGAATTTTTCATCAGTTGGTTCAAGAATAAACAAAATATTACATTCAATAGTATACCAGCAATACCTGGATCCAACGTAGAAGCATTTCCAAAGGAGTGCAACTAGAAGTGTTGAAATGATCCTGTTGGATGTAAAATAACGAGGAAGCTTATGTCTAATACACTATAAAACCAAGAGTAAGATGGTATCTAAAAGACTAGAAAACAAAAGGAGAGAAAATTTATGCACATTCATCATGGAGAAATACCATAATAGCTCCACGAATTTTGCAAATTTCCTCAGCTAACATCGTTCTTTTCATCAGAAGAGGTAACTGCAAGGAACCACAATCATTTGTTTGTTAAGTAGATAACAAAAACCCATTATGGTTACAGAGATAAGAAATTGGCAGACCTGCAGATGAACAAACATATTCCAGAGCAAGGAAAGAGTTAATTCCTTGTCCCCATTAGCAACATCGTCCCCCACAATCACAACACCATCGTCATCATATAAAGATACACCAGCCTGCCTAAGATACTGCAGCACAACGCCACAATTTGCCAAGCACTTCTTACGAGTGTCTGAGGGGACTACCAATTTCTGCTCACACAATTAAGCCTTGAAATGAGAAAAACAATATTCAAGACCCAGCTAAATATAGTTTAAGACAACTGATTCATTTTTTGGAAGAGGAACAACCGTGAGTATAGACGGGTCATCCAGCAAAAGGTGAGTAGCTCGACATAGCCTCACCCCATCCTGGAGATCTACAAACAAATCTGACACTTGGAAGTCATATTCAACAAGAGTACTCTGCAAAATCATGTAAATTCTAGTCGATTACCCATTGATGACATAATTATCTAAACGAATTTCTGACCTAAATCCATGCTTCATCCTCAATCCAAAAATATGCAGATAATGAGGCTAAATAACTTTTAAAAAGCACTATTACCCTCCTAACCATAAAATGTAACATACATGCAAATTTAAACACACATACAGATATAAATGCTCATTTTTCCCTTAAAAAAAATGCTCATTTTACTCAAAAAAAAGAGGAGAAAAAAAAAAGTGTTCATTTTTCGCAGTTGCAAAAAGCATTAGACTTAGAGAACCACCTACCTGCTGATACGGTACTTTGTATCCTACCATCATCAGATGTGCTAGAATATTACCTTCTCCAAGCATAATATCTGATGACAGAAAATCTAATTCGAACAGAAAGGAGAGCCATGTTAACCTAGAGCAGGATAAGTACCATTGTAGAAAGCAAAATTCAAGAAAAATTTTCGAATGAAAACAAAAGGACATTACCATGGATCACCTGACGACTTGACTTAATACTAGATTGCACCGTGAACAATAAAGGGGAACCTCCATCCACTCCATCAATACCATACTTGAGAGAAAGACTGCTTTGACATTTAGCTCGATCAAGGATAAAAACAAGCAACAAAAATCTCTTCAGTACAATATTCCCCAAAGTCTCATAATAACCTGGTCTGTACAAACCCTCAACCATTTTGTTATAAGCATAAGCTTTTGCTAGACCAGCATGTGAAAAGAACTGCTTTTCAATAATCATCTTCAAGAATGCCATTTCTTGATCGGAATCAACATCCCCATCAGATAACAAAGAATCACCACCAAAAATAATGTATAATCCGATTTGAAGCCAAACTGGGTTGTAACACATAAGGATTCTGGTGGCCTTCTCCCTCAATCCAACATCACTAACTACAGGACAATGTGCCTTCATTTTCAACCTCCCTTCATCAATATTCTGAGATGAAAAACACCGAATTTTAGTTACGCATACATTAAGCTAACCAAAATCGCACCTAATAGAGCGAAAGATATGTGTTCTTTGAGTACAACAAGTATATGAACTCAATGAACTTCACTGCCTTAAGCACAGTACAAACATTCCCAAAGACAGAAAATAAATTCCATTTCTCCTCCTCGACATTCTCGGAAGCCAAGAAAAGAGAATTGAAAGCAAACCTTAGCCACTTGAGTCATAACATCAAAAACCTCCTTGCAACCGCCCAAGCTCAAGTACACGCGCATTCGCTTCTTCAAATCTTCAAAACTACAAACATCTTTCAACGAATTCTGCAGACTCAAATACGCAGAATTGGAAAACCCCGCCACATCTTCTGCATCCTCAGCCCGCCATGCTGAATCTCTCTGACGCTTCGGGTTCCTCCATGCCGCGTCAACCCGGACCCCAATTCCCGGAAAACTATCCCTCTTCCCCTTCGACCCAACCTCGCTTTGATCTGCATTCCCGCCACAGGTTGATAAATCGCACCCGCACGAACTAGGGTTCTCGAAAAGGAAATTGAGCCAAACGGTGATCGACTTGGCCAGCGATTTCAAAGAGCGCTCTTTCTCAATCTGGCTCTTCCTCGAGGACTGGGACTGCTCGAGTTCTAGGGCTTTCAGCCTCCGCGCCGTCTTGGTCCGGCTGGACGGCGGAGCCAGAGAAGGCCGGCGGCGAACTGACGATGACGAAGTCCGCGGCGTCTGCTTGAGCGCAGTGAAGAATTGAGGGCTCGGCGACTGCAAGTTCGGCTTTTGCGAGGGACGCTTCGGGGTCTTGAAATTCGAGATGTCTCTGAAGAGCGAAGAAGAAGAGGAGGAGGAGAATCTGTACGGCGACGGCGACGGACACGGACACGGCGGCTCTCCGCCTTCCATTGTCGTCTCGAGGAAGAAAACCAGCACGGCGAGAAAATGTGAGAATACGAGAGAAAATGGAAGAGAAAACGAGGGAGTTTGTCTGGTTTTTCATGCAAAGAGAGCTTCTTTTTTTTACATGTCCAAGAGAGGAAAAAGGCAACGAAACGTTTTTATTTTTAAATTTAAACTACGAGAGAGAGAGAGAGAGAACAAGGCGGGATTTTCTGGCTTTCAGGCGGTGAATGATGCGGCACGTGCGAAGAGCCTTGGTTGACTTCCCACGTGCGTGACGACCGAATCCATCTTTTGGCCCATGGGCTTCATTATATGGGCCTAAAGGAACTGAAACAGACCGGGTGGACCGGGCAGTTCATGTCTGTCAAATGTGCTTTCATGTGATTGGTGCGTGAGAACCACGCGTGTTCTGATTCGTCTGGACTCGTCATCCATGGCTTGTGAGTTGTGAGAGCGCAAGCTCGCTCGATTTCACCTGCCATAGCTGTTGTTCTTCGTCTTCTTCTTCTTCGAGTTTCTCGTTCAGCAATCTGTGGCCTAATCTTGGGAAACCTATTTCTCTCTGAGATTTCTGATATTTGTTTGAATCTGATCGGAGCTTAGGTCTGAGAATTTTGAAGAAAATATTTTGAGAGAGAAGAAATGGCGCAAGCAGTGGAAGAATGGTACAAGCAGATGCCGATCATCACACGCTCGTATCTCACCGCCGCAATCGTCACGACCATTGGCTGCTCTCTCGATGTACGTTTTTTCTCTCTCTCTTGAATCCTGATTGAACAATTTTCTCGTTTTTGTCGGCTGGACTGATAATTGGGGTTTTTTTTTTCCTGGTCCTACATTTGTAATTGTAAATGGGATTCTGTTGTTTGGTCTAATTTGGATTGGGCATGTTTTTGATTTTGCGATTAGTGGTTCTCTCTTCGAGATTTCAGCTGGGTCTGTTAGCTTCTTCTTCTTCTTCTTCTTTTTTTTATACTTTTCTTAATGTATTTGTTTCTTTTATCTTATTGTTTTCTGGTGTTAAAATTTGCAGATAATATCTCCTCACAATCTGTACCTGAATCCTATACTTGTGGTCAAGCAGTATCAGTTCTGGCGTCTCGTTACAAACTTTCTGTACTTCAGGAAAATGGGTAAGTTTTTTTTAAACTTTTTGTAAGTCAAGAATTCTTGTTCATTAGGAGTAAAAGAAGTTGTCTTGCCGAGAGTATGGTATTGATATCTAATGGCATGTTCTTTACCATATATGATCAATATTGTTGCTTTCAATTCCTCGTCTATAAGGTCTCTTAATTGTTTGCCATGATAATTTTCTTTGTAATGGTAGTTATAGTCCTGATTATGTAAAGTATTATCAACTGAGGGACCTTTATAAGCATTACACACTTGCACAAAAAGGATTTAGATAAGATATTTAAGTTGAGATGTAAACTGTATAAAGGACAAAAAGAAGAGCAGCTTGCAAGCTTGGTCTTTTCCATGGCTTGGGTTTTAGTCAAGGATGGGAATGTAAAAGGAAAAAAGATAATGTTACGTCACGAAACCGAAGTCATGAATATGCTCTCTTATAAATGTGGATACTGAATAGGCAGGGAAAAGTTGAAAAAGGAAACATGATCCACGAAACCTTAATCTCGATGCACATGTTCTGTCACGTAATTATCAGCTTTGTAAAGATTGGACTATAAATCAGAAATTTGTTTCTCGTTCAGGGTTGAACCCAAGGGACGCGGATAGGAAAGCCTATGTGTGTTTGTAGTGAAATGACTTGTTCATTGATTATTTTCTGTAGACATTAAAATAATAATAATAAAAATAAAAAACAAAAAATAAAAACAAACAAAAAAAAGAAGAAGAAGATTCTATAAGAGAGCGATATATATCGCGTGAAAATATCAGCACGAGGAACTCGTCAAATTTACAGAGTACGGTCTTTGTATATTCGTAGTCCAGCTATAATACTCTTTCTTTAGTTGCACTTTCTCTTTCTTTAGTTGCACTTTCCTACTATGAACAAAATGGGGAATTACACAATCAATTAATTCGTCAGATTCTGCGTAACCTTAATTAGTTATTAACGATTCAGCATTTTAACAATTACATCATGCCATTGCCAGACTTGGATTTCATGTTCCACATGTTCTTTCTTGCTCGATACTGCAAGCTTCTTGAAGAGAACTCCTTCAGGGGAAGGACAGCTGATTTCTTTTACATGCTCTTGTTTGGTGCCTCTGTATTAACCGGGATTGTTCTTGTCGGAGGGATGATACCCTATTTTTCAGAGTCGTTTGCGAAGATTATATTCCTCAGCAACTCATTGACATTTATGATGGTTAGTCACATCACTTTCCTTTTAATGTAAATACATTTTTCTACAAGGGTTACAGATGTTTCTGATATGTTTTTACATTTACGTCTTACAGGTTTATGTGTGGAGCAAGCAAAATCCTTTTATTCATATGAGTTTCCTGGGCCTCTTTACATTCACAGCAGCTTACTTACCATGGGTTAGTGAGCGTCAAAGCCTTCTTGTAGAACACAGTTGAATCAGTATTTCGTTGAAAGTGACTAATAAACTTTGCTTTTATAACTATTGTTTTTAAGTAGCTTGATCTTTGTTGATATTAATTTGACACAGGGCGGGTATTATAGATTTATTGAGCTTTTCAGCATTCAATGTAATTATTTCCATTTTATTCTCATTCTTGCAGGTTCTTCTGGGATTCTCTGTCCTTGTTGGAGCTAGCGCTTGGGTTGACCTATTGGTACGTATTTGCACTTGTTGAGATATCAAAATAGAACCTTGCAATTTGGCCTTTCCCTGCTAATAAATTTTTGGAATTATTTATCCTTGCCTACAGTGAACCTGTAATTACAATCCAAGCTTATCTGCTTATTACTTGAGAAATTAAATCAAGAAATAGCCCACTTCTAATCTTCTTATATTTGTGCCGTGAGGATGGGCTAATTTTTTTAATTTGGTTTTAATTCAGGGAATGATTGCTGGTCATGCCTACTACTTTCTCGAAGATGTTTACCCACAAATGACTGGCCGTCGGCCCTTGAAGACACCATCGTTTATCAAAGCACTCTTTCCTGATGAGGCTGTTGTGGTGGCACGGCCGGCAAATGTAAGATTTGCACCACCACCCGCCGAGGATTTACACCAAGACTAGAGATACGGATATACCTCAAGGCAAAAGGCAAAACCAGGTTGATAGTATTCCGGCGACTTGTCACTCGAAGCAGCATGAGCCTATGGGAATGATTGTTGGTCTTGTAACATAGAATTCTAGCACAATTTGCTAATTGCTTTTCTTTTTTTCCCCTTCTTGTGCATTCTTCATCTAAAGTCTTTTTTCTATCGGTATCAGCAAATATGTAATCAAAGTTTTTTCAACACTCGACCATTGGAAGAGATATTAGAAAAAGGAACAAAGAAGAGCATTTTGGTTAATGATATTAAAATCACCTCAAGTCTTTTTATACACTGTAATTTTTTCTTAGTATATCATTCTTAGTTATATAAGATACTCTTTACTCTCTTTTTTTTTTTTTTTCCTTCTGTTGCTGTGATCAGTGCCCACTTTCTTCAACATGGGTATAGTGATTTGCTGAAACCGATAAATATATATATACATATATATACATATACATATATTAAGATTTGCATTCTGGTTAGATTCTAAAACATAATGTTTTCTGATGAGTTTCTTCAATTTCAAAACCGAGGTAAAATCCCAATGCGTAATAGAAAATGAACACCAAATTTGATTTTATTTCCTTTGAAATTAACCGGATTCGGATCAAAATTCAACAAATCAAAACCTGGGAACCAATCGAACAACGAACTAGAGTGGACACTAATCGAGGTATACGTTTCGAGTTTCAAGGAGGCACAAAATTAGAAGCCAAAAATACATTCACTTGCAACCTTATTGATGGATCAAGCACTAGGTACGAAATGAACCAAAAATTTACAATAACAAGGCTTAGAAACCTACTATATAAGATACCATTCACTCACCAAGGACCAAAAAAGATGGGATAAGTTAAACAAATAATCAACCGCGACTCTCTAGATCTCTAATTAAGACGTACAAAAGGTCACCTAGAATTACAGAAAAATAACGCTTTGCCACATGATTAAATAAATTGCTGACCTACGAATAATTCATAATGAAACCAAATCAAGCTCTCCGTGGCAAGCAGCAGATACACAGCTGTTTATTGTACAATGGAAAAAAAATTTCCGGCAACATCAGCCGAACAAGAGTTCGGCATCTCACTTTTTAAATATCTGAAAATAATGCTTCTCTGTGCTCACATTCCAAAAGCATCCAACTTTGATATCACGAGACACGATTATTAGGGGAGCAAGAATGATGTTGAGTACAAAAGATAAGACTTCCCTAACGGATCGGGTGGTATTGGGCCGACACTCTTTTAGGGGGCAATTTACGCAAGATGTAAAGGACGAGAGCTGAAGGCAGGATCTCAACCAGCTGTCATTGGAGCAAAAGACGTTTCAGTGTAAGAAGAGAGATGAATAGTTTAACGCAGTTAACAAGATTAGTAGAATACCAAGTAGTAGATCAAATTCAAAAGTGGATGGTCCAAAACATCTAGGGATGCGTCGGCATCAAAGGCAGATAGTACAACCTGCAATTGTAAACCAAGTTAATACGGTGTATCCTTAGTAAGAGCATTACCGCCTAATGAAAGAAACGAATAAAAATCTAAAGCTCAACCCTCAGTGCTCGCACACGAGAAGGTTAGTCTTTTTCATTAGTGCATAGAAGATAGAACAATTTAAAACTTACCACAAAGCATCGTATGAGGAAGCAGGTGAAACATATGGCTGTGACAGATCCAACCTGCAAGTAAACCAAATGTCAGTCAACAGAACCCCGTTAATATCTTGATGACTATTCTTTACTCAGAGGAAAGTGATTAAGGTGTGGATTTTGTAATTGTCTTTTTGTTTGGAATCCTGAAATTCAGATCATGTAAATATTACAAGGATTCTTGGAGATAATGACATGAAATCTTGAAACTCAAAAAAAAAAAAAAAAAACAAACAAACAAACACACACTAATATTTTGATTGCAGGATAACCACAATACACCAAGCCTTACCACATGATTTTGAAATAGTGAAATCTTCGAAATTTTATTGCCATTCATATATTAACCCAATTTATTCAGATTCTGGACATTATATATACTACAGCATAGGATAGAAAAGATCAAACCATAAAGAGAAGTAATTTAACCTGTTCACTGGTTTTTTTTTTTTTTTTTTTTGGTTATTATTGAAACCTGTTCACTGTATTGAAATAACAACAATATTGATTAGATGCTGATGATGAGTCACACGTCATACAAACTGCTATTTTGGCCACCAAAACTAGTCATTTTACTCATCAATATGTGTGCATGGTATTTAATGCAGCTCCCTCACACGATTAATAGCACATGCCAGACGAACTATAAAGGTAGGGCACGAACCTCATGGAGCTTCTTTCTTCTCCCTTTTGATTCAATGGGGAAGCGCCTTAACATGAAAAATAGTCTGGCGTAGATGTATAGTCGTCCACGAGAAAAGAAACAACAGTTAGTAAAAGTGAGGCAGCTCCTGATGATCTACTTTGATTCCATATATCATATAACACTACACTCACCTTCCTCCATATAGCAAGAACCCTAGTGCAGCTAAGAAAGACACAACTGGACGGAGAAAACAAAAGCGAAAGTAAATAAGAATGAGCACAATAATGTTTTCTACAATAACAAGTACCATTAAGTCTAAATATTGGGAATGAAAGTTCCG
The DNA here is from genome assembly GCA_009761775.1 of Ficus carica. NCBI lineage: Eukaryota > Viridiplantae > Streptophyta > Magnoliopsida > Rosales > Moraceae > Ficus > Ficus carica. Next base: position 14,115,893 of record CM019739.1, on the reverse strand, counting down.
AAACAAAGAATGTAACTAGATTCAAGGCCTGACCTGCGATAAATATCTTTCCAATGAATTCCACAGTACTGTTGTCATTTATCCAGAGATATATCCAGATGCAAACCTGAAGAAAAAGCCTTCTTCAGATAACGTTCCACTCCTAGTAATAAGATAAAATGGGATTTGTTCTCATTGGCTGAAATTAGCCGAGAATGAAGTACTCTAGGGGGAGCCAGCTGTCCATGTATGTACATTTTAAAATCATGCTAGCAAATGTAGAAATGGATAAATAATTTAACGAAACAAGCTCTGCGAAGTTAGGCCACTGAAAAAACCAGGTGATGAAACATGACAAATACTAAAACAAAAATGTGAAGAGAGATAATTTCTCTGAGATCACAAAGAAACAATTGACTACTAAACTAAATGAAAATTATGAGGAACAAGGCAACATTAAAGTCAGAGCAAACCTGTACAACGTATATCACAGCGTTGATTGAAATATAAGAAATCCTGAGCTTATCTGTTGGTAAACTTCTTGCCTGCTCAGAAGTAACAATTGCAAAATCAAAATTCATAACGTATACATCCACACTCTAAATAAGACTCCAACACCTTTACTGTCACTCATCACGTAAAAAATCAAAGAACATGCACTTGCCTGGTGATAAATTTCTGCCCAAAACAAGACAAGAAGTGTGTAAGTGGTGAAGAAGAGCAGTCCCGGAAGTTCCAATAACACGAACGTTAAGACCTGATTCAGGAAAAAGCTGCTCGACTTTAGCATCGAAGACATATGCCATATGATTGAACAAAGATAAGCCGTCCACTTAAGGGTCCTCTATGGTTTTGCTTTAGCATCAATCCAGCAACTTACTTTCCCAAAATGCACCAAGAAATAATTACTTTATATAATACTAACAAAGTAAAATAAATTTTAATTGGGGATGAAAATCGAACACAATCTCAATGTTATCTGGAATTACTGTGAAATCAGTTTCTTTCCTTCTTGGCAAAGAGGGATTATCATGCAAGTAATATACTAATATTGGGGAATTTTGCAATTAATCAGTAATCATTATGTAATGAATAGAAACTATTTAAGGAAATTTGTCCTCAAACCATGAAACAAAATTACAAATAATCTTTTAGGCCCGCTTAATAAATATTCAGACATTCTTATCAACATCCCACAAACAAACAACTTTTAAATGTATCCTCGGATCTAAAAAAAAATAAAACTAACCTTTGGATGCAAAAGAAATACATGTTTGTGAAGTCCAAAGACAATTGCACGAACTGCAACAAACAAAAAAAAAGGCGCATAAGAGAAAAGGAAATCAAAAAAATTGAACGAAAATTTTATAATAAATAATAATAAGCTCTGAAAATCGACAAGAAGTGGAAGAACACACCTCCATTAACAACGAAATTCATGAGATGGAAAACCTTCTGCGTCGTCCAGCCATATTCAGGCACTCTCACCTCAATCCTTATTAATTGCACCTGCAAATCACAAAACCGCCAACTAATCAAGCTAATTAATTAACGATTAAACAAGGTAATTTGTGGGATTAAATCAAAATCAGTACAGAAAATTAAGACTGATGAGAGAGAGAGAGAGAGAGAGAGAGAGAGAGAGAAGGGACCAGAGCAACGAAGGAAACGAGAGCGTAAGCAGCGCAGAGACCGTAGAAGATGCCGTCCTGCCACTGGGTGGATTCGTTGATCTCGTCCCACCAATCGGAGACCGCCATGGCCGTTGAGCTCAGTAGCATTCGCCTCATTTTCCAGAGCACTCTACCCCCCTCGACAGAAACTCTGGAAAAGTGTCGGAGCTCGAGAAAGCCACTAACCCCAACTTCCTCTCCTCTACCACGCTCAGCTGAGAGGAGAGAGAAAGAGAGAGACAGAGACAGAGAGAACTAAGGTGGTCCTGCAACTGTCTACCAGACGGTCGTGATGGGCTTTCTTTGGAGTTGGGCTTTGTTTGGTTTCCTTTCTTTTTTCTTTTTTCTTTTTTATTTTGTTTTTTGGTCGTTCTTACCTAAGCTTCTACGATAATGAGTAGAGTTCGAGTAAAGCCAGCGAGCGGTTTGGTGGTTGTAGATTGCGCCAGTGTCGTGTTACCAACAGTTTGGCTCTCTCTCTCTCTCTCTCTTCAAAATTTTTTTTTTTTTTTTTGGGTTATTATTGAAATAATTTTTCATATTTCACATTCGTTTTAAACGCCTTTTTTTTTAAGTAGAGAAAGAAAATAAATAAATCAATAATGATGATAACAGAAATAATGGAAAAAGTATAATTCCGTGGGCAATTCAAATTAGGTACGTCTTGCACAAGTTTTATTTGAAGATGAAATTCGTTCATGTAAGGTACATCTTATAAGTTTAAGATCACATTTTGAGTTTGAATATTGGTACTAAAATTTTTGTTGTTTGATTGCAAATATACTATTAATGGGATTTGGTATGCAATTTTTATATTACAATTCATTTGAAAAATGATTTTGACGGTCCATATCTTGTGTAATTCCATTGGGACCCAAAAGGTTAAAATGATTTTTTATTTTATTTTGTTCCAAAACAGTTGCAAAGATAAGGATGTTCCTGAAGGCGCCAAAGAAATTAAACAAAAGGCGCGCCTAAAAAAACTGGAGAATTATTACAAGCTTTGAATTTAAAAGGCACCTAAAAAGGTAAGATTTTGACAATCATGTGAGGTAAGGTAAAAGGCAAGAAGAACAAGAAGATGCGGTGGGAGATCCGGTTTTTCGCTCGGGCCCACCAACAGGCAACAGGCAACAGGCAACAGGCCGAGGAGTTTGGCTTAAAGTGAATAGTGCCATTTTCACATGAACGTGGCTAGAAGTTTCTTTCTCTTATGACGTCGAGTGGACGGTTTTGGCCGTTTCTGCCCCCCCCCCCCCAATTAGTTTTTGTTGCTGGTATAAAATATCAGTTGTGTCCTTACACTTTTCGTTCAGTGTCGCGTTAGAATAGATCATTAGATTAAAGATTGGTTTGAGGCGTTAGTTTCATATGACAAATTTAAAATTATAATTCTAAATTAAATTTTCTTTCTATTTTATTTTTAAAAAGTTAAATTTTAAATTTTATAACTTTCTTATTTTAAATCAAAATGAAATGATTTTTATTTCAAAATACTCTTAATGACGAGACGAACATGACAATATCTATTTTTCATATATTTTTTTTTCAACACACTTCAAATTTTTATATTATTTTCTATATCACATAATTTTTTCAAAATTTTTCGTCCAAACACGCATTTCCAACCTAACTTTCAAACAACCATTTCCAGATGTCCCCTAAACAAATCCCTAAGAGTAGTGCTAAGAACATCCACTTTAATTCCAACTTTTTAAACATCAATTCATATGTTATAGTTTTATTGGTAGATACAACACAACCAATTGATATGACAATATCTTAAATATTTAATATTAAAATAATAACAACTTGTATTATATAAATTAATATTCAAAAGTTATGATTAAAGTTAGTATCCCTAACATTTTTTTTTAGGTTAATGTGAGATCTCACTTAAAAGTTCGTATGTCACAAGTGAAGGTTCACTACTCAACAATACTATATCGGATAAATCGGAAACCAAAGTGTACTCCCATTATCGCTTGTATGGAATGGATACTCGTATCTGAATTAGAAATGTAGAGAATCTTAAGTAAACTTTTCAGAATCATTATGTAACCATTATGATGTCTGATGATCAATATGCGAAGCAGATAATAACATTTTTTTTTTAATTACATGTTCCATTATTCATATTCCTATAAAAATAAAAATAAAATAATAAATAAAACTTCACGATTAGCTTTTGTGGTTGTGGATTAATTTACAAAGGCGGAGGGGAACCAAATCCCTATATATATATCTATATATATATATATTAAATATTATTAACATTCGACTCTATTCCAAAAATGGCTATCAAAGCAAAATGGGCATTAATTAATGGACACCACAACAGGTCGGCCGAATACCGTGGCGACCTTATCGAAAAGAAGACTATTGTTGTTTTAGATAAGAGAGGTTTCATTATTTATTTTTTGATGCACATAGCTCGAACAAGTAGGGAAAGAAAAACATTACTTTATAATTATTGAATTTTTTTGGACTTTACACTTTATATTATTAATTGGCATGTCAATATCATATTCTGCACTGCGGTTAACATGTACACACGTATACAAAAGTTTGCGTATATAATGTGCATATTTCTCCAGTTTTGACACGGTGAGATCAATTACTATAGCAATAAAGTAAGCCAAATAAATAATCTTACCCTAGAATTCCCAAACAAGAAATATGGAAAGCCTTTATAACTGAACTAGAGGTAAACCTAGCTTTGCCTCTATAATCTCATAACGCTGTACCCTTTTAGCTTTCCACCCTTTTGGATCAAATCATATCAAAACCATGCCAAACTACCTATCACTAGTGTCATTTCCCCCCCCCCCCCCCCCCCCACACACCAAAAAAAAAGAAGAAAAAAAAGAAGAAGAAGACAAGTTTCTCTCCACTTTATACGCTCATCACTAGGTCTTGTTTGAGTTGTTCTAGTCCAACTTTATGGTTAAATTGCAACAAAAAGATGTCTCTAGACTTGACCATGTTCGCGATCACTCGGGTCTAGCTCGTTCCTGTATGGCGCATATAAGACTTGACCATGTGCTTGCTAGTTGCTATCTTTTTTTGAGAGTTCCATCCTCAAAACATGTCGGTTGAATCAACATAACAACTGATAGATGCCAACAACTATTTTTATAATTGTTTGAATGTTAAATATCTTGAAAAAAAATCTGACTTAGAACAGCTTTTGGTGAAAACTTTGTATGTTAAAGTTTATGTTGAGTTCATTTGGTGCTAAGTATAAAATGGCTGAAAAAAAAAAAAGATTATTTGTAAATGTATGTTGTTATGTAAAATATGAAGGAGTAAAGTACAATGAGTAAAGTTATTTTAGAGCCTTTTTTTTTTTGGCTAAGAAAAGGTGATCCATTGGAAACAGAGGTTATTTTTAAACTCTAAATAGAGTTTAGTGTGATATTATCGCTAGTTTATACATACAACTACTATCACTTTAGTTTGCAACATTACATCATTTTTATTAATAATAACATTATTTATTTATACAACTCAGAGATCTCATTTCAACTTTTCCTTTTTTTAGGGTAAAACAGAGCTAAAGAGCTATTCACAGGGAATCAACATTTTGATCCTTGATTGGGAGAATAATTCATCAATCAATTCGACTAGAGAAAAGAGAGGGAAAAAAAAAGGAGAAAATTATCTAAAGGAGCATTTTTTTTAATCTATTAACCAATATGATATAAATTTTAGTTTAATTTTATATTATATTGTTCACGCGTTGGATGATTAAAAAAAATAAAAAAAGTCAGTTCAAAAGAGCTAATTTGGGCTTTCCAATCACCCAGCGCAAACTATCCGAGCCCAATAAACAATCCCAAATTCCGGCCCACTATAAATTAGTTCTAATAATTTATTAATTAGCATAATACTGCAAGGATCCGTGGCGCAATGGTAGCGCGTCTGACTCCAGATCAGAAGGTTGCGTGTTCGATTCACGTCGGGTTCAATTCCTGCTCCTAAACGGATCACATTTTTTATCATATTATTTTTATTTTTTATTTTTATTTTCTTGTGGGTCCACTCTTCTTTAGATGATCTGACTTTAGACATCTGTACAGATGTCACCATCATGACAAGTCTACGCCAGCTCACCCGATCTCTCACTTTTCCCCTACACACAACAAAAACCCACTCTAAACCCCCATAAACCCCGCAGCAGTTCCCCACCCTACTTCTTCTTCTTCTTCCCCGAAATCTTCTCCCTCTGCAAAACCCTAGCTTCCCAAATCTTCCCTGTCCATTTCTCACCATGTCTCTGATCTCTCGTCTCCGGCAAGCCTCTCTCTCCAACCGCCGATTCTCCACCCTCCTCTCGCCGGACTCCAAGCCCCTCTCCACCAAGGAGAAAACCAGAGCCGCCCTCGGCCTCATCAAGACCGAGAAAAACCCCCTCCGCATCGTTGACATCTGCAAGGCCGCCTCGCTCTCTCCGGAGACCCACCTCGACCGGATCACCCTCTCCGTCGCCGTCTCCAAGCTCGCCGACGCCAACCACTTCGACGCCATCCGCCAATTCCTCGAAGATCTCAAGACCCGACCCGACCTCAGAACGGAGCGCTTCGTCTCCCACGCCATCGTCCTCTACGGCCAGGCCAAGATGACCGACCACGCCGTCCGCACCTTCAAGCAGTGCGACGAGCTCGGCGTCGCTCGCTCCGTTAGGGTTCTCAATTCCTTGATCTTCGCTTGCATCCTCGCCAAGAACTACAAGGAGGTCAACCGCGTATTCGTCGAGTTTCCGAAGATTTACGGCATCGAGCCCGATCTCGACACCTTCAATTGGGTGATCCAGGCGTTTGCGGAGTCTGGTTCGACGAGCTCTGCTTACTCGGTGATGGCGGAGATGGACCGGAAAGGCGTGAAGCCGAATTCGGTTACTTTCGGTAACTTGATATCGGGATTTTACCGGGAGGAGAAGCTTGAGGAAGTTGGGAAGGTGATAGAATTGATGAAGAAGTACGGGGTTCGCCAAGGGCTTAGTATATACAACATTAGGATTCAGAGCTTGTGTAAACGAAAGAGGACTTCGGAGGCTAAAGGTTTGTTGGACGGGATGATTTCGAGAGGTGTAAAGCCGAATTCAGTGACCTATAGCCATTTGATTTACGGGTATTGCAAAGAAGGGAAATTGGACGAAGCCAAGAAGCTGTTTAGGGACATGGTCCAAAGAGGCTGCAAACCTGATGGTCACTGCTATTTTACGTTGGTTTACTTTCTGTGCCAAGGCAAGGATTTTGATACTGCTTTAGTGATTTGCAAGGACAGCATTTCGAAGAATTGGGTTCCGAATTTTTCGACCATGAAGTCCCTTGTTGAGGGGCTTGTGAGTGTTTCGAGAGTAACCGAGGCGCGGGAGCTCGTTTCCCAGATGAAGGAGAAGTTCACGGTAAATGCAGATACGTGGAATGAGATTGAAGCTGGTTTGCCTCAGTAAGTTTGGTTTTTGGTTATGTTTAATGGTTCAATTAGTTGGATGAAGCCTTGAGAATTGAGATTAGGAAAAGATGGGTATTTTACAGATGGAATGAGCGATTTTTCAGGACTAGATAGAGAAAACTGAGGATTTGATTTTTCACTGTCTAGTTGTTGACGAGCATCTGTTACCATGAATGAAAGATAACGCTTTGGTTTTAATGTCGCCTGAGGAATATGTATGTATTGCATTACTTCTTTTTTGTCAAAATGAAAAAGGAAGTGCATCCGATTTTCCTCTTAGATATTTGTTTTGACTTGCAGTCATCGTGTAACTAAACTGAATAATAAGATCATATTGAGACTGGGATGATATTTTTGTTTCAAATTTGCCCTTTGTGGAATTGAAGTTGATATGATAGAGGAAACCAGTAACTTGTCTAACTTCGAGGGCTGTTCAAGGGCATTCAGTGATTCACTATTGCGATCAGTTGAACTTTGCCTATTGTGCTACCTCGGTAATTTTATTTTATTTTTTTTGAATATTTCTTAAGTAATTATTTTAGTGATGAAATCAACATATTATTTCAGTGAAAGCGTGCATTAAAAGATAAATTTTTAAAAAAGACTTGTATACGGATATTTAATTTTTAATAAAAGTAAAATGAGGGCGGAAGCCCTCACGCCCCTGATTGGTTTTGGTTGGTTTGATTCGTGAACACAAGTAACTATCTAGACAGTACACTCAATTGAATGTCAACAGAGACGTGAGGATCTCTCTCTCTCTCTCAGTTGAAATTTGAAGTTCAAATGACAAAAACTACCTTATCATATTAATCAGCACTCATTGGACCTTGGGAATGTATTATAGCTGTGTAATGCTGAAAGCTGCATTACAGTAGAGAAGGAAAACTCTTGAAATCAAAATAGACATATGCTGCAGTACATTGGGGATGGAAACATCAAAATCTTCTTGATGTATTGCACAATGGGATACATTTATAACAATCATCTTCCCCTGATTTGTGCTTGAGGAAAAAAAAAAAATCCCTTTCAAATATCTCTAATTCTTTACAAGCTCAAAAATCTTCCTTGAAACGATTTTTTTCCCCCTCACGGCAGCTCCACAGCCTCACTAAGTTGACAGCTGCCAAACAACCTTCTCATATCAAATGCAATGTAATCTCAGTCGTCAGAACATAATCCGGGAAATTTGTAAAGTCAACTCGGGTTCCCAGCTTAATTTTCCTGCTCCTGAATGCCGAGTGTAAAGAGATTACTGTCGATTGCTTAATTCTGGTTCTTGAACGTTCTTAACACCCACGTGCAGCTCAAACCCAAGTAGTGTTCACTATCTAGAGAATTGGGTTCACAGTCTAGAGAATTCATGCACAGATTTAAAACTAAGATTTCCCAGCCATCAGTGCAGATCTTTGCCTCATGTACTGTGCTCCATATGCTGCAGTTGAAGCCACAGTTGTTGTAGCCACCAGCCAACTGAAACCAACACAAAGGCAGATAATGGGCTCACCATTCAAGTAAGAAGTTAGGAACAGAAAGAAGCAAGTTGTGGCCAAACCACCTCAAGTATGTGATATATGACTCGGTTTCTGGCGTTCCAAACTCTGGTTGCAGAAGAGCTCCAGCAACTAAAATTAACTGGAACACCGTGTTCAACTGTCGCCAAGTATATTTATTCGTCAGTACATTGTAAAGGTCTTTTATCTTAATCAAAATTCAAACATCAATCACAGAAGTTTCAAATTATACCAAGCTATGAGACTAAACAATACAGCACTTCCAAAATGAAGTTAATGTTCTAAGTTTACATCTCCAGAGCGAAAGTGCTACTAGTTCAAATATATATATATATAAATGAGATATATGATAAGATTGAGGAAGCTCACCTTACTAATGAAGAGTGGCTCCACCTTCTGCGGACGGGTTCCATCAAGGTTGAAAAAATCAGACCAACTTTTCCACTAACAACAATTCAACAATGAAAATCCAGATTTTAGCTAAAGTTCTAAACAGAGCTTTTGAAAGCTAAAACAATGAGTTAACCAAAGCTTCGGTCTTGCAATATTCACCTCCCAGCCCAAGCGACTAGCTCTTTGATACACCGCACCGCCTACAAGGACAACATCTCGGAACACAACAAGTCCAACAAGTCCAGCTTCACAGCTCAAAAATTTTATATGTCAATTTTCTGACAACTTAAACACAAACACAACGAACATACGAGCAAAAGCTCATTGGACAACTTACGGTGAAGAAGATCCTTTTTCACCATTGCCATAGCAACACACCCAATAAGAACCTATATCATGTAAAAGACCACAATCTCTTAAAACATATATATGTATGTGTGTTGTGTGTGTGTGTGTGTGTGTGTGTGTGTGTGTGTGTAAAGATTATTTAAGATTTACCTTGTCAGCTAAGGGATCAAGATAGGAACCAACCACGGAATCAATCCCCATCTTCCTCGCCAAGTACCCGTCTAGCTACAGAAATCAATTAACGAATATAAAAATATATTTTTCTTTCTTTTCTGTTCATGAATTAGGAATCGAAATGGAATCCATACCCAGTCACTTGCCCCAGAAATGGCTAACCCGGTCATTGCAGCAGAATACCACTCGTTCATAATCATCCTGCGTAATTCTGTTCATTACGCTTCTGAAAAACCCATTGACCCAAAATCAACTTGTTTCTGAAAAAAATGAAGTAATTTACCATCCAAGAACAGGACCGGAGATCAATCGACTCATGGAGACCATGTTGGGCAAATTCACGAAGCTCTCCACGAAATCGCCACTCCACGGCTCCGAATCGACGCCGTCCGTGGCGGTCTTGGTCGGGGACGCCGACACGAACTCCAATTTGAGAGGGAAGCTGGTTCGTCTCCGGAGCAGGTGCAGATTCAGCGCCACGATCTTCCGGCGGACGGCGCCGTTTCCGCGGACGTGGAGAGGGGTGGCGGACTGCGAGAGCTTCCATGGCGGACAGGAGAGGAAGAGCGGGCCTTTGAAAGGAATGATCCAGTTGGAAAAAGGGGAGAGGAATCTGGAAGAGTGAGAAGGCAAGCAGAAGAGCGGGTGGGCGAGAGGGGCGTGCGGCGGAGCGGAGATCGAACAGGTGGTGGCGGTGAGGAAAGTTCTGGAATTTCTAGGGTTTCTGATAAGAGCTTTGAGTGATCTGTAGATCGCCATTGGTGAGTCTGAAGCATTCTCCGGTGGGTCAATCAGGAAGAAGAAAGGCGGAGGAGGGACGGCCTTTGTTTTGCAGAGGTTTAGGGCCAATGGCAGTACGTTGACACGTGTACGACGTTTAAATAGTATTAATTTTTTTAAAAGTAGTTTGAAATTTTATTAACTTTTCAGGAAAAAAAAAAAAATAATTAGAGTTAAATTTAAATATCAAATATTTCCTTAGACCTAACAACATAAATATTTCTTAACACATCAATAATCTAGTATACATAGATTTATATATATATATATATATATATATAATCTTTAATAGAAGTTTCTATTGACTGAGAATCAAACTAACAATTTTTTTTTTTTTAACAAATCAATACTAATATAATATGACGGTCATTTGTTTTTGTTTTTGTTTTTTTTTTTTTGGTAAATGAAAAATTTTATGATAGTCGTTTTATATCTTAAAATTTGGCATCATATTAAAGGGCGTTATTTTTTTTTTTTTTTAAGATCATTTAGAGATGTGTTTCTCTATATGTAAATGGATATGGATTGTTATTTTTCTCGCAAGAATTTGAACTTTGTTTTGAAATATCTTTTTGTAACTCTTCAAATTTCAATCAATTCCCATCTAAATATTAAAGGGGGATTTTTTTTAATAAATTAATCAACAGGTAGATCATATTCTTAATTTTTGTTTTCTACAAATGAATATATGAATTGTGAACATAATTAGGGCCTGTTTGGTGCACAAGTTCAGTTTGAGTTGAGTTGAAATTTTTAAGTTTAAATAGTAATTTTTGTTGACTTTTTTCAGAAAAGACAAAAAACTTTTGGAGAAAAAACGAAAAACATGATGAAAAAAATACAGTTTAGTTTAAGTTGAACTTATCAACCAAACGGACCCTTAATGTAGTATATTTAACTCATAAAACCTTATTATCAATATAATAGCAATAATTATACAAATTGCTCTTAAAAAATTCAACTACTATAATTTTATTAAATAAAAGAACTACAAAATGAGTGAGAAAAATAAAAATAAAAGTTAAGAACGCTACCCAAGGTAAAGGATTTACTTTCAGAGCAAAATAAATAAATAAATAATTTACTTGCCATTGCTAGGTTGCTGGCTTGATTGGTGTTGCTTTTATTAAAGTTCGAAACTTGAAATTTACTTGCTAATTGTTGGGGTTAGACTTCGTCTTCCCAATAATGACGTTAGCTTTAACAGTTTATCTAACGAACGATGAACTCCCTATTCTCATATTTGGGCCGGACCCAACTCACTGTGAAGTCAATAACGAACGACCATCGCTCGTACAATTGGGCCGGACCCAATGACGTGATTCGTTTAAAATTAAGCATCGAATATCGAACTAACGGATCAAAACTGATCTTTCATTTATTGACTTTATTGACCGCGAACGATAGATCATAAGGACAAAGCCTTATTTTCTATTCGTCGTTCGTCGTTCATATTCAACAAGGCTTATATGGTTATACTCTCTATAACAGTCGAACCCAACGTCGACGATGATGTGTCGTACCATTATGATAACTGATCAGTTCATAACTGGCAGAAGGAAGCACATTAATAACCGCTAATCCATAATCTGCGGAACATTACAATAACTGCTGAGTTCATATCATGACAGGTGTCCCCAGTGGACAACGAAGGAAAACCGCTCAACATCAGTTATTGGTTCTTCCTCTATAAAAAGAGGAGGACCCCCCTTCAGAAAGGGATCCTACTCTCTCTGAATTCATACTGTTATTCTGCCAAAACGTTCTCAGAAATCATTCTTGTACTTAAGAATATCCATACACTGAATACATATTACTCACAGAGGACGTAGCCCGGTTGGCGAACCTCTCTACATCTTGGTGTTGATGATTCTCTCTCTCTTTCTTTTACTTTTATTTCCGGTTATTTTCATACTAATTTGCTTTATGAGTTTCAATAACGATTGTCAAGGGCCCATTCAACTGTTTGTTATCTCATTGTCATTAACTTTCTGTTAAATTTTGACTGTAGAAAAACTAGCATCTACACTAATTGTGAACTTAAGCGGTAATGTCATACTTGATTTCATCTAAAGGTATAGAGTTTGAATCTCCTTCCATTTTAAAAAAAAAAAAAAAAAAAATGGGGGAAAAGTTAGGATTATCTTCTTCTTTGTAAGTTAAGGGCATATTAGGTACACTATTATTAAGTTTTATGGAAAGTGGAAAGTGTCATTTGTTAAACTTTGAGGACAAAATATTTAAATTCCAATTTGTAAGGGAGCTATATATAATATAATCGATATAAATATAAATATAAAGAAACGACGATGAGTTGGTAAAAACAATGAAACGACGATAGAAACAATGAAAGGAGAGGACAAAAAGTTGGTAAAAATAAAAATATAAAATATATAAAAAAAGGACAAAACAATTAAGCATAAGTCGAAAAATCACAACAAAAGGTTAACAACAATGATTCGACAAAACGATAATAATAAGTTAGTAGAAAAACGGCAAAAGAAAGGGACGACGATAAGTAGATAAACGACAATTAAAAGAAAACGATGATAAGTAGATAAACAACAATAGAAAGAAACAAAGATAAGCTTAAAAGGACAATACATTGACAAACGGCAATTAAAAAGAAAAATATAAGTTGACAAACGACCTAAAAAATAACCAAATTGGCACACGACAATTATTGCGAACTTCTTGAATTCAACAAACGACATTTAAATGAAAAAACGGCAAATATTGTATAAAATACAGAACACAGTATAAATATTGTATGCTGGTAGAATAAAAAAGAGATTAATTTGAACAGCTAGATTAAAAGCCTTTAACAACAAAATCCTTCTACTAAATCCCCTCGCTCCACTCTCTCCTTTCATTTTTCTCTCTTACCAAACAAGATCTTAAAGTCGAGTACTTGAGTAGTGCCTTTCACAAGGCTACATTCACATTTATCAAATATATGTTGAAAATTTTGTCCTTGGCAACATGAAAAGAGTTTATCGAATTCATTTTCAAAGCGGTTTTCTTTATTTATTTATTTATTTTTAGATTGAGACAAATTTTTCTTCGTTTTTTCGTGCCCCTTCTCTTTTTGCAGGCTCGGCTAGCTTTAAGATGATAATGTGATAATGTATACCTATTTCTACTGCAAAAAAAAAAAAAAAAGAAAAAAGAAAAAAAAAAAAAAACTCGACAATCTCATATGCTGAACTAGTTGTTGCTTACCTATATCTACTTAGCATCTCAATTAGTGGAGCTGAACTTGTAGATTTTTTTTAATGTACTTTTTAATAATAATATTTTATATTCAAAGTGGTAGTGATCGTGGAAGTCATTATAAAAGGTTACTTCCCTCTAAGCTTAATGCTTATAGAAACTGCTTAATTTAGTACACTTCAGCCCACAGGTTTCCTAATTTTTCAATTTTAATACACTAGCGTTTTGGTCACTTCTTGTCCAAAAGCCTAAAAAATTAGCAAAGCATGAGATCATTACTCTTAATCTCGCAACTATTTGGCTTGGCTGCTCCTGCAAGTGCAAATATCATCCGTAAAAACCGTAACGCATTTTCAGAAACTGTCACAACATTATTCTCAAGAAATTTCATTTTCTTTTTTTATACTCAAAACAAAACCAAATCGCAGATGATACTACCAGACGGCGATGAAGTTTTTTGCTAAATAAAATTTACATTGAACGAGCAATTTTTTTTTTTTTTCCCCCCTTGATAAACTAGAAGCAAGCATTTTACAGAGATCAGATGTACATTCCACGTTTCCTTGCTCAACAAGTTTATGCTTACTTGTTCTACAAGACACTCATTTTCTCTGTGGATTCTTGGACCTTTTCTGTTCTTGAAACTTAAAGAAGACGGAAAAGCACTCTCAAACAACCATACAGGACATTAATTTTCTTTCTTTTTTTTTTTTTTTCAGCAAATAGAATAAGAAAAATCGCTCACAAAGGAGAAATCGTTTAAATAACTGCGAAATGAATCATGAATCTCTATTAACAGCATTTTCATGAGGTAAGAAAAACCTGAAAAGTAGAGATGACATAAAAACATTGACCACGGTCTAAACGTCCAAGTTACAGTTCATGTCGTCTCTGAGAACCCTGTAACTGAAACCAGGAATCCCGCTGAGCCGATTTCTCTCCGCGACATCAGAGACCGAGCACATGCTCGGCAGGAAACTCCTTGCGCATCTCTGCTTCTTCCTCTTCCATGGAGACACCAAGAACCTCAAATTAGGCCAAGCTTGGTGAACTTGTGGACCCCTAGGCTTTCTCGAGCTTCCATGGCGGTCTAGCTCGAGCTTGCTAAAGTACTCGATTTCCTTCCTCACGAGAGCCCCTACCGTGCCTCGCGTGCCTATTGCAACTGGAGCTGTTGATGCCATTTTTTCAGGGATTTTGGTGGTCGTTGAGGTCCTTGTTTTATAACACTGCATTATTATTATTATTTTTTTCTCTTTTTCTTTTGTAAAGTTTTATAATTGAAAATGACGTAGGTGGCTTCAAAATGAAGAAAGTGGTGGTCCAATGGGTCTTTTTTCTCGAGCGGAGGATTGCTTTGGACATGAAGCATCCATTTCTACTTTGTTTTTGCTTGTTTTTCTTTTTCTAAAGCTCTTAATACTGTAGGTTTTTTTTATTTATTTTTTTGGCCTTTTTTTAGGGGGTGTTGAGAATTTTTTTATCTATATATATATATATATATTATGTTTTTTGGGTTAAAGAGGAGAGCATGAGTTTCTGCATAATTGGTGCTTTGGTTAAGGATGACCCATGAGTTATGATAATATTCTAGTGTAATACAATTAAAAAAGCATGCACATTTTAAGGGACAGAATTTTGACCCTTATGACGAATATAATACATGGCAACCGTTTGATTGTTCCTTTTCCTCACTCAAGGCAGTGGATTCAGCATCGTGATCATGGTGGGGTCGAAAAAAGTGCCTTGAATATTTATAGAACGTAGAAATTGTGGAAGAATTTGAAATCCCTCGACAAGCTTTTTAGCCTCTTGCTTGTGAGCATAATCTCCTTTTTTTAAGGTTTTAAAACTAAAAACTAGTGCTTTTTTATCCTGCTTGAGTGCTTTTTACGTTTTGGGGGTCCTTTGGTGTGTTTTTTCATGCGTCAATTTAACCTTTTATCTGCTTTTGTTACTGTCTAGTAATAGTTCTATTGCATGGGGGAAAGTGGAATCAAGGATTACCGCGATTTCGGGACATAATGATGGGCTAATGCTTGCTATTTAGCAAAATCCTCTGCGAATACAACACATCATTTTATTCATTCGTGTAAAAGAATAGGATACCCCAATGTAAACACTCGCAATCACGAGGATTTGAATATTTGCCGCTTCTTAAATGGTATTTGAACCCCATTAGGACTAGCTCAAAGAAACAAAGGAAAAAAAAAAAATGAAAACCATTGTGGAATAGGTGTGCTCTCAACTAGGACTAACTCAACGGATTGGAGGAGAAGGGTTTGGATAGGAGCTCACAGATTTAAAACCCGAGAGCGTTTTTATTTCCTTTTAAATAGGTGGGAATCATAGACCTCATAACGTTAAAAAAGAAAAAAAAAATTTACTCAACTTTGAATTTCCCTGTGTTTGAACGACACTACAAACATCAAAAGAGTAAATGGCTTTTGTGGTTTCTTTTCATTTTAATTTGGATGCCATCCATCACTTTCCCCTGGCAACTTCAGAAGGATGATTCGTCTCATGGTAGGTTACTTATCTCGATCGATTTCGCCATTACCAAAAATACGAAATAATTACGATAATAAATCAGTTGCATAATGCATTAGACATCTATGGCAGCCCACGGTAAGAAAAAAAATAGACATTTCAACAAACTAGAAATAGATGTTTTCAACTTTTCTCCGCAGTTGGAAGGAGCGTTGCAACTTGCCTCAGCTAACAGTAGTCCATTATTATCCATTGCAGACTATACTGGGTCGACGACTAAACTATTCCGACAGAATTTTAATTTTTTTCCTTGCATATTTCAAATATATACTTCTTTTAATGCATAAAATTCAACATTGTTATCATTTAAGGGATGAAAATTTATGACTAAATGATATTTTCTTTGAATGCTTTGCAATCCTATACGTAGGGGCAAACCTCCCCTCAATTCTATGATCTTAACTTCAAGCGTATTTGTGAGCCTGCTGAGGCTACCGGCAGCCAAAGAAGAAAAAGAAAAAGGCCCAAAAAAAAAAAAAAAAAAAAATAGGGATACGACAAGAAAAGGGTAGTAAAAAGAGTCATGTATTAGGAGTACACGGATCACAAGTTTTCATGCCAGCTAAGCATGGGTCCTGCGGAGAACTTGTTGATTTGATTGATTGATTTATTTATTATGACTTTGATTTATTTGTTCTCACTCTTTTTTAGCTGAGTGTAAAGCGGTGAATTTAGATAAATATACAATTTTTAAATACTTAATTAAATACAGTTTTTAAATACTTAATTAAATAAATAGTCGTATAATATATAAATATTATTTTTTATTTTTACAAATGATATTTTAGATTTGGAATTTCAAGATATAAAACTTGAATGACTATGGTATTATGAAGATATTAAGATCATTATTTCAATTTCAGGTTCTTTCGTACATTATTTTATTTTTAATTACATATAACTGACAGTAACATGTTGTCTTATTTAGATATAATATAATATTTCATGTGTCGATATATCATGAATTTAATAAACAATAATTGTTACATATATAGATATATGTGTTAGTATAATCTTGATTAAAAAAATTTTTGGCCTCCCTACCAATAAATCCTGGCTGGCTCCATCACTGGTCGATCCATCAATTATTGATTGATCATTAAAAAAAAAAATCTCTAAAAAAGGTCATTTATCTACATATCCCTTTGATAACTTATTCCTATCGGAGAGATCATAACAATTCTGTAAAAGTGGCAAAGCGCTCAAACAAGGAGGAAGGAACAAAGTGATATCATGGCACAAATGATACAGAAAGAAAGGCTTGTATGATGGAAAAAATTGGTTTCCTCATGAATTCAAAGTCGAATTCATGTTATAAATAACAGACGTCTAAGTTCCTCTATACGCCTCAAAATTGAATTTTTCTCACTTATTTTCTCTCATGTTCATAATTCACTAACAAACCTGTGTTCTATGCAGTATACTTTCTCTGTCTCTCTTTTTCTCTCCCCTTTGCTCTTTGTATTCATTTTCATTTTCCTATATGAGGTAATTATCTAAATAACTATTGTATAGTGGGAAGATGGCATGAATACCTCAACTTCCGATGTGAGGCAAGAGCTTGTTGTAGAGCAACGTCCACAGTCGCCCCTTCCCGGAACAGTGAGTCATAAATTTGGCATACGAACTGTGACATTTCTTCCTCGTCTGTGTCCCAAATGCCTATAGTGCGGTCACCATTTTTCTCTGGGTCACTATCTTCCCAATCACTAACGGGACTGACAGGCTCAGGTTCTTCATCTTCAGCCTCTTCCTCGCCTATCTCAAACTTCCCATTTTCAAAAACACTGAATTCCCCAGATCCTTGGAACGTCATGAGCTGCGTTTCTGGGGGCTCAACTGAAGAACATATAACAGCTTTGGCACCAGAGTCCAAAAATGCTTTGATCAAAGCTGAGGTAAGCCCATGCATCCCCGTGCAAATTATGATCCTGTCCCTCCAAGCTCCAACCTAGATTTATTGAAGACAAAGCATCAGCCTCAAATGCTAACACAAGGTAATGAAAATAATTTTATTTAAAGTAGATGTTATTTTGTGTGGTATCTCTATTACATGAATAATTGGAAGTGATTTTTACATGGAAAAAAAAAAAAATCTTGTTTAATTCCCATCATTTTTTGCAGGAGAAAAAAACCATACAATTTCTCAACCAGTCAAAAAGTCAAACAATAGAAGAACCAAATAAAGTCTTGATCTTTGACGCAACCTACCATCCAACGAACATCCTCAGGTGTCAAGTGCATTGAAGGGACTGTCCTACGAAACAAGTATGCCCCAATTTCTTGATCATCATCCATGACCTTCAAAATTCGTCAACAAACATCAAAACAAATTTATAGTCGTGGAATGCCCAGCCCCAATCAATGACAAAACAAAGGAAGAAGAAGGTAACAAGAGCATACTTGAGTTTGACGTCCTATGTAACGGTGGACAATGCCTCCAATTTGGAAGTATGGTTTTCTTGCAACCAAATCAGAAACAGTTGAAATATTTGATAGAAGTGATGCGGCCTTCCTGTAGCGGCTCTGCATCACTGACAATAAACTCCTTTTAACACTTTGTAGAAATTTATCAGCAAGCTCTCCGGGTTCGGCAACCACAAATACATCATTCTGCCAACTAAATAACAAGGCAGTCAGGAAATTAGGACCAAACTAATATTACTATCAAAAAAAGCAAAACATGGGAACAGGTTGACCTTAATATTGAGCCAAGAGAATCATTTTGAAGAGCTAAATGAATAATGCCCACTTGTGGAGAGTTCTGTAACTTCTCATGCAATGACTGCACAGGTAAAGAAAGTTGTCTGGGTCCTGGAGAAGATTTTGGTGATGATGCAGCTGTCTTTACGGTTTGACCATCTAAACTCAAAGGTGGAACCATATCAATTCGACCAACCCTAAGAGCTCCAACATCGGGACTGTATAAAAGGGGGCTTGATGGAAAGCTTCCTGTAAACATAGGTGACGCAAATGGTGTTGGGAATGTGGTCGCTGGGATTGTCTTTACAAATCCTGCCATTCCTTGCATAAGGGATAACCGTATTCCATTCCTTGAACAAAATGACTCAAGTGTACGAGCATGGTGCAAAACTCGTCCAGAGTCTGGACCATGTGACGCTTCAACAAGCAGGACATTACGCCGCCAACCTAGAGATGGGCTCTTTTCACCTTCAACAGCACGTAAGTGATAAGTTTTAACGGCAAAAACGTATCCCAGCAAGCAAAAAGCCAATGGAGAGAAATGAAAAAGATTGCCAATACCAGTACTTGTTGCCTTTGCCTTGGAGAAATATTGGGACCTCAAGTTCTCGCATAACTTATCGTCCAGTTGGAAAGGCAGTAGTAGTCTCTCACAAGCACTCTTAAAGGCAAGAGAGCTGTTTTGGATGTACTCATCAACTGCACCTTCCAACTTGAGCCAGATTGCTGGGTCGGTCTCATCTAGCTCCATATCACACCGTTCGTCAACTGCAGAGGCAAAAATGTTGGTTTAAAATGAATTATTTCATTAAAGAAGCCACTAGTAAGAATGCCAGATAACTGACAAAAGAAAAGGAGCAGATTTCGTTTTAAAAAAAATAAGTCCTCATTTCGCATGGATGAACAGTATGCAGCACCAAAGTCAGCAAATACCCGGATTAAATCGAAAATACTGAATTTCAGGGAGCATAGGTAGCAATGTGCTCAGAGCTTCCTCTACACGGTCGACAGAGCAAGCACTCTCAATCAAAACTTGCCCGGTATCCAAATAGCGCCAACCACCTCTCCGTGCCTGCAACAGAAGAACTAGTTATAAACTAAGAATGAAGAAAATTATAACAAACAGTTGTTTCTCCAGAGAGTTGTAAAGGAGTGTAAGACATGAAAAAGAAATTGAGTGTAAGACATGAAAAAGAAATTATAGGAAAAGAAAAGGAAACAGCAAAATCTTCCTTGAAAAGAGAACTTGAAGGTATAATCTAGTAGAATCCTTCAACATGACCAATGATTCTTTCCCAATCATATCCAGAGGACTTCAAAACAACAAGAAGTAACTAGAAACTTGAAAGGTTTTCCATGGTTACAAAAATGTTGAAGCTATTTTGGGAACTACAACCAAGCTTATAAAGCGGGAGCCATGTATTCAAACAAAGAGAAAACATTTACCTTTGTTGGTACCGAACCACACCCAATGGAAACTAGACAATCAATTCTTGTATCAGGCCATAAGAGTTGTGCTTCTCTTATGGCAAAGATTGTAGGATTATTTGCCACTATTGCACCATCTTGCCAACGGTTCATATCTAGAGAGATTAAAGGGAAGAGAACGAGAAAAAAAAAAAAAAAAAAGGAAAGGCAGTTAATCAAGAATAGCAGAAAAGATTAACCGTGCTGTCATCTTAGTAAAAAAATCAATTACTATTACTGAAATTATAACAACATCCAAATGAGTCCCACTTCAAGAACAGAAGAAAATACCATCCGAGTAGTCATCAAGATAGTACGGAGCAGCAGATGATGCTCGTATGGCTTGCCACACTTGATGCTTACAACTTCCAATAAAAGCACTACGCTTGTATCCAACTTGAGCACCTGTAATAGGTGATCCTAGGACGCTGATGGCTGAACTCTCTGAACTGGTAAGAGGTATTTCTGGTGTTCCAGCAGGGTACTTGAGTTTGTTGAGAACACAAAAAGAGAACCAAAAAAATTACTAAAGCCTGATAAATGCAACGAATGTAGTTACAACCACAAAGAACAGCACTATGCAAAAAGAACTCTCAGTTCCAAACCTGATAATTGCGGAAAACAAAAGGCTGAGCTGGCATCACGCTCACCAAAGTTGATACAGCAAAGACCTTCGGAACATTTTTCACTGCAGATTCTATCAACAGGTCTCCATCCTCATCAGCACACATTTCCTTTAATAACCTCTCAAACTGATCGGCACTGTGCTGCAAGACAATGCGTTATACTTATCTTTCAAGGAATTTGAACAAAATTGAAACATAAAATTAAAATTCAATCAACATCCAACCGATCACTTGGCTTCACCCCCTAAAAATTTTAGTTCGTAAAATTGACTGCTTCAAAAACTTACTAGTTACATACACGAAATAGTAGGAGAGAGAACAACACACTCCTTTTTTAGAAAATGAAAAACTTTGGGAAAGGAAACGTTTCTTCTGAGAAAAACTTTCCATTAACGCATTTATATTTGAAGAAAAAATCCAAAAACTAAAATAAGGAAAGAGGAAAAAAAAATGAAAGGGAAACTGAAAATATATATTTGTAATTAATAAAAAAAATGAAAATCAGAACAAAGAATGATGATACGCACTTTAGATCCATGTACAACAACCCTAAAATTCTGTGATGAGCTTTTGTAAAGCTGATCCAACTTCTCTCTCCAAGTTGCAGCTTCGTTATCCTTTGGAACAGGTTCAGCAAAAACAAGTTTTCCTATGAATCCATGATTCAATGAGAGAAACTTCAGTTAAACAACAAAGAATAGAAAATTAGAAAAAAAAAGTAAAAGAATCTATGCTCATTCAACTACCATATACCCACCAAGATTTTTGTATATCTCTTCACATTGATCTAATGTCATCAGCTTGATGCCAAGGGCAACAGCAAGCATGCCACCTGTTGAAGTGCCGCATATAAGGTCGAACAACTCATGTATTCGTTTTCCAGTGCCCTTTTCAATTTCTTTAAGGATCTGAACAGTTGCCAGACCTTTCATACCACCACCATCCATTGAGAGTATGCGCAGTCCTTGTTTAGGTACCTGTCTCCCTCTTATAGCACGCCGTAGATGTTCATTCTCCCCTAAAAAAATCATGATATTGAGTAGCTAATAAACCCTTACATTAAAAACTGAAAGCAACACAAATAAGACATAGGAAACAAACCAAGAATTGCCAAAGCACGAGCCGCAGCTTTGTTTACACGTGGTTCATGCGCAACTGTCAAGCGCAACAGAAGTTCACGCAAACTTTCAGAAGTAACAAAAGGCGGCGATTCTCAAGACAGAATGCCAGATTTCCAACAGCTAACAAAGCCAATCTTTGTACCTAACGATAATTATAGATATAAATTATTAGATGATAATGCCAGACCATTGGTTAAACAAGTGCTTTATAACGAGGAAGTAGAGAACTTGCCTCTGGATTTTTGTGGGCACATAACATTTTTAATGACTTCAATAAATCCTTGGTCAACATTTTCTGAGCTACAGTATCAGATGCAAAAGCCAACTTCACCACAATTTGCAATACAGAAATCACTTCCTCCCTAGAAACAGATTTAAGTGCTGTTTCAATAGGTCGCATAATGTCTGATTTCATCAACTGCATTGCAACAGACACATCGGCAGCAAGCGACGAAAGAGCAGAACTTGCTTGTTCAACCTGCCATAAGCCAGATCTCTTATGACTGTTACTTGAAGAAGAGTAAACAAACCAGAAATAACTTACTAACGACATCTTGAACTACCTACATACCACATGACGGTCATCGCTAGTTATCATACTTATGAGCTGCCGCACAGCATTCTCATCTTTACCAACAACTACACGGTTTCCTTGGTCTTGCATTATCTTGGCAAGTGCAGATGCCAGCAAAGGGTGATGACAAGAGGAAGAACGGAATATAAGAGAGAAAAAGGCACTTAGCTTATGTCTAGATGCAATAAAATATGAAACATTTTCCATCTGCATTACCACATAAGATGAATTTTAATTGTTATAATCCATAATTGAATACTTTACACCATAACGCTATCACTGAAATTGCTTTATCACTACCTCTATCTGCACATTCACTGATCTCAAATTGTCATCTGCCACAATCCTGACATTTGCAAGAGACAAATGCCGAAGTTTATGAAGCGGCAAGATTTCAGGAAGGAATTCAAGAGGATTACCAAATAGCCTAAGAACCCGTAACTCGGCCATAGCCCTGCCACAAAAGTGGAGAGAACCATTAGAACACAAAAAGATTATGAACTTCACCACCTCTGTCGAATGAAAAGTGGACAATGTATGGCAAATCAATATCTGTTGAATCATGAATAAAATGACCTGAAATCCAGGAGAGGCCGAACAAGCTTGTTGTGTTCCACGGACAATTCCACCAATCCGACACACAGCTTCAGCTCTACTGCTTGATTCAACCAAAACAAAGGTATGGCTACATCAGCTAATCTGACTCCAAGCTCTCACTTTGAAATGAATTTAATTTTACAAGTCATGAGAAGATACTGAGTAAATGGTTTCACACTTACCAGGTACTGAAACCAACATGTTATGGTCCGCTCTTAGCACTTTTAGGCCTTTCAATTCACCAATCTCAGAGGGCAAAAGTGTTAGCCTGTTGCTATCTAGGTATAGCTTCTCCAGATGTGGCAAGCGAGTTATCTCAACCGGAAATACCTGCCAGTAAGTATCCAAGCAATAACTCATCTCAGCAAAGCCTTGACAACCTCAAAAAAAAACCCAAGGCTTCCCTAATGCATTCACCAGGCTAAATGCTTTCCCTTATAGTATTTTTAGTACCTGGTTTTAATTAAGTAAAGATGCACCTAAAATGATGGTGGAACAAAGGAATACCATTTACATACCCAATAATTAAAACGTCCAAAAATGGATATTAAAATCAGTTTGTATCATCTAGTTGGAATTCCTTTTTTTTTTTTTTTTTTGGAATTCAAGTACTAAACATAACCATCCAAAATATGGATTAAATATGCACAGGCACCCAAAAAAAAAAAAAAAAAAAAATCATGCTTGGCCAGAAAATCTCTCAGAATTCAAACACATATACTGAGAATCACAATGAAAGACAAATCGATCAACGCAAGCCAAGACGAAGAATCACAACAGTAGTAGTAAGGAACAGAATCAAATAAAAACTCACCGACAAGCCACAACCAGAAAGATTGAGCATGGTGACGCTCTTCCAGTGATCGCCGCAAGCCGACACACCGTCGGCAACACCAGGTGCTTGCGAAGCTAAATCCAAGCGCAACAATCGCGTCAAAACCCCAGTGCCATCGCTCTGCTGACCCGAGCTGGCCGTCTTGTTCAAGGTCACAGCCCTCAACGGTTCTCTCCTCTTCACCACCTTCATCTCCACACCCACATTCCCTTCCTCCTCATCGCTCGTCAGCTCCACGACCACCGAGTCCTGCGGCATCGGCAGCGCCACCATTAGCTGCGACTGGAGCCTCAGTGCCACCTGATCCTCATCGTCGCCGGCCGACCAATCCAGATCGATTCGAAACCCCAATTCCTGATCTTGCATCAGCAGAGAGGAGGACGAAGACGCCGACGAAGCCGAAGACGACGAAATACGCCCCGGGTTCTCCGCCGGCTCATCGGAGCCGTAGTTCAGCGTGAGATGGAAGACCTCCGAGGGCCTCTTCCACCCCAACCCCCACGACATTGCGAGACCCCGGAGATTATCTGATCGGAACGCCCTGAATTGAGAGGAGAGGCATTTGTTCCACGGCGCGAAAATGATCGAGTCGGTGATCGAATGAGAGAGATGGTTTTAGGGCAGGGAAAGATGGAGAGGAATGAGGAATTAGGGTTTTGATTTGGGGAAGAAGAAGGTCGAGATCAATGGCGGACAAGGAAGAGCAGTGGAGACTCCATAAGAAGAAGAGCTTGGAGTTCAGAAGAGAACGTTGAACCGAAACGAACTGTAGATTTATGTACTTTCTCTTTTTTTTTTTTTTTTTTTTTTTTATAAGTTCCTTTATATATTTTCGTTGCTGGGTTTTTGGTTATTTTGCCTCGAGATCTAGAGACGGTGTCGTTTTGGTGCTTTAATGCATATTCTCATGAAAGATTTGTACCATTTATTTCGAGCACAAAAAAAAAAAAAAAAAAAAAAAAAAAAAAATCAGACTTCAGAATTAAATTCTGTCACTCTTAAAAATATATTATATAGAGTTATGAATATGCAATCCAAGCAAAAAATTAAAATAGAATAAATAAGATGTTTTGTTCTAGGATTTTGAATGTTTTATAAATTTGATATATGTGGTTTTCTTGTAGGATTTTTTTTTTTTTGGAACTTTTGTTGTAGGATTTTAAGGTTTTATAATGAAACGTTTTTTTTTTTTTTAGCTATTTAAGAATTTTTAGGTCATTTAATCTGACTTTTTAATTCACAAAGTAGGCGAGGGATAAAATTGATAATAGTTTTTTAAACTTTAAAGGATATATTTATAGTTTCTGAAAGGATAAGAATAAAATAAGAAATAATCAAAATGAAAAATATAATTATGTATATTTTTTTTGTCTTTTTTTTTAATTCACAAAATAATTGAGGGATAAAATTAGCATAAGTGTTTTTTTTTTTTTTTGGGTGAATTAATATAAGTGTTTTTAAACTTTAAAAGATATCCTTGCAGTTCGTAGAAATATAGGACCAAATTAAAAGATAATTTAAATTCAAATAATATAGTTGTGTAATAATCCCTTTGAATCTCCCATATCTTTCGTTTTATTTTCATTTTATATACTTTTCTGTATTTTTCATTATAGAAGTTACTCGTTGATTGGGCACAAGCAATTATATTGCAATTTTTTTCTAAAAAAATAAAAATTAAATTGGCTATTAAGTTAATATATGAAGAAATTTGGGTTATTTAATATGGTTATTTCTTTTTCTTTTTTCTTTTGACCTTTCTTAATGCCTTTTGGCAAATGCCAAACCTTTTCTATCAGCTGGCCAGGCTTTGTAATTCTCGTTACCTGTAGAAACCTTCAAGGTTGCCCATTTTTGACAATTCATTGGGAAAAAAGAAAAAAAAAAAAAAAAAAAAAAGATAGAAAATAAATTCTAAAAAAATGGCTTTCAAATCAACAACGTAAAGCGCCAGGAAATTTTTGCAAAGGAGAAGAGCGAGTCAATTCCTTGCCTCGTTTGCCTTCTCAACTATGGCTATAGAGAGATCATGTGTTTCAAACTACACACACAGGAAAAGTCTTCTATTGGATGGGTAAATACATCTGACAATTATAGTTTTTAATTAAAAACTTATAAATCAGTTGATTTAAATATATCTTTTTATTTAAAATCTTATATCATATATTATTTAAATATTAATAAAAAAAAATTAAATGTCACTGAAAAATGAAAATATTACATTAAACCGCATGATTGTTCTTATATTTCAAAAAAAAAATTATAAGTATCATTTTATAAGAGTTACGAATAATAACTTTTCCCTACAATGTATGTATATGTACAAAACTAAAAACAAACAAGAGACAGAAAAACAAGAGAGGAAAAAAAAAAAAAAACGTAAATAAAAGCAAATTACCTTTACACCTACTTAAAGTTTCATATTGTAAGACAGAGACACGTTGCTTCTAATTTTTTCCAGACTGTTGACATCTTTAGAGGGGTACTACTTTCCTTTAATATAACATGACAGTGATATTTGAATCAAATGGCATAGCCAGTCACATTGACGAAAGAAAAGACACCAATTCAAAAGCATTTAACACAGTCAATTTCCTATTTATGTTCCCCCACTAAAACACCCCTATCCCACACCATTAGCACGTAACGGTGACTAGCAAGTCAAACCTTGAGCTCTCCTGAGCCTCGAGACATTAAGATTTTATTTTCAATTTAACTTCAATTAAATTATATTTTTTCATTTTAATTTTATTTATTTTTTTAAAATCAACAAAATTTATAATTAATTTTTAAAAAATCAATCAACTCCAATTTAAAAATTTCATCTCTAACCGACGAACCAAACGCAAGCTAAATTGCTCTCGCTATTGCAAGTTCATATCACAAGCATGATTGGAAAACGTGACCATATTATGATTGTAAATATAATCTAACAGTAATTTCACACTTAATTCTAGTATAAGGTGTAGAGCTTGAATTTCAAAAAAGAGTACGACCTTATAACATTCTATTTTCTAGCCTTTGTGATAGATGAAAACAAATTTCTATAACAAGACTTGGGTCATATTCTTCTCAAAACAAAAGGATGGACGGTCTTGCAACCGCTAGAATGTCGAGTTTATACGGTGCTTTTTTAGGTATAGACCATCCAAAAATGGCACCAAGGGAGCACCAGGCCGCAAAACCTGCAAAATCATATGCCAAATACAATGAGTAGGTCTCAAAGAGATGAGTGAGATTTATATTTGCAGCTTTATGGCCCGAGTTTTACCTGGAAACAAGAAAAGCTAAAAGAAGCAACATACGCCTTGGAAATGCAACCATGATAATTAATCCAGCCTCTTTTCAGCTGAATTGAAAACCTCTCTTAATTCTCTCTTCACTCCATCGTCAGCGAATACCACCTCAACTGCATTTCTTGCGAGCTGAAACATTTCGAACTTTCCAAGGCCTTGATGGTAGGATGACACAATGTTGATTAGCTTTACCATACTTCTACAACGATTACAAGTGAGTATGAAACAGTAAGATCAGACGTACCAAACGCCGAAGCAGCAAGTTCGTACTCGCGAGAAAGACTGGTAGAGAACACTCCAACATCGTCAGTGCAGAGGACTAAGGGATGTTTTCCCTTATAGAGACCAGCTGTGCCATCAAACATAGAGATTTACATAAGGAATTTTGATGTATGTGACAAAAAATAGGCATGCTTCAACTAGTGAACACAATATTTAGAAGCTTCTTTGAGAAATGTAGTAAAGTCAATAGAAAAAGAAGACCCGACCAAAATGGTGAACATCTAGGGAAGAAATTGTATCAGTCCTGATGTTGGAAGTCAGACAAATCTCAACCTGAAAAATTGTCAATCCAACAAGAACGAATTTAGCAAATCAAAAGTTCAAAACACTAGGGACTATAAATAGAAACCAAAACCAAGATATCGAGGAAACAATCTCCAAATCCTTTTTACAAAGAGCAACATAAAAACAAGGTCATTGAATATGTGACGTATTCCATTCTAAATAGGTAAACTAGAAAGAAGTACTTGGGTTCCTCCAGACGCATAAGTCGGATAGAATAGTAGAACATGCTTTTGCTGCTATACATCTATTGAATCTATCATCTCCAAGAATGAGTAAGGTCTGAACGGGAAAACTATTAGATAATGCTTCTATCTTATCCTTGGTATTTACCTCATCCAAGCCACAAAAACTTTGTATTTAACTTGTTATCGCGATAGTTTAGCCAAAAAAGAAAAAACGGAAAAGAAAAAAAAATAAACAAAGAACAGCTTATGGTGATTAAATTCATCATCAAAAGAGTACTGACAAACTTCTAACCGGAATATTAGAAGATTTCAACTTCTTCCATTCTTCTTCTTCAAAGCAGCAAGCATGACCAATCCTCTGGGGTAAAAAGTCTAGCATGGATCGTATCTCTGTTGGATTAGGTACCTATAAGCACTAAGTTGTGAAAATAAATTAGTCAGAAATATTATACCAGATGCGGGTAGAGGCATTAGAAAGATCTGATGAGTGCACCTCTCCACAATGAAGGGTTATGCAAAGACCCTCGTCTCTAGCAAATTTCAGTGCCGGCAAAAATGTGGTCCTGCCACACATAAAAGGATAACATAAGATAATTCTTCTCTTACGTGTAGATTACAATACCGAAATGCAAAAACATTTTGGTACGCTGAGGACTTACCATTCTCCCACGATGGGATTTCCGGAAAGGTCAATGCCAACTACCCCAAATTGTCTTAGTTCAAGTGCAAGCTTCACCTACAGCAGGCGAAAGAACAAATCAAAGGCATTTCATGGCCGGAGGTGGAAAAGAAAAAATCGAATTTGCTTCCAAATAGATCTCATCTTCCTACATACTGTCTCCATTGCAGCCTCGGTGGTTTCCCTGCGGTCAATGCTCAGCAGAAGTCTCACATATATCTTTTTCTCGCCGTTCCGTTACATATACTACCAATTATAGGTAGAGAGTTTGTGCCGCTTCGAGCATCCGTATCATCACGAGGCATAAAATCAACATCAGCAGCAGTAATAGCCTTTAGACCCTCTATCACAGCTTCCATGTAAGAGCGTTTAGTCATTCCTATGGAATCATTTCTCTATTTAAAACAATAAAAATAAAAAGAAAGAAAGAAGCAAAAATCATCATTCTCTCCAGTAAGAAAAAACATCATATCCATTAACTGTCTCGGGAACTCATGTTTTTGTACCTTAGGGGTTGTTCTTAGCTCTAGATACACAACATTCTCAGAAGCAAAGTCTTCTATAACCTGTTTTGATACAAAATAAAATACCAATATAAATTTTTTTCCTTTTTTAAGAATATTTTAGGAATAGATAAAAGGGCTTACTTCTTTAGTGATTCGTGTAATAATGTTGTGATCAGTAGTAAGAATGTGGATCAAGTCAAACAACTTGAACACCTCCGTTAAAGAACGGTCACCTGAATTACATAAATTTTAAGTACCGAAAGAGAATTGAAAGTTAAAAATCCCCAAACAGAAATAAAACCCAAAACAAAAAAAAAAAAAAAAAAAAAAGAGCAAAAGGAAAACGAGGAATACTTTTCATTATAACATGTTCTACATCAGATAAAACTATAACACCTTTCTCGCCCAAACCTCGAGCAAGTTCTCTGCAACCAAAAATTTAACAATAAAAAAAAAAAACAAGTATAGCTTGAAGTAAAGGAAGCACAATATAACGAATATATATAGATATACACAAAAAAAAATATATATATATATATATATATATATAGAGAGAGAGAGAGAGAGAACTGACAAGAGAGTGGAGTCTCTGGCGGATCCATTGAGATGAGCGTGAAGTTCAACCTTAGGAATCGACCGGTATGGCTCCATTTCTTCGTCTACTGTCTCTGTTCTCTTCTTTTCTCTCGTCTCCGGGATTTTTTTTTTTTTTGGGTTCTTATCTTTGCTCATAAATTTTTGGAGACCTTTTGACTCTTTCCCCCTTTCTCCTAAATCTCCTTTCTTGCCCTTTTCTCTTTGGTCCTATGTGTCAAATGTCCCCGAATCAGTATAATTATTATTTAAAAAAAAAAAGGTGTGTAACTTCTTTCTTGTCGATTTCAGTTTTTTTTTTTTTTCTTAGATTGTCGTTTTTAATGTCTTGCTTTCGTATTTCATAAATCGACGTGGCCTAGAGTTGTTCAGCAAAAGAAAAAAAGATGAAATCTTCGTTTGTTAAGTTTTTTTTTTTTTTTTTTTTATAAAGAAATTAGAAATAAAATTTTTAAATTAGAGTTGATTGATTTTTTAAAAATCAATAATAATTTTTATTAATTTTCAAAAAAATATAAAACTGAGATGAAAAATTTGAGTTTAAGATGAAACACCAAATGTAGCAGAAGTTTTTTTATAATGGAAAATTTTCTTATTTTAAATGAAAAAAACCTTTTATTTTTAAGAATAAGATGATATTTAAATATGTAAAAAATTTCTTTTTAAAATAAAAAAGTTTTACTTTTCAAAATGAGAAAATGATAAAAAAGTTGAGGAAAACACTTTTTTTGTCAAAAATTTCTAATTTCTAAAATTGATATGTCTTCTAAATAGAGGGTTAGTAATTGTACTTCTACTCTATTAGTAGCTAAATATTATTTAATAGTTAAATTAATTTTTCTAACAATTTAATCTGTAAATGCTTTTGTCAAAAATAAAAAAGGAGGTACGCATTATTGCTCTAAGTCATATATTAAACTCTTAAAATGTTAATTCAATAATTAGAAATAACAACACCTATCAATAAAATAGAAATACAATTCTTGTCATAGTTTTTCTTAAAGTAATAATAAACTTTAAAAATATTAAATAAAGTATAAATTGGACCAATCTCTATCTATCATGATGAAATAATTAAGGAAACAACCTATCAAATAGGTATATTTATGTTTTTTGTCCGTATTAATTAGTATTTTCTTGAGTTTTTGACATTTTATTTTTATCTAATTGAAAATTTAACCCCCCAAAAAAAAAAAAAAAAAAAAAAACCTAAACTTATTACCATTCAGACAATAGTCCAGAGACATGTTTTTTGACAGACCATCCAACAATCATTCTATTAGGACGACAAGATTACATAAGACATTGAAATCTGACTTTTGTAGGGCATAGGTGTTCAGATAAAAAAAAGAAATACTTTAGGTCCTAACAGTTTCTGAAATAAATATAGGGATTTTATAAACTGCAAAATGAGTTGAGTAATAAAACGAGAACCTGCTTGTTTAGAAAAGGAGAAAGTAAAAATAAAAACATGCTCGGAGCCTTATTTGTGAAGGAGGGTTAAGAGTTAGTAGACGCTATGGGAAAGTGTTGATGATAAATGGAATCGTTGCCTGGTTTGATCAGTAAGGTGGGCCTTCATGGTTATGTTTTAAAAAACGACAATTCGAATAAAATGTTTTATTACGACCTCAAGATGAACTTAACAACCAATCATGCTCTTAATATATAGCTACTACGATATCATCAAAAACGGCATGTCGTATACAGCCCAAAAACACAGCAGACCAGTTCCAGTTTTCTATCTTCAATTTCGATCTGCTTTCTATTCCTTGATCATCTTAGCAAACTGAATTCTTCTTCTCATTACTGACTCAAATCGACATCCCCGTCATACAATACTAGTAGTTTGTGTCCTCTATCTTCTTCCTTGTTCATTTCTACTTTTTTAGTCTCTAGTTAGAGATGAAATTTTTATACTGAAATTGATTGATTTTTTGAAAATTAATTTTAATTTTTATTATTTTTTTAAATAAGATAATAACTGATATGAAAATTTTGAGTTTGATATGATACACCAAACGCATAGTGTTCAGCTCTCAAGATAGTGTACACAGTATATGTCCTTCACTCCTCCTGATATGTCGTCAACTTCGTACAACATCCTCTTCTTCATACGGCTCTGCTACACCAGTCCTTATATGAGTAAAAAACTATACCCCAAGTCCCTCACACACTAAAATACTGGAAATAACCAAGCAATTAACATCTTCAAAACCATTCACATATTTACTCTCTTTTCTCATCTACCCTTCATTAATTACTTCATTGTCCATACTCTAACCAGATTTCAACAATAGGGATTAGAATTGGTATCTCTAATATTTTTATTTAGATCGCATAAGTTAAAAAAGAAATAAGAAAAAGAAAAAACATACTAATTCATTGGATGATACCTCATCACTTGATCAACAAGTGTCAACAAAGAGCTTTATAACTGATCAAGAGTAGAATCGAGAGAAAGTTATAAAAGGAAAACTCAACAACAAATCAAGAAAGATTATTTCAAATTTTGGACTTTCTAAATTTGTTTGAGACCTTTTTCCATGCTTGAAAAATAACAAACAATAACAACATTACCAATTTTATCTCATGCAAAAACTCTTCTCTATACAGTTTATCAAATCATATACAGAATTATTCAGCATTATTTTATTTATTTATTAGGGGGTAAAACTATGTAAGCCCTTTTATAAACCCCTATTGACAGAGCTCATTTTAAACTGTTTAGATATAATCGAACAGTTAAGATGTTACTTGTATATGGTAATTATCATACACCTTATTTTACAATAGTATTTGATTAAAAAATTCAAAAAAATTCAAAATTTTCGTCACCGAGGTTGGGACGGGGGGACTCGGGCACCGGGGGTGGGGAAGTTTGGTTGGTGTTGGGGGGGGGGGGGGGGTATGGTCGGCCTCGGGGGTTGGGGGGGGGGGGGGGGGGAGGGTGGGCTGGAGCGCAAAGGGGGGTCTGGTCAGCGTTAGGGGTAGGGGGCTCAAGCATAGGGGGAGGGGGTTTGGTCGACGTCGGGGGTTGGGGGGGCCGTCGGCATCAAAGGGGGCGGTTGGGCTCGTCGACGTCGAAGGGGGCATATCTGGTTAGTTGGTCCGTTGCCAGTATTGACAGAAAAGTCATCGATATTGGGAAAGAGAATTGTTGGGTTTTTAAAATTTTTTATTTATTAATCTATATTAATATAAAATAAGGTATATAATAATTATAATATACAAATAACGTCTTAATCATTTAATTATGTCTTATTAATTTAAAAATAATTCTATTAATATATTATATAAAAGAGAATTTATCCCAGTTTTACCCTTAGTGAGAGAACCAACAGTAATTAATTTACATCGTAAATATCGACTCAACTGTATGGAAAATTGGATCACTGGTCTTGTTACAGCTAATCACATGTCCACATCTCAAAAGGGTACAGTTTTAGCCAGCTACCTACATAGACCATACATTCAAGAAAAAAAAAGGACCATACATTAATTATTGGCTCCTAATTTCTTTTTTCTTTTTTTTTTTCATAAAAATATATTCATGTATGTGCTTGGGAACTTGCAGCTTATCCCCTATATGAAGTTGGAAGACTAGGGGCTATATATAAATGTCAGACTGACACATATAGCCTTATAAATATATTAAGAGTAAAGAAGAGAACTTTAATACTTTTAGTACGAAAGGAAACGAGAGTCAAATACTAGTTATGTCCCATCGAAAAACGAGTAACTAATGGGAACATAAGTTATGAAAAAGAAGAAAGTAACCTAAAATTCAAACTCTATATATTTTTTTTATATATTAATTAAATAAAAATTTATTATTAAATTATACATGTAATTATATAATTATATACATATTCACAAGATGTTTTGAGTAATTTTAATTTTCTAAAGTAGGTATTTTTTCTCTCTTGATGTTTATTAAATACTACTACACAACCTAAGCATATAAATAAATAAGGTTTTTTTATCACATTTACATCTCGCAGAAACATACAGCAGATAGATGTACTAACCAGTCCTAATTATATATTGTTCTGGTAGAAGAATCAATATATGGGCCATCATTTTTTGATACAGTTAATACTACTTTCTTACCGACAGTGAACAATATTTGACGTTCCAATCAATTTGTGAATTTTTTTTTTTTTGGTGAATAATCAATTTGCGATTCTGTAATCAGTAGATTATACCACTTTACTACAGGGCTTTAATTCAGCAAAAACATAGCAATCACCAAAAAAATCGACGTTTTGTTCTATAGATTTATGGCCACTTTTTTTTTTTTGGGTCCTTTTCTTTTAACTAATCAAAAAGCAGATCATCATTCCATCCCGTCAATGCCTATGTAAGAAATCTTGACTCATTAAGAAAACGAAATAGTTTAATTTAATGTTGGATTAATTTCACACAAATTCGGGGCACAAACATTAATAGAAAAAGAAATGAAACTTTTGTTGGTCATCATATTATATTCTTTTTTCCGCTAGTTTAGTTGCCCCCCACTTTCAAGGACTTATAAACAAAACCAAAACGAAAAAACAAAACAAATGACTACTTTTTGTTTTATATGCTTTAAACTGAAAACAAAGAAAGAATTTATATACTAAAAACGGTTTCACGATATTGAGGATTTTTTTTTTTTTTTAAGAAAGAGGACATCTTTTAAGGGTGAATGATTGCGGTAAAACTCTTTTTATACATCAAATCGATAGAACTTATTTTAAATCATTAAAATATAATCGAATAGTTAAAATATTGTTTATGTATAATAATCATAATACACCTTATCTCATATTAGTATAGATTAATAAATTAAAAAAAAAAAAAAAAAGACTAACTCCCTTTCTTGATGCCAACGACGGACCCCCTTCCCCCCGAGCCAGATCTGCCTTGCCTCCTCCCCCGGCATTGGCGTCGACCCAATCCCTTCCCCCCCCCCCGACGCCAAAGCCCAGTCCCTTCCTCCTTGCTGACTTGGCGATGGAAACCTCCCCTCCCCCCAATCTTCCACCGGGGTGAAGGAGGATTTTTTTTAATTTCTTTTTTTAAATTATTTTAATTTCTTAATCAAACAATACTATAAAATAAAATATATGATAATTTATGTACACAATTAATATCTCAATTATTTGATTACATCTAAATAGTTAAAAAATAAACTTTATTAATATAGTATATAAAAAAAAATTTACCGTATCTTTATCCCTTTTTAAAATCAGTACTCTCTGCCGTGAGGAAAAAAAAAAGAAGGTTTTTTTTTTTTTGGTTTTGGTTTTGGTTTTGTTTTGTTTTTGAGTCACATGTTTGAACATGGCAGAGAGTAATCACACATTCAACAAGGCGAAATAATTACAATGTCTCACAAAGGAAATTTGTTACATATAATATATAAATTATCAAAAACCGTGCATCCATTTATATCTTTTTCGAAAACTCTTGGTTTTCCATTTTGGAGAGCAGTGCCAATGGCAATAATTGCTATATGTCTTACCTATTTTCACCTAGTACTCCCCATGTACCTCATCTTATAGTTTTATAAACTTGGATTCATGTTCAAACTAAAATTATATAGATATGTATATTTTAAAAAATTAATAAAAATTTTAAATAATTTTTGAAATATCAACAATTTCAATCCAAATATTTAAACTCAATAAAAGTATAGCTTCATAAGGTTAGGTACGATATATATGGACAAGTTTTTAATAATTATGTTATTTTCTGATATCATTTATATTGTAAAGATAAATACAAATCAACCGTTACAAATATTTTTAATGAAGTATTCAATTTCTTATAACGTTTGATTTATATAATATGAGAGGGATAAATGTTAAATTAATCATTCAACTGATTAACGTATAAGAAAGCTCACATATATGGCAGCCTAAAATTATCGGACATGACCGGCGGGGCATCCTTCACATTGGATGAGAAAAATCGACGGCTATTGTTCGTAGATGAGAGAGAGAGAGGTTGGCTGCGATACAACCTCTGAGTGACACAGAGAGAGACTGCACAACCATTGGGGGGCGAAGAGTCCAAGTCGGAGGCTCTCGAGTTTCACCGGAGCTTGTGGCGACCGTCGCCGACGACAAGTACAGAGAGGAGAGGTAGGCTGCGATACAACCCTGAGCGACAGAGAGAGAGACTTCGCAGTCATTAGGGGCGAAAAGTCCAAGTCAGAGGCTCTTGAGGATTTCGCCAGAGCTTGTGGCGATCGTCGCCAGCGACAAGTACAGAGAGGACTAAGAAGAAGATGCTCTCACAAATCGTCGCCATCGTCGACAGCGAAAGGCCAAGGCGGATGCCTGGTCCCCCCTCCTCATCGTCGCCATTGTCGACATTTCTCTCTCTCTCTGTTGGGGTTGTAATAACGCCGGACATACGGCGGTGCCGTATAACTTAGCTGTTTACCTTAAAGTATATATGTCAATTAGACGGCTAGAGTTTGGAACACATGCGTCATATATATATTTTATATACACTACATGAATTCCTCAGATACGCATAAGGATTTGAATCAATTAGTGATCCGTTTAATTTTGTAGGAAAATTAAAACAAAAATTAACAACTGCTTGCACAAAACCACATAGTTTTATTAATTGTTTATCAAAAACAAACACTTATTGTTTGTACATGTATATATGCAAAAACTGGTTATTTGGCATTGGAAATTAAAGGCGCACCTGCTTCCATTCTAACAAAGAAAAATCCTACCCTACACATGCACATGGTTTCCGATTCAAAAGGCAAATAATTAAGCCGCATTTGTATGAACCTTACATTAATCATAGTACTGCAGGCAAAAACTTAGCCAAACACCAAACAGAGTCTAACAGTTTAACAATCTATCACAATACTCCAATATTCGCTTAATTAGACCTATCAATGTCATGTATGTTTTATATTATAACATATGATGATAACATTTAACATATAAAAATAGTAATTCAATAAATCATGCATGCAAAGTACGCACGTCCACCAACAAAGCGATAATAATATCACCAAGCTTCAAAGAAAAACAAATCATGATAAAAGAAGAACTAGTAGTTAATTCTTGGCAAAATAACAGCCTTGAGAGGGTTCTTCATGACAACCGTGAAGGCGAAAGTCTCCGTCGGGTCGGGCGGGGAGTTCGGAACCGGCAACCACTTGAAAGCCTGCACCATCTTGGCCAGCAGTAGGTTGATATGCAAAGTCCCCAAAGTCCAAGCCGGGCAGATCCTCCTCCCGGCGCCAAACGGCACCATCCTCACTCCCTTTGTCCCGGTCACGTCGACGTCGACGCCGTCGCCTTCCAAGAACCTCTCGCGGCCGGAACGCCCACGGGTCCTTCCACATGTCCGGGTCCTCCGTCAGCCACGCCGTGTAGAACTCCACACTAGCGTCGGCCGGCACGGTGTACCCTCCCAGCTGCGTCTCCTTCACCGCCGCGTGCGACAGCACGAAGTGGCTCGGCGGTGCCGCCGGAACGTCTCCTTCACCACCGCGCCGAGGTACGCCATCTTCTCCACGTGGCTCTCCAAAACGACGCCGTCTTTCCCGACCGTCTCCACTATCTCCCCGTACAGCTTCTCCTGAATCTCCTGGTCGGTCACCAGATGAAACAGAGCCCACTCCGCCGCCGTCGCGCTCGTGTCTGTCCCGGCGTTGATGATCTCCGAGCAGAGCGTGACGAGCTCGTCCTCTCCCAGCCTCCCTCTCCCCGGCGCTTCGAGATCGAAAAGCGAATCGATGTAAGCCGCTCCGACGGGGCTGACCATCTCCTCGTCGACCTTTCCTCCTCTTTCCACGAACGTCTTCCGCTTCCTAATCAACGGAACCAAACACTCCATCTGTTTCCTTCTCGCTCCTTCGCCGCCTTCACTTGCCGCCGGAAAAGCGGCGTGAGGACCGGCAAGAAATCGGGAAGCTTCGGCGCGGTGATCATCATAACATCCTTAAGAAACACTCTCAATAAGCTTAATCCACTCTCCGATATCTTCGCGCCGAAGCAAAGGCATATCAGGACGCTGCAGATCGTGAGCCGGCAGTTGCTCATGACCTCGACGACGCCGTTTTCGAGAGCCTCTTGCGGAGCCGCTTCATGTGGTTTTCCCAAAGCCCAGCTGCGTATCCAGCTGCACTGCCGAATCCTCACCGGGTTGACGAGCTCGGTCACGAAGTTCCGCCGCAGGGCGCGCCAGAGAGGGCCGTACTCGGCGGAGTTGATGGCGCATTTCCCGACGCTGAAGATGAGCCGGATCGGGGAGTCGGCGGGCCGGCTGGCGAACTCCGGGCCGCGCTTGACCAGCGCCTCGTGGATGAGCTCGGAGCTGGTGACGATGATGAGCGTGCGCTGGCCCATTTGCATAGTGAAGATTGGTCCGTACTTCTTGCGTAAGTCACGGACGACGTATATGAAATGCCTGGGCTCAAGGATGACTTGAATTAGGTTTCCGACGATAGGCCACCCCGCGGGCCCGGCGGGAGATTCTTGGGTCCCCCGCCGGTGACCAACCAGCGCCGCCACCATAGACGGAGGAAAAGAGAGCTGCGAAGAGGAGGACGATGTCGATGATCAACTCCATCAGAAATGACAAAAATTATTGATAGAAAAATTATGGTGGGTAAGTAAAGGGGAAAAGGTGGTTATAGTAGTTACGGGGTTTATAGGAGATTAAAAAAGAGGGAGACGTTTGAGGGTTGGGGGGGTGATTTCCGCCAATTGACTGAGCTCTAGCTACCGATGCCAATTGTACTTCAATAACTTGGTCAGACAATATAATAGCTGTACGGATTGCTGGAGAGGGATTAATTACACTGTGGTATCTAAGAACATAATGCTAATTTTTGACATTTACATGAAAAAAGTAATCTCTAATGTACTGTTATCT
Source organism: Ficus carica (assembly GCA_009761775.1). Taxonomy (NCBI): domain Eukaryota; kingdom Viridiplantae; phylum Streptophyta; class Magnoliopsida; order Rosales; family Moraceae; genus Ficus; species Ficus carica. Next base: position 14,077,158 of record CM019739.1, on the reverse strand, counting down.
TTTATGTTAAATTTTATGAAATTTATCATAAGGTATAGTCCAATTTAAATACTCAAATTTTACTGTTGATTCTCATTAGTTATTGTCCTATATAATTATTATAACATTTTTATTTTTCATTAATTTAAAATACTAAAAGTTCCTTTTACAGTTTAAAATATATAATAATGACAGAAGTTATAAATAACATTATAAATATCATAATGTATTGGAGCATAAAATAAGATAATGTTATTTTCACACTGTCTTCTAACAAATATAGTAGTGGCATATATATGCATTGGAGATGGTCTAACTTCCCGGGTGTTTTTCATCTACTCTACTCCGTACAAAGCTAAATATGTTGTTCTACTTTCCGTCTCAATAGATGTTCACTCGATAGTGTTTTGATAACTCATCAATTTGTTTAAATAATTATTTAGTATTTAGCATGTTTTTATGTGACTAAATTATAATAGTCAAATGATTTGACATAACGCTATAGAGGGACAACTAATAAGATAGAAAGCAGAAAAACCTAATAAAACAGAAATCTGAGATGATAAATTATATTTGCTAAAGCATCTTGTAGCTAATTTTATCATGAAAGTCTAGAAAATATTGAAAAAAGAGAAAGGTGCATGATCAATATATTTACCTGATGCAAATTTCTATGTCTAAGGGTTTGTTTGGTGAATGAGTTTGAGTTGAAAATTTCAAGTTTCATTAATAATTTTTGTTGACTTTTTAGAAAAGACAAAATTTTTTTTCAAAAAGACGAAATTTTTTTCAGAAAAAGAAAAAAAATATAGTTTAACTTGAGTTAAACTTATGAACTAAATATTCATTAGAATTTGTATTTGTTCGATTTTGATAATTATAAATATTTTTGCATTGAGATTATCAGTCAGTCATTCGTGGGATTAGGTAAAATTGGCATAGCTGTATAGTATGCTTCTTAGACGTTCTATATATGGAATTTTGTAATTGTTCTGACAAGATAGATTGGAGGGGTTAAGATGGATGAAAATGTGCTGTTAGGATACCTAGGGTACTACTTAGTTGGTTGCGATTGCATCCATCAGAATTTAATTAGGGGTTTTCAAGGGGCACCCACTCAAATATATTTAGATAGGTATCCAAATATACATTATCTTGCATTGGGATTATGAGATATATATAGAATAAATGTTGTATCTTCAAAACGCACCATATCATGTATTTCTAGAAATAAATTGTGTGTGAATTATAAGACATGGGAAATTGACGGGTGCATTGACAATTGAGGAACGAGCTGTCACGATTAAAAGTTTTTTTTTTTTTTTAATTCAAAAAGAATAATAATCACAATTTTATTGCTTTATTACCTAAGGTGTGCAAGGACCTTCATTACATTAACGAGACGTGTATATATATATATATATATATATATAAACTATCGAGTTAGAAGCACGGTTAGAAATTTTCATGTAAAAAGAGGGCACATAATAACATATTTCAGCTTTCGAACTGAGGTCTAAATATAATTTTGAAAATTTTAAAGGACCAAAATCAAAATTAAAAAATTTTCGAATGTATATTGTGTAGAGGTTTTCCAGCTAAACGGTCAGGGAATCAAGCAAATTTGGAGGTCGGTCTTAGAGCCACATTTATAATTAGCCAAATTTGGAGTAATTGGCCTTTGGAGGTCGGTCTTAGAGCCACATTTGTAATTTCCATGCGATATTAATCAACATTAATATTTCTAATTAGCTTAGTTAGAGTCGTACGATCTCGATCATCGTGGTATATATATATATATATATATATATATATGTTCCCTATCAGTACCATATGGAGTGCCCCCTTAGACTTCCTCCATGCTATATATACATAAGTACTTCTAATAATAAATTCTCTAGTTGATGTCAATCACTGTCCAAATAGGTTTGGGTCTTAAAATTAAAGCGTTGAGATAGATAGAAAGCTACCATCTATTGCTATTGTCCTTAGACATGTAGATGTGAATGTGCAAAGCATGGTATTGTTTTATTCTTTATTATTATTATTATTGTTTTTTGGTAATAAATCACGTGCTATTAATTAATTAGTAGTATGATGTGTTTGCTGTACGAGAAGCTACCAACTTTCCGATAAAATGTTGAATTTTTGGTCCCTCCTTAGTTTATTTCAGTTGTGAACACATGATCCAATCAATATCATATGTAGACTTATATCCAATTTTTTATTATTATTCATTTCTTATGATGGGACTCAAGTTTACTGTCTAATTTTTTAGGTCTTAGATATTGTCTAACCGATCACATTTTCCATTAAGTAAAAAAAATTAAAAATTATTTTAATTGGCTTTTTCGTGCTTTAATATATGAGTCAATTTAATAATATAACATATGAATTTATGAATTATTAAACAATATTTGAGACATTAAAATTGAATAGAGAACTACATCCGTAAATAAATACTAATAATATACAGTCTATACTTATTTTTTGCTTGTTTCACTTAAAAAAAAGAAAAGAAAAAAGCAAGCAAGCAAGCAAAAGAAAAAAGAACAACGACATGAGTTTTCACCACTCCTTGGCAGTATTAGACATAATTGACTCAGCTGGTCAGAGGGTTGAGCATCGCTCGGTATAACTTATTATTATTATTATTATTTTTGGAAAAAAAAAAAAAAAAAAAAGAAGAAGCTTGGACAGTACTTTAGTTAATCAAAGCATTTGGATATCCTTATAGGGTAAATCTTCTGATCAAAATTACAAATACAGGTCGTGAGAAAATTCTTTGAAAATACTTTGAAACTTGTATATTAACAAGTCGATAAGAACTCGTTACACTATCAGAAAAAATATTTCCTTCTCATATCATAAGTTTTGCGCCCTCCTAGCGTCGTGAGAAATTCTTTTGAAAATACTTTGAAACTTGTATATTAATGAGTCGATAAGAACTCGTTACACTATCAGAAAAAATATTTCCTTCTCGTATCATAAGTTTTGCGCCCCTCCCCTAACTAGGCAAATGTGACTCAAATATTGTTTGAAAGATCTTTAAACACTTATGAAAATAGCTTTAATTTAGACCTAAAAAGCTAAAAAATAACTTCCATAACCATGCCATCCAACCTTCCAAAAGGAAATTTCCAAAGTTAATTAATTGGGACACTCTACTTGAAGATTAATTTACTTAATAATTAGCATTAATTTAGCTTAGCATGTGATCTAAGAACAATGCAGCACTGTTAGACATAAATATTGTTGATGTTCTATATTGAGTTAATAACTTACCAAAAATATATATGTTGAGAACCGGTTGTTCTAATATGATTACAAACATATTTTAACAATAATTTTGTACTTGATTAATTTTACACATGATTCTAGTAAAATGTATAAATTTAAATCTTCCATCCCTAATTTCAAAAAAAAAAAAAAAGACAAAACATTAATAATATCTCGGGAGGCCAAAACTTTAAATGTTCCATCCCTAATTTAAAAAAAAAAAAAAAAGACAAAAAGACAAAACATTAATATATCTCGGGAGAAGTTCTGTATAAGCCAAAACAAATAAAACATAAAAAAAAAAAAAAAAAAAACTCTGTCAGGATAAATATGTTTTGATAATGCATTAACTAGAAAGAGAAATATCGGAGGAAAAAGGGGAAAAAAGGACTAGAAAGAGAAATATGTGTATATATATAAAGTTATGTACATAGCATTGAATAGGGAACTTGGAGCCATGTGGAATAGATTTAATGGCTCTGGCACAATCTTTACTTGGCCAGTTTTTCCTGCAGTTAAGTATTATCATGCCTGTTCGGTGAATAGAGTCATAGACCACCCAACTAACCAAGCAGTTAATTAGGCGTGCACAAACTGACAAGAAAAAATTATAAGGCAATGCCTTTAAAAAATTAAATAAATAGACAAATAACTAGCTAGAGAGGCACAACTCATCAATATGAACATAAGAACATGAACATATATACATAAAGATATGTATATAACGATTCACCAAAAAAAAAGATATATACAATGAGTTTTCTATTCGCCAGTGGTGCAAATCCATATACGTAATGTTGTGCTAGTTGATCTATATATAACGTCATATATATAACATGTTATATTCTAAATTTTTTACTCTAAGGAACAAATATCAATAGAAATTGTTATACATTAAAAAGTTAATATTAGAAATTTAGAAGACATTATTAATCTTAATATTATATATGTCGATCTGTACAGTTACTAACATGCACAGAGGGACAGGGCCCCTAGCGGTGGCACATGAAAAAAAAAAGATTCATATAGTTCTTTTTTTTTTTTTTTTTCCTGAAGAAAAGTTTATATAGTTATTCCTAAATTATAGTCTCTTAAAGTTAATTGTGCCTCCACTAAATACCATCTAGATTTTTGTTATCTACATTAAGAAATACATATTTGATACTATTGACAACGAAACTATTATGCATAGGTATCAAAAAATAAGAACTCGTCGAGAACAATCTTGATGTCTTACTTATTTAATTAAAATTTCATTATGAAAAAATGTGGGGAATTTTACTTGGTTTTCATGCTATTAGTTTATAATTTTAATCTTTAGTTGTGCTCTCACTGAGCTTAAAGTTGGCTCCGTCCTTGATTACTGGACAAGAGATTTTGCTTATTTGGAGAGAGTCTTTATAAACGTTAACTTTGATCAATGTTATATTAAAATAAAAATATATGAAATTGATATTTAAAAACATAATTTTATCGACGAGGTATTTATATATATATACACACACACACACACATATTAATGCATACATGATGTGTACAATCTACCATGCCAGCTCTAGTTAACTAATGAATTAGGGCATTCTAATTACTATGTACGTTAATGACATTAGTTATTAGTTTTCAATGACAAAACAGTACTTATTGTTTATCTTTAGTATGCTCGGTACTATGGATTGGTATAAAAAAGCTTATTATAAGTGTATTGTATAAGCTTGTCAAGCCAAAAAAAAAAAAATGAGCTACCGGATGAGTAAGAGGTAACAAGATATAGGCACATGTCAGCTTTAATGACTTTTGTAGAAGAAAAAACTGAGTTTGGATTTGCTTTCATATTCACACATGACCTATGCACTAAGAAACGACTTACAGTTCATTTAACAATCAATAAATTTATCATCAAGTGAAAGCTAGTTCTGTAAATTATGAACGACATATCGTTTTTTGGAATAACATTGATAATTAAAGATAGAAAAAAAAAAAAAAAAAACGGCACACTAGTTTTCGGATATATATTCTTCATGTAGTTTTACTAGAGTCAAACGACATAGTTTTGCAAATGTTGTAGTTGTTGTTGGTTTTTGTTTTTTTGTTTGGAAAAAAGCAAGTGTTGTTCTTATGTTCAAATGACATGTAATTACAACTTCCTGTTGTGCAAAATGACAATGTTTAGACAAAAACAAGTCGTAAATCTCATGATATTGTAGCCTATTTGGCACATAGCTTTATAATTTTGTTTTGTTTATTTTTATTAATATTTATTTTTAACATATTATTTCTTAACAAAAATTTAAATTTACTAATTATAGATTTGAACTTATACTTCAAACAGATACTAAAATAACAAACAAATTTTGATTTTAGATACCAAAAGTGACCTTTCGCGTTTACATAAATATTTACTTTTTATTTTCAACACAATTTTTCTATACAAAGTTCCTAAATCGAATAACGACATTTCACTTGGACGTAAACTAAAACGACATGTCAACTTTCCAAACATTGATATTTCGTCAATATCGAGTAGTGTAAGGATGCTTACTTTTATCTCAATATCTTAATATGAGTTACCATCTATATCTATTTCATATTCCTAATTAACGTAATAATTAAATATTTATTACGAAAAGATACAATAACCCATATCATTCTAATGGGTTTCTTTAATATTTTATTTTTAATAAGAAATTCATACTAATGGGTATTATTCTTTCTTATTTAGACGCTTGTTCTTCGTTCATTGTTGTTGTTTTTTCCTTCGTATCTTGGCACAAACACAGAAAACGACATGTTTGTGACTATTTGTTTGTCCAAAAAACGGCATGTCGTTTTATGGAACAACGACGAATCCAAATAGGCCTGGAGGACAGAAGGACTTGACAATCGAACGGCCGTCATCATCACACACTTCGGTTTGAGTGAATTGGTAAATCACGTTTCAACCGCCAAAAGCAAAACCCAATCCTAACTAGACCATCAAAATCTCGGTTAAACCTCGGAGTTCTCCGACACACTTCTGTTTAGTTTTATCCGAACAAATACAAAAACAATACATGGGCTCGGCGAGTTTCGCTTCAGTCTTCGCCAATGGCTGCCGGAGTTTCAACAACGCTCCGGTGGTCGTCGTCCGCACCTTAGGACTCCGACTCTCCCACGTCTCTCTCGCCCAACACTCTAACAGGCTTGTTCGGCTCGGTTGGCATTCCCAGAGCCCATATAATAAAAGACCCTTTTCATGTCAAATTCAATCCACCAAAGCAGATGTTGCCCAGATTAATTTAGCTTTTTCTGTTAACGGGTACCTTAAAATTTTCAAGTTTTACGCTTTTCTAGTTCTGGGTTTTGGATTTTTTTCTTATTTTTTGCTCCAAAGTTGATGCTTTGTTTAACCATGATTGTTTCGTTTGGTTAGTTGGTATGTTGGTGATAGCAAAATAAGAGAAGTTACCAAGTTTTAGTCTTTTAGAGAACTGCCTCTTTTGTGTATATATGATTGTCACTTTCCCGATTTCAAGCAAAAAACTTTGTTTGTTTTTATTGCTTGAATCTTACAAGTTAGTAATTCTATCCATGCTAAGTAGTGTTTGGTGAATTCGTATTGGTAAACGGGTTTCCTTAAAGTTATTTATTGTTCGTATGATTACTTTTTTTTTTTTTGGCTTGCTGACCATAGAACACTTGAATTCATGTCAGCTATCCTAAATATGATCGTTTGCTTCCATGTCCCTCACAAAATTTGCCGCCAAGAGTCGAACACTTGGTTGTCGCCGAAGAAGGGCGTGTTCTGGATTATATCTGTAAAGCTCTGGATCTTCCTCCTCTGTAAGTTATGTGGTTTAGCCGCCTTTTATTGTTGGCAAGACTTTTGATTTCTGTTGATAGTCGAGATCGAATAACAAAGAGTAAATTTCACTCTTGGTAAGGTTTGTTGCAGATCTTATCCATTTTGGTGCTGTGCATTATGCCCTTGTATGTCCAAAGCCTCCTCCAACTGCAGCCCCAGAGCAAATAAAGGTGTTTAAAGAAGTCACAGCGCCGTCTGTTTTGAGAAAGAGAGCTTCCATCAAAGGGAAGACGGTACGTGAAGCTCAGAAGACTTTTAGGATAACCGATGGGGACCAGTTTGTTGAAGCTGGAACATACTTGCGTGTGCACATACATCCGAAACGTTTTCCAAGGTAAACACTGTTATTTGGATCTTTACTCACGTTGATTTTTGCCATACGCTTCTTGTTGACACCTACATTCGATCAGATGCTATGAAATTGACTGGAAATCGAGAATTATAGCTGTGGCTGAATCCTATGTTGTTTTGGACAAACCCGCTGGCACATCAGTACGCATCAAATCTATTAGTTTTCTGAAATGCTGCATCTCTCTCTCTCTCTCTTTCTCTTTCATATTTGTAATTGTCTCTAATTTTTAAGACGCTCTGTTTATCAGTATAGTCAAGTAGCAGTAAGAAAGCATTTGGTCTTTGTCTCGAATGTGAAAAGTGCTTTTAACCAAACATACAGAACTAACAATCTAGCAGGAACTTTCATTATAATCATCTCTGGACTTTCATTTACACCATAGATGGTTTGTTTTGATTTTGGTCAGGTAGGAGGAACCACAGACAACATAGAAGAAACTTGTGCAACCTTTGCAACTCGTGCCTTGGGATTAACAACCTCATTGAGGACTACACATCAGATTGATAATTGTACAGAGGGATGGTAGTGTATCTTATTTAAGTTGCTGTTATATGTGTGTGTGTGTGTGTTTTTTCTTTTTTTCGGCTTGGATGATGTAGATATGGACGTGATGCTGGTCAATTCTCTTGCAGCGTTGTGTTAGCCAGGAGCAAGGAATATTGCTCAGTGTTTCATGGAAAAATCAGAGTAAGTTTTTTCATTTGCTTGCAGTTTTTTCCTTTCAGAGTAACTTTCATGCTTTAGAGTCTCTTGGGAAAGCAAATGCTCTGAACATTTTTCCTGTCCTGATCTTTGTCTATCCAATAATTTTTCTACACATCATCTCAACAACGATAACTACTACCTTTATTTTATCCACTCCAATTGACAGTTTCTTAAAATCCTGACCAATCATGATGATGTGTTAAAAACTAATGCACTGAAAAGAGGGAACGACGGAAACAGTGGAGAGGATTCAAATTCCTTCTTGCAATAAAAGTTATGTGATTTGGACCCATCATTTGTTTGTTTCTTTGTTTGAACTAATCAGGAGAAAACAGTGAAGAAGCTATATCTTGCTCTGGCCGCTGCTCCTTTGCCAATTGGAATAATTACTCATTACATGCGTCCAATTAACATGGCCCCAAGACTCATTTCCGAAGGTAATTGTCTGTTGTAGAGATTGAATGCTGAAGACAACGGATGAATAAAGCTCTCTTTTATAAATATAGTTGCAAGAATATCCTTTGCAAAGGCAATTGCGAAAAACTTTGCTACATTGATCAATGGTTTTTGAGGAAATAATTTTTATGTTTTGTATTGACTTGAATAATACCCGAAGCTTTGTGGTATTGCAGATTTTGTTGAAGGATGGTACCTTTGTAAACTTGAGATCATGGAATGCAGAAAGCTTCCCTGGCCAAGTAGTGTCACTGAAAAGAAATATTGTATTGAAGATTCTCACTGGCCCTCAAAAGATTTTGCATATGAGTGTAAGATCAACCTTTTGACTGGTCGGACTCACCAGGTTAGAAGCAATTCCTTTTTCTTTTCGACCTTCTCCTTTTCTGCCACGGTGTTACCTCCTCTTGAAGGCCCTTGTGGTCGATGTGCCCATGGGTCATGTGTGTTTGCTTCTATGTGTTCATTAAAAAAAGAGACTAGGAATCATCTAGGTAGCTACATGATTTTAAGTGCATCAGAATTTGTTTTGTAGTTTAGGATTTTAGGACTGATTTAAGTTTCCTTATGCAGATTAGAGCACAGTTAGCGGCCTTTGGTGCACCGATAGTGGGTGATTCGACGTACATGCCGGCTGCACTTGCAGAGATAACCAGTCCCGGACTAAACCCATTTGGTAAGCATAGAAAACATTATCCAAGTGAGGATGACAAAGAAGTGGCTATTACAGAGTGGATTGCACTGCATGGAAAGGAACCAAGTGTTTCCATTGGTCTTCAAGCGTGTCAGATATCATGGGATGATGGCAAGCACATCTACGAGGCTGGAGCTCCTTGGTGGAGACGTCAAGAAGCTTAAAGTAAGGAAATTTGGAATTTTATGGATCGAGTGCGAGTTCTGGTAATTTCTTGAGCCGAACTCTATCATTCATAGTATACCACCATATTTTTTGTAGGGAGAACCCAACAGATAATCCAATCTTTCTATAGGAGAAGCGGGACATCTCCTTTAGAAACCTTTTACTTGGCAAAAAATGAACATCATCTAATTAGCCAGCAATTACAAACTGTACTGATTATTTCATTGACAATTTACTGTGTTCTCATAGATTTGCAATTTCTTGTTTTCGTTCAAATTTCGAATTTCATTTAAGTTATCTAGCTGTGTCACTTTAAGGCGATTGAGTCCATTGTTACTCCCCATGCTAAGCATGTATCCTGATATGTAAGAAGTAAACATTAAGTTGCTATCATGTACACATATATCAGAGCCATATAATGCAAAAGTTTGCTCGTTATTTTTTCAGAATTTTACAGAGGAAACAATGTTAACTCCTTAATATTGGGAATGCCCAATGTTATAATGTGGCATTAGGGTTTTTCCCCTATGCTTTGAGATGAATCCCTTGTACCAAGTTGCTGATAATTTCTTGCTTCTCTTTAGTGTTGCATGGTCAACATAGTGTAGTCCAAACCTTACAGTGTTTCCGTATGTCCACTCGAAATTGTCAAGCAGGGACCAGACAAAGTAACCCCTAACATTGGCTCCATTTCTACACAAGCAGAGATAAGAAGTAACTAGAGTGCAATCATTGCATTAGTTATCGTCGCCTTGAGAACTTTGTTATCTGTAGTTTTGTGATCATACCTCACTGCTCTCATAAGGGCATCTAAGGAGTCAGCCATAAACTTCACTCTATCAATGTCGTGTAGAGCTTCTTCAATGGTAGAATTTGGATTGTCAAAACAGCCATACCCTACAAGAGCCATCAAAAGTCTTCATAAGAAATATGTCCATAAAATGAACAGAGCATACACGTGCGTATTCCCGTTTATGTTAATGTGCACTCTCTGCTTACCATTTTCGGTTATAAATATTGGTGTGTTATTGTATCTTTCCTGTACATATGTGATAACTTTCTCCATTCCTTGTGGGTAAACATTCATCCAATCCACCGTGCCCTTCAGAACCCAAAACGTTTCACGTAGTTAATTTGTATCGGTGTTGTTAGTATAAAAAGATCAAGGTTCTACATACAGGAATAGATTCTCCAATAGGGACACCATTTCTTTCTGAACTTTGTTGGTATAAACCTTCAGTCCAGGTCACTCCAATTGCAGGTTTACATGGAGAGGAGATGCAGTCTTTGACGTAGTAACCTGTGTAGTGATTGATGCCAATAAAATCCAATCCCGAAACCCTCAGTTTCTCTTTGTTACTAGTTGAAAATTTTGGTAAGACGTTTCCTAGAATCTGTTCCATCTCTGCAGGATATTTTCCGCGTATAATCGGGTCCAGGAACCTGCATCAAACTTGACTTTTAAGTAGTCTACTTTTGAGATTCCAAAACATAGATCTTTGTACTTCATTTTAGAAATGCTTGCCCAATCAGCAGGAAGGAAAGAAATCAACCAATTCGTGAAAAAGGACTGAGCCCTTTCGGCAGCCGACTTGTCTGCTGTGGAGTTGCTGATGGGTTCAAACCATGCTGCCTGCAAGACTATCCCAATACTACCTCCTTGTTGTTTCTGGAAATTGTGAGAAAAAGTTCTTAAGAGAAGACGACTTTTGCGGAGAGATTGCACAGCATGGGACAGGATAAAAGTTGTGAAATGAGTATACCTGGAATTTGGTTCTGTATATGTCAACTGCACTAGCATGGGACAGGATAAGGTTGTGGGCTGCTATGTAGGGCTCTTTCTCTGAATCCCCATCCAGACAGTTTCCGAACGGCTTTGAGCACCGAGATGGAGGGAAATTCCCGGTACGATAACAATGGATAACTTGGATGTTTGGTTCATTGATGGTGACCCAGTACTTCACTCGGTCTCCGAAGAACTTAAAACATGTCTCTGCAAAGTATGCAAAATCCTTCCTGCAGATTTGTGAAAGTCATTCATAACGTGTATCACTTACTATGTGGTATATGTATATATACACATACACACGAAAAGTAATATATATATATATATATATATATATATATATAGATGGCACAACTTACTGTGATTCGGGACTTAGCCAACCTTCATATCTTTCCTCGAGCTCACGGGGAAAATCCAAATGGGTCAATGTTACAAATGGCTGTATCCCTGTAAGTTGTGTGATATAGAAGTTAAAATTGTATGGTTGAAGACGTCAAATGACTAAGAAACTTAGGGGAAGAGTATATTATACAGTAAAGAATACCAACTAGAGTAGTGCATGTTTTTTTAACATCACGTTATTGTCATGGACAAATAGTATGCAAAACTAACAGGAAGCTGATAAAAATTTGACGGTGAGGACATAACACTAGAGATAAAGACACCTTTAAGAAGAAGAGCATCAATGAGCTTGTTGTAAAAGTCGACACCAGCCATATTGACATCGCCAAATCTCCCTTCTGTATTTCAAAAGTTTAAAGAGAATAATCAGATAAAGAATAGATGTATACATACATACATACATACATACATATATATATATATATATATTCTTCCAGTGGCTTTGATGGAAAATATTAGGCTCTGTACACATGTGGGAGTGGGAAGTAGAGAACATACTAGGCAAAACTCTTGCCCATGAAATAGAGAACCGATAGCAGTTCACTCCGAGGGACGACATTAGATTTATGTCTTCCTGTTTTTAAATACAACTTCACATATTAGTGAAACGAAACATTTCTGTAACATACAAACTTAAGTGGGAAAACACTGGTTTTGTATTTTTCATACTGCTTTGTTAATGAACATAAATATCACCGAACAAACAAAATTGTAAATAAGATTTTTGACGAAATGAAAAGAAATAACTAACAAGACAATATCCTTTTATATACAGGTATGTTGGTGGCTAAATCTTTACCTAGATTTGAAAGTAAACAGAGGCGGAGTCATGTTGGGCTTGGGGACAGCTGCCCTCTAACCCAATAGGTTTTATTAAATTTCTACCTCAATTGTAAGATTTTTGTTAAATTGTTTTCTAATTAGCCCTTGATATAAAATGACAAAATTTAGTTAATTTTTTTTAAGTTTCAATTATGTTGTAAGATTTAATTTTAAATACAGATTATTTCAAATTTAAATTCCAAACAAACTATTATTTAAGTCCGCAACTTTTGAATTTTTTAAAAGGAATGGATGTGGTCACTATCGTAGTTTCCGTTTTATAGACCGTTAAGATGAAATCTAACGGTATAAATATAAAGGAACACACAACTTTTAATACACACTTGTACACTGAATAAAATTTTTTATATACAAAGCTTTTTTCTAAAATGAAAAAAAAACCTTCAAAATTCAACCAAAACCCAGAAAATACCCCTAGCTGTCACCCACACTCGGCCGTTGGAGAAGCCGCCAGAGAAAGCCTGACATGCAGACTTGCAAATCTTGCCCCCAGGAAGGACCGCTGCTAGGTCGGGAGGGAGGGAGTAGGGTTTGTGGGGGGGGGGGGGGGGGGGGGGGGGGGAGGGGGGGGGGGGCAGCTAGCATGTCCAGTTGAACCGAGATTGGAGGAGCGAGGGGGGGCTTTGCCGGAGGTCGCACGGGGGGGGTTACCTGTCGAATTGAGATTGGGGGGGTGAGGGGGCTTCGCAGGAGGTCGCACGGGGGGGGGTCGGCTTTATAACAGATTGAAGCATAATTTTTTTTTTCTAGATCAGATCTTTTTATTTTTTTTTAAGGATCAGATCAAAAATTTGAGGAAGGAAAAAAAAATTTAAATCTGAAATAAAATAAAAGATTGTGTGTATATGAGACTATATTAACATTAGATATATCTTAGATCATAATCGTTCATTTACTTACATAATTAATTTTAATCATTTGATGGATCACTACTAATAGTGCTCCTCATTAGAGTTCTATCACAGTCTTCTCTTTTTTTAAAATTGGTTAAATTAGATTACAATGTTTACAAACGAAAAGAACAATTATACGTATACTTCACGTTCTCTTGAAAAAATTTTCTCTCTCAGCCACTTTATATAAGCATGTCAGTGGTACAATCGCCTTCGCCATCAAAGGTGTAACCTTTGATTTAATTCACGTGTAAATGTCTTTTACTTCAAAACCATTAAAAAAGAGGGAAAGCAAACGAAAGGTGACGGAAGAAAGATATTGCAAATCTTTTACTTTAATAGATTATGATGGGTGACTCGGTGTTTGGTGGCCCAAATTTAGTCCGTTAGTCTTTGAGCACCTAACAATAATGAGCCGATATGATTAAAATACTCAAAATTATCTCTTAACCTAATCCGCAGTCATTATCATGTTAGTTGAAAATTAAAAAAGAAAAAAAGAAAAAGTAAAAGAAAAAGAGGAATCAATAATTAAAATACAAACTTACTCAAAAAAAAACAAAAAAAAAATTTAAATAGAAACACAAAAATAGAAAAGAAAAGAAAAGAAAAGAAACCCCACCTTTTCTTTCATAAATCAAAGTCCACAGGGCAGGAAAAACTTATTTAAATATATATATTTTTAAAATAGTAATTATATTTCAAATTAAGAAAATACAAACATCAATGACTAAAAAGACTTCATAACACAAAAAAACTTAACTTCAATTACAGATCGGTTCCAATATTAAGTTCAAATGAAGCACATAAGGGGATAAAACGTGCATCGAATTCCAACAACGGGAAATCGAAAGACACAAATTATCGAGCATACATGTGACTCTTTCAATAACACCGCTACAATCGATGGAAAACTCCAAGTGATTGAGATCAAGAGACCTATAGTAAAAAGGACACCACCAACACCGTATAGAAATAACTCTAGCAGATTAGACATACATCTAATACGAGAGCGTGAAGAGACCACCTCCGTTATTACAAAATAGAAAAAAAAACATAATGAAAAAATGCAACACATACATGGCGGAAATATCACCGCCTTTATTTCAAACAAATAACTATCACAAATATGAGAAAAAACCCCAACTCCATGGCTAATATCTCCGATGACAAGCAAAACTACATGACTAAAGAGATAAAAAACACGTCTCCTCCTACCACGAAGCCATCTCGCCATCAAAACCATCACCGTAGAGTCCAAAAGCATCTTCTCTAGGGTCGGGAGTTCGGTGGCCAACTAAAAGGAGACTCTGGACTCCGATCCTAAAAGAGAAATATGAACGGTGCAAATCCTAGCGATAGAGAGAGGGAGAGGGAGAGGGAGAGGGAGAGGGAGAGAGAGAGAGAGAAGATAATAGAGAACGATTTTGAAGGATGTTTAAATAAAATTTTGTGTAGGGTTGTTTATCCTTTTTCTTTAAAAAAAAAAAAAAATTTAATATAGTTATTTTACTCTTTGTTGCTTTTAGCTTACCTTTTTGCATTTCCCCATCACATAAATTATATAAATAGGGTTAAATAGATGTGAAAAGAAAAAAATAAAATAACTGATGATCATAAAAAAGATTGATTTTTGATGCGGATTAAACAGACGAATCAATCAAGGATAGACTTACAATAATTAATCAGTAATATTACTGAATTAATTAGTGGTCACAAATAGTTATTGATTAACAATTTTCGAGAAAAAAAATAATTTTCCTAATATAACAAAAATTGAGACATTTAATAAAGTAATATTTTAAAAATAAATCATTTCTTATAAAATATATATACTTTGGTACCTACCAGATAACGATGATAATGATCCACCGAAATATCCCCAGTACTTCCATCTCTTATCTTCCCTGCAATAATTCATAAACCACCAACTTCAGCAAAAAAAAAAAAAAAAAAAAAATATATATATATATATATATATATTTTCCACCTTTTCAAATCTAAAATTTGCTTATCTAGAACAAGTTTTGTTGATGTTTTTACCTGGCATGTGAGAGAAAACATCCCAGTTATTCAGGCCTTTACCATCAGTTAAATAAGCGCCTTCGAACTGCGAGAGTTATGTGTGTGTTGATAAAGAAACAAAAAGGAAAAAAAAAAAAATGAAATTACAGAATCAAAAATGTTAGAGAGAGAAAGAGATCGAAGAGAAAAGAGACCTGGTAAGAAGAAGAGGCAGTGCCAAAGAGAAATCCAGGTGGTAATGGAGAATCAATATTCTTCAGGCTTTGACTCAGAGATGTGAGAGAAAATAATAACAAGAGAAGTGACACCAGAACCACTCTCTCCAACAGAAATAGAGCTTCATGAACTCCCATATTGTTATTATTGCCTTCACTTTGCTATAAATTATATTTATATGTGTGTGTGTGTTTATATTAACACATATATATAAGGAGTTGGTAGAGAGTGACTTGTCTTTCTGTATGCACCCCAAGAAAATTACGAAATTACAAAACTAGATCTCCATCACTTTCAATTTCTTCATCAAAACCCCCCATCATCTTTTTTCGTGCTTTTAGAATAGGACCTTGTGCTGACATGACATGTCTCAAAGACCATGATTTTCACAAGTTCTGTTAAAAATGCCTGATTTTTGTTGCCAACTAACAGATCGACATCTAACAATATTGTTTATTTAATCAAGAAAGGAACATGTGATCAATAATTTAATGACACATTAGAGAATGATACTATAATATTTGGAATAAAAGGTCTATTTTGCGTAAGCACGGCCGCACGGGAAGCTGATTCCCCGGCGAATCGGGACATCTCATTTAGATACTTTTTACTCGTTGACAAATGACAGTGTCATCATATATTTGCAGTTTCTAGTCTTCATTTAAGGGTGCGTTTGGAACACCAGTTCAAACTTAACTTTTCAACTCAAATTTTATCTTTTTTCTCAAAAGTCTTTGTCTTTTTCTCAAAAAGTTTTGTCTTTTCTGAAAAGTCAATAAAATTTACTATTTCAACTTCAAAAACACAACTCAAACTAACGAACCAAACGAACCCTAAGTTTCGAATTTCATTGTATGGCTTTAATATGATTATGTCCATGGTATGCTGATATTATTACTATATACTAAAGGAAATGGGTGTTTTACTGTTCTTTAAACAGTATTGCACAGTAAATTTTTTTTTCCCACCTCTCCTTTTCGCGTTACTGCTACAGCAATACACAGTGCTGCACAATGTATTTACTTTTTTGCCCTCCTCTCCCTGCCTGCCGGATGGGGTTCCACAGTAAAAGGGCGATTTTGCCCACGCCATGGTGTGAAGACAGTTTTGCCCCTCACTCCTTGCCTGTTGGTGACTGTTGGTATAGTGCATAGACGACTTTGCCCTCCAAATTCTAATTTCCCCTTTCTCCTTCCTGCTGCCGCCCATTGTCTCTTGCCCTTTCTCTCTCTATTTTTTTTTCCTTGCTTATTCTCTCTCTGCCGTTCTCTCTCTCTCTTTCTCATGTTCTTGCAATTTTTGCTCTCCAAACCCTATTTCTCCCTTTCTCTTCTACCTTTCACCGCTGATTATGCTCCTTGATTTTGTGTTTGTGTATTTTATATTTTCCTTCTCTCTCTCTCTACTGCTCTGTTTCTCTTTGTCTTCTTCTTCTTTGGATTTTTGGCGTTGAAACCCTCGATTTTGGGGTTCTTTTGTACTGATGGCCGATCATTTTGTGTTTGTTGGTTTCGGTTTGTATTGTTCATGATTTTTTTTCGTTTAGTTGTGTTTGTTCTCTCAAGATTTGGAAGATCGGTTTTTGTTCATTGTTCTTGGAATTATTTTTTTGGAAAATTTTTTTCTTTCGAAAACTTTTGGGTGATTTTTTCTATTGGGTTTTGTTTATTCATTTTTTTTGCAATGCTCACTTTTGATTTTTGATTTTTTGTTCCCCTATCTCCGAACCCTAATTTTTGAATGCTGCATTATTTTTTTTTTCGCCTAGATGTTTTTTATGTTGAAAGTGTAGATACTCATCTTTATTGTGTTGTTTTATCCTTCAATGTTGTTTTTGTTACGATTTTGTTTTTTTTTTGCCTCAGATTTTGGGGGTTTTGGTTTGGGAACCCTAATTTTTTATTGAGGGTTTTTCCCCTTTTTTTTCCCCTCTCGGTACAGTATTTGTGGTGGGAGTGTAAATTTTTTTTCGGATTATTAATTTTTCCCTCTCGGAACCCTAATTTTTTTTTGGGCCGTTTTTTTTTTTTACCCTTTTTTGTGTTCGGTACATTTTTTGTGGAGCAAGTGTTGGTTATAGTCTTGAGTATGTTGTTTTTTGCATTCATTGTTGTTTTGCTTTGGTTTTTTTTGTTTTCTCAGTCTTGGCTTTCGATCTTTACTCTTGAAATGGTTCTTCTTTTTTTTTATTTTGCGTATTTTTTCATCTGTGTTTTTTCATTTTTTCAAACAAAGGTAGACTGAGTAACGAAAACAAGAGATTGGGTATATTGAAGATTTTTTTTTTTGGGTTTATTTCGGTATTGTTTCCGGTTTTTTGCTTTTGTTCATTTTTTTTATTGGTTTCTGCAGATTGGCATAAAAATGGTGACGAAATGGACAAATGCAACTATGAAGAGGAAAGTTGAAGATTTTTTCTCGCTTGATTTCTAAATCTGTAATTTTTTTTTCTTTTTCTCCTCGGGTAATATTTTGTTGGTTTTTTTAGCGATTTTGATATAATTCGTTTAACGTGTGTGATGTTTTGTTATCATGTTTTTTTATTATTCTGTTTTAAGCATTTGGTCAAAAATTTACTAATTGTAGTATATGATCATTTAGTTTGATTCAAACCAGGTTTTAAATTTTTTTACTCTTTAGTTATGTGGTTATGATTACAGTTTTCGAAAGTTGTCTTTAACATTTAATGCTTTTATATTATCTATTTTATTTTTTTCCCTGTTGTAATTTTGTGATTTGTTAGATGGCTGTATGTTACTGTTCATCATTTCTTTGACTGAGATATCTTCCCGGTTACACCTTTGTCATTAATGCAACTCATTATGCAAATTTTTTTTTTCCCTTATCTGTTATCTCCAAAAAATTCGTGCCTCTCTCTTCCACCAACTCTTCTCATTTACTTAACTCTCTTTTATAAACAAATTCTTTTCATTTATTGTTTCACCCCTGTCCTGCACTATTAAAACTTCTGTAAAATCGTCTTAACTGCTTTGGTTTGAATCCTATTTGCCTCCTGTCCAAACCTGCTCTGTTATCCAGGTACTATGTTTATTTAAGACTTTTAATTAGTCTTCATTGCCGTTTTCATTTTGTATGTTGTTAGTAGTTGGTTTCTTGGTTTTCCTGTTGATTTACATATTCTGTCAGTATGTTTATTATTATAATGATACTGTAAAGGGATTGAATTTTTTTTATTGTCTGTTTTTTTCCCCTCTGTTTTTTTCCCCTTTGCCGTTTTATGTTCTCACAGTGTATACAGTTGTTTCTCTTTTATGTATAAATGTTCTATAAATATTATTCAAACATGTTATATGATTATGTTATATATGATAAGTTGATTGTTTTGTATTGTGTTTCTTCTTCTTCTTTTTTTTTTCCTCCTTTCTCCTATTATGATTTGCGTGTTCTGTTGGTCTAAATATTTTTACCAAAAAGTTTTGAATCATAGTTTTTATATACTATGATGATCTCTATTTAACTATACAATAATGCATATACCAGATTTCTTCTTTAATTTGGTCTATGATGCTGAGTATGGTATTATTGATAGCATATGTTACATATACTGTTTGACCATCTTTTACTGTTGTCATGGGTGTTTGAGATTTGTGTTAAATTTGATTTTGTTACTAAACAATAGTATTCATTATATATTGCTGATTTCATAGTATTGTAATATTTTAAAATTTTTCTGCTTTTTTTATCTATTGATACTACTTTTCCTATTTGCTCTCTCTCTGTTCTCTCTCTGTTTGATGAAAACATTTCTAACCCCTGCCCCCCGGTTTTTTTGTTCTTTTTTTTTTTTTTGACACATTCCCAAACATCTTACTTGGTAGTTATTAAAGATGCTGTTGAATTGTATTATGACTATCATTAATGGATGCTATTAATGAGATCCCCCTATTACCCGAGGAGATTTTTTTTTAAGTATATTGTTGTAATATTTAAATTTATTCTAACAATTTTGTATTTAAATAATTTTATGATTAGAAATTATTGTAATTTTAATTGTATGGTTTAAGTTTTTTTATTAAGTAATTCCATGCAAAAAAAAATTGATTTCTCAAAGTTATTGTAAATATATTACCTTCCTTAATTAACTACGCTTAATGTATATTATTTATTCTCATAATTTTTTTTTTACTTTTTTTTGCTGCTACCGTGCAACGCACGGGCATTAGGCTCGTGTAATACTAAAGAAGTTAACATTAAAGTGGCTAACATGTAAGGTAAATAGTAATTTCAATTTTTTTCGTACAGAGCCATGTTATGCGAAAGTATGGTCGCAAAAAACTCCTTAGATTTGTGAGTATCCCCTGTTGTATTGTGGCATTAGGGATTTGCTTCTGTGCTTTGAGATGAACCGCTTGTACCAAGTTGCTGATAATCTCTTGGTTCTCTTTAGTGTAGCATAGTCAACATGGTGAAGTCCAAACCTTACAGTGTATCCGTACGTCCACTCGAAATTGTCGAGCAAAGACCAGGCAAAGTAACCCCTAACATCGGCTCCATTTCTACACAAGCAGAGATTAAAAATAAAAAATAAAAAAGAAGTAACTAGAATGCGTAAATCAATGTCTGTCATAAAAAAATATGTTAGCTATAGCTTTGTGGTCATACCTCACTGCTCTCAAAAGGGCATCTAAGTAATCACCCATGAACTTCACTCTGTTGACGTCGCGCAGAGCTTCTTCAAAGGTAGAATTCGGATTGTCAAAACAGCCATATCCTACAAGAGCCATCAAAAGTCTTCATAAGAAATATGTCCATGAAATGAACAAAAGGTACATTTGCATCTTCGTGTTTATGACCATGTGCACCCTCTGCTTACCGTTTTCTGTTATAAATATCGGTGTGTTGTTGTATCTTTCCTTTACATATGTGACAGTTTTCTCCATTCCTTGAGGGTAAACATTCATCCAATCCACCGTGCCCTGTTGAACCAAAAACGGTTCACGTTGTTAATTCGTATTGATATTGTTAGTGTATTAAGGTCAAGGTTCTACATACAGGCATAGATTCTCCAATCGGGACGCCATTTCTTTCCGAACTTCGCTGGTATAAGCCTTCAGTCCAGGTCACTCCAACCGCTGGTTCACACGGAGAGGCGATGCAGTCTTTGACGTAGTAACTTGTGTAGTGATTGATGCCAATGAAATCCAATCCCGGCAACTCCAGTTTCTGTTTGTCACTAGTCGAAAATTTTGGTAAGACGGATCCCAGAATCTGTTCCATCTCAGCAGGATATTTTCCGCGTATAATTGGGTCCAGAAACCTGCATCAAATTCTACTTTAAGAAGTCTTCTTTTAAGTTTCCAACTTTCAAAACAATAGATCTTTGTATTTCATCTTAGAAATGCTTGACCAATCAACAGGAAGGCAAGAAATCAACCAATTCAAGAAAAAGGACTGAGCCCTTTCAGCAGCTATCTTGTCTGCTGTAGAGTTGCTGACGGGTTCGAACCATGCTGCGTGCAAGACTATCCCAATGCTACCTCCCTGCTGTTTCTGGAAAAATTATGAAAGAAAAAGTTTTAGGGAAAGATAAAGTTTACGGAGATATTTCGCAGTAAGGCGAAAATGAATATTTATAATATATCAGATTTAGCAATGAGCACAACAGAAGAGTCACGTGACAGAAAAGTATAACAATTAGGTCCCACACTTTTGTGTGCTAGTTCGAATAAATTGTCGCATCTACGATGATCGTCAAAAAACATATCGTGATAGTGCTACCAATGTTGTGTGACATGACCATTCTTTCACGATAATCGACCGGTGATGTTATACGTAGTCCATCATAAGAGCCACATTGAGTATGGAGGATGAATAATTACATCAATGGTGGTGTACTGTAATGGTGTTACCTGGTATTTGGTTCTGTATATGTCGACCGCGCTAGCATGGGATAGGATAATATTATGGGCCGCTATAAACGGCTCTTTCTCTGAATCCCCCTCTGGACAGTTTCCGAACGGCCTCGAGCACCGTGATGGTGGGAATTTCCCGGAACGATAACCATAGATAGCTTGGATGTTTGGCTCATTGAACGTGACCCAATACTTCACTCGGTCTCCAAAGAACTTGAAACATGTCTCCGCAAAATATGCAAAATCCTTCCTGAAGATTTGTGAATCATAGCGAGTATATCATTTACATACAAAATTATGGGAATTAAAGAATGTGAAAAAATTATAAACAAAAAATAAAAAATAAAAACACAACTTACTGTGATTCGGGACTTAGCCAACCTCCATATCTTTCCTCAAGCTCTTGGGGAAAGTCAAAATGAATCAACGTTACAAACGGCTGGATCCCTATAATGCAGTTTGATTTAGAAAATTAAATTTGTATACTTTAAAGACGTTAAACTACCAAGGAATTTAACATTACGGACAGAGTTATCGTGAACAAATAGTATGCAAAGTTTGCGTGAATCTAATAAGCATCTGACGATTTTTAGAAGAAATGAGGTAATAAATAAGAGATAGACACCTTTAACGAGGAGAGCGTCAATCAGCTTGTTGTAAAAGTTGACGCCTACCGGATTGACATCGCCAAATCTTCCTCCTAAATTCCAAGTTGTTATGAGAATATTTCAGCTAGAGAATTGGGAGGGGGAAGTAGTCATGAAGTAGAGAACATACTAGGCAAAATTCTGGCCCATGAAATCGAGAACCGATAGCTGTTCACTCCGAGGGACGACATTAGATTTATGTCTTCCTGTTTTCATATACGTTAGATTGTGAATTTATCATATATCGTTAAGTTACTGGACTCTAATAATCACATTGAGCTAGTTTTTGGAATGAGTTTTATCAAAGTCCATTTAACATAGCATCAGAGCCAGTCTTTACTCGTGATGTTAGGTTTGGATTCCCACCTATTTTCAAGACATGCCTATGGAAGATGTTAAAACTCTTCTACTAAACTTAACACAAGTTACAATTTTAGTACTTACGTTGTTGAGGTGTCAATGTTTTTTATATGCTCTTTAGATGACCCGTTTTATCAAGGGCATGTTCTATGCCAACTTTTGGAAACAATTATTTTTTTAAGGATTTTCGAACGTGTTTTTGTCATTTTCCTTCAATTTTATTTGGTTTTTACTATTTATTTTTTCAAAGATTTAAAAAAAACTCAAATTTTAAAAGTCCATAACTTAAATCATTTTAAGTCGAATTAAGATGATTTTTTTTAATTGCATAGAATTTCGAGAACACAAGTTACAATTTTAGTACTTACGTTGTTGAGGTATTAATGTTTTTAATATGCTCTTCAGATGACCCATTTTTATTAAGGGCTTGTTCTTTGCTAACTTTTGAAAACAATGATTTTTTTTTAGAATGATTTTCGATAGTCTTTTTGTTATTTTCCTTCAATTTTATTATATTATTACTATTTATTTTTTTAAAGATTTTCAAAAAAACTTAAACTTTAAAAATCCATAACTTTATCATTTTAAATCGAACTGAGATGATTTTTTTTTTAAATTGCATTAAATTTGGAGAGGAACAAAATAAGATCTATAACTCTTTTTTTTTTTTAACACATTTTAAGTTTTTATACTTTTTTACTCCAAACAGTTCATTTTCATCAAACATTTATCTTCAAAACTCAGGACATTTCTAACCTCCAAAATACTATATTCAAAAATTGACCCCAAACGGACCCTAAGAGTTACATGACTGATATATCATTAAAATCATTAAAAGATTTGATGTCTCAAGGATTGATGTACCGAAAGGTATAACTTATTAAAAGTCATTTAAACTATTCTTCGGGATTACTTAAGCTAACCCATAGATCAAGATATGATCATCGACCTACATGACTTATGCTGATCATACTAAGCTAATGAGTCATATTTAATTACAATTTACATACAGAGAGACATGTCGGTGTTAAACCTTTGCGCTCAAAAAGTATATCCTTGATCTGTAAATGTACTTTACCATTAAAAAAAAAAAGGGAAAACAAAGAAAAGGTAACAGGTGAAAATCTTGCAAATCTTTTATTATTATTATTTTTTACAATTACCTTATTATTATTATAATCATGATTTTTTTGCTCAGAGTGCAAGTCTATTACTTTAATGGATAATGATCGGTGACTTTTAGGTGGCGTAAGATCATCACTAATTTATTTATCTATATTATATTTGTTATAAAAAATTAAAAAATAATATTATCTTACTTAATATTTTGATATGTAATGATATATCAATTTTTTTCTTACCATCATGGTTATGCTTTCGAGTTCATAAAAGTGAACTTTTGATATTAATGATTACATAAAAAAAATGAAGATATCAATCAATAAGAATTAATTATTAAAGCTGACATTGACTATATTTTATGATAAATTTATCATAAAATTTAACATATGGTAAATTTGATATTAAAGATAATACTTCATTGAAAAGTGTGTGTGTGTTTTTTTTTATTATCCAAATATCAAAATTTGTTTCTATTGTAATAAATTAATATTTCATTGAAATTGCCCTAAATTAGCATGTATAATCATTTGAACCTTTAACAATTAGGAAAATTGCAGATGATAGCTTCTTCTTCTTCTTCTTTTCTTTTTTATTTTTTTATTTTTATTTTTTATTTTTAAATTCAGGAAGTAAATGGCATGTTTTGACATATTTAAAGAAAATAGTATATTTAATAAAATAAAAATACAAAATGGCCGAAAATGCCTTCCTCTTCAGTCACTCTACTCGCGGCAGCAGCTAGGGTTTGGGTTTTGGATGGAATTTTTTTTTTATTTTATGTAATCAGCCCAAATAGTCCCTGAATCTTTTATAAGGTGACAATTTGATCTATGTTTTTTTAATTTTGGCCGAGATGATCATAAACCCTCTAAATATTGGCAATCTTAGTCATTTCTGTTCAAATCCGTTAAATTTCTAACGGAATGAGCCATGTGCAATGCATGTGAGTAATTTAATAATAAATTTAATTTAACAAAAAAAAAAACAAAAACTCATAAAAAACCCTAGACTTTGGTCCCTCTCCCCTCAACTCCCACCTCTCTCTTTCTCTCTCCCACCACCATCACAACAATGCCGTTTCCTTCGCCAACCCCCTTATCTCTGACGACTCCCCTGATGATGACGACGATGATGACGAGTAGCAGATCCGGCTTCTTCTACGATCACGCTAATGGCTCCATTCGATGAGCCTCCGTTACGAATCCGTCTGGAATCTATTGTGAAATTGAACTCTGGTCGGAGAAGAGCTCTGCCATGATGACCGGAAAATGATCTAGATCTCGATTTCCTCATGAGATTGCATCGGATCTCTGTCTCCATTGAAAACGTACGCTTTTCATTTTATGTCCCCCCCTTCCCCCCCTCAAAATTGTTTTTGGAAAATTTTGATTGGTTTCATGGATGATTCGTTAATGTTGTTTTTCTGGGAATTTGTTGTGGAATTGTGCGTTTTGATGTTGATTTTTGTGTTTTGTGGGAGATGGATCGGAATTTGGGGTTTTGGTGTCGGTGTGGGAGGGATCGAAGGGCTGATGGTGGTGGCTCATCATCTCAGCGTCGGCACGACAGAGATTCAGCTGGGGCGGCATGATAGAGACTCACGGGTCAAGGGTGGCGGATCTGGGCGAACTCAAGGTGGGGGGGGGGGGGGGGGAGACTTAGTTCGGCGAGCCCAGATCGGGGGGGATGGAGTTACTTTGGGACTCTTCAGTTCGGCGACCCCAGATCTAGGTGGGGTGGGGTGGGGTGGGGTGGGTGGGGGGGAAGGGGGCGGGGAGGGGCTCAGCTCTTCGAGATTCTGGCAGGAGGTTTGTTCTTCGTTGGGGTGAGGTGGTGAGATTCCGATGGGGGGGTTCGTTCTTCATTAGGATGGGGTAGGGGCGCCTGAGCTTGCCGGTGGGGTTAGGGTCCTTTTTTTTTTTTAATGTATATTGGGTATTGTTTTTCCAAAAAAAAGAAAAAGGTATTTTTATATTTTAATGATTAATCTAACTCATGTGATATGTCACATGACCTTTTCCGTTAGAAACTTAACGGAATTGGACGGAAAGGACTAGATTGTCACCATTTACAGAGTTTAGGGTCGTCTCGGTCAAATTAAAAAAATTAGGGACCAAATCGTTACCTCTTCAATAGTTCAGGGATTATTTACGCCAATAACTTTTTTTTTTAATAAGTTTTAGAGAAAGAGTCAAATAGCATGTTTACGGACTTTATTTTAGGGTGGGTCTATTGATACTCCCCATTTTACTTTTCCCACAAACTTTTTAAAATCACTTATCATATTAATTTTAGGATTAAAAAATTACTTGTTCCGCCTCTTAATTTTGCCAAAAGCCCTTATAAATAGATTATTTACTTTTTTCTTTCTACTTCCATAAAAGTCTAAATCCTTACTTTTTTTTTCCTTAAAAAAAAATGTTCTATTTTATTGTTATTTTTTAATTTATTTTCAGAAGAATTTTTTCAAGAGAAGATTCTTTTATTTTGTTTGTCATTATTCTTATTTTTCAATAGTTTTTGCAGTTCCATGTTATAACTAGTTTTTTATTTTTAAGAAATAACAAGCAAATGGAAAACATGTATGCATGATGTGTACATATAATCAAATATATTAATTTGATTGATTATTTTTTTTATATATAATTGAGAGAAATGGTTAGGAATTCATTCTGGATTGTGAGCTTTTTCTAATTATCTAATAAAAGTATTAATCAAACTCATAACATTTTCAATCATGCCTGTGGAATACTCAGCTTAATCAGTATATTATCCTTAAGTTTTTATCATTTAAAGAAGAAACATACCAAAGGATAAGTTCATAGATTTTTATCTCAACATATAAATGGATTAAGAATTTTTATTAGATATCTAAAAAGAAAAAAAGAAAAAAGAAATCTTGTGAGAAGAAAATTTAAAAATAAATATAAAACAAAACATATTAAAAAAAAAACTGTGCAGAGTTTTAGATTTAATATGTGAAAAAAGAAGAATAACAAATAATTTAGTTATAAGGGCTTTTTGGGAAAACTAAGGGGTGGAATAAATAATTTTTTAATTCTAAAATAAATTTGTTGATGATTTTAGAAAATGGGTTGGAAAAAACAAATTGAGGGTGTCAATAGACCTAATTTTTAAAGACTAGTAATAATTGTATATTCATATTAATTAGACATGAAATGTCCAAATTACTCTTACGACTCCTCCCCTCTCTCTTCTCTCTCTACCACGACTCTCTACTCGACATCACCGGTGGCAATGCTATTGTAAGATCCTTTATTGTTTATCCGTACATATGCTATTCACTAAAAATCCAAGTATTTACTATTAAAATATACTATGATTTATCATCTTTGAAAAATCTGTTTCAAATTTAAAATACTTATAAAATATGCTTTATGTTATAATTTCTTGTTTTTGTTTTCCTCCCAAAAAAGTTCTACTACTATTTTCTATTACGACTATAAAAACTGCTATGTCTCTCCTTATCCATAAAAGCCTATCCGATGATATTAGTAGTACCTTGCGTGCCCAGTACAACATGATTAAAATAGTCAAAATCCTCATTTACCCTAAACACCAATTATTATCCTATTATTTGAGCAAAAAGGGCAAAAAAAGGCAATTATTACATGTAGAAACCCCATTGAGTTAGGTGTATGGCCTTTTGTTGTCCCATTTGGTTGCTTGCAGCTTACTCATTTTTGCTTTTGGGATTTGTGTTTCCATCTTTAATGGAAAAAAAAAAAAAAAAAAACAGGTGATCTTTATTAATCACTTAATTTAATAAATGATTTAATTTTTTTATTTAAGAAAATAATTATTTATCATTTTTTAGATATGATCAATCAGTGATTGATTAATGACGAACTAGTAATTGACTATAAAATTGATAATTGATTATGAAATTTGATGATTTACGTTATGATTAATTATTATGTAATCAATCATTGATTGACGATTTAAGAAAATTAATAAATCATTTTGAAAAATAACACGTTAACTAATTTTTAAAAATTTCAAGCAATTATTCAAAAAACTTCTTAAAAAATATGCTAATTAACTATAATTCACTAATGGAAATTACTTGCTTATATAAGTTAGCATAAAAGCAAGACCATAACAAATAAATAAATTGGCCAGGGTTATGGGAACTATTTAAGGAGAATTCTATAATGATGTAAGGTTTTTTTACCCTATTAATGAGGTAAAAAATTTTGACCTTTAGATTGATTTTGATGGTTCAGATTAAAATGATGTACCAAATAATTATAAGACTTACCACACATATTAATCATTCTTTTTAATTTTAATAATTTATAAAAATGTTTCAAAAACATTTAAAAAAAAAAAAAAAACCATCCATCGGAGAAGAGAAGGGCAAGCCGGCATTCCCCGGCCCCTGCCACTGACCATCCCCACCACCACCTTGCCTTCCCAAACTCGCCGATGGAGTTACGATGAAGGCCGTGACGGAGGCGAGCGGAGATCAGGCTTTCGATGGTTTTCTGTTCGGTGCTCCGTCGCCACCATGCCCTCCCGTGCTCGTCGCCGGAGAAGAAGGTCCTCCCTTCGCAAGCAGCGCGATGGAGGATCGCCCCTCGGAAACTCTGCAGATATGGCGTCGACCACTTTCACATCTGGCGTAGATCAGTCGCCCATGGTGGTCGCCCCTCGGCCTTCCCTACACCGTCGTTGGCGGCGCAAGCTCTTCACGACGATCGGCGAAGACAACGCGTCCGCATCGTCGTAGGTAGTCGGCCGTTTGGTCGGTGATCACGGTCCGGTGGCTCCATCGAGAGATCCTTCGACGTAAGCCACGGTTTGAAATCGTTCGACGGCAGCGCGAGCTCCAGCAACGGCGTCTGTTTCAATTAAATTTTTTTTTTTTTTTTAGGGTAATAACTGCATTTTGTCATGTGCGGGAGGACTTACGTTACTTTGGAGCCCCTCCACTGTTCCCCCACCATAGAGTTGCCCAATATTTAATATATTAAACGTTACTCCTTAAGGGGACTTAGCAGATTTAGGGTTCGTTTGGTGAATGAGTTGAGTTTGAAAATTTTAAGTTTGAGTTAAAAATTTTTGTTAATTTTTTAGAAAAAATAAAAAAAAATTTAGAATAAGATAAAAATTAAGATGAAAAAGTACATTTTAATTTGAGGTAAGATGAGATACCAAACAAGCCCTTAGCTTTTGTTTGATGTCTTAAATAAAACTCAAATTTTTCAACTCAATTTTATTTTTTTTAAAAAATTAATAAAAATTATAATTAATATTTAAAAGAATAATTACTTTTAATTTAAAATTTTTATCTCCAATAATCAAATGAGGGCCTAGTTCAGATATGAAGCTTGAAACATAAGCAAAGTTCATATTTCTATGTATTGGAGTGGACGCCTGAAGGGCTGAATGGGCCAGCCATTATCATTCATTATTTTTTTATTCAAAAAATAAATAAATTTGAACCCTTAAAAACTTAAGGCTTATTCTTCTTGTCCTCACTAAGATTTCATATTTTTATATGCGCCTCTACTAAACTTTACCATTTTATTGTTATTTCTATTTTTTAAATATGAGAGTTCAATATAAAGACCTATTAATATATATATATATACATATATTTTCACATGGTATCGTACAATTCTCAAAAAGGATTTGGAAGTTTTTCAAATGTATTGTAATTTTTTTTCATATTATTTATTCTAAAAATTTAATATATATTCCACTGAAGTAGAAGGCTGGCTCTTCACTATCTAGGAGTATATGCAATGTGCATTTAAATTCTAAAATACCAAGAGAAATAAAAAATGAGATTTGTACTTTAGTACCAGATAACGATGATAATGATCAACCGCAACATCTCCATTACATCCATCTATAATCATCCCTGTAATCATTCATAAATGAACTTTGGAGTCTAAACTTAGTTCTTCCATGTCCATAACAAGAAGTTTAGTTGATGTTTTTACCTGGTATGTGGGAAAAAACATCCCAGTTGTTCAGGCCTTTACCATCGCTTAAGTAAGCGCCTTCGAACTGTGAGAGTTGCGTGTGTGTTGATAAAGAAACAAAAATAAGAGATGAAATTGCAGAATTAAAAAAAAAAAAAAAATGTTACCTGGTAAGAAGAAGAGGCAGTGCCAAAGAGAAATCCAGGTGGTAATGGAGGATCATTACTCTTCAGGCTTTGACTCAGAGATGTGAGAGAAAATAATATCAAGAGAAGTGATACAAGAAGCACTTTGTCCAACAGAAATAGAGCTTTGTGAACTCCCATATTGCTATTATTGTCCTTGGCTTTGCTTTGACCTGATGGAGTACATGTATCAACTATATATGTGTATGCACCCCAAGGAAATTATGAAATTGCAAAACTAGGGGTCCGTGTTTGGTATTGTTTCCTAAGCGTCTCGGGAAAAAAAAAAATCTCATGTTTCTAATAAAGCTGTTTTGAAACTAATTATGAAACAACGTTTGTTAAACGTTTGCATAAAGTCAGAAACAGAAACGAAAACAAAAATTTTCATTTTTTGTTAATGAATTTGAAAATAAATAAAGTTGTTTTCTCATTTTTTTTACTTTTTCTTGTACTCAAACTAAATTATCTAGAAATGCAATCACACACAATTTGAAAAAAAAAAAAAAAATATTAATAATAACGCAAAATCATTTTCAAAATATTTTCATTTCTATTTCATACCAAAACAAAACCATTTCCAAAACGCTCCCCAATTGGCCCTAGGTCTCCATCACTTTCAATTTCTTTATTTAACCACCCATTCTTTTTCCAAGTGATCCTGTTTTTAGAGTAGGCCCTTGTGCTGCCATGTTTTAAGCCATGATTTTCATGTTTCTGCTGTTATGCCAGATTTTTTTATTACCAACTATAAATCCGATCTTTTCATTCATTTGATATAATGTTTATCTAATCAAGAAAGAACATTTTGATAATTAATTTCATAGTGCACTACATGATTATAAAATTATGTTTGGAACAAAAGATCTGTTATGGGCACGGGAAGCTGATTCTCCACTTCAGGAGAAAGCAGCTGCCCAAATTTATTCATTCAAACTAATTAGTAATGTGGGCCTTCTGAATAAGTTCTTTTTCACCTTTGCCTAAAGAAAAAGGTTGAGGTAAGGTATTGTCTGTATTTCGTTTATAATGATAGGACTGAAACGAACAATCGAACCCAAGATCTTATCGTGGAGACGAATAGCCTTACCACTCCATCAAATGAATAGTGGTTTAAATACGTTGTTCAATTTTCAGAGGAACAATAATCGAATTATAGCCAAGGATAGATCTACAAACTTGATTTGATTCCATTGTTCTGTTTTCTTTCTTTCCGGTTTGTACAGTAAATATTTGTACCACTTTTGGTGATTCCTTTCTTTTCCAAGAAAAGATTGAAAAGGAGAAGACAGAAATCAATGGAATTTTTGCACATAGCTCAAAATATTTTATACAAGAATAAAGAGTACTAATTAAGCTAGCCCATTTACAGTGAACCGGATTTCACTGAACATTTAACCTCGAAACGGAATATATTGCGACTCCTCTAAGGTGTACCTTTTTACATGTATTGCCTGGAATACACTTTACGACTGAAATTGTGCTTGGTTTCATTAGCTATGAACTGTCTGTACCAAGCAGCAGAGAGTCTTGCACTTCTCTTGAGAGTTGCGAAATCGACATGGTAGAGTCCAAACCGCACCGTGTATCCATTAATCCACTCAAAATTATCGAGCAAGGACCAAGCAAAATAGCCTCTCACATCTGCTCCTTTTCTGCTAAAAAAAAAAAAAAAAGGAAATT
Source organism: Ficus carica (assembly GCA_009761775.1). Taxonomy (NCBI): domain Eukaryota; kingdom Viridiplantae; phylum Streptophyta; class Magnoliopsida; order Rosales; family Moraceae; genus Ficus; species Ficus carica. The sequence continues at coordinate 14,045,698 of CM019739.1, read as the reverse complement.
AAAAAGAAGGAAAAAAGTTAGTTTCCCTTTTGATCACTCTCAAAATCTGTTGAAGCTTGTTATCTAGCTATGTCGATTAATGACCTGACCGCGTTTGCTAGAGCATCTAAGTAGGACCTCATGTAGTCCACTCTGTTCACATCATTCTGCATATCTTCACTTTTGGAATTGATTTTTTCTTCACAACCATACCCTTCGAGAACCCAAAATAAAAAAAAAAAAAAAAGATATTGTCATAACATACTTTTTTTTTTCCGAAAAAAGACCATTAAAACTTCCATATGATCATACATACCGTTTTCTGTGATGAACAATGGTGTGTTGTTGTACCTGTCTTTTATGTACATTACAATCTTTTCCATTCCTTGGGGATACACATATAGCCAGTCAAGTCCGCTCTGCAAAGCATCAACGAGAAGACCGAATGGGAACTTTTGTTATAATCTGTAATTTTGAAGTGGACGTGTAATAGTTGTGATTGGTTGAAAAATTATATAGTGATCATGATCACTAGTAGTGATATGATGAGATCACACACCGGTTCTCCGATAAATCTGCCCTCTTTTATTGCAGTTCGGAGAGCAAAACCTTCTGTCTTAGAAGCTCCTGCTCCGGGTTCACACCTGGAAATCTTACAGTCTTTTATATAAAAGCTGCTGTAGTGATTAATGCCGATAAAGTCCAATCCATTCTTCAGCTTCTCCAAGTCGTCGTTTGAAAATGCTGGCAAATCCTGTCCTAGAATCTCTCGCATTTCTGCAGGATATTTCCCGAGTATAATTGGGTCCAAGAACCTACATTTGAACTTGTTGCAATCAAATTTTTTTTTTTTTTTTTATATTTTTTATTTTACGTTAGGCCAACGAAATGTCTCGCGTCAAATATACTATACCAGTTCATATAGAAAGATAAAGCCCTCTCAACTGCTAATTTGTCTTCCAAGGAGTTGCTGAAAGGCTCATACCATAAGCAATTCATAACAATCCCAATATTTCCCCCTTGAGTTTTCTGAACGTTTAAACAATTTTCGAAACTTAGAACGCATAACATGATAACGATTTTTTTAAATTAGAAGTGACACTTAAGGCCTTGCTCGACTATTTTTTTTGGTTTTTCGTTTGCAAAAGTAAAAACTAACCAAACATTGTCATAAAACTACTTCTTAAAAAAATGAGGAGAAGAGTGTTTTGGAAAATAGTTGACCTGATATTTAGTTCGGTAAACCTGGACTGCAGAAGCATGAGACAAGATGACATTATGGGCGGCGATAAAAGGCTCTGTGCACGAGTCTCCGCTGCTACAATTCCCAAACGAGCCAGAGCAACGAGACGGCGGGTAAATTCCGGACCTGTACCCTCGAATTACTGCAACGTTCGGTTCATTAAAGGTCGTCCAGAACTTTACTCGGTCACCGAATGATCTAAAACACACATCTGCATAGTATCTAAAATCCTCCCTGCAGTATCAATTTCCAAACCCAATTACTTTGCTCCTATGAGTAATAAAATCGCCGAAAACCATAAAATAACCACCTACTAGATTCAATTTCATTGTGAGAGCTGTATTCACTTTCAGCCGCTGCAGAATTTTACTGTAATGAATAAGCTTACAAGAGAAAATCTTCACAGACCCTTTGCACTTTTCTCTAACCACTATTGACCCTAAAAACGATCCGCATGCTGTTTATGCATCAAGGCAATAATTAGGCTCCACATACTGAATAATTTTTACTTCCATTTGGCCCTACATGCAAATGGATTTTAGCCAATCGCAACAAAAATTTACTTGCATTCAACATACATACTTATATTGGAATTTTTATTTCTTTAACTCTAGACCTCAATATTAAAGATGATGATAGATTTACTGATAGGGTAAACTTATAAATCTCACTCAAATATCGTTTTTTATTTTATTTTATTTTATTTTTTTTTAAGCACGCCCACTTGATGATGTAGGCCTCGGCTCGTGTGTAAGTGCAAATGTTAAACGAGAATTAAAAGAAGTAATGCTACTTACTGCAATTCTGGACTTAGCCAAGCTCCATATCTTTCTTCAAGTTCCTGAGGGATGTCGTAGTGAGTCAATGTCACAAAAGGCTGGATTCCTATAACGAAGAATTGTATAAACTAATAATCAATTTTGAAAAAAAAAAAAAAAAAAAAAAAAACACAAACACGCACACACAGATATATTTATACATCTAGAGAAGTGATAATCGCATTCACCTCTACGCAGAAGAGCGTCGATGAGCTTGTTGTAATAATCAATGCCTGCTACATTTACGTTTCCAAATCTTCCCTCTGTTCAGAATTAGGCAAAGGAGTTAATTAATTAAGAGATGAGAGAATTATTTTAGTGAAATTTGGTTTGAGGCTCTTTCAAAGAGAGGGGAGAGTTGGAATATACTGGGTAAAATTCTTGCCCATGAGATAGAGAACCGGTAGCTATTCACTCCAATGTATTTCATGAGATTCAAATCTTCCTGTTTAATTAATATCCCGTGTCAAAAAATTCAGACTAATACAGTATTGAAATCAAGAAATAAGACAGAAAAGAAGACAATGATTGTCATCATATTTTCATTTGTTTCCTATAATTGCTTTGATGAAATCAGTGGCAGAGCCAAATTAGGCCCGGGGGCAGCTGCCCCTTTCCCAGTATGGTCCTTTGCATTAATACTCCTGTCACACTTGTTTCCTATTATTGCTTCGATCCAATCAGTGATGGGGTCACATTAGGCCCGGGGGTAGCCGCCCCTTCCCAATGAGCTCATTTGCTTTATTACTCCTATCACACTTATTTTTTTTTAATAAGTCCCTAATTATTTGCCCTCCTGAAATTATGAAATTACAAAATTCACTTAGATTTTTCTAAAAAATTTCAATTATGTCCCAACATTTGATTTATTAACATATATTATTTCACACTTAAAAACTCAAATAAACAAAAACTCAATTACACTACTATATAAATTCATATTTTGGGCTTTTTAAAGTTGGTTACAAAGTTTATATACAAAAAAAAAAAGAAAAAAAGTCGAACAATTTTTAAGTTTTAGAATTTAATTTAACTCACGTTTTTTTTTTTTTTGACTTCGCCACTAGATGCAATACCATAATAGATAATTTTCAATGTATACGCCGTTTATATTGTTCTCCATTAACAGTGTAATTTCAAATGCTAAATCCATTTTTTTATGTTGTAAATTTTGAAGTCTTGAAACTTACAAAAGTAAACTTTTTACTTCTTAAATATTTTAAAACCAACAATATTATAATTATTAAATGACAAGGTAAATGTCATCCTAATAGCAATCAAATGTTAAAATATGACATATATTATATTGATGATAAATTTGACACTAAATATAACCTAAACTAATTAAACATGTTGGATATGCTAAATTTAACACTAAAAATAGAATTTTATTGGATAATAATTATTCTATAAAAAAAATAGATATATATTTTGAATTTAGAATGAAAATTCAAATTTCATATCTATAAATAAAATAGATATGATATTATTATTAGAATAAATCTACGATTATTTCAATATTAAAATTTAACGTTGAGACATTAACTTAGCATTGTATGGCAAATAATGCAGAACTCTATAAGACTAATTAGGGCCCCTACGCTATTGTCGACAGTTTATTAGTGACGTAAGATACCGTTTGTAACATATTTGTGTGTCATGCTGCCGTGATTTTGGCAAAGAATAATATTAAAAAATGAAACAGAAAATTAGTGGCCCCTAAAACTAGAGGTACGTACAAGGCAAGTATTCGATTCTCAATTGTCTATCATGACATTATTTTTATATTTTCTTGCTTTTGAACTTTTTTAGGGGTGGGTCACTTCCACAGTCGCCTGTCCTTGTCATAAGGTTTCACTTAAATTTACTCTTTTATTTATTCTCGATAAAAAAAAATTAATAATGTGCTAACGTCATTGTCTATTAATTATTTAAAAATATAATAAAGTTGTATATATTCTTCTGTCAGATTGAGTCTAACCCTCCATTTAATATTATGATTGAACTTAAAAAAAATTTAAGTTGAAGTTGATTAATTTTTTAAAAATTAATTATAATTATTATTAATTTTTTTTATAAAAATTAAGATAAAAATTTAAGTTTAAATTAAATCATCAAATGAAGTGTAATTTTATAAATATACTACAAGCTTATAGTTCACATAGAGATTTTCACTCTTAAAACTGGGTCTCAGAGAAAAAAAAAAAAAAAAGATTGAAATCTGATGCTTTGATTTGATTGGGAAGATAATTGCCACCATCATCATCTTGCATGTAAAAGAATAGTGATTGAAAAGAATTATAGAGAAAACAAAAAAAGTAGTATTGAAATAATTGCTCTGACTTTTTTGCCACAGAGCACGAATAATTCCATTGAAAAAAAAAAAAAAAGGCTCTGTTTTTCCTCTGCTAGATACCGAAGAGAGTTAGCAAAGACGTAGAGCCATTTTTTGCGAGATTATGTACTTAGATTTTTGAGTCAATGACAAAATTAAGCTCATGCGGGTACATATATGTGTGTGTGTGTGTGTATATATATATATATATGTGTGTGTGTGTGTGTTTATATAATCAAGAGAGAAATTTGTTGGAAAAAAAAAAAAAAAGAATGGCAAACAAAATAATTAAGAGTAACATGTCAGGTTCTTACAACTACATATCAAGAAAATTCCAATTTCCAGAATGGTTATAACAACGTCTAATTTGTATTGCTCCAATAAGGAAACTGAAACTTGTTAATAAGAAGAAGAAACTAAAAACCTACATATAAATAGTAAGAAGTCTTTTTTTTTTTTCTTTTTTTCTTTTTTTTTTTAAATCAGTTAATTAGTTGATAATTACCTGATAAAGATGGTACTGATCAACAGCTATATCTCCAGTAGTTCCATCAATAATATTACCTTAATTTGACAATTAACCAATAATTTTAATTAATTAGTCTCGATTATTCTAAGTAATATTGTCACCAGAAAATATTACAGAGAGGAAATCATGACCAGCAAAGCTAACCAGGCTTATGGGTGAAAACGTCCCAGTTGTTAAGGCCTTTACCATCACTCAGATAAGCTCCTTCATACTGATTAAACAAAAACAAAACAAAAAGAAAAAAAAAACATTAAAAATTTTTTTTATCAAAGGGGAAAAAAGAAAAAGAAATGTAGAGTTTGTTTTTAACCTGATAAGAAGAAGACGCAGATCCAAAGAGGAAAGTGTTGGGATTGCACGAAACCATGAGGATTAATGAGGAAATTAAGCATATTAATGAAATTCCAAGAAGATTGGGAAATAAATATGCTGAAATAACTTCCATTAATTACAAATAGATTTCCTATAAACACAAGAACAGAAATCTATCTCAGAATCCACCAGCCTGCTGGCAAATTTAACATAAAGCACTAAATAGCACAGAGAACTTTTACAGAAAGCACTTTTAGGTGAATAAATAATATGCCTCTAACTAGATTTCAACGGTCTCACACATCTAAGAGTCTATATGTACATAAATATATGCAAATATATATATATATATAGTCCAATACGAACCGGCCCACACTCACAATCATCAAAACATGTCAGATTATTAGCTTCTATTTCTTTTTCTTTTTTCTTTTTTTTTTAAAGAAAATATTTCATTTATCTTGTGAATTTTGTATTCTTGTAACTTTATCATCTGAATTTTAAATATCTAGAGAAATACTTCCCGAAATATGAAATGTTATCATTTTTTGTTCCTTCTCTCAATTAATAATGATAGAATTGTAGATGTTAAAATAACTAAAATGTAATTTAATAAGATAAACTTTATTTTTACTCCATGAATTTTAATATTCTTGTAACTTTTCCCCCAAATTTTGGAAACTGGTTCTTCTATCCCTCAAACTTTAACATATAGCAAGAATGCCCAACGAACTTCAAACCGTTAGTAAATTATCCCTTAGTTTAAGTTTTGACCATAGAAGACTTGAAAAGCTTATTGTTAGCCTATAAATTTTAATATATATATATATATATGTGTAACTTGAGCAAATTTCAGTTTTGTTACATGAACTTTGGTGTTTTATTTTACTGTTATTACATTATGATGATGATTATTATTTTGCTCAAGTTATTGCTAGTCATGTTAATTTCACATGTGAATAATTTGAACGGATAGAACTTTTTTTTTTTTTTTTTCATGTTATACTTATTTGAATACTTTTTAGACCTTTGTTATGGTTTCAATACCAGCAGGGTTTTGTTTTTTAATGATCAAATACTGTAGTTTTTGCATATATATATATATATATAATTTTGATACTCTTTTAATACAAATAGTCTTTTATGATAACGTCTTATATTGATAATACACATTTCTAACTTTATATTTGATCACAATCATATCATGATGAAAAATATAAATATATATATATATACACAGAAAAAAAATGATTTCTTGTACAGATCATTTTAAAACTAAAAAACAGAATTCGATTAGTTCTGAACAATTTCAAGAGTAAAAGAGGCTCATTCACTTGATCAAATAATAAAATATTGTTTTAATTAATTTCTCAGCCTCATTAAATATCACTCAGAATAAGTGACTGGGGAAAGGAATCGGATCTTGTTCTTGAGTATTTGATTGAAAATAACAACGAACAGGGCCAGTTGCACGATGAGGGAGAGAGATGTGACGTTAACAAACGAGAGAAAACCAAAAACCCAATGGCATTGTCAATGGCTCAATGCCCCTATCATACATACAACGACAATAATTCAACCTAACAATCCCGAAAGAAAAATAAAGGGAAGGAAAAAAAAAAAAAAAAAAGGAAAAGCAAGAATATCAATTAGCTGGAATATATTGCTAGGTTATATTTTCAAATCTAATTGTCGCCATAATATCAAGAAGACAAGTCAATCATATTTACCACAGAAAACAGAAGATTACATTAGCAAATACACGTCATGAGGTTATAATATGTAAAGCTTTAGTTCTTTTTTTTTTTTTTTCTCAAGGGAAAAAATAAAGAAGCAACAAAAATTTCACATTCATGATCTTTCTTTAATATTAATCAACGTCTGAAAAAGTATATTCCATGTTACAACTTAATCGTATTATAGTTGAACTTGATTATAATGAGCTATAACATATGTATATCTTTATCACGATATTAGATTTTTTTTAAAACTATTTGCGCTTCAAAAAAATATTTGTTCTATTTTGAGTATTACGTGAAATGCTTTTTAAGAAATTGGGTGATTTGTAAGATTGCCTCTTAAATAACACAACACTAAATTTTTGCCCCAATTATAATAACTTCAGCTTATTTTTATCATCAAATTGATGGTTAAAAATCTAAATAAACATTAAGGCAGACAAGAAAAATAATAAACATCTCCTTTTTTTTAGATATTATTTTGACAGCTTTTTGTTTCATATTTCTTTGCATCCCTAATTGGAGTTGTAAAAATATGAGTCGGAATGAAATAAAGGGGACCCACCCGGAGTACTGGTCACGAACTGGGTTGGTCCCTCATATTTGTAGGGAAAATTATTTTCCATTAGTACCCGTGATCGAAAATTATAACATGTAAAAGATTTATTGAGTAAATAATCTGCTGTTTACGAGAAGTAAATAACTAGTTAATCTAATAAATTTTATATTTATTACTATTTACTTTAAATATTTTTAAATTCTGATATTTATTTCAATTACCTATTATAATTATATTATTTACTTATTTCTCGTTCTAAAATATGAAAAACACATTAAAAAAAAAAAAAACTATATAGGTAGGCCTGACTCATCTAGCATAACCATATACTAGCGACTAGTTCTCTTTATGGGCGATTGGAGAGTGATAGAGTGATTTTCTAACTTTCCATTTTAACCTCTAAAAAAATATGTGTTAAAAAATTTTGTCTTATAAATTTAAACTGTCACACAAATTAACACTCGTACATATCAAAAGTTTCGAATCGTCTAAATTCAAACCTCTGAACTCAAAGGGGCCACCCAAGGCACAATTTGATTCAATTTTCCTTTTCCTTTTTTTTTTTTTTAATTACCATTGTTGATAATGTTAGAACATTTGACAAATGACGACAATCTTTTATCGAAAATTGTAGTAAATAACAGTATTATGAAATTAATTAAATATATAGTAAAATTTTAAAATTTTGAAATAAATAGTAGTAAATAGAAAGTTTATTGGGTAGATAACAAAATTAGTTTAATAAAATAGATTATTTACTTAGTAAATTTATTATTTATTCCAAATATTTTACTATATTACTTCAATTATTTACTACAAAACCGTTATTTTACTCTTTTCTCTCTTTCTCTCCTCCTTTTTTTTTTTTTTTTTTTTGGTGTAATGTACTCCAAATGGGCCCGTTTTTAATGTGTGTTTTCCAAATATCAGATGATCACATCAAGAGTTGTCGTTCTTTATTAATTTCCTTTTGTGTCTATTTTGTGCGAGTGCGACGGAATTGTTGGCTGTCAAATATGCTCTGGAAAGTGATTATACCGTTTCTGGTCTTCTGGATATTTAGAGCACGTTTATTTATTGTTTAATTAAAAAAAAAAAAAAAAAACACGTTCGCTTATTCATTTTAAGCTGTTTTTGGTGAAAAATAATGTCATCAACATGCATAGCAGGTTTATTAGTGTACGAAATAAAAATACAATGCATCAAATGTTTTAATTACTTTGAAACTTTCATCTTTTGGGAGTGTTTTGGAATTTCTGAAAAAAAAAGAAAAAAAGAAAAAGAAAACCTAGGCATGAGAATAAAAAGTGTTTAATATTCCACTATAAGATATAGAGTTTGAATCCCCATCTTCAAATTAAAAAAATAGTTTAAATTTAAACATTAAAATTAAAGATGTACGAGAGATCCACTTGATGAACTTGAAACAAGAAAAGCCAATTTTAAACTGTATAGCCACTGACAAAATCGTTATTATTTTTTTGGACTGCTCATGGGTAATGACATGTTAAGTTTATTATTGTAAAATTCCGTGGTGAACTTTACAGTGATCGCAATGGAGACCTGGATAGAGTGAATCGTCTTCATGCACTAAACTTTGTATTAGATTTGAGATCATCGTTTTAAAAGGAATTAGGAAATGTGCAAATTAATCATATTATGTCTAAGGAACAATATATTGGGTTTTAAGGAGTTGAGCTACTCCACTTAATGAGATTGCTCTTTATAAGATGAAACCGGAAGCTTATTTAGTCTACAATTGAAACCTTACAAAGGAAGCATTCAAAAAATCTATTATTTTGCCTTAAAACCAGTAGGTTTAAACAATATTCTCAACAAAATTAGGAAGAAAAAAAAAAAATCTCAGCTAGAAAAAAGAGGAGATCTATCATAATCCATGGCGTCCTCGCCATTGAAGACGAAACTTGAGTGAAGAGCTAGATGCTTCATCATTGATCCAAAAATGGCGGCCAAAACTTCCAAGCTAAGCAGATCTCTCTCTTTCCATTCTCCTATATGTATCTTACATTCTAGCTTTAACATCCTTTACTCGCTCACTTCTTGGCCTGCTCAAATATTTTACAACAAGAAATCAGTAAAAATGTCGACTTTACCATTATTTTTTTACATGACACTTCAAATATTTGTCCTTAGACGTCAATGTAAGACAGTAATTGCAAGTTAACTGTTATACTTATTTTTACCTTGTTAATTTTTTTTAACCTAATTATCAAGTGACCATACCCGATACTAAAGGGCCACTCATCAATTTTTTTGTCCTCATGTAAACAAGTGGTAGGAAAATAAAAATTAGAAATGAAGGGTGTCTTTTGTCCATTTGTATCATAACTCATAAAGCATTGTGGTCCCCAGATAAAGTTTAAGATTTTTAACTATTCAACTCAAATAAGGAGTGTGAAAATGTACCTGCGAGTAGAGGAAGGTGCCAAGGACGGCAATGGCCGCTCCTAGGGCATTGACCGGTTGGACCGGCGTGCTGAAGATGATGATCGAGGAGACTATGATGGATATCCTCTTCATCGTGTTTCCGATACTGAATGTTAATGGAGATGTCTGATCGAGCGACATGTATGAAACCTGATTGTATAAGTGGTAGAATATACTTTGAGCCGCCATCCACCTGCAAAAATACATAGACAAAGTATTTTGTTAGCTCCAAAAAATTTACTCAAAACCAATCAAAGAAGAAATTTTAACCAATCACAAATTCACTTGTCAATTTTGAACGATATATAAAGACACACAAAGTTTTAAACCGCGATTTCTGACCTTCTTGAAGAAAGATAATTTTAGTATCTAGATAGATAACAGTGACAAGAATATAAAGTGGAAATCAATATGTCCAATACAACAGATAAAACCTAGAAGGAAAAAAAAAAAAAAGTAAAGCAAAAGGAAAGAAAAAAAGAGTCTTAGCAGGGTTATGTGTTTTACCAAACGAAGTGGGGACCGATCTGGGAGAGAGCTTGGTTCCAACCAGCAGCCCACACCTTGGGGCCCTCCACGGCTATGGCGAAAGGCGTGAGAATCAAAAGAGACATCATCGACAAACAAGCGTAGTAGTTCATTCCGCTAACGGATTTCCCATTCATCCCTTTTTTTGAGAAGATGTTCCGAAACACAAACGCCAAGTTCGAGATCATGGCTCCCATAAAACCTATAACCGAACAATTTAGCAACATCGGTACTAAATTACTACTAAACACCAACAAGTAACAACAACCATTAAAAATTTCCTCACTCACCAATCATGTTGAAGTTGAGCTCGGTCACAGCGGAGAGAGCGCAACCGCCGATGATTGGCAGAAGAGACAAGTAAACAGGCGCGGGAAACGTTTCGCCTAGTAGGAACCTTGAGACCAACACACTGAAAGCAGGCTCACCACTCTTGATGATATGAGTGAAAGAAACCGCAACTTTAGACATGCTCACCGTCGCCGCAACGTGCCCAATTGTGTGCGCCACAGCCACCTAAATGCATACCAAAAACAATGCACAACAAAATTAGAAAAACAAAAAAAAAAAACAGATTACTCTGTTTACTTTAAAAGAAAATTATGAATTTCTTACGGGGAAAAGGGATTTCCAGAAGTTCAAATCAGTTTTCGGGGCATCGGCGATTCGGGTGGCCCAGGAGATGAGCATCATGAGAGAGCCGGCGGCTAAGGAGAGGGTGGAGGTGAGCCAGGGGTAAGGAAAAGCATTCAAAACCTTCTTGTTGTAAATGTTGAAGACCACATTGAGAGCCCACCAAGTGGCGAAATAAATGCCAATCTTGAGCTTCTGAGCAGCCTCAATGCGAGCCTGCTCGTCGGGCAATTCGATGTTGATTTCCAACGGCCGGGACCGGTCGGCCTCGTAGGCGTTGCATTCGGTCACGCCACGCTGCTTTTTCTTCTGGTCCTTGGCCACCAATGACAAATTCTCTACGGAAGATATGTAAAGAGGCTTGTTGGAAGAGACCAAAGAAGGTTTAGCGTTTTGTTTGGAACTTTGAATTATGGGCAGTGCATGAAACTTGACATTGTTGCTTGGAAGTGAAAGTTTTCTGTTCAAGAATTCCGAGGATGTGAACGAGGAAGGCGTGAGTTTCACCGAGAAGAAATCATTGTGTTCGTGTTTGTGTTTGGGGATTTTTTTTTTTTTTTGGTGGAAAGAAGAAGAGAAGAGATTTGTGAGAAAGTGGCGTGTTTAGAAATGGTATTTTCCTAGGTGAGAGAACGGGGTAGAGAGAGGTTTATATACGGGTTGGAGAATCGGCCGAAGAGCATGTGCCGTGTGACAGTTTAATAATTGAGATTTTTATGGTTTTTTAATTTACGAAACATCCCTTTTGTCTTTTGTCTTTTGTTGCATTAGCATTCTGTATTGGGGAAGACAATATTTTAAAATAAAGATAAAAATCTATGAAAATAAATTTAAAAAAAAAGGCAAAAAGGAAAGAAAATCTATGAAAAAGGCAAGACGATCTCTCGCAATTCGCAGGCAAATATTTGATTGGTTAAGTGAATTGCGCTTAACAGGTTTTTTTTCTTTTTTAGCTCTGCAGAGAAGTGGGTGCCCAAGGTCAGGAATTTCAAGGGAATAAAAAACTATGTAAGAATAATACATATATATATATATATATATATTAAACTAGGAAACATATAGATTAGAAAGAAATTTTTTTTTAATATAAAAAGATGATGATCAATGGCAATAGTGTATTTTTATGAAAGAGTATTGCATTTTTATGAAAGGACAATACATATAGTATTTTTGACTCTTTGAAAGGAAATAAGATGTATAATAATATTAGAATTAGAAAAAAAGAATAATCATACTAAAACATTTCTCAACACAAATTAATTTGTGAAAATTCTTCTTATTCAAAAATATTTAAATGCAAAGCCATGATATTAAAGTTACAAGCTTTATACTTTTTGTTCCCAAGAGAACTCAATTGTATTAAACAAAAACTAAACACATTATTTGACTAAAATAAAAGTCATCACATGATGATAATAACTGCTAATCTGCATACATATCATCTGCCGATGATTATCGGATTGCCATATATAACTTCATAGCTTCTACAATCAAAGTCTTTAGACTCTTTTTGACTAATTAAAATATAAAAACTGGTGATTGCATGTATTGTCTAGCAATAATTTCACATTTAATTCCATCATAAAGTGTAATGTTTGGATCTTTCCTCCAAATAAAATATTTATACACACATAAAAACTAAACTTCAAATTGAAATATATTACAAAAATCTCTTCTTCTTCTTTTTTTTTTTTTCATATTTTTCTTCTTCCCGGACTGCGATCCTTTAGTTGATGCATTACGTGACCGTGTTGCTTGCCTAAAGGAACAAAACCTAAGTTGTTTCTTCCTCTCTTCCTAGTGCATCCAAAAAAATCTCAGCCATAAGAAAAATAAATAAAATAAAGAGAACGAGAAAAAATCAGTAAAAATAAATAATTAAATAAATAAATAAACATCTGTCTTTGTATTTCAACAACTTTGTTTAGAAGTACTCCCATTGAATTCAAGCCTCCAAGATTGATGTAACCGCACAGAAAAAATGACTTTTTTAGCTGTTGCCAATTCTACACCGCAAACTCCCCCACTCCAATTCAAGTCCCTCGTCCCGATACAAAATGATAACAGCTTGAGTTGAATGATTGATTCAAACCAAAAATAAAATAAAATAAAATCTCCCCCGAGAATGACACACTAATTAGAAGGCCTTGTTGTTACATGGTTTTATAAAGCTGTTAACAATTCACCAAAATAAATAAATATATATATATATATTCTTTTCCTTTCTGAATTATTATCTAGTTAAAGATCTTCAATCCCATAACCGTACATGTCTAGTTATCTATGTAAAATTACATAATATTACATGAAAATTAACTGATAATTATTTGAGTTTAGAAATTAATCAGATCGGTGCGGCTGCCGGATTAAAGACTATTCCATTATAATAATATCTATACATGTGTGTGTATATATATATATATATATATATAAATACGCACACACGTTCAACGGCTCAAAATTGCTGCATGGAAAAAGTAAGAATTGACGGCTGTTATATGTAAGTAACACATGCATGTTGAGTTGGCCAGTGGGGAGTGATGGAAACAAATGAATTTTGTTTGCTTTTAAGGAAGGATTTAGGTGAACATTTGGACCCAGTTTGAAGTTGTAATTCCAGTGGTTAGGCTTACGCATAATTCCAGTGGTTAGGCTTACGCACGTGTTTTGTGCCGTGAGTCACGTGGTTGTCGCAAAGTGAGGGGATATTTCTAGCAAGGGTCGGTTTGAGAAGTTAGGTGGGATACGCGCATACAAATATTTTGTGCTTATTATATATATATATATATATATATATATACACACGGCTGCTTATATTTTTGGGGGGTGTAGTGACTCTTGCGTAGTTGCAACTAGTAGTTGGCCTTTGCAACATCGGCCAACTTTCAATCGTTCACAATAAAGGGTATATACGTAATTTACGTGTGTTTATTAGGATGTATACTTTTTTGTTTTTGAATTTCGAAGATTCAATCATTCACCTTATAATAAAGTCAGGTGTGAGATTATCATTAATTTATGACTGCAACCATTTTATTAAGGTGTAATCTAATTCTGAAGTTTACGTATTCATCTTTTCATTGTAATGTGTATATTAGAATTTTATAATCTCAATTTGGATTAACCGACGTTAACCCTTTTTTTGATTCTTAGACTCCAACTAATTTTTTAATCTTAGTTGATAGCTTTTTTGTTTTTTTTTTTTAGGCTACCAGTTTGTAAGCTTTTGAAGTCAATATTCAAGAATAAAGTCCTAACTTGCAAAAACGTTTCTCGTAATTAGTCTTCCAATTATTTTCCATAAATTGGGAGAAACGGCCATATTTATGGCCTCTTGACTAGTCTCACAATAGTGCCGTTTACTAGCACGGTTGAACAAGACTATGGAGAAATTTTTAGGAGGTTTAGGAAATACCACTCTTTTAGGAACTTAAATGATAATTTGAAGACCTAAAGGTATAATATCTCAATAAAAAAGGAAACAATTGGATGAAGATATTAACATAGCGGTAATTTATACTTAATTTTATTATAAATTTATTATAAATTGTGGAATTTAAATTTCCTATTTTCACCTTGGAACAAACCGCCCTTGAAGTATATAAATTATTAACTTATAATAATTTATCATAACCTTGTATTTTTCTCTTTCTTTATACTTGGCATGCGAGAGAGACGAAATTAGCTTATTAAACCTTTGTTTTTGTTTTGTTTTGTTTTGTTTTTTTTTGGGATAAAGAATTAGACCTTTGTTAAGTAATAGTAATAGTGAATAACCTTACTAATCAGCCACATATGCCAAGATCATATCCGAAAAAAAAAAAAAAAAAGAAGTGGTGGAATGATAGCTAGCTCAGATCTTTGTCAAAGCATCACATGTGCCTTCAAATTTAATTTAATTATATTATTTTTCTGAGGGGATTTTTTAAAATTGTTTGTTGTTTTTATCTTTAAAAATGACACTTAACAGAAGACCTCAAGATAAAATTCGATATCCACAAAAAAATAAAATAAAATAAAATACGATAGCAAAAGGTTGTGCTTTTATGTAGTCCTATTGTTTTGAGAAACTTGGCTTAGCAAAATCGATGGCCTTCCCAATCTACCAATCTACCATGCATCTATAATCGTATAGAAGAGCAAATATCTCTTTTTAATTTTTATTTTAATTTTTTTAAAGAGTGCTGTGTTAGAAATGCTCAACGACAACGGTGAGGATAGGAGAATGAAGGTAAAGGAAGCGAAAATAAAAAAACACATACACACCCACATACTGCAAACGATGATAGTTTTTGATAGTTAGAACTCTCATATCCATAATCCACAACCTTTTCAGGGGTATTTTAGGGGCCTGTTTGATACGCATCATATGATAGTATTGGATATGATAAATTAAGGGAATATGATTGGAGTGTATAAAAAATGATAGGATTGGATTTTGATTAATCATATCCTATATTTGGTGCTGTACATTTTGTGATAGGATTAAATTTCACTTAAATTTCAAATTTTTGTATTTTTTTTTTTTGTATATTTTTTTAATAGTATGTATTTTGTAATGAATCTATTACGTATATCAAAATTTGATATTAAAATCATGTATATGTAAAAAAAATATCCCTTATGTATTTTTAAATTTACGAAAATATCCCTTTTGTCTTTTGTCTTTTGTCTGCATTAGCATTCTGCATGGGGAAAGAAAATATTTATAAAATAAAGATAAAAATCGATGAAAATAAATGAAAGATTTCATTTCATTGCTCACAAGACAATTCAAAGGGGAAAAAAAAAAAAAAAAAACTGTAATTTACATAAAGCACTCTACTTTTCTACCCTATTCATTGTTGAACCCAAAGTGGAAACAAGGCTTAGATAGACAAGTATCTCATCTTCTCTAGACGTTTCCTGCTAATCTCCTATGCAAATTTCGAATCCCCTTCTCATTTGGATGAAACAAACGCAGAGGATTTTCTCAACAGTTGAAGGCCTCTTCTTGAAATTGAGCGGACGACCGGTGCATTCTAACGTTGCTTATGCTGTTTATCGCGGCCAATATTTCATTCGCGAGAGCCTCTTCTTTGACCCCGGTTCCGGCCTTTGCTTTGGGGCACTGTGAGAACTCAATTTGGCATTGAAAGACTGAGTGTTCGCCATGTAGCTGGGGTAGTTTGAGTAAGGCCTACAAAAGCTGTCGCCGCAGACTCTCTTTGCCGGCGTAGCAGGTGCGTTAGACCACGGGGGATTTGCGAAACGAGGAGTGCTGTGTGCCGCAGAGAACTTGCACTTTCGAGATCTTGATCCGGGCTTGTAAGTTTTCGAGCTTTCATCAAATCCGTTTATCGATGTTTCATAAGTTGTCGATAGCCTCTTGCTATGGGACTCACTTCTCCGTTGATCAAATCTCTTCTGAAAAGTAAAAGGCAAAACAACCATTTCAATGAATAAACTTAACAAGACACTAAAAATTCGACACTTCTTTTTCGAGCGAGTGAAATCAATGGATCTTACAAGGGACTTTCTGGAATGGAATTCAGGACCGAATCTGTTCTCTTTGTTGAACGAACGTTGAGCTCGCTGAGTTCTAACAGCAGTTTGTGCTCTGATAAGAGCCTGCATACTATGAAGAGTAGCTGCAACCTTTTTTCGAACAAGATTGCCTCTAACAAGTGCTTGTACCTTAACTAGTCCTTTTAGAGCCCGCATAGCCTTCCGAGCCTAAAATTAGAAACCAATAATTTTTAAAAAATATTCAATGAAACAGTAGCAAGGCAAGTAATGATTATGTATTTTCAACAAAAACCAACCATAATCATTAAACAGCCAAATTTGGCATATAAAAAGCAAAACGAAACCGGAACTAGAAATATCTGAAATCTAAAATGATTATCCACTACTGAAAATGCAAGATTTGAAATTCAAATTTTCAGATTCAGAAATGAAGTAATTAGGAGGACAAAGAAAAAAGGGTAAATTAAAGAGATAAAAACAGAATGCTTGGTCAACAAGTGAAGAAACCAAAATACTGTTTCATTGACCAAGGAACATTTTTGTACTTGCTCTTATTAAGTTAACTAATGCCTAACATTCTAGAACTCTAAAATCAAAAGTTTTTACCTTTACTTTTCCGCACTGATATTTGAATCAATATTTACGTACCAATACATCGTAGTTAAGTTTACATGTATATAATCATATATTCTGCATTTATACTTTCATTGTATACACACACACACATCTGTATATCAAAATCATAGATGAACCAAAACTATACAAATATAATCCCAATTTATTGTTGGACAAATGTTAGATTTGAAAGCAAATATTTCCAAGCCTCTGACAAAAACCAGACACAAAAGTGAAAAACAAGCAAAGTACTCCTGTAACCACAACCAACCAAAAACCAAAAAACTAAAACCTTCCCTTAGATTTGTTGCGTTTGCAACACAAAAAAGCTCCAATCAAAAAACAAGTACACACAAACAAAAATAAAAATAAAAATGAAAAACTAAAATAAAATAAACAAAAGGCTAATCAAACATACCAACGAATCAGAAAAACAAACATACCAAAAAGCCCCTAAAAACCGTTTGAATCTTCACAGCAGCGCACCTCTCTCTCTTCCCATTGAGCATCCCTTTTCCCTGGCTCGTCAGTCTCACGACGGCCGCCGCCGCATGAGCGGCGGCCACGGCGGTATCTGCGGCCGCTGCCGTGGCTGCTGCGACGGCGATTGCGTGCTTGTTCTGCTCACTCTCGGACTCGGCTATATAGGTTCTGTGCCAAGCAGCGTCAGAAGCTGATAAACTCGATGAAATATTGGCCGGAATATTATCGTTCTCAACCACATTTGACGTTCCTCTCGTCGATTTGCCTCCGAAGCTCCATCTTTTCTTCTCTTTCCGGTCGATTGACGACGCGTTTAGACTTCGGCTCTGCAGGTTTTCCTTGTCACTCTTCATCCCCAACAAGCCCTTCAACCACCTCGTAACTTTTGCCATGGCAGACTTTCTTTCTCTCTCTCTTTCTTTCTCTAGAATTTGGAGCTGTTTGAGTCCTAGAGAGAGAGAAACACCAAGCAAACGCAGATTTATGGAAATGGAAATGGAAATCTCTCTTGTGTACTAAAAATTGAAAATGTACCAAAAATTTTTTGACAAATCAATTCCGTGAATCTCGTTCAATTTTACGCATCAAAAAATGTTTTTATCATTTCGAGTAAGTTTAAAATTAAGTAGAGGCGGAGAGTGTCGTTTTCAAACGCCAAAACCCATGCCCGATTTTAAAGTCAAAACTTTCTCATTCTGAAATTTCCTTTTTGAATTGGTTTTTCCTTCTTTATTTCAATTGTAAAGTGTGCTGAAATCTCTTTTCTCATTCTGATTTTACCAATATTTGCAAGGCCTGGCCGTATCCCTCCTCATCGGCGTAATCGACCTCTTCCTCTGGCTCGTCTACCGCCCTCCACAAGCCACAATTCCCCGTCGTCGGCGTCTCCCTGTACAACTTCAATGTGTACCTGCCGCCGCTTGTCTTCGCCACCGAGAACTGTAACTTTTCTGAGCTTGTACGGTTTGATGGAGCCAACTGTACATTGTCCGATGAATCCCGCCGGAGCTAGGGAAGTTCAGAAGCTCGACACTCTGTTTTCCAGATGAATATGCTTTCTGGTCCTCTGATGCTCGAGCAGGGGATGTTGAAGAGCTTCAAGTCCATGGATTTGTCGAACAGCATCCTCTCCGGCAAGTTGAAGAGCTGGTCTTCTTCTTCACTCTTCTCTTTCGATAGTGTCTATAAATTTGAGAAATTTTTCTGAAAATTATATTTTGTTTCCTAACTTTTGAAGAATTACGTTTTGGCCCCTAATATTCTGAAATATGTAGAAGTACCCCAACCATTAATCTTTCCCGATTTCCTTTCTCACCTGCCTGCTTCCCCAACCAATATTCTGAAGATTTCTATGGTTTTAAATTTACGAAACATCCCTTTTGTCTTTTGTCTTTTGTCTGCATTAGCATTCTGTATTGGGAAAGAAAATATTTATAAAATAAGGATAAAAATCTATGAAAATAAAATTAAAAAAAAAAAAAAGGCAAAAAGGAAAGAAAATCTATGAAAAAGGCAAGACGATCTCTCGCAATTCGCAGGCAAATATTTGATTGGTTAAGTGAATTGCGCTTAACAGGTTTTTTTTCTTTTTTAGCTCTGCAGAGAAGTGGTGCCCAAGGTCAAGAATTTCAAGGGAATAAAAAACTAAGAATAATATATATATATATATATATATATATTAAACTAAAAAACATATAGATTAGAAATAAATTTTTTAGGAGACTATGGAGAAATTTTTAGGAGGTTTAGGAAATACCACTCTTTTAGGAACTTAAAAGATAATTTGAAGACCTAAAGGTATAATATCTCAAAAAAAAAAAAAAAAGGGAACATTTGGATGAAGATATTAATATAGTGGTAATTTTATACTTAATTTTATTATAAATTGTGGAATTTAAATTTCCTACTTTCACCTTCGAACAAACCGCCCTTGGAGTATATAAATCTAATTTATTAACTTATAATAATTTATCATAACCTTGTATTTTTTTCTTTCTTTATACTTGGCATGCGAGAGAGACGTAATTAGCTTATTAGACCTTTGTTTTTGTTTTGTTTTTTTTTTTTGGGGATAAAGAATTAGACCTTTGTTAACTAATAGTAATAAGTCAATAACCTTACTAATCAGCCACATATGCCAAGATCATATCCGAAAAAAAAAAAAAAAAGAAGTGGTGGAATGATAGCTAGCTCAGATCTTTGTCAAAGCATCACATGTGCCTTCAAATTTAATTTAATTATTTTATTTTCTGAGGGGATTTTTAAAATTGTTTGTTGTTTTTATCTTTAAAAATGACACTTAACAGAAGACCTCAAGATAAAATTCGATATCCACAAAAAATAAAATAAAATAAAATACGATAGTAAAAGGTTGTGCTTTTATGTAGTCCTATTGTTTTGAGAAACTTGGCTTAGCAAAATCGATGGCCTTCCCAATCTACCAATCTACCATGCATCTATAATCGTATAGAAGAGCAAATATCTCTTTTTAATTTTTATTTTAATTTTTTTAAAGAGTGCTGTGTTAGAAATGCTCAACGACAACGGTGAGGATAGGAGAATGAAGTAAAGGAAGCGAAAATAAAAAAACACATACACACCCACATACTGCAAACGATGATAGTTTTTGATAGTTAGAACTCTCATATCCATAATCCACAACCTTTTCAGGGGTATTTTAGGGGCCTGTTTGATACGCATCATATGATAGTATTGGATATGATAAATTAAGGGAATATGATTGGAGTGTATAAAAAATGATAGGATTGGATTTTGATTAATCATATCCTATATTTGGTGCTGTACATTTTGTGATAGGATTAAATTTCGCTTAAATTTCAAATTTTTGTATTTTTTTTGTATATTTTTTTAATAGTATGTATTTTTTTAATATTTATCGATGAAAGTGATAATGACAGGTAGTATGAGTAAAAGATGTCACGAAACAATCTTAGTTCCATAGAAACCTATGCCGAGGGAATTTCTTATTTTCTATTAGTTTACTCGTTACTAAACTTGATTTCCACCACATAAATGATCATGAAGTAAATAAATTGACAGGTTATGATGGGGCCTTTTTTTATTTTTTATTTTATTTATTTGGGTTCCTTAACTCTATTCCTAAGTATTTAAGAAATTGTGTACTAAGGTTGAAATTTTGATCAGCAGTCCTGGCATTTCAACTAACTGGTTTCTGGCTTCCTTAATATATTTAAAAAATAAATTATAAAATAAAAAAAAATTCCTGCTTGTGCTATTATACGCACTATATGAAGTATGAAATTACTTCGACTTTTAGGTGGTCTTTCTGATTTAGTTCAGAAGTCTTTTCTAGATGACACTCTCCTCACGGTACCATCTCGTATACCAGCTCGCCTCCTTTCGTATGTCTTTAGTTATAGTTTGATTTGGATAACTGTGGGCTGTGACATTGCTAAAAAGATTTTAAAAAAAATACCAATAATGCGTTCACCTTTGTGAAAGCAGTTCAACTTTATTCCCCTTCCCTTTCAAGCTAATTTTCGTTTTCATTCATATTAATTATTTTAATTCTATGAAGTCAATTTCAGAAAAAGAAATTAATAATGCATTTTTAAAAAAGCAGTCTCAACTTTATCGCCTTTAAAGTCTGTATTTTGGTTCTCATTCATATGTTGGCCAGAAATAGCTGTTCCATTAGGGTCCTCATGCATGATCACTTTCCATTCAAAGGTTGGAGCATAGAAAACAACCTGAATGCATTTTTCCTTTAATAATTTGAAAATATATATATATATATATAAATATTTTTAACTGCAAAATCTTGCAGAATGTGGACTTCGACGATGATGAAGATGATTTTAATGTGGAAGATGACGGTGAAGGTACGACTGTTCTTTCGTGGCATCTTCTTTCTTTTCCAAATGCGTTTAGGATTAATTTACTCCTTCGCCTCAAACATTAGGCCTTTTCTTTTGACACGTGGCATGAATAAACTTAACATGAGCTTCTGTTGATGGCTTCTATTGTTTTTGCAGATGAAATGACATATTAGTAGCTCCATGAAGAACGTTCTTTTGATTTCCGCCGATGTCTTGGAGCAAGTTTTGTAGATACCGGATCCGGATACCTTTTTCTCAACGTACTATAATAACCTTAACCTTGTTACACTTGTAAACTTGGATTTTATTTTATTCTGTCTTAACAGATGTCCAAATGCAATTTTGCTTTCTGTTTTCCTTTTGTGTATTTCTTGCGGAGGAAGGAAAATGGTTAAAACCACTATTTCAACAATGTGAGCGTCATGAAACTTGGATTTTCAACTGGACCCAGCCTTGTCTGATGGAATTTGCTAGTTTTTTTCTTTTATAAAACAATAGCAGAGACACAGCAGTAAACAATATCAATGTTTGACTGATCACCAAAAAAAATAAAAATAAAAGAATTGAGTAACCGATTGAGGAAATTGGTGCCACGTCACAATTTACGACATAGGTCGGTTTAACGAATGAACTGTTGTTGGGCGGCTTGTTGGCAGCTGGAGGTTTTTCCTGTCTATCAATCTATTGACTATTCTGGTTTTTTTTTTTCAATAATTTTTATTTACATCAAATAGGGCTTTAGCATTTGCCCTAGCACAGGATACGTAGAACACCAAGTCGCCCTACCCTCCTCCTCCAGCACTAGTCACTGCCTTTGCCAGCGTCACTTCTCTACCTTCCCATAAACAATTGAACCAACTATTTTCAATCTATGTTCGTGTTAATTTTGTTAGGCATTGATTCTCTTTTTCCCATAATTGACTAATCGGTTTTGCACATGTCCCGATACATAAATCGAACAACAGATTTGACTCATACGTTCTCTTATTCCTATGCTACTTTATGTCGTTTTGTAATTAAAAATATATGTTTAATTACAATATCATACCATAATATTAAATTAATTAAAAAGTCAAGATAGTTAGATGTGTGTCCTAATATTATTTTAAGGATAGGAAATGAAAGTACAAGTTAAATCGAGAAACAACCCTATTTATTAACTATTATATTATCTAGCCCAAAATTCTATTAAAAAAATTTATGAAAATCAATTTTTTTTCTCCCTCAAAAAACAAACATGAGATTGTGTAATCAACATGAATCCCCATCTTCAAGTTTAAATTTAAACATTAAAAATTAAAGATGTACAAGAGATCCACATGATGAACTTGGAACAAGAAAAGCCAATTCTAGACTGTATAGCCACTGACAAAATCGTTATTATATTTTTGGACTGCTCATGGGTAATAATATACTAAGTTTATTAATGCAAAATTCCGTGGTGAACTTTACGGTGGTCACAATGGGGACCTCGATAGAGTGAATCATCTTAACGCACTAAACTTTGTTTTAGAAATGAGATCATCGTTTCAAGGGGATGAGGAAATGTGCAAATTAATCATATTATGGCTAAGGAACAATATATTGGGTTTGTAAGGAGTTGAGCTACTCAACTTAATGAGATTGCTCTTTATAAGATGGAACCGGAAGCCTATTTAGTCTATAATTGAAACCTTACAAAGGAAGCATTCAAAAAATATATTATTTTGCCTTAAAACCAGTAGGTTTAAACAATATTCTCAATAAAATTAGGTAAAAAAAAATATGAGCTAGAAAAGACAGGAGATCTATCATAGTCCATGGTGTCCTCGCCGTTGAAGACGAAACTCGAGTGAAGACCTAGACGATTCATCATTGATCCAAAATGGCGGCCAAAACTTCCAAGCTAAGCAGATCTCTCTCTTTCCATTCTCCTATATGTATCTTACATTCTAGCTTTAACATCCATACTTATTAAAATACTAATTATATTCTTAAGTTATCAGTTGACATCCATAATTATTCTGATCGCTATCCACGATGAAACCGGCTAGTCGATTATCATTGGTTGATTACCATATGGTATCTACTTTGATACCAACTAATAACCACCACCGCCACCTCCGCCGAAAGGATACCAACCAATTATTGACCGATAACCACCACTATCGATAGTATACCAACTGGTTACCAGTTGGTAACCATCTTTACTGACTGGAAAGTGGCTAATTATTGACCTGTAACCATCAAATCCGTCGGTTTGTGCAGATTTTATCACTGGATTACTAAAAAATATCAGAAAAAATTCTAAAAACCACAAAATCTAGCAAACACCACAAACACATACACCAAAATGAAGGAATAATGTCAAAAAATTAATTAAAAATCACAAAAAAAAAAAAAAACACCACAAAATATTACAATAGAATTGGAGAAAAAAAAGTTCAAAAACAATTACATAATCAGAAAAAATAAGGTAGCTATGATGAAGGAGATATCACCGGATTAGAGGCCATGACGAGATGAGATCTTAAAGGATCTCGGCACACAGTTGCAGTGGTGGGAAAACCATGCCTCACAGCGCCATGTGCATGTGTTCAGATGGTGGGAGAGATCCGAACCGTGGCACGACGAGTATCATTTTTCTCTCGCTCTCTTGCCTTCACAACTGCTCTTTGCTGACATCCTCGTGTCCCGATCGCGACTGCACGCAAGCCGTGGTAGATCTCATTTTTAGATCGGGTGAAGGAGATATTCTCAGGTGCAACCATGCCAAAGTATGAAACAATGAATATTTTTGCTAACAGATTAAAGTTTGAGGGTGTTAATGCCAATTTTTAAAGTCTCAGAAAGCAAAGTTTTAAGAATATTAAAGTTTAGGGTCAATTCCATTAGTTTAACTGACGAAAGAAGCAAACATTAGTGATGATAATATTCTCCAGAAGGACGGGACCCCACTAGATCTGCCTTGAATGGGGCAAGGGTTTTTTATTCCAGAAGATTAGCGGGGTGGGGACGGGGAAAGCACCCCCCGCCCAGCCCCCGCCCCGTCCCCGTTCCAATATATATATATATGTGTGATTTCATATGTTTATAAATATATAATATACAATAATATTATTTTTAAGACTATGTGCATCTATGAAATCAATATTGAAGCTATGAGTAATAGACAAATAAGGAGAATTTTATGTTTATTTTTTTAGTTTCAAGCTTTTTTAACTTAAATGTTTTATAAATGTTTAGTTTTCAGATATTGTAATATTTTGATGAGATTTTTAATGGTTTAATGGTTAAGATTTTATTTATATATGTCTAGAATTTGGTTTGTTTATGAATCTTTGATTTTAAACTAAATTTATAGTGTATAAAAACTTTATTGTTTGTTTTTTCTTTATTGTATTTTCAAATATATATTTAAAATATATGGGGTATATGGCGGATATGAGAAAAGCCTTTTCGACGGGAAATCCCCGTCCCCGGCCCTATTTCTATTTAAGCAGGGATGTGGATGATTTTAATGGAGGGGATGGGGACGGGAAAACATTCCTTAGCCCCACCTCGTCCCGTTATCATCCCTAGTAAATATTATAACATTTCATAATTCATGGAGCATTTGTACCAATTTTAAAAATTCAAGGAGCAAAGTTAAAATAACACCAAAGTTCAGGGAGCAAAAAATGAAATTTATCCAAAATGTTATTTATTGTAAATTTCTTTCTTTAATTCTTTTCTTTGATTTTGTAGCTTTAGTTTTTCTCTTTTGAAATTGTACTTTATTTATTTTCATTTCAAAGAGGGGGAAAAAAAGACACAATGAATCTAAAAAAGTACAAAAATACAAATCTTAATATTCCTCAATGAATAACCTTAAGGATCTCATCGAGTGGGAGGTCGGAGGTTCGAATTCTATGACAATTCAGGGGAGTTATCCCTGCTATTGTTCTTTCTCTTAACTAGCATATGTTAAGTTTTTAACTAGAATTTAAAAAAAACAAAAAAAAAACAAAAAAAAACACACAAATTTGAAAAAAGTGAGCAGTTACTTGAAGGAAAAATAATAATATAAATTTTACTTTATTTTATTTAAGATACGCTTTGAGTCCAAAACATTTACCATCTTTGTAACATACAAAATGTCATTCATTCTCAAATCTAATTTATCAGAGTTCTAGTTATAGACTAAATTTAATTTGTTTCTAGTTATAGATATAAATTTAATTTGTTTTGTTTAAAGTCATTTTATGATGGATATGGCTTGTAAAATATGAGGATTTGTTGGGTGCTTGGTCTTTAAGCGACAAATTTCTTCTTAACGGTTTTGTTTAGTTTGGTCTTGACGGGTGCAGTGACCAATTTTTTGCCAACGATTGTATCTGTGATGGTGAGATATTCCTAGTTTACTGTAAGATTTTAAATTTAAAAATGACGTCTTTGTCTTCGCCTTTTAAATTTAATACTTTGGTGTTGTGTTTTATGTTATGGTTAGTAATAATGGTGATGGTTTCCCACCTTCTAAATTGGTTTGTTACACCCCAGATATGAGTCTATATGGTATTTTAGTTCCGTTAAATATGAATATAGACAGATTTAGTGGTGATATCAGTGTTAAAGTTGGTAGTCTCTCAATCAATTTGGAGTTTCCATCGATTGTACAGGAATTGTTGAAAAGAGCATTTTGCATGCTCAATTGAGGTATGTCGAGGTACTATTAATTTTCATGTATCAGACATCTATTTTTCCCATTGTGTGACATCAAAATGTACTGATTGTAATAACTAAATTTTTACGACCTTACGTTCTCTTGTAAAGAAACTTGAGTTATGTTCTAAAGGTATTTATTAAAAACCTGAGATAAGGTTTTTATTTGAAATTTTAAGATCTCACGATACTATGCGACTTAAAAATGATTGCTTAACTAAGTAAGTATCATTTTAAGAAAAATGGATAGAAAATTTCACGTTTGCATGGCCTTGCATGGTGGTCAAAGTTTGACCTAAAAAGTCAAAGTTGACCCAAAAAGTCAAGGGTTGACCAGAAAAGTCAACCATATGATGATACTGTTTTATGGACGAGCAGTATGGAAAATATACTGCGAAAAACCATTTTACAGACAAGATGTCAAGATTAAGATTTAATATCACCCTAGAAAAATCAAGCACATAAATTAGGGTATCTTGGGTCAAAGAGCTTCAAATTTTAAGAAAAATTTTATACAGTCAAATTTTACACAGATAAATTTTGGACTGCAGTTTAGTGACAAAATACTGTTATTAACAAGTTAACAGTATTGAAAATATCTGTGTTAACAAGAATTTGGACTACTTATCAAGAAAAAGGCCAAACAAACTTAATGGTGATTACATCACTCACCTTTTGATTTATGACTTCATTAATGGATTATCTAAAAATTGGGAAAGTATTATTTGGCTCTAGAAGCCTCCTTGGCCGGCCACCTCATGGGGTTATCAACCAAATATTAAAAATTTTGGGGTAAATTTCACAAATAAGCAAAGTTCTTCAACCCCTATAAATACCCCTTGAGCCTATTCATTTTATTCAAGAAATTTGGGGAAATTCTTGCAAAATCCTCTCTTGAAAATCCGGAATTTGGGAGAAGAGAAGGGGTGAGAAAAATCAGAAATTTTCTTGGGGCTTTTGTTCCTAAGGGTTCGGATTTGAGCTAGGAGAAAGTCAAGAAAAATTTGGAAATTTTTTTAGGTCTTTTAGGGGTGTGGCCGAGTGTGTAAGGCAAGGAGGAAAGCTGAAATTTTTGGAGCCAAACTTTGGTGAGGTGCTCGGTTTGGAGTGGATCTACCAAGGAGATCAACCGAAAATTTTTGGTGCCATTTGGAGAAGTGGCCGTGAGCCAAGGGAGCTAGGGGGAGGAAGTGATTTTGTGACCAAACTTGACTTTGGTCTAAGGTAAAAATCTAGAACCCTAACTCTCTTATTTAAGCTCAAATTTAAGGTCAAAAAGGTAGTTCAATTTGGTTGTAAGGACATAAGTCCATTTCCCATTTTATGCCCTAAGTATGTGGTATGTGCTTGATTTGTAGATCTAGGGGTGTATGGCTTAAATTCTTGCATTATTTGTGTTTATTTATGATGAACTTTCATGATTTATGCTTAGGGTTGTATGTCCCCTAGTTTGGTCAGAAAATCTGCCCTTAGGCAGTGCTTGAAGCATGCTAGTTTAGGGAGAAAAGTTGATGCTTGTATGTGATGTATGCAAAAAGTTAGGGTCAATGCAAACCTAGGCTTTGAGCTTTTGGATTTGGTTTGCATGGATCCAATTGGACAGTTTATGGGTTCATGTGGGACGTTAGAAGCGCTGTGTGTTTGCCATATAGACTCCCGAAGTGATCGGTTGAGGTAGATTTCACGAAATAGGACGTAAACCGGACTTAACAACCAAAACTGCCAATTCGGATTCGAAACTGGTCAGTTTCGGGAAAGTAAAAATTAGAGGCCCTTAGAGGATGAATTGGGTAATTTGTAAACACGAAAGTTGCTCGGAACGATTTTTCCTAGAAGACAGCGCGGGCAGAATCCAAAAATGAGGCTCCAATGGTCTCCGTTTTTACAAAAATCCGTGGCTGATCTGCCCAGACCTAGTTTTCAGGATCAGCCAGTTTCAAACAAAAACTGACGCGAATATAAGCAGAACTGGATTTTTTGTAAAACACGAAAGTTTTAGCATTTTTCGAGAGCTACAACTTTCGTGAAGACAAGTTTTTCAAATTCCAAATGGATTTATAAACTGGTATTGTTTTATGAAGAGTGTGCAGGGAACCGAAAATTCCTGCACATGAGTTTTACAAACAGTTTTCGAAAAAACTGTATTTTTGCTTAAAACTGTCCCAAAGGCAGTTTTCAATCTTAAATGACCTTTATAAAGATTTGTTTTGAAGATTTGAAATGGTTACAAAAATATTAAAGAGATTTAAAGTTAAAATTTTCAAAATGGCAAAAAGGATAAGAAAATAAAGTTTCTTAAGATAAAATTTGTAATCAAGCCGATAACGGACAATAACCAAGAATAATACCTGAGTTGCTGGGCTTAGCCCCAAAGCCTAAGTTTTTTTTTAGAAACCCAACAATTTAATCAAAGATTTAGCCTAAGGGATTATCCAATGTAATCTCTTAAGAAATAAGCAAAGAATGATTACTCCCAAACGATAAGATGACTTTTGTGACCAAATCAGATATCAAGTATCGGGGACATACAACTAGAAATTCGTAGGCATGTTGGTTAGGACACCAACACTGCACAATGAGTATTGAACTCTTATCTATGTCCCTATTCAAGCAGGAGAATGCCTGCAGCTGTGCCCAGTAAGAGAACAACATCAAGGGGGACATAGTAAGAAAGGTAAGTGCAACTCCGCCTACATCATAGGCTTTTTGGTTGTAACATGATGCAATGTATGTTATGTGCTATGATATGAAATATCAAATAAATGGCATGATTAATATATGATTACAAGTTATATTCATGTGACATTATGAAACATGTTCACAAATAATAAGAACAAGGTCAAGATGACAAATAAGTATAATGGCAAGCGAGCTTGCCTGTGACGTACCGACCCGTCCAAGGTCTGGTAGAACTGTGGGTTGAGTTGGAAATGGATTGGCCGCCCCAACCACTCCATAGTTGCGCGCCCGGTACGGTCACTCATGATAAGGGGCCCATAAGCAAGTTAAGGAAAGAAAGTATGTTAAGAGAGCATGATAAAATAAGCATAATAAAGCATAATTGAATCATGCATAATTAGAATGTGTTATGATAGGCTGTGGTAAGTTTATAGTTATTTATGTTGCGGTTAAATAGTTGTACTTGCTGAGTGAAAGCTCACGCCTTATGTCTATGCTGTAGGTAAGCAACCTACTGGCGCTTGTTGATACAAAATGGTGGAGTTGGTGGGGGCAACTGTGAAAGAAGGGATAAGCCGCTACGTCTTCCGTAAAATTATGCTTAATATTTTATGTTTATATTATTCCAAACAAGTACTTCAGTAGTAGAAAAAAAAAAATTTCCACTATATTTGTTAAATAAGTAAGTGTAAAACAAGTTATGTATGCATGTATGTACGGTAACGGTCCGTGCTAGGCGGGTCGTTACACTGATGATATAGATTTTCATTGACGGATTTATCTTTGTGATGTAGGGTCGATCCCATATATTTGTAATTTTTATTCTGAATTAGATGAAATTTTTCTTTAAAAAATATAACAACGTGAGAGGTGTAAAGCCTTTTATTAAATGGCCGAAATTCTATTATTCAGAAAAATTACCGTTAATCAGTGGTTGACCATAGTCAATTAGTGAAAAATAAAAATTTTTTAGAGGGAATATATGCTCTTTCCGCTTAAAATGCCAATTTGTTTTAACAAATTTAAAAAAATTATGTTTAAAATTGATGGTCCTTAGTATTAGCCAATCATGCCATTTTTTTTAACTTGTTAAGTTATAATTAATTAAGAATGATATATATTTTTTCCCAAAAAAAAAACATTAACATATGTATATTTATGGTTACAGGTATAGTTTAGTGATAATTTCACACTTGACTCTATCATAAGTGAAGAGTTTGAGTTTTCTCATTTCTAAATTCCTAAAAAAAAAAAAAAAAAAAACCATATGTGTACCCAAAATTCGACCACTTTTAGGGGGAAAAAAAATAAAAAAAATCAACCACTTTTCCACAGACTGTATCATTTTTAAATACTATGTTGCAATACGAAGTGGATTTTAAACTTCAATCCTATTCCTAGGATACAAGTTTGAACATTTTTTCTCAAAAAAAAAAAAAAAAAAAGTTTGAACAACCCCAAAAAGAAAAGTTTAAACATCCGTACACCGCAGTAACGGAGTTCCCAACTCATTGGAAATAATTAACCAAAATCTTTGTCCATCTTCTTGCAGCTTCAGATTTAGGGCTTGTTTGGTGATTAATCTTATCTCTAATTAAAATATACTTTTTCATATCAATTTTTATCTTTTTTGAAAAAGTTTTTGTCTTTTCTGAAAAGTCAACAAAAATTTTTAACTCAAACTTAAAATTTTTAAACTCAACTCATTCACCAAACGAACCTTTAACCAAATTTTCAGTTACTCAATATTTTTTTTCCAAAAAATAACCTCCTTCCCGTTTTTGAGTTATATTTGTCAGATCTTAGAACAAGACAACAGAACAGTTGATAAGATCGTTAGATTAGTTGACTTCTTAAACAAGTAAAACGCAATCTACAATTGACCCATATCCTGACGGGATCATATCTTCCGGTACGATCACTCACACCGTAAACAAAATTTCTAAGCGTTTCGTAAATCTCCACGTATTAAAATCCTTGCCAGTTAAAAAAGAAAAAAACTCTTCTCCAATCAGAACTGTTTATCAAAATAAAAACGTAAATAAATATAAAACCACGCTTCTTTCTCACGGTCTTCTTCTTCTTCTCGAAAATTCAATCCGAGAAAGCGAAATAAGGAAGGGAAGAGAAAGGGAAAAAAAGAAAAAAAAAAAAAAAGAAAAAAAAAGAAAAGGGAAAAGCAGAAATCGAAATCTCTTTCTCGATATATATATATGTGTGTGTGTGTATATAGATGTTATTTTGATTTTCTATGGTGGAAACCAGGCTTAATTCGATTCTCACCCTTCCCTGGAGGGACAAAACCCTAACCCTAATTGACGCCTGGTGCGTTTTATGAGGGGGAGTTCTTACTTCTTCTTCTTCTTGTTCTTCAATGGAATCGGAGAAGCTTGTGGTGGCCCGAGAAAACCCTAGGGCGATTGCGGCGTTCACGCCGGTGGAGCGGGGACCGAACAAGGCCATGCCCAATGAGGTCGCGCAGAAGTCGCAGGCGCCGCAGTCGGCTCTTGATCGGTTCAAGGCTCTGCTGAAGCAACGGGACGACGACCTTAGGGTTTCGGCCGACGACGTCGTGTCGCTGCCGAGGACAGAGGAAATTGTGCAGCTGTACGAGCTGGTGTTGTCGGAGCTCACCTTCAATTCGAAGCCAATCATCACCGATCTCACCATTGTCGCCGGCGAGCAGAGAGAGCACGGCAAGGGCATCGCTGATGCTATTTGTGCTCGCATTCTCGAGGTCTGTTCTGGTCGGAGTTTGCCGAATTGTTTTTGTATTCCCAATTTGATATATCAAGATTTTTTTTTCCTTGCGCTCTTTACTGTAAATATAGTTTTTTGGAAGATTTAATGATAAGCAGCCTCAAATTTTATCTTTTGCTCAGTGTGTTTTTGAAGAAATTTAGGTTTTTAACGGGTCCGAGCTCCATTAAACTAAAAGCTTCTCAATTGGTTCGTTTACTCTTAAAGTTCTAAAACTTCCCACAACTTTAAATATACAAAGAGAAAATACTTTAAACAGAATGACTGGGAAAATACTGTATTCTGTTTCCGTAATGACCCAACTTAATCAATCAATTAACTAGATTTGGGTAAGGTTTAACTTCAGAAATTGGTGTAATTCAGAAGAAACTTTGCCCAATATAGTTTAATCACTGTTTCAGTTGAAAGCTTTTTCAGGGGCAAGTTTTGAAAACAGTTCTCAAGAGGAAAGCTTGTTGCATTATGTGCAACTAGCTCTTAAATACTGGGTTTGATGAAGCACTGAAATCTACCGCTGAAGAAGTAATAAGACTGGTTTATAACAGTCACATCTTCTGTAAAAGTCATTACTCTGTCTCTTCTTACGAAGAAAGTTCGTAGATTCCATTTACCATCTCTACTAGTGGTTATCTTCTGTTCAGCCTGCTTCTTTTAGCAGTCATAGTTATTTTTGCATGTGACTCGGGCATTTGTCAAATTAGTGGTATTTTTGATTCAATATAAGCAACCTAAAGCAGATGACTTGGTCTTGTCTTGAAACTTTGCCTCATTTTTGAGATGTTAGTAAAGCATGCATCTATACACTAATGGCTTTCCACCAAATACACATAAAAGTTGCCTACATTCTGATGTTGGAATTTTAGTTTCCAGCATCTCAAATTTTATACTTAACAAAAGAATATGCAAATAAATTGCTCGTTGAGTCACTGTCTGGAGCTCGTCATGTTCTTTCTTGTTCATTCCTTGAAGGTTTTACTGCTATGATTATTTTCGTTACCAATACTGTTGTGTTGATCACCTTAACTTATTTTATGGTAACCATCCTCACTTTATGTAAATTCTGCTTGTGTTGGTGGTATACCGTTTGCTTGATGTTTGATAGCTAGTGTTGTCCACTGTCTGATTTTTCTATTTTCCAGGTTCCCGTCGAGCAAAAATTACCGTCACTGTATCTTTTGGACAGTATAGTTAAGAATATTGGTCGTGAATATGTCAAGTACTTCTCTTCCCGTCTTCCTGAGGTGATCTGATAACAAACTCTTTTCCTTATATTTCCTAGATGATCTAAGAACATGTAGAAATCTTACCTTGAGGATCTCTAGTAACTAGTGTTTTTAGCTCTTGCTTAGGTCTTCTGCGAGGCATACAGGCAAGTTCACCCGAGTCAGTATCCTGCTATGCGCCACCTCTTTGGCACTTGGTCAGCAGTTTTTCCACCTTCTGTCCTACACAAGATTGAGGCACAACTGCAATTTTCTCCATCTGTAAACCAACAATCATCAAGATTGCCCCCTTTGAGAGCTTCTGAGTCCCCTCGACCAGCTCATGGCATTCATGTAAATCCAAAATATTTGCGACAGTTGGAAAATTCGGCCACAGATAGTGTAAGCTTTTCATTGAAATTTAGCTCTTCATCCCTTCTTAGAATACCAAGGATTAGGTTGCCGCATTTATTTAGCATATTAGGTGTACTTCTAGTAGTTGAAAATATATGGCAAGTTATTGTTGCTACTAAAAACCTGATAATGTTGCATAAATTTTTCCGGATAGTATATTTATATTTGGAGTTTGAAGAGGAGACTTAACGGTAAAAATGATGCACAAACAGTCTTGCCTAGAAATTACCACCCCCCTCCTAGGAAGTAATTATTGGTATTTGGTCTTGGCTCTTATCCTTTTGGGGTTAATAGCTATTTGATCATTATTAACAATTTGAAAGTCATCTTCTCATTTTTTTTTTCAATTCATGTTCTCAAATCATGACGAAAGACTATCATCTGCCGAGTTGGATGATCGTGGCCCTATAATTTGAAAATGCTGTCGGGGTCAAATATCTTGGTAAACGAGTTATAGTGATCTAACTTATGATAACTTTATGGTTGTTTGTGCCCAAACAAAGTTATGGCTTCTGAAGTGGCCGTATTATAAAAAGGCATTTGCTATTTTTATGTTTTACTAGTGGTATTCACTTTAGATACGATATTATAAATGAATGATTTATTTCCATTATTTGCAGCAAATTCAGCCTGGAGGGGGGAGTTCAACTCTGAAAACATATGCTCAAAAACCTGCCGCTGGGTATGAAATATCTGACTCTTATCATGCAGAGGTTGTATCCTCACATGTTGAAGCCCAGAGATTGAGCTCAACAGGAAGTGTGGGTCATACAACTTTTTGCTTTTGAGTTTATGTATAAATTGTTTGTTGAAAGTACGTTTCCATCTAAGACCTGTTTTGATTCTCCACTTAGAGCAATTGGTAGGGATGATGAGCTGAGTAAATGGCAGAGAAAACAGTATCATACACAGAATCAGATTGAAACTCCTGCTCCATACAAACTTTGTAATGGACGTGATCGTCAAGGACCAAGAGCTTTAATTGATGCATATGGAAGTGACACGAGGAATACACCTTCAAGTGATAGGCCTTTGCGGGTTGAGCGTCTTGACACAAATGGTTTGGACCATAGGCCTTCTTCAATGTCGTGGCAGAATACTGAAGAGGAAGAGTTCGATTGGGAAGATATAGGTCCAACTTTAGCAGATCGTGGTAGGAGTGACGATTTCTTGCAATCGTCTGTGCCATCCTTGGGAA
The DNA here is from genome assembly GCA_009761775.1 of Ficus carica. Lineage (NCBI taxonomy): Eukaryota > Viridiplantae > Streptophyta > Magnoliopsida > Rosales > Moraceae > Ficus > Ficus carica. Next base: position 14,011,176 of record CM019739.1, on the reverse strand, counting down.
GCTTTAAACCAAGGCCTGATATCCGGAACAGTTGGTCTGGTCAGGCTCAGCTACCTGCAGCAGAAGATTCTTCTACCGTCTCTGATGATTCAGTTCCGTCTCTTGGTGTATGCTTCCTACACTTGTTCCCATTTTTGTTGTTTGATGATTATCTAAGAAAATTCATTATGGAATTCAATTATTTATATATCAGTTTGGTTTCTGTTTCGCTCTTCATCATTGCTTCCTGATATCTATGAATACGCTAATTCCATCGCCATCTCGATTTTCTACAAGCCTCTTTTATTTGTGTCTTTTGTTAGGTTCAGTTGGTTAACTTTCCAGACATGCATTCTCCTCTAGTTGCCATTGTCGCTTTTATAGTTGAGGAATTTTTCCCATATTGATAAAATATCTTGATTTATGGAATTGCTAGGTGCCTTTCCTTCTATTCATTTAATTTCATTGCTAAAAGAAAAGCTTGAAAAAGAAGCGGCTCTTGAGATTTTTAAATTCCACTTTGGTTGCACTTAATGGTAGTTATAGCATTCAAAGACATCTAGAGATAGCTTCTATTTATTTATTTTATAAAGCTATTAGTGTAGATTTTTATATATCTATTCTTTTAACTGCCTTAAATTGAGTATTATTTCATGCACCTTTTCCCATATAAAGCCACAGTTTTGTGTCCGTCCATATTAGCCCCTGTTCAAGCATGGAAATTAGATTTTTCTTTTTTGAAATTAATTGAACTTAAAATTCAATCCCGGTGCTATAAACATTTGTTATTTCGTTTTCAAATTCCATGGTTGACATTAAGAATATTCCTATTTAATTGGTTCAGACATTGATCATAGAAAGCGAACTACACATTTTGAGCCAACTTAAAAAGCTGTTTCTCTGCAGTTTGCACGTGGATCGCTCGGTAATATATCCAGATTTCAAAATGAAGCAAATCATAATCTGGCGTCTTGTCGTCCCCAAGAACCCTGGAACGTGCCTCATCAACTCTCTCAGACTTTGCCACACATTGATTCCAGAGGAAGAGGTACGAATTTTCGAATGCCCTTACTGGCAACTAGTGTGTCTTCTTCAGGTGGTGAGAATATGTCTCCTTTTGTTGACAAGCTCCCAGTTATTGATACACAACTTCATGTGCCCTTAATTGTTGTTTCAAGATCGGTTTCCTCTTCCATTGACTCTATTAATGCTGACGCTCAATCAGTTGTTGTGCCAGCATCAGTCGGGTTACAGCATCCAGTACACATACGTAGTTTGCATCCACTTCCCTTGCATCCAATTATGCCAATGCGAAACCAGAAGGGTCAGTATGATGCTATCAATTCAATCAACACAGTCAAAAATCAAGCGCCAAATAAATCTTTGTACACGGCTGGGCAGCAGTTTGATCCTTTTGAGAACAACGAATTAAGTTCAACAAAGCTGCCATATTTATCTAATCAGAATGCTTTAGTGGCTCCTGTTAACCGGCAAAGCCTGATGCAAACTCCTTTGCAATCACGGCTTCTTCCAACGCAGGAAGGACATGAGAATTACCTTTCCTCTGTGGCAGCTCCTGTGCCACCTCATCCAGTGATATCATACTCGGATCGTGGGTACGTTTCACAAGGACATACTGCTGCAATTAGTACAGGTCTGCCGAATCATTTAGCTCTTCTACCGTCGAACTTGTCAACCAACAATATCACAAACAGCTCTTTGAATTTACAGGGTGGGGGTTTACCGCCTCTGCCACCTGGACCCCCTCCTACATCATTGCAAGCAATACTTCACCCTCACAATGCTGATACAGCCGTCCCTAGCCAACAGCCTGGGAGTGCGTTCTCTGGCTTGATTAACTCTCTAATGGCCCAAGGCTTGATCTCATTGACAAAACCCAATCCCATACAGGTATCTGTGCAATTTTTCCCTTTTTGCATGCAGAGCTTGAATATTGGATTTTTCTCTGCAACTTTGGCCTGTGTCTAAACCATTTTATTTGAAATTTTAGGAGCCTGTAGGTCTCGAGTTTAATGTGGATCTCCTTAAGGTGCGTCATGAGTCTGCAATAAATGCTCTTTATGGTGATCTCCAAAGACAATGTACGACCTGTGGTCTCCGATTCAAGAGCCAGGAAGAGCACCGCATTCACATGGACTGGCATGTGACTAAAAATCGTATGTCTAAGAACCGGAAACAGAAGCCTTCTCGTAAGTGGTTTGTAAGTGCGAGTATGTGGCTTAGCAGTGCAGAGGCACTGGGAACTGATGCAGTTCCTGGGTTTTTGCCCACTGAAACCATAGTCGAAAAGAAAAGTGACGAAGAAATGGCTGTCCCTGCTGACGAGGATCAGAATGTGTGTGCACTATGCGGAGAGCCATTCGAGGAGTTTTATAGTGATGAGACAGAAGAATGGATGTACAAAGGTGCTGTCTATTTGAATGCACCAGACGGGTCAACTTCAGGCATGGATAGGTCTCAGATAGGTCCTATAGTGCATGCTAAGTGCAGGTCAGAGTCTAGTACGGCTTCCCCTGAAGGTTTTGGACAAAATGAAGGGGTATTTCTTCTGTTACTCTTTACTTTTCTGCCTTCATTTTCTTTCTTCATATGATTACTGTCGCAAACCGTCAGCTTGGTATTCTTCGTTTTTTGTCAAAACATTGCACCTCTTGCATCAGTGATCCTGTTATATTTAGAATCGGTTTTTTCCATTTCGTTTTAAATTTGTTTCGATCTTATGCTTAGGTTCTGTATGCGCAGTTCAAATATGATTATATAAGTAATAAGTGAAAACTAATGCAGGGAAAATAAGCATATGACCAAGTTCCTAATCAGAAGTGAAACCGTGAAAAGTAATTATATGTTACAATCTACTGAATACAGAATTTGTGTTTGTTTAGCACTCGATCACTAGCTTCATTAATCTGTGGTGGAGTCTGAACTATATATCAACCCGTTGCTCTTTGGTAGAGCAACAGTTGAAGGTTAGGCAAAGTGATTGTTCAGATTGTTTTAGTTTTCATGAACTTAGGGGAGTAACGTACAGAGCTGTAGCACTTTTACAGCATGCGTGTCATTGAACTGAAGATACTAGGGGTATTTATTCAATAGTCATTTCCTGTTCTAGTCCTGAAATTGGAATGCCGGCTTATTTGCCACTTTAGCGGATCCCTGATTCTTTGCATGCATTGCAGATCCTTGTGGGTGCTTCGATTTGTAATGCAGTAGTGATACTCACTTGATTGTTTCTTTTTGCAGGGAGCTACTGAAGAGGGTAATCCAAGAAAGCGATTGCGGATTTAATGTAGTTAGGTCAACTTCGATGACTTCTGTAACTTATATCGAGTTTCTTCCTGTTTATGGTACGCGCTTGACTTGTTTTTTGTTTTAGTGTTGGAGCTTGCAGTACCTTGGCATCTTGGCCAGAATCTTGTACATGTATAGTTGTATTTGTACCATTCACATTTCTTTGCAACAGAGGTCACCTTTTTGGTTGCAGTTTTGTGCGTATGGCAATTTTCTCCTTGATGACCAAAAACCCCGGAGGCATGTTTAGATAAAATCTTTATCGTCTTAACAGTTTATTTTTCATCATCTTCTGTTTTGAAGGATCCTAAGAAAAGCGATGATCAAGCTACCGAGTTCTCTCTCTGCAATGTATATTCTGGCTGTTCTTGCTTAATGCTACAGGTATCTCTGCATGGAGACAGATATGTACTGATCATCTCCGTAAGCAGATTCTGTTTACCAATGATGGTTCGGACATTCTTGAATGAAAGCTACTGAGAGCCAAACTTCTAAATTTATTCTCTTTCGAAGGGTCTTTTGTTTGTTGGATTTGTAGGGTCAGGAAGGAAGATGATGTAATCTAATTATTGTTTACAGTAGTTTTTGGAACAACTCTCAGAAGATATGTCGTAAAAGGCTATTAGTAGTTACTTATATTATTATGATAGATTTCTCTGTAGTGAACTATATATGTACCCTTGCTTCATTCAAGTCTAGTGAATTTCTAATGCAATGCCAAGTGTTTTGTTTTGTTTTGTTTTTTTTTTTTTTGGTTCTTTGTTTTGTGGTTGACCTTTTTATGCATAATGAACTGTGAAATTTATCGGCTACTTCATGGCAGCATCTTCCCAAAAAAAAAAAAAAAAAAAAAAAAAAAAATGCCAGCAATATCTATTCTCCAGCCCCTGTTTACAAGGGGCATATAGATACAAATGGTCCAAAATTTACTGCCATTTTTTTTTCCCTCTCGAAATAGGGGATAGGTGGGTACTCACATCTCCCGTTTACCTTCCATTTGGGGATTTCGTGGAATTACGGGTGAAACAGTAGCAGGATTTATGCATTCTTCCCCAAGGATGGTGTCAAGTTGAGGTGTGAATTTCAATGTTGATGCTGAGACTTGGAGAGTCTAAAACAGACATACACGACAACTTCACCACCAACGAATAATTGAAGTATGCTCGAAAAACATTCTAGATGGAAGTATGCTGCAATATTGATTGATATAAAACAACAAATAATGCTAAAATTGATTGGTAGTATTTAACATCACACATTAATAGAGAATGGATCTTATAATATTTTAACATATGAATAGATCCACTCTATTAATTGTGGTGTTCAAATGCTACATATAAATCCAATTAGTGATCATTCTTTTTGGGAAAAGAACTTGGTCCCTGGATATCAACTCCTACATATATATATATATATATATATATATATTCTCAAGAAAAAAGTTATTCCTATATGCTTGACAAGCACCTGAAAAAATTAAAAAACACGTGAGTTAGCAAGGAAGCACATTCAACTTGTTGTGTACAGGTTGCATTTGTATATAGTGATTCTACTAGCGCACAAAATTTGACACTTCTTTTTATCAAATTTTCTTATGATAAAAATATCCTTAAATAAAATAACAAAAAAGGACAGTACTATCATGCACTTAATCATATAACTAAATTCTATTATAAAAAAAGCAACTGGATATTCTTTTTTCTCAAAAAAAGAAGAAAAAAATCGATACTCTCTCTCTCACCCTCCCTCCTTGCAGACCTACATGCCATATCCTTAAATAAACAATATATAAATCCTTAATTATTATATACGAGAAGTTTATAACAAAATCTAAAATTTCACTTCTTTATGACAATTCCCAAAAAAAAAAAAAAAAAAAAAAAAAAGTGCATTGAGTTTTGTTAAATATTTCTTTGCTACCAAACTTTTCCGTTCTTGTACTGTTGATGCTTCTTCTTCTTCTTCCTCCTCCTCCTCCTCCTTTCTTTCTTTATTTCTTTCTTTCTTTCCTTCCTTCTTTTTTTTTTTTTTTTTAATAGATAACTTTGTTGTTTGGGTTTTGTTTGTTTCTGAATTGATTTTTTTGTTTTCTTATACTATTTTCTTTGTTCTTATGGTTTGCTTTCCGTAAATTCTTCTTTTATCAAAATCAGCATCCATGAAAATTTATTCCTTTAGTTAAGTTAATGAATTTAATAGCTAATATATTCATTTACAAATATATAGAAATATACTCGTTAAAGAAAAAAGTCCACTGAACTAAAGCTTAAAAAAAAAAAAAGAAAGAAAGAAAGGAAGAAAGAGATAAAAAAAAAAAAAGAAAATATCAAAGTAAATAAAAGTATTGATGGAATACTGTTTGTTTTATGGAAATAGTTTGGAGTTATTTGGAATATGTTGGAGTCTATAAAAAAGAAAATTTTAATCATTTTAAAATTAAGCGGGTGCGCATTTGAAATGGAGGTGCGAAGAGTTTAGAGTGGTTCTTCAGGGGGGTTGCAGTTAATTTTTAATGAGACAAAATGAGAAAAATATAAATTTTTAAAAATAAATTTGATAAAAAGAAAAATTAATTGAGGACGGAAGCTCTCACTCGGCCATGATTAGCTTCACACTAGGTTGGAGATGAACAACATGAGAAATCCATGATATTCTTATAATTCATTTAAATAATATTAAGGATCTCATCACATTTACATACAACAATAATGTTAGATTTCCTCTAAATAGTCCTTCCTATTTCCTTTATATTTTATTTTATTTTATTTTTGGGAGTATTTTCTAATTTTACATAACTATAGTTGAGTTGGTTTAGAGTTGAAAACAATATCGGCATCCTTGTCTCCACGACCACTAAGATTAACAACCACTTTTGTGCCGTTTGGTAAAGTAGGGCAAAGTTTGTCCAGAAATGCTAACGCATGACATGCTTCTAGTGCTGGAAATATGCCTTCCAATCTGCACAACAGTCGGTATGCTGCACAAAAAAATAGGGATTAATTAATTTAGGAAATCGTCAGTAGCAAAGTCATTGTATTTTAGTACACATAGAATATTTTCTAATTATATATATACTTTGATAACACACATTTGACTTTATCACAAGGTGAATATAGTTGAAATTCCCAATTCTTTAAATTCAAAAATATAAAAAATAAAAAATGAAATAATTAATTTATGTAGTGTACAGATTGTACGTACCATCAAGAGCTTCTTCATCAGTAGCTGTATGGAACTCGGCTCGGCCACTGTCTTTTAGAAAGCTCAGTTCTGGGCTAACTCCTGGGTACTCCAGCCTGCGCCATTGATTAATTGTCGTCAATTATTAATTTGTTATCTTGTAATACATACATATATAATTGTATATATAAATACATATGACCATGTTGAGGAACTTTCATGTCCATCTGTTGTCCTTTTTCATGCAGTATCCGTAAAAACTATAATTCTAGTCTTTTAATTAATTTTTCAACAATACAGTCTAGTCTATAAATAAGAAAATTAGCATCCGTTTGAATCGTTAGTTGGAGTTAAAATTTTTAAGTTAGAGTTGGTTGACTTTTTAACAATTAGTTATAATATTTTTAACTTTTTAGAAAAAGATAAAAATCTAACAAAAAAAAAAAGTATAATTTAACTAAAATTAAACTAATATACCAAATAAAATCTTTAATCTAGTGGTTAAAATTGCAGCTTTATTATTATTATTATTATTATTATTATTTTTGGCTAAATTTATGTGATTAGGGATTCACTGTACGGTTGATGAGGTGATTATTAGTATCTGCAAGTCTCATTGGTAGCATGTACTTTTGAGCATCAATTATTGGATTTTGAAATTTGAAATAGCACTGAAGAAGTATGTCCCATCACAATGACCCTTTTTTTTGTTTTTTTTTTGTTTTTTGTTTTGTTTTTGTTTTTGCATTTTTGCAGCGACCAATCGTTAAAACATTATTTTTGAGGTCTCACGTGAAGATTTCGTTGATTGTGTGCTTGACTGATGCCTGCCACAAATGATAAAGTGAAATTATTTTATAATTTCCTTGTAAATAATAAAGGATGTAGACCAATGAAAGATATCCATTCATTCTGATTGGTTTCCCATATAAGCTTTTAAATAGTGGGGTCCGATCGAAATAGACATGCAGTAAAATCTTTTTTTTTTTTTTCTTTAATAATAATAGATGCTAAACAACAGATATTAAGATATTGTTATCCTGGTAATCAAGACGAGTAAGTACTAAATTTTTTTCCTCCACTGTTAAAAATTACGAGCGCTATATATATATATATATATATACATATCTTATTAATATAAGAAAATTGATCAACATGTTAATTAAGTAGTTTTTCGACTTATAAAAATACGGGTGATAATTATAATACGCCCTAAATTGAAGAAAGCACATGATTTCAACAATGCGACGCCTACCTTAGAACAAAGTTTTCTGCTTAAAAAACCTAAACTGAACATGTTAATTAAGCAATTAATATCAACAAATTAGCGCTTTTATTTGCTCCAATGAGATTTTAATCCAATCCGCATATATTAACTTATTATAGACTTCTTGTTTAATGATGTGTCAATTTAATACGAGTAGATTTTAAATAAGAAAGATTATACATGATATTGACTTACCCAACACCAATTGAATGAGGGCCTACAATTTGGCCCTCTTCGTCCTGCAACAAGTAGCTCATGGCTCCATGATACACACCCACTTCGCCTCTGGCGAGGGTGGCCGAGTGGAGGCCGCTGTCGAGGCCAATCCCCGCCCCTTCGACGCCGATCAACCTCACTTCTTCATCGCCGATGAATTCATGGAACAATCCCAACGCATTGGAGCCACTCCCCACGCAGGCGACCAACACGTCGGGCTTCCCGCCCCACTTCTCCGCCGCCTGCTTCCTCGTCTCCTTTCCGATTACCGATTGGAACTCGCGGACCATGCTAGGGCACGGATGAGGCCCCACCACTGTTCCATTCAAGTAAAAGCTGTTCTCCAAGTCGTTAACCCAATTCCTAAAGGCCTCCGATGTGGCGTCCTTGAAATTTCCCTCCACCGATTTGACCTTCAATAATGATGCATATAATAAAGTGTCAGTTAAAGAAGATAAGGTCAAAAATTAAGCATTAGCCAACTTACTATTATTGTTCGTAACTAGGAAAGGAATCCAACAATATTTGTGTGAGTTGGAATCCATGTCACATCACGATGAAGTTGTGATTTCAAATTGTACGACTTTTTTTTTTTTTTTTTTAAATTTTATTTTAGTTTTTTAAAATTGTCTAGTAGTGAAAATACCTGAGCACCAAGCAGCTTCATCAAGAGTACGTTAGAGGACTGTTTTTCAATGTCTTTGGTGCCCATGAAGACAGTACACTCCAAAGAGAGTTTGGCACACGCCGCCGCCGTGGCGACGCCGTGCTGTCCTGCGCCGGTGGCAGCCACGACGCTTGTCTTGCCCATGCGCCGGGCAATCATTGCCTGCGCGAGGGCGTTGTTCATCTTGTGTGCTCCTCCATGGTTGAGATCCTCCCGCTTTAGATATATCTCGGGCCCTTCGCCACTACTACTCTTGCTCTTGTAGTGCTCCGTCAGCCGCTGAGCATAGTACAAAGGCGTCTCCCGCCCCACATAATCTCTCAGCGCCGTCGCTAGCTCCCCCTGTTTTTTCATGCACACACATAATAAATAATTTTTAAGTCTCAGAATTAGACATGTAAATTTATATATAGACACACACACACACACACACACACACACAAATATATTTATTGTAAACATAAAAATATGTACGAGCAACCGACCTGAAACTGGGAATCGTGCAAAACCGAACGGAATTCAGTTTCAAGGATGGCCAAACAAGTGATCAAAGTCTCCGGGACAAACTTGCCCCCAAACCTCCCAAATTTTCCATTACCAATTTTATCCCTACTCCCCTGATCATAATAAAGATCAGTACTTTCAAGTTTTTTCTTTATCAAAGACCTACTAAGATTGATAAAATTACTAGTTGTTTGAATATCTAGGGGCACTTCCACCACCGATCTAGTACTATTGGTGGTGGTGGAAGTGTTACCATGGGAAACAAGCGCGCAAGTCACAACCGAAGCCTTCCTGCTCTTAGCCTTACTCAAATGGCCAGAGGACTGACATATTTGGTGGCCAGGGAAAAAGGACTTCATACTACCGCAAGCCATTTTTTTTTTTTGGGGGTGGTTTTTGAAATATGTATATAGATGTTTTTTTCACTAATTTTAGATTTTTTTATTTTATTTTAAATACAAGTTTGTGGTGTGGAACGTGAAGATTTGTGGAAGCTTATATAGAAGAGCAAGAGAGCTAGAAGGGACCACAAAAAGTAACAACAATTATCTCGAACAAGAGTGTGAGGCGGCCACAGAAATAATAGGAAAGCCAACCATGGAGAATGTGCCAAAACGAGGTTCACGAGAATGGTGCTACATTAATGTGATTGTTGATGCATGTCACATCATATTGGAGAAATGTTTATCTACTCGTTTAACACGAGGCAATTATTTCCTATTTTTCCTTATTTATTTATTTGTGGTATATACGCAAGCCAAATTAGTTTGACCTCAGCCTAAAGGTCCTTTGTCAAAGGACTTGGATCTTCTGTCCATCTCAAAACACGTGTCCAACATGCCACAAATTATTTTTTTACTTTAGAGTATTCATCAAAGTTGATCTGTTAACCCCATTTACCGGAGGAAATTATAAAGGGACTTTTATATGTCACTGGAAGGCGAACAAATTTAAGGAGGTTAACTTTGTTAAGTAGTATATATTTTATGGAATTTTACAGTAAGTGTATGAAAATCATGTTATTTCTAATCGTTTGATAAACTTTTAAACAGTCCAATTTATGACATGTGAGTAATTATAAGTTACACAAGTTTTATATTTTTAACATATACACTCATACTAAAAAATTACTACAATAGTTATAAAGCAATTCTTACTAACAGTTCTCATATATGGTAGAAATTTCCTATCAGATAAATGAAATTAACGTAAAGTGACAAAATTTGATTTGTTGGAAAAGCTTTGAAACACCATGTAATTATCCAACTTCCCAGGTCCCTTGTCAAGAAGTCCTATAGGTGTTTTTTTTTTTTTTTCTTTGTGTGTGACTACCACCCAATGAGACAATCCACCCATTGTATACCCACAAACTTTAAAACATCCTATCTATGTAAAGAGTTCCAAGAGCGTTGGAATAGGCTAAACTTCTCTATTGTCACTGGCCTGAATCAATGGAGGAATCTACTGCCACTACTCCTTTCATCGGCATCGGTAGTCACGTAGGCGTTCATGAGACACCCGATTTTGTGGCGAGCCTCGTAGCTAGGCACACATGAAGTCGGAGGTCGCCCTTGAGAGCAAACAGAGAGGAGAGAGTAAGATATTAGATATCCTAATTAAGAAAAAAGCAATATTAAATGAGAACAAATTTAAAAAGGCTATTTGTTAAAATAATGAAATGTTGGTTAGTAAAGTAAGTCCCAGATACCCCCGGGGGGGGGGGGGGGGGGGGGGGGGGGGGGGGGGGGGGGGGGTGGTAGGGGGGGGTGGGTGGTGTGTGGGAGGAACGAACACCATTATCATCGTCGTTATTACTTTTTAGTTGAAAAGTCATTTTCAGTTTTAAATTACATTTGTTTTCTTATTTATTCATGTAATAATTAGAAGTTTATTTATCTTGAATTTTATTTGTTTATTTTTTTTCCCCTTTTATAAAAGAATCGGGGATAAATAAGCAGTAACCTACACGAAAGCTCAAGATCAGTTTTTGCCAATGATCCTTTTAAGCAATTATATTCTTTATTTTTGAAATAGGTACGAAAATAATTTAAAAGGTTGCGTTTTTGTGTCCGCATTTCGAGATTTTGAATTTTAAACTTCTGTAATTACATTGTTATGTTTGTTGTTTTCATATCTCCTTACAACTTTAATGAAATTTCCTTTAAATAAAACATTCAAATAAATTTACTTTAATAATAAGTGATTAGTCAAATATCTATTATATTTAAATACAAAAAAAACTATTGGAGTAATTCATCCCAATGTGGCATAAGAAAGCAACAAAGGCAAATCCGGTGTCAGTAATATTAGCAAAATGAGTTTCACAAGAATGGTACTAAAAAGGTAATTTGCTTCTCAAAACCACCACTGTCGAAGCATCAATGGCCAGAAACCTCTTTTTGTACTCTTAAAACACAAGTCTAATATTTCCTATTTTCCTTTTTATTATTTGTATGTTTATTTTGGTAAAAACACAAGGAAATTAGTTTGGCCGCGGACAAAAGCTGGTCCTTGTCAGGGGACTTGGATCTCCTGCCCATCTCAGAACACGGCCAGTAAATCAAACCGTTCCACTAAAGATTATTTATTTTTTAGAGACAGGATTAAACATATATTTCAATAAGCGTTGCACATTTTTTTATAGATCAAAGTATGAAAACTAAAAGAAAGTTTTAATGGTATTATATGATAATTTTTAATTTTTAGTAAGGACAAAGCAGAAAAAAATAAAAGAATTTGAGGTAAGATTAATATCTAAATGGGGATTATATAAGAACTTTTAATGAGAGTACATAGAAAAACTATTTATTTTGAAGTAGAATTAAATAAAAAAATTACATTGGAGATTGTAGTCCCACTCAACCCTAAACAAATCCGCTGCTTTTGCGTACTTAACAAGGGGAGCTCTATAATAGTTAAGCTTACTTTTCCCTACCTAGTATTATCCAAAGGACACTAATCAATCTTAATAAAGGTATATACCTGGTCTCTTATACATTGAATTATATCCCTAACCAGAATAAAATATTCACAAAATAACCATCATATTTAATCAAAATACAAATTGTGAACCGATATTTTTCATAATGATAAAACATCCTTGATCTTAAAAAGCTTTTTGTAATGATTTTTGAAAGGATTTTTACAAATGAATGATTCCATTAAAGAAAGGAATATAATAAAATAAAATTAGTCAATCAATGATTAATCAGTTTTAAAATTAGATAACCAATTAGTTTTTAGCATTTATTTAAATAAATGATCAAAATTATTTGATTTAAAAAAATAATTGTTAATTGATAATTGATCATATAGTAAATGAGCAACATATATCTATCAATATTAGTACTGATTAACGATGATCAATTAATAAATCATTATTCATCATTTTTTTAATTGATAAAAAGGAATTCAAACTCTTTATAATTTGATAGATTTAAATATGAAATAATGGTTAGATTACCTGCACAGTCACATCATTTAACGTTATTTTCATGTCCCACGAGAAGATTCCTTGATTATATGTCTGACTGATGCTTGCCACGTGATAATGGGATGTACTGGACGTCCTTGTCCCGGTACTGAAATGTCATTTATCAAGAAAAAGCAATTTAAACAAGGAAACAAACAAAGTAAAATTATTATATAATTTCCTGTCACTAATGGAAGAGGATTATGAAATAGAGGTACAAAGGAAACTTAATTCGAACAACAATACATTCTGAATTTCTTAAATTGCTGTCCCAAATAAGCTTTTGAAGCTAAGATATAAGCTTTTTAAGTAGGGGGTCCGCGAATGAATAGCTTGCATTAGCCTCTAATTTTTAGTTTTTAATGTTTATGTATTTATTTTTACAATCTAATAATCAATAGAAATTATAAAATAGCTATTATAGTAATCAAGACGAGTGTACAAAACACTTTTTTTTTTTTTTTTTTGATCTCTGTGTCAATGACCTAAATTAGTTAGAATAATTACGAGGGATTCGTGAGAACAATTATATTACGTAGTTTTTGTAATAATAATTAAATAATACTGGTAATAATAGCCTTAAATTGAAGGACAAAAGCACGTGATTTCGATATCTAGAACAAAGCCTTCTGCCTAAAATATCAAAATTCAACATTATGTATATAACTAAAGTATATAACTAAAGTGATGTAGTTGACCCACGTTGACTTTTTTTTTCTTTTTTTTTTATTATTTCTTTTGTTGCCGCCGCCTTTTTTTTTTTTTTTTTCCTTTTTTTTTTTCTTTTGTGGCCGCTGTTGCTTTTTTGTTTTTGTTTTTGTTTTGTTTTTTTTTTTTTTTTTTGCTGTTGTTGCCACTGTTTTTTTTTTTTCCCTTTTTTGTTGCTTTTTTTTTTTTTTTTACTTTTACTTTTACTGTTGTTGTTGCTGTTTTTTTTTTTTTTTTTTTTTTTTTTTTTAACTTTTGCTGCTGCTGCTGCTTTTATTTTTTTTTCCTGCTGTTGTTGTTGTTTTTTACTAAAGGAATGTAAGTCGGTGAATAGGATTTTTTTTTTTACTTTCGCTGTTTTGCTTTACTGTTTAGTGAATAGTATTTTTTAAAACTTTTATTGCTTTGCTACAGTTTTGTTTTTTTTTTTTTTAAACATTTGCTGCTTTGCTACAGTAAAATGATGCAATATTTCACTGTTTAATAAACATTAATTTTTTTTTTAATTTTTGTTGCTTTTGCTGTACAGTTTTTTTTTTTTTTTTTTTTTACAGTAATACACAGTAGTTGCTTTTTTTCTACATTAAACTACAGTTTTTGCCCCTATCCTATGTGCTGATTTTGGCTTATCTATAGTGAAATGACAGTTTTGTCCTCACATATTTTATTGTTTTGTCTACATTGCAGAGACTTTTTTGCCCCTCTGATTTAGTTGGTTTTTCTTTATCTACAATGAGTTGACATTTTTACCCCTGTTAAACAGAAATTGCCAGCTGTCCACACAGTATAATTACCATGTTACGCCTCTTTTTAGTTCATTTTCTTTTTTCTACAGTGTGTTGCCGGTTTTACCTCTATCTAGAGTTTTTTTTTTTCTTAAGATCATTTTTACCTTTTTTTTACGCTAAATTTTAGAAATTAGATTCCGATCTATTGTTTATTTTGTGTTTTTGCTTACTTTGTCTTTTTTTGATTTTTAAACGATTTTTTACTTTAAATTTTTTATCTTTATTTCGTTTTTTTGTGTTTTTTTTTTGTTTTTTTTGTTCTATTTTTTAAAGACCCCCTTTTTTTAAAGGATTATGCATGCAATTTTTTTCCTTTTTTGTTTGTTTTGTTTTATATTTTAACAATCATTTTTTTTTAAGTTTTTACATGTATATAACCTGATAAAAAAATTATTTGTTTTTAAAAACAGTAAAAAAAGGAGAAAATGAGATATATATTTTATTTTGTTATAATGTTTTTGTTAAGGTTAGTTTTTTTCGATTCTTTTGAGTTTAAAGATTTTTTTTTTTCTGCTTTATTTTTGTTTTAATTTTTTTCTTTAAATGAGTATAACTACAGGAATTTTTTTTCTTTTTTGCTTTTGTTTTCGTTTTTATTATTGTTAGTACTATTATCATTTTAATTTTGCATCTTCACTGTTGGGAGAAATTTTGAGAAAAATTATACTTATTATAATTATAACATTTATTTTAACCAACTGTTTTTATCATATAATACTTAATTTTTTTATTTATTTTTTTCCTTTCCCGTGCAATGCACGGGTATTAAACTCGTGTTAACTAAGCAATTAACACCGACAAATTACTTGAGCACTTTTTTTTTCCCCCTTCCCCGATAAGGTTTAAATCTGATCTAGATATGTCAACATTTTATGGATTTTCTTTTTAAAAAATTATAGAAAAATTGAGACGCACAAAAAAGTATCAATTTGAATATATATGTATATTTTAAGTAAGGATGAGGACACGTGATATAGACTTACCGACACCAATGGAAGGAGGGCCTACAATTTGACCCTCATAGCTCCATGATACACACCAACGAGGGATGTCTTTGTTATGGTAAGATGTCATTATATATCAAGAAAAAGGAAACATATAAATTGAAATTATTACAGTTAATTTTTTTAAAGAAAATTTTCATTAAACTCATTAAAAGACATACAAACACACCAAACATAATAAATAAATATGCAATACATAAGATAAAACCTTTTGATCTAAATACAGCAGATCCATTAGTGATATTCTCGAAGTGAAATATATTTGTCAGCGGCCCATAACAAAAAAATACCTCGGCTGAAATTGAGTATATGTAAGATTTTTTTTTACAAAACCTTGAGAATATATAACAAAAACTCGGTAGCATTAGGATACCATCAACTCCATAGAGAAGCAACTCTAGTGGGATCAAAATAAATTCAAGACTCAAATCTGGCATACAAACATCCAACGAAGAAGATGGTAAAACCAAATTTTTTATTAAAATTAACAAACAGAAATACAACAAAACCTAGACAAAAAATAGCAAAAATGTTGTTACACATAAGGCTACACATAAATATATATATATATATATATATGTGTATACGTATATGTATATAGTCACACAGAAAGAGTCCCCTATCGTCAGGAGATCAACTGGCTAGCCGAAGTCGAGCTGTTGTGAAACCTCCCTGTCACATGATGATCATGCACCGCAACCAACTATCACATGCATGGCTAGACGGCTTGCTGCATCATCAAGAAAGAAACCTCAAGGACGCCCATTCCCACTTACCTCATGTGACCTTTAATTGTCTTGCCGCCAACCCACAACCGAGAGAGACAGATTTCACTGACGAAACCCGTCGTGAAGACCCACGACCAACTAACCTTGATCCCACACTAGGCTGATAACAGATCCACAGCCGGCACCCCATCTCCGTCTTGCTCATTCCCACAACATCAATCCTCTTTTCACGGACTCGTCTCAACCAAGACCATCACCATTCGACCCCACCTCCCTTCCTAAGGTTGGGAAATTAGAGGCAGGTTAAAAGCCAGCGGAGTCTAGCCTCGAGAAAGGAAAACTATTGAGAAACTGTAGCCCAAATGCATTATAGGAGAGACAAAGATAATGATTCACGCGGCCTTGAAGCCTTTTTCTTTTTCTTTATTATTTCCAGATACTAATGGATGAGGATAATGAAGGAGACAGGGGTCCACATATTGGAAGCATACATAATGCCTTAACCTCTAATTTTTAGTTTTTAGTTTCTTTTTTTTTTACTTATTTATTTAACAACAGATGCTAATCAATAGAAACTTTCACATTTGTTAGCCTTATAATCAAGGAGTCAAGTAGTAAACTTTTTTTTTTTTTTTTTCCCATCCAATTCTCTTGTAACAATAACTTAAATGTGTTAAAATTAGAGGCGCTATGTATCTGTAGATTAATTTTAAAACATTAATCAACATGATAATAAGTAGGGGTTTTTTTATTTTTTATTTTTTATTTTTATTTGTTACTTATACAAAACCCAGGTCATATTATAGGCCCTAAAAACTACAGCACATGAATTCGGTATAATCGACACCTTTCCTTGAACCACTACTTGCCTTTCCCAAATTTAACCTTCAATGTTGATACACATAAGTATATTATAGAAATATGTGACTAATTATATATACTAATTATAAAATTGTGACTGAAATGTTTTAATAATAGTGACTAAAAGTTTTCTTTTTTAAAGCGTATGCAGAACTTGATTTTTTTTCCCCTTTATATATTGATGGATCGAGGGTTAAGTGACCACTTGCAGCCTATAGCTTAGGAATCATTTAAGCCGATATTGACCCCATTTAAAAATTATCTTTAATTATTTTCAAAATAGGTGAACAATATATATATATATATATATTAAAAATTGAGATTCTGGTTCCCTCAATAAACTACCTTCTTACTCCTATATTATCCTCTACAATATTTTTCAAAATAGATGAAGGAAAAACACGTTTAAAAAGTTGCATGTTCCAAAAAAAAAAAAAAAAAAAAAAAAAAAAAAGAAAAGAAAAGAAAAGAAAAAAGAAATAGTGAAATTTAGAGGTGGCATCATTTGAATGGTTTGTTGGGACGTCAAGGACGACTTTGACAGGAGATTCTTGTCCTGTTGCCATTTGTTTTCAGATATATATATGTATCATATATATGCAAAGAGGTCCTTGTTGCTTTCTTTCCCTGCGCATCCCTGTCGTTTTGCGATATAAACGTTGTACTCGTTTTAGTGTTTAACAAGCTTGTTATTGTCCAAACTCGTTTGCAACACGTTACAAAGATAAAAAGTCGTAAACGTATCTTCTATGAAAAAAAAAAAAAACACCTTTCTTTTTGACGTGGCAAGTTGCATCAATACTAGTCTTCGCTTGACCAGTCCAGAGTGTCCAGTACTGTCCAAATCTGATCTGGTTTAACCACACAACAACCATACAATATTGATTTGGGCCAAGAAGGTCAGTTTACGAAATGTTGGGTTCGGCTCCCAAGAAAAAATTGGGGACTTCACAGGAATGCCATGCATACTTTCATGCCTTGGAGTGAGTTATGCCAAAAAAAAAAAAAAAAACCAAACTGCATCATAATTATATACATATATATATATTTTATAAGATATACCAATTAGATCCTTAAATTACCTTATGATAACCAATCATTCATCACTGTATGACACTGGCTAGTTACCACCATCGTTGCAGGTTGGTTTCTGGTGACCGGTAACCATCTGATGGCTAGATACCAATAGGTTACCATGCAATAACTCATTCTCGACGGGTAGGTTACTGCACGGTAACTACATCTATCGACTGGATATAGACCTGTAACCACCATAATACTGGTTGGAAACCATCAAATCTGTGAAATTTTGTCCCTATAATACTAAAAAATAGCACAAATTGTTCAAAATCACAACAAACAAATGTTGACTAAATCTACCTCGTTATAGATCTCATCTGTAACCACGGTGACTACATCAAATGATTTGCTAATTTTTTTTACAATACCATTAGTTTCATAACAGTTAGTGAAAGACCTCATCAAATTCTCCGCAAAGTGTAATAAAGAACGAAGCCATCCACTACAAACCTTTCAAGGAGCTTTAATATCTTGAAAAGATTGATCAAATATATGAAGTCATATTCGATCCACAAAACATTCCATAGAAACTTCCAAGTTTTTTCAGTCATCAAAATAAAAGAAGTAAATTCCGCCTCAAAAGGCAAATGAAATGTCCTAAGGAATAACAAAACAACCTTTAGCAAAACCTCTGCTAGTCCTGAACATAGTGCAATACTAGGAGCACCCTCACAACACTAATTGTATTTATAACTTTGATTCGACCTAGAAGATGAGGTAGCCATCTTATCATTGTGATATACGAAACCATATGGTGTCTACTGATAAAATAAAATTTATAAAATAAGAGTTCACGTTGCAAGTTACTAATGGAATTGATGTCTAGAGAATTAGCGTTTTTAATTGTTGCTCAAATTATGGCCTTAGCCGAATTTTTGAGATGATTCTGTCTTCGAAAACTAAGGTTATTTCTAGCATGTCAGACCAACCAACAAGCATAATAATCGTAGATTCCCATAAAGCCTGATCTATACAGTAAACCAGAAGGAAAAGACTGACCATAGAAATTCTCAAAGCCTGAGAAGAAGTCAAAATAATGATTAAATGCATCACCAATGATTGTGCAATGAAGAAAGAGATTATCAATAGTCCTCAGAATCACCACCACATAGACAACAATAGCTAGGGATACCTCGACGTTTTAAAGTAGCCTTACTAAGGAGACAATTAGGAAAAATCTTCAATTAAGGTTTGTGGGGAGGGATAAATTAAAGTTAGACCAAATATGTTTTCCGCATCTGACAGAAGAATTAACATCATAACATGATCATGACAAGACATTTTTTGAGACCCTATATATTAGAAAAAATGACTCCAGACAAGCTTATAATCACCAGAAGTAACTATTGTACTGATTAAGAATATGATTGAATATTAAGAGGAATAGTAGTGTTAGGGACATCAACTTTAATCTCAATTTTTTGAGAACCAACTTACGTGATAATGCAATTAATTGATATGACAATACTTGAAACACTTATCAATAAGAAACGACAACTCATTTACTGCATAAATTTATACTCAAAAATTGAAATTGGAGTTGGTATTCTTAACATTTTTTTTAATTTATTTTTTATATAAAGAATCACCTTTTATTAATTATGGTATATCTTACACCGATATTAGAATATATAGCAAGACTTTAATGTTCATTACGTATTTTTAATTCTTTCTGTACCAACAAGACTGTAAAACACTTTTTTTTTTTTTAAAGGACTTTTTAACCCATAAAATCTACTCTAAAAGATTATATGTAAGCACGCAATCATAGACAACTGTGTCACAATCATAAACTAGCTAAATGCACAAGGAATTTAGGATCAGGATTCATGAATAATGAAATCTTCAAATTAAAAATAACTTACTTTCTAATTTTGCACAAAAATTTGGGAGTTTAAACATCTGTCTATACTTATTTCACAATGACAAACAGATCAATGCATTACTAATAATAGCCACAACAAATCTTATCTTGCAAAATAAAGTTGTCATACATGTTTGGACATAACCTAGCAAAGCAACAATATTATTATATTCCACCAAAGTCGCTGACTTTTTTCTCCCACAAGCAAGTTCCCATTTATTATACAAAACTGTACAAACCAAAAGAAACTACAGTGAAACTGCTGACTTTGTGGTATACTCGATTTAAGTTGCCAAGAAATCATTTATACACATACAAGCATCATTAAATATGTATACATATATATTTGTATGTATATATGTACACACATACAGAGAATTAAATGACCCTAACCACTCTATATAATATATTTCGCTCGCAGTGAACTCTACATTACCAGCTAAGCTAAATGACACCAAAATTATTACTGATACAAGCGTCACCACATTTCTTGATGTTCTTTAAGGTATTTAATAAAAGCCCAACGATCTCTACGGCAACCCAGGAGCATCTGTTTCTGTGCCCTAGCTAGGGATAACTATGTGCTACTGAGCCAAAAAAGGTAAAAAAGAAAAAAAGCAAAGCCAGAAAAGAATATGTCGGGAAAGAAGAATCGAGGAGAGACACAATTAAGTCGGTTCTTCAGTTTCTTTTTTCTTTTTTATCTTTTTTTAAATTTAATTGTATCCATTCTTTTGCTTTTGGTGTAATCAGATATAAATATACGGAAGTTCTCCTATGTCATGTCTCTATAAACAATACCTATAATTTTCTTTTACGTTATTTTAATAATCAATTGATATTAATATAATTTTTTTGTAGTGATATTCATCATTTAGATTAATAATTTAAATAACCCATGTTACAATTTTCGAAAATAAAAATTCTTAAACTCAAAATGGAGGAAAAAAAAATTAAACTCAAAGCAGAAATCAACAAACACATAAAATATAATATTTACGTAGTTTTATATAGGGCTGCCTTCTATTAATATGGTTTGCATTCACAGGAAAGATAGAACATATTCACTAACGGCTTAAAATTATGTACTCTTAACAAACTCTCTCAAACTCTTTCTAACCAAAACTCCGTACAATGTTTGTCTAGCTTTTTAGATCTTCACATCCCCCCCCCCCCCCAAACACACAAAATGGACGCACTCTATATCAACATTATTCTTGTCTACATAAAACTAAACAAAAAGATATATTTAAGATCATCAAGGGCCACAACATGTAAATTTATGTAAATCCACATAAATTATACCAATATCTTTATATTTATCTATATTGAAGAGAAAGGAAAACTGATAGTAAAAAAAAAAAAAAGATTAGCACATCATGTTTGAACCCACTAAGCGTAGTCATGATCTATATTCTATATCAAATCTCACACGCGAATTTATTAACAAAAACACCCATAATAGACAAGATTAAAAAAAAAGAGTATTTTTTTAGGGGAAAAAATAGAATATTGCTGTCACAAAGGCTAAAAAAAAAAAAGAAGAGAGAAATAATAAAACAACCATTAAATAACCCTACACAAAAGAAAACAACACAACAATCATAACCAAAAAAGAAAAAAAAAAAAAAAAAAAAAAAAACGTACTCCCTTCTGATGAAGAATTAAGATTAGAGTATTAATTAAATTTAAAGTTATACAGTTAGTGCGTCCATTCAATATCAAATTCAACGATTAAAGATGTTTAAGTTTCATTTATTGCTTTGTGAGTCTTTTCAGTTTCAATTGCCGAAGTCAAGTCTCTTTAACCCGAGGAAAATAATGAAGAATCAAGATTGGAATATTTGGATTTCAAGTTGAAGAGTTTGGTTAGTTATTATGATATTTTCTTTAATATTTAATTTATCTATATATAATATGTTTTCTCTTAGGACTATTCAGTATATTAATTATTTGTTAAGATTTTTATAAATATTGTACTGATCACATATTTTTTTAGAGAGTTGATTAATGAAATATTGGATTTCTAATCCTCTGTTTGAGAGACATATCCAATTTCAAAAATTGAAATTTTTTACAAAAAATATATTTTTTTTTCAACTTTTTCCATCATTCTCTCATTTTAAAAAGAAAAATCATCACATTTTCAAACTTATTTTGTGTGGTACCCATTTGGAAAAAGAAAAGAAATCCTTTTAAAATATTCTCACAATGCTTCCACCACTGTTTTTTCTCATTGCAAACAAGTTGTTTTCAAGAATTTTTTTTTACACATCCAAATACCATTTTATTCTCAAAATAAATAGTCTTTTCATTTAAAATACGAAAATTTTTCTTTCCGAAAATAGACACTCCATCCAAACAGGGCCTACAATTCTTTATCTTGAGTTTTTTGTTCTTGGTTTTTATTTCTCTCTTCTTGTTCTATTTATGTCTCAATATGTAATTGTATTCTCTTCTTAATTCTACCTTTTCTATCTCGTTCGTTCATCACCTTCAACAAAAAAAATTATAATAATATGATCTTTTATAAGTTACTCCTAAATACATATCTTCAACTCTTGCGATACATTATTTCCAATAATACGAGCCTAGTAAACGAATATTACAACTTCTCCCTTTGTTAGTTTTTTTAATATCAAAAGTGAGAATCTTTTTCATGCAAACTAACTTCCACAATCTCAATTTTCTGCGTCCACGAAATGGATGATGATGAATTCATATCTGAGTTTCCCAAGGAATCGGCTAGCTAGTTCGAGGAATGAAAGGCCAATGATCAAAGAAGACAGATAAACTTTATGATTGCAAAAAGTTGTTCAATTGGAGCTGTTGATGGTGTAGTTGAGACTGGTCGGTCTTGGGGCGGATCTCTTTTACTTCTCGAACACACATCCCTGACAGCGAGACAAGGCCCCTTGCTGGGAAGCAGGAGCGGATCAAGCCGAGGCCGAGAACATCCGAACACCTTCTCGGATTTTAGAAATTAACTGCACCGACCAATCGAAGTTGAACTTGCATCTCAATAGGAATCGAGTGACCGTGATATCCTATATTCCATGAAACAAGCCCCAAAGACCGTTGGAAGACCACTCCCGACTAGGGAGTGAGCATTTGGGTTTCGGACACACCAGAGCCCTTTCTGAGTATGTCAACCCACATGGACACTAACCTGCCATTCCGTACCGACTGACAACAATACCATGGCAGGGTGCACACACCCGTGACAGCTGACACTCGACATTAGTACTTGTCCTCGCTCCCCCGCTGGCACCACCTTCCTCCACTACTTGTCCTTGCTGACAAAAGCACTTGCAACCTGCACCCGTGTCCCCCGATGTCCGAGTAGGAAAGAAACATGGCATTCGCCCAGTGGACAATAGGTGTCCGTGTACTCGGCGCGGGTCTGCCCGTCGGAACCATTCAAGGCAAAGCCCACCAGGGCCAGTCGGGGCACCTGAACCAGCAAGAACACCTATAAATAAGGGAAAGCCTCACTCCCCCAGGTATGGCCATTTTCCTTGCTAAAACTTTGCTCCCCCTCTGGCTCTTTAGTTCTCTTCACTGACTTAAGCATCAGAATGCCTTTAGAAAATACCCCACTGGTGTCCCTTTTACTCCGAGATGCTTCTCTTTTTACAGGTGACCAGGTGAAGCATAACGACATAGGATCAACTATACCAACCAACCACATCTGGTGTTGTATCAAGGATTTTTGGCATCAACAGGAGCAATAAACTCCCAAGACCATTTTCCTGCCCGTTTGGCAAAATTTTGACTTTTACTTTTAGCCAATAGAAGAAGAGAAGCAAAATCTATGATTTTTCAATAAGTGTTTAGAACAAAAGAGCTTATAAGATCAAATTGATCTTGTAAAGTTTTCTAATAAATAATATAAAAATTAAAATGAAGCTTATTATGTCTAACTTAAACCTCATTATAAATTTTAAACTCTACTCAAAACAGCTTTTATCGAAAGTAATATTTTT
Source organism: Ficus carica (assembly GCA_009761775.1). Lineage (NCBI taxonomy): Eukaryota > Viridiplantae > Streptophyta > Magnoliopsida > Rosales > Moraceae > Ficus > Ficus carica. Next base: position 13,987,563 of record CM019739.1, on the reverse strand, counting down.
TTGTTTTGACAGAAAGCACTTTAATTAGGAGACTGAAAGTTCTCCAAATTAGATTATCCGAGCATTTTTAGAAACTGATTTTGAATCTAAAAAGTCAAAAATAACTTTTAAAAATCTCTGTCAAACATATCCATAAATACATATACATATATACAAATTGCAGGAGAACTGACTTCTGAACAATATCCCAGCTCTGAGACTGAGCTATATACAGAGATCCAGACGTATGATTTAATGTACTGCGTAACCGCAATCAGCACCAACTTTTTATGGCTCGCTCTGAATCATTATTTGCTATATACATATATATGTCAAAGAAAGCACATATGTAGATAATACTGAATTAATGGTCTCAACGACCCTTGGGTTTAGCCTCATAAATTTTTGCACTTTAATTTGACACGACATAAAAGTAAAGCTTTGCCCTGGCCTTTCTAGCAACTTCTTTAGCTCTAGCGTACATATTTATGAACAGTTCAGATTTCTTTGTCTTTTAAAAATTACGACCCTACACTTATTTAGTGAAGTAAAGACCCTTCCAAGTTGGCACCTAAACCTGCATGGGCAAATTGAAGTCTCTGTCACCTCTCCTACTTAATTTATTGATATTTATTTATTTTTTTAAATTTTTTGAAATTTTCCAGTAAACCAAAATTATAAAATCTTTGGCATTCACAACAGCTAGCATCGATGTGAAATGCTTGATTCTTCAAATAATGGGTTCTACAATTTCGGCCCTTTTATTATTATTATTTTTTGAATTTGGGGTTGAGAGATTTAAGGACATAAATCTCTTGCATGTTGAATATGTGATGTTCTAAATAGTATGTGACCAGTAATATTATGTCATGCTATTTTAAAAATTTTGAAATATTTTGTAACCAATTCTTTCTATACTTTAACATCTTTTAACTTCATTCATAATATTATAATTGGTTATATAGTACTTAATACACGGAAATTGAATAGGTAATCTCATAAATTCAAGATATAAGATCTATATCTTATAATAGAATCATGTTCATTACTGTTAGATTAGGATTCCAATCAACTAATTTATGTAGGAGTTGATTTTTGGTTATTCAAGTTTTAGAACGCGTTTACTTTACAATCATATTGGATAGCAACGCGACAATTATTTTTTTGCTTTTAATATTCTGGCGTTTTCAAACTTGATTTATATGCCACTGTTATCATCAAATGATCTAAGGTGTCAATTTTTCATGTTATTTTATTAATAAATAAAAGGTACTACCTGAATGGAGACTAGGCAGTGCATGTGAAAGCGACAAGGTTGATAAGGAAATAATGCAAAAAAAAAAAAAAACAACTAATTAATTAATGTGGGCTACAATATTGATATCCAGTCCTTCCTAGTAGCCTACTCATTCAAAACACTTGCACATGAGAAGGAAATTAAGGCTTTGAAACTGGCCAGTAACAAAACAGACACTTCTAGCTTAGCTCGCTAACAACTCTAATTAATTTACTTAACCTCAAAAAATTAAAAAAAAAAAAAGGCCCAAGATTAACCCAACAGTAATTCTAATTTTATTATGAACAATTACAAGTGCCTCAAGTCTACTATTTCAACTAAATTTTTTTTGGTCAGGTGAAGTCAATACCCGAACCCATCATGACCCTTGCAGTAGTGATCTTTTCTTTGCTAGTTGGTACTCTCCAAAATTCCATATATACCCTCACAAAACACCACAACTCAAGGATATAAATTGTAAGGTGCGTTCTTGACTTCCTTCCTAATTTATAGCTCATAATGTTGATGATCAATTCTGCAGTAAACTAAACACCACCTTAATTTCTTCTTCTTCTTCTCTCTTTTCCTTCCTTTTATTATCACTGCAATGACAAGAGATGAGCTCGTTTAATCATTTGTTTAAAGTTAAAAACAAAAAACAAAACAACAAAAAAAAGAAAGAAAAAAAAAGACGAATTGATCATCCGAGGTGATCATCACTATTGGATTTCTTCCACTTTTTAACGATTTGATTTGTGACAAAAAGGCTAAATGTGGATATAAGTCGTGTGAGTGCATTGTACTTGTGTTTGATGTCCAAGGATCAAAAAGAGAGAGTAATTAGTAATGTTCAAGGGCAAAAATTGATAATGAAGACCAATTGTAGCTCACCAGATTTAGGTTTTTGATCAAATTAAGCGCTTTCGCAAGTGACTGCAGCTCTTATCCTTTCAACCGTGCACTTGATGAGATTGTTAACAGTCGCCACTGATCCGAGAGAGAGCTTCGCCGTGGGAACTGAATCGACCAAGATTTGAAACGCTACAGTGAGTAGAGAGCCGCCGGATCCAACCTCCAAGATTCCTCCTCCAGCATTATTGAAATTTGTAGGCCCGTCTGGAAGTATAGCAAAACCTGACGGCAATAACGCGACGTAATCGGGTTCTCCTCCACTCAATACCACGTTCATAGCCACGATATCAACCGGCGCATAGATAACGTATGATCCTGTCGAATCGGTGCAGCTCTCCTGGAGTATCAGCATGTTGCTCTGGCTAGAATTTGCACTCTAAGTGGAACAAGAAAAAAAAAAAAAAAAAATCAAAATCTTAACCCATATATATAACATGAAATAAAAAGTATATTTTGTTGTTATTACATTTACGCGTAGTAAAGATACACAGTTGCCATGATCTCGCCCGTTTGCTATATGTGCCATTTCTTGGACGAGGCCACCGTTTGAGAGGATATCCCACTACAAACATAAAATGTGTGACTGTATAAATATTTTCAGACTATGAAAATCTAATCAATTGCATCGAATTCATACCTCGCTCCGAGAGTTCTCATCACGGAGAAAATCGAAAACCCTCTTTGGTGGAACCGGAAGCCAGAAGGAAGTCGCAGCGCTTAGCACAATGCCAGGAGGCCTGCCGGGATCATCCATACTCTTCTGGTCATGACTCTCACATCATCAGAGCCTGTCGCCGACAATGTCGTCCACGCATGAGCAGTAGAAGCGCCAACACCGACGCAAAAGCTCATCACCATTCTCTCCGCTAGTTTCAACATACTTTTCCTCCCTTCCGGGCTCGTTATCACTACCCAAAATAAGAAATTCAATTGGTCTTAAAGTAAGATTTTATCATAGGCAAAACTAGCACATATACGAGGTAAGTTAATTGTACCACAGAGATTTTCCGCTGGAATGTTACTGGCCATTGAACTTGCAAGTCGTTCGCATTGCCGGTCTAGAGTAGCGACCCAACGTTTTGCGCCAAAGGCAAGGCCAGAGTTAACTAGTGGTTTATAGATGTTATGAACAGCTCTATCATCCACTTCAACATGTTCAACCCAAATGACCTAAAACATGTCATAAAGCATGTGTTTCACATGGAATTAGTACAAGTTTTCGTGAATTAAAGAGGTGAAAACAGAAATTAATGACAAAAGAAAAGGAGGTATTGCCTTTGAATATCCATTTGGCAATTCTTGGATTAAGCAACCGGAGGGCCTTCTTCGGCTCCTGGAAATCGGGCTTGGACGAAGATTGTCCAGCGTGACGTCGACCACGGCCCAAGTTCCATCAGCGTGCTGTTTGCAGTACCTCACGAAGTAATTCTCACGGGTTGGACCAAAGGTGAAGGTACTTGGAACTCAGCTGTCATCTAACAAACGGCAAAAATGATTTTTTTTTTTTTATCAAAAAAAAAAAAATGAGTAAGAAACAAATAGATTAACCGAACCAAAATGGTTTTACTGAGACAAAATTCTTTTACTTCGTACCACTTGCAAGGCTCCATTGTAGTTCCCTGCTACTCCAGTTGAGAGAATATCAAGTGTCATTGCTCTTGAGACAACACCGCAAAACACGGCAGACCATTGATTCTACAAAACAAGTCATTCACAATTCGATTTGTTCCATTAATTTTTGTTTTTGTTTGACAAAATAATGAAATGTTTTAATTTTTTTTTCCCCCCCTTTTTCCAGGCTAAAGTTTAAGAATGAATTGAACTCACCACATCCATGAGAATCTCAACAAGGTTAGTGTGATTCATGATGACAACAGCTGATTCTCTCGAAGCTTCGGATTTCATGCCTAATGGTTTAGGCCCAATTCCCCGAGGGAAACTCCTCAAGTACTCGTCTTCGTTTAGCATTTCACTTGAGTTATCACCTGGAATCCACAAGGGGTCTCCGGTCTGGGCCATTCTAACAAGTTCCTCCATGGCCGCCACCGCCAACTCAACGATGACTGGCTTATCAGCCTCAGTGGGAACCGTGACCGACCTCAGAAGATCGCTACTCGATCCGAACATTTCTCCTACAAACCTGACTGAGCCCCAAAATTCCCTACCCCCATGTCAAGGGAACGGGAAGACACGTGAGACGAGAGGTGAGAAAGTGACGACAAAGGCTTGCCGACGTACTTGGCGGCGATCCCAGATATCCTATCAATCTGAGGGAGAAAACATAAAGTTGAAACTATTAGTACAGATCACTATATACATTGTAGTTTTCAGTAAAAAAAAAAAAATTATTCACAATATTAACCTCTTCACGTAAACGAGCGTTTTCTATCCTGAGATGTTGCTCGTCGAAAGACATCTCACCCAGAGCAGCAGGGCCTCCACAGTTGGGGCATGTGGCGTTGCCTAGGGCTTCTTTGTACCTGTTGTTCTCGGCACGGAGCTTCTCGTTCTCGGCCTTCAGGATTGCATTCTCGTGGCGTTCGTGTTGGGCCTAATGATATATGGAATAAAATTAAAATTTAGAACACAACGTCCTTATCTCAAATACATTAGATCCTATGGTGTCATGTCTAGAGTGATCAGCTTATTATGTTGCGAAAAAGAAAGATAAAGTAAATCATGTCTTTTAACCTTCATTTGTGTTCGCTTATTTTGGAACCAAAATTTCACTTGCAAAGGCTCTAACCCTAACTCACGGCTCAGCTCCTTTCTTTGCTTGTCGTCTGGATGAGGACATTCCTTGAAGAATCTGAGACAAGATTAAGTGTTTTTTTTTTTTATTTTTTTTAAATTACTCTAAAAAATTAATTAAACACAGAAAGGATTTAAGAAAAAAAAAAAAAAAAAACAGGCTTTTTCTCTAATTGAAGAGGGATATTTAGTAATATAAGAGACTCACGATTCCATTTCCTGGATTTGGCGCTGGGTGTGGCGGTGGTAACGTTTCTTTTTGGGACGTTGGTTGGGATCCTGGTCATCTCCAGATGGGGCGTGCATGGTTTCGGTGCCCGATTTGGTCTCGAGATCTAGATCGTCGTCTCGGATATTTTCCAACTCATTTTCCGTGCTTTTGTAGCTCATTTCCAGCAGATGATGGTGAGTCTCGAACAAATTTGGCTGAAACATTTCTGCAGCTGAACAATCCCTAGCTAGTAGCGATATCTTAAACCTTTTTCTATTTTATTTTATTATTATTTTAAATCTGTTAAGAAAAAATTTCGAGTTAATCATCAGAACATAAAAAACATGTTAAAGTTAAGCACGGAGAAACAATGAAAAAGAAATTAGAAAATCTAATTTATTAATATGGAAGAATATCCCAGCCAGAAGCAGAAGGAAATAGAACTGAGAGGTTGAGTAATACCCAAGTAAAAAATATACATAATAAATGGCTGCTAAAATATATAGGGAAAGTTATGACCTGGATTCCATTGTGTAAGCAGAAATAAATGTACCCCAAAAAAAACAAAAAACAAAAAAAAAAAAAAAAAGCTGTAACAATTTATATTAATATGCGAGTTTCCTACTTCGGCGTTTCTATCGAGAAAGGGGTTTAGTTTGATTTTAAAATAATATTGAATTATGAAAGAAAATAGCAATTCTATGAATCGTTGTAACATTTATGAAGAACAATAAATCTTGGTTATCTATTATTATTATTATTATTATTATTTGGTAAAACAATAACTCTTGTTAGCAAACCAGCATAGGTCGTCTTTCAAAATTACCACAGCTAATATTGCTCAGAAAAATCGGATGAAGAATGGACAGAAAATAAAGCGAGAAGTAATATTAACCAACCTGATTAAATATCAGCGGCGAGATGACAGGAATACACTGAATGCTTTCTCCCTTTAGATGGAAATTTCAGGTGACTCGTCGGAAGCATTTTTCCTGCTACCACATCTGCATATATATATATATATATAATATATATGTATATAACTATATAACAAACCCTAGGTGATATTTGTCTTTCTTCTCTCCTTGATAAAGAGGGTTGGTATTCTTTGGCGCTGACCGAGAAAAGCTAAGAGCAAATTAATAATATTACAAGATGTAACGGACGGGGAAGAAAAAAAAGGAAAGAAAATGAAATGAAATGGCTACGATTTGGGGCTTTCAAAAGTACTCAGCTTTTTTTTTTTCCTTTTTTTCCACTATAACGTCCCAAAAAAGTTGATAGGAGTTGACAAAATGAGTTTAGGTGTTTGACTATATTTTCCGAACTTGAAACTCTCTAGACGAAAGATTGTAACGCCAACTAAGGTTGAGAGGCTCCTTTCTGTTTTGCCTCCTAGCTATCTGCCAAAATATAACGGGAAGCGATTCTCGTCTTAAAGGCGCAAACTAGAGAGAAGAGAGAGAGAGAGAGACGAATGAGAAAGAAAAGAGAAACTTTCCAAAGCATACAAATTAGGGCCTAAAAAAAAAGTCTTTGAAGCTCCGGGGAAATATAAAGAAGTACTCGAGAAGCTGGGTCGGATCTGTTCTCGCAAGAAAGGTAGTTTTTTTTTTTTTTTTGTGGAAATTTTGAGGAGCTGAAGAGAGAACTGGGTTTTATGGAGATAAATTAATGAGAAGGCTTTGGGAAAAGGGGTGAGAAGAGAGAAGAAAAGAATATCGAGGTGACGAAGAAGAGAAGAAAGAAACGGATCAAGAGGAAAAACAGTAGACAATATCGAGAGAGAGAGAGAGAGAGAGATGAAAACAAGAAGAAGAAGAGGAAGAAAATTTGAGGGGAAACAGATGTGGCAGCAAGAGGAGTTATTACATGCAGGCGTATTGAGATGGTGCGAATTGCACTTATGGAGGGAAGGAAAGCTATAAATGCTCAGCCAGAAAAGGAGAGAGAGAGAGTTGGAATCTCATCCTCATGTTTGAAATTTATTTCGTCCCCGGGGCCGGGTATATTGAATTGAATTACACCTTTCAAGTGCTTTATCAAAATATAGTACAAATAACATATAATTTCCCACGAACAAATATATATGTATAAATACACATTCAACTTCAAGCCATATATCTTGCTCAGCGTTTCCACTCCGAAGGGAAAAATTAAACTTGGTAAATTAGTGGTGTATATCCGAACTGATATAAAAGCAAAGTCCGAAATTTTTATAGGAGATTAATAACTATATAAATGTATAATCAAAGAATATTATGAGTAAATTTTCATGGGGAGGGGGTACTTTAAAATTTTATTGAGAATTATGGAGTATTTTTTGAAAAAAAGAAAAGCTAATAAGGGGGGGCTTAGGCCCCTAGTCCTTGTCTCCATCAATGCCTGAGTCGTATTAGCGGATTATCTATGTTATACGTTTGCTGATAACGGTAATTTTATATACAAGTGTACTCTTCTATCCAACACTTAATAAAATGGTACTTGTAATTTTGTTTACATGTTATTACAACTATAAATTGATTTTGATGTACCATTGTTCAGTAATACTTGTCGTTTGCATTAATAGTTCTAAATAGTGGTGTCGTGTTTATAATATTCTAAATTAAAATATACATGTAAATTCATTAGAAGTTACAAGATTTTAAATAAAATGATATAACTGTCAGATTTATTCGGCTATCAAATTTGAAACATTTACTTTTTATATATTGTTGATGGATATTGGCTAAGTTAGTATTTGGTTGGACGATGAACTTAATTGTATGTTTTTTTTTTCCTTTAATTTAAGGAAACTTATTTTGTATATGGTTGGAGTACATATGTTTCTCCATATCTATAATAGGGTTGGTTGTATTTTTGAACTATTGAGCAAAAAAAAAATTTTTTTTTTGAACTATAAATTCATTTTTTTAATTCAGAGAATATGTATCTAGTATTTTAAAGTTTTGTATGCTTAAATCATCAAATTTCATTCGGTACATAAACTCATACATTTTCTTTATCAACACTTAGTTTTGACCTCGAAAAATGGCCTAAATTACCTTCTTTATCAATACTCAATTTTGACCTCAAAAAATACCCAAATACCTTTCCGATAGAAATTGATAAATTAATAGTAACTGAAAAATATATTTTTTGTTAAAGCAATAGGGTGTTTTGTTTTGTTTTATTTATTTTTCTTGTATTTATTGATATTTTGGATTTTTGTGGTAAAAAATCAAGTGTCGACTAATATAACTTGTGTATTAAATGTGACTTGATAATATAAAAAGTAAAACACTTTAATCTATACGATATATTTTCTAAGAAAAGAAAATATGGATAAAAAAGATTATACAAAACCTTTAATATATCTTAAACGTGATCTGATTGTATGTACATATATGCTTCGTCTTAATGTCTTTTTTAAGGTAAAAGCTTTGTCTGATTCAGACATTAGATATATATATATATATATATATATAGATACACACACAATTAAAACTGAATTAAAAAAGTAATTTATTTATCTTTTAGTGTCATAAAGTCATACTAAAAAAAATGACTAAAACTGAAAAAAAAAAATCCTAAAAATATTATTATCAAGAATACATAAAAATAAAAAAAATAAAATAAAAAAGCGAAATACTTGTCTCGAAGGGATAAAAGTCAAAAGATTTACTCCAGAATAAATTGAATCAGATGAAAGAGTATAATTGATTTCTATTAAAGTTCCTCTAAAAAAAAATGGTAAATTATTAGGTTGATTCCTAAATTTTAATTTTATGCAACTTTAGTCCCTCAACTTTTTTAATAATTGGAATGCCCCTAAACTATTAAAATGTTATTACAATAGTCATTTGCGTTAATTTTCAAACGGAATATGTTAGTTAGCATCACTTTTAACTAAATTACTAATGAATTTTGTTTAAAAATTAACAAAATATCTATTGTAGTAATATTTTAATAGTTTTAGGGACTTTCCTTGTTCTCTTTTTCGTAACTGAAATGATAATAAACTATTAAAAACGTTGCTACAGTAGTCCTTTCAGTTAATTTTCAACGGAATCTGTAGTTAGCATCACTTTTTGATCAATTACTAACATATTCCATCAAAAAATTAACAGAAATGAATAAGTTAAGGGACATTCTAGCTACGAAAAAAGTTCAGAGACTAAAATTGCACAGTTTATAAATTTATGGACTAATGAGTAATTTATCCTAAAAAAAATATGTATATTATATATAAACACACATACATGTAATAAATTATTGACATCTGGATTTAAAAAACCAAATACATATTAAAAATAACTCACACACTCATTATATATTAATGAAACTAGCTAGTCTCAACTAACAATAATGGATATATATATATATATATATATATATCATATATGATTAGTTTTCAAACAACATGTTGACTAAACATAGTCATCAAAATTTCCAAAAAAAAAAAAAAAAAAAAAAAAGATAGTCATCAAAAGGTTTAAACGAAAACGTCTCTTTTATTATAACAGGTGCAATGTATATATTTTAATATATATTGTCATGATTATAAATTGCAGCTACTTTTTCCAATAGATAATGCACTATATTATAGTTTTGGGAATATATTATGTTTTGTACAACTCTGTGATTATGGACATACCAATATCCACCTATTATAATTTAGAAATTGCATCAGAATAGTCAATTATAGATTGTGGTAAGAAATACAAAAATAATAATAAGAAACAATTTATAATTAAAAAATATCAAAAACAATATAGAAAGAACTGAGGGAGTGTTTTTGTGCTTGTTTTGCTAACAAAACAAATTAAACTCATCACTATTTTCTTTCTTTTTATGTTTCCCCCCTAATAACTATTACTGATATTTTCCTTTCGTTTTAATTATTATTTTGGTTGAGGTTGAATTATGAATTGTTGAGAAACTGCATTGACAACCTATCGGGAATTTGTTTGTTGTTTTCATAAAATAAAAATTTATTTTTTGAAGAAAAAAAAAAAACCCCCGAATTATTTGCAATCTATTCGTCTGCAGTTTTTTTTTTTTTTCTTTTTTAATTTTTGATTGGAAAATTTAAAAATAAAAAGGAGTGGTGGTTTTAATAGTTTAGCATATAACTATTTTATTTATAACTTTCCTATTAATGATTGTGTCAGTTAAATGTTGATTCGAGTAGCTAGCTCAAGGGTATTGCATATATATCCGTATACATACATATACGATACATATAAAAGTATTTTAATGGATGTACATGAATCTGAAAATATAGTATCAGAATGAACTCTCCTTTTTTTTTTTCTTTTTTTTTTTTTTTTTTTTTAAGTTCCGAACTGAACAGATTGAAGTTAGAACCTCTCCCACCCAAAGCCAAAATACCAATGACTTCGGAAATTTTGTACCTTATTGCCCGGAAGTTCAACAAAAGAGTTCAATGATATTCTTAATTTTATTTTTTTGTGTCAAATATTGTGATATTTTTTCTCATTTTATACGACCTACAACTTTATTTTATTATTATTATTATTATTTTAAGGAATACGACCTACAACTTAATAATTAGGCTGTGTTTGGTAGGAAAAGAAAAACATAAAGAGAGTAAAGATATATTATCTAAGTGAGAAAAATGAAAAGGGGGATCTTTTCTTTTATTTTGTTTCATAATGGATTCCTTATATTGAGAGAGATTTTAAAAATGGTTTTTCTAAAAAATAAATTAATTCCTTCATCCGATTTATTCCTTCATTTTTTTCCTCTTATCAAATAACTAAAAAGTATTGAATGATGAAATTTATTAATCCCTCTCCCTCTCCCTGTCTCTATTGCTAGAGTTTGCACCGTTCATATTTCTCTTTTAAAGCCGGAATCCAGTGCTGTCTTTTGGTTGATCATCGGACTCCAGGCCCTAGAGAAGATGCTTTTGGACTCCACGGTGATAATTTTGATAGTGAGATGGCTTCATGGTCGGAGGGGATGAGTTTTGATCTTTTTGGTCATATAGTTTGACTTGTCACCAGAGGTATTATCTGTGGAGTTTGGGCTTTTTCTCTTATTTGTGATAGTTGTTCATTTGAAATTTAGGCAATGATGTTTCCGCCATGTAGGTGTTGCATTTTTTCGTTATGTTTTTGTTTCTATTTTGTAATAATGGAGGTGGTATTCGCACGCTCTAGTATTAGATGTATGTCCAATCCGCTAGAATTATTTCTATGCGGTGTTGGTGGTGACCTTTTTACTATAGGTCTCTTAGTCTCAATCGATTGGAATTTTCCATCGATTATAGTTGTGTTGTTGAAAGAGCCACATGTATGCTCGATTATTAGTGTGCCTTTTTGATTTCCCGTTGTCGAAATCCAGTGCACGTTTTACTCCCTTGTGTGCTTCATTAGAACTTACTGGTGAAATCGATATGTAATTAGGGTTAAGTTTACTTGTGTTATGAGGTCATTTAAGCCAATATTGGTGTTTCTATTTTCTTGATTTGGAATATAATTATTATTTTCGGAGAAAAAAAATAGCCTTGAATGATAAAATTTCTCACTAATTCTCTTCCCTCCTACAATTTTCTGCTTGGAAACAATCTATTAATGTTGCTAGCTAATCGGTTATAATTGAAGTTTGTGGTGATGAGAAAGAAGACGTGTCCTGTATATAATTCGGTTAATAAATACGAATAATATATTTATTCGCATTGGAATATAATTAATAAAAAGATCTGATACAATAATTGAATGTTTAGCATATGCTAATATTAATAATATATGGAAACACGACCAACTAGCTAGATAGCGTTTTAATTGCTTGCCGTCGTGGATTCACCATATAAATCAAATTAATTTAACTAATAAATATATCCCTGAGAGAGTTTTAATTCGTTTGTCGCGGAAAATAGTTGTGAATGTCGACCCCTACCTACAATCAGTGGTGAAGCCGTATTCACGCTGCCCCCATAATTCACCTTTTTTTTTTTTTTTTTAAGTGAGGAGAAAGAAGAGAGGAGACAACTAATATTAAGGTAAGATTAAACATCCTAATTAGGTTGGTAACTAAACTTGATTTATTAGAATAAAAAAATTACAAAAGTTCAAAGACAAAATTAACCAAGACATTAAAATCCTCACGGTAAATCTCACTCAAACTAAAAGCCACATAACTAGTAGAAACTGATGACATGGAATCGAAAATATAAATTTGAAAATCAATTCCGTAATAGACCTTATAAAAAACTTTTATTAGTAAAACTCAGTGAAAAAAACCTAACAAGAGAAATTAACATAAAGCCCCGCGCTCACATCCCCCACCCCCCCACCCCTTCTCCAAAACATGCATCATCTAGGAAATCTACGAAAAGGGAAAAGAGACGTATTCCTATTAACTGATTGAGAACAAGCTCAAACGCAATGGACTACCAAGGGAAATAATTATCCTGAAACCCAAAACAAGCCAATTTATCCATCGTATAATTGTCTTCACAAAAAATATGAGAAACTCTAACATTTAGCTTAGATGCCCATTCCAGCGCTCTGACCCGTCTGTTCCGAACCTTCCAAGGCACCTGATCTGATAATTTAGCATGAAAGAGCTTTACCACATAAATAGAATCACACTCGATCAGTAAGTTATACCAGCTGTATTCAAATGCTTTTTCACAATCATGAAACCTATAAGTTCCGCCATAAAAGCAAAATAAACCCTAACTGCCACCAAAAAACAACCTTATACAAACCCTCTACAAGTGCGAAAATATTGTCGAAACTAGCAACGTCTGGAGCTCCTTCAGCCGCACCATCAATGTTCAATTCAATCCAACCATGAGGAGAAAATGATGGTTTCGAAACCAAAATTGAAGAAAAAAATTTATAGGAAGTGTGAGACCGTGAACAACAAAAATTTCTCAAACTTTGTGTTATACTATAGCTTTATTAATTTAATATATAAAAGAGATAGAGAGTGAGAATTTTACCATCGTCCGATTAGGTTGACTCTATCAAAATAAACTTTCGAACCCATGAAAGATCATTTCCGCCAAAACCACGCTCTTCCACATCTAACCTTTGTCGCTTGATTGAACAAATTGGTGGGCGTTCCTATTGAGGGATTGATTCACTCACTCACTTTTGGTGTCTTTGTTTTGGCTCTTAACACATGAGAAAAAACAAAGAGTGCAAAGGAAAACTCTTCTCTTTAAGTTTCTTATTGACTAAAAGTCTACCAACCAAAAATCTTAAACCAAAAGCTATCATTTTACCTTGATATAAATCCTATTTATAGAGCAAAGTAGATTACCAAAAATTACATCTTGAAGTTTAAATATTCCCAATATTTAAAATTAAGATCATTACAAAATTGGAAATATATTATATTATTCCCAATATAATATATATATACATTACACGCACATATAGTGCGTGCATCTTTCCTTCAGCTGAAGGAAAATGCCGTTTCCCCTTTCTTTTCTTTTCTTTTTTTTTTTTTTTAAATTACATAATATACATATATAAAAATATCAAATATAAATGTAGATATATATACATGTATATGTAAAATCCGGAAAAAAGAAAACGACTTTCCTTCTTTCCCCTTTCTGAAATATATCTATTATAAATATTTAAATTAAAATCAAATTTTAAATATAAATATTCATAATCTCAGGAATAAAAAAACTAGCAAATACATATTGGTGGGTCCCACCCACTAGTCGTAAATGCATACACAGTGGGATACACTCATTGTGTTATTCAATTTTAATATTTAAATAATTTCTTTTATTTAAATGGCATAATTAATTCTCAATTAATTGTTTGGGTAACAAATAAATTTTTATGACAATAAAATAATTAAAGTAGATACTCTCTTTTATATTTATATCACACATTTAGTGAGCTAAAAATACAATCCATCAAATACATTTGTTCAATTGCTAACGAAGGCGGTGTGGGGAACTATTGACCTATAATTTCAAGCTCCAATAAATTTGATAATAAATCAAACTCTTTGACTAATTTATCAACTTTATTAATCTCATAGTTACTCTACTAAAAACTTGGAACTGCACTCTTAAAATTACATATATATAATTACTCAAAGAATAGAATCGTCCATTTGATATAGTCACTGCATATAGATCAATCCTCCATAAACAATTCATAATTAGAGCTAGGTAATATCCGTTAACCTCTCTATTTACATCTTGATCTTTGAAGACAATTGATTCTTTAATGAATGATAAATTCATGAAGTTAATCATGAATTGAGCGCTCATACCATTCAAGCCCCGAATCAACACACAAGGGAATTATTTATCTGTTTCTTAAATAAGAAGGAATGGATTTCATCTTGTAATATTAACATTCCCGGCTACTTATTTAATCATATCTCCAAAATATAAAGAATAAGATTAGATAATCAAATCCGTACTGAGTAAATCAAAAGACATGATTCCATAAATAGGAGTCTGTTAATAACTCATGATTAAGATCATTTTACATATGACCATCGGTTGAAGTGATTAGAATTCATATCAACAATTCATATCACATCACGTCCTCGTTCTACATAATCACATTATGTATAGTGCACTCATTAGATGTCTCGCTACATTAACGGTTCGGATAAGACTGTTCCATTCTTCATGGTAATGACATGCACTAATGATATTCAATTTAAGATTCCATATTTTAATTGGTTAGTCAATTAAATAATTGATTATTTATCACATACCGTTTTAATTATCATCCTTAAATATTATACTCTAATATATAACTCTTAAATACACTATTTAAGGTCACATAAATAATTATGTAATTTTAATGATATTAATTAAGTATCAAACATACATACATATAGAAATATAATGAAATTAATATTATTTATATAAACCGTAATAAAATTATAGCATCATAAAAGCACCAATCCCAACAGAAAAAAGCCAACGAACCATAATATTCTGACTTAATACAATTACGATATTTACCTAGCTATATCGACAACGTCATTAGTGTATCCTGTACTAGGCTTATTGGAACGGTTGAAAATATATTAATTGCCGCTATGTATAAGGATTAAGAGGCTGTGGCTTCAATCCGGCATTTTTGTAGCTGATGAGATTTATGTCTCTCGTCGTAGTATTACTAGACCATTGTGTAAAGTTTTCCATCAACCATTCACCTAGTACTACCAGTTGTACCATTTTTGTCCCCAGCAATCTCCTGAAATCTTGCTTCATGCGCTCATGTTTCCCTGCAAAGTCATAACCCATTTAATCTCACGTAAATGAATTAAAAAAATTACTAATTTGGCCCGGACCCGACCGGCCCTTCAACGAAAAAGAGAAAGAAAAAAAGAAAAATTTATGATGAAAAAAAAATTCCTTGTTAAATAAACCTGGCAGTTATGGGAGGTTTTAGTGATTTAAGCGTGTTCCCATTGGTTAGATTAAAGAGTTTGGTCCCTTTTTATTCTTTTTCTTAAGTTTTCCCAACGACGCTCTTACATTCTGGCCTACTCCACCTACTGCACCCACAACACGTACAAAAAATAAAACCGTAGGATAATATAAATTCCACAATCTTTTATTGAATAATTGAATATTATTAACAACTGAATAACATTTTTTTTTTCTGAAAAATAATTATGAATAAAAGTAACTTTAAAATGTCTCTGGGCTCTATGTACAAGGTCTGTCTCCTTTCAAAAATGGCTATTTGGCCATATATTTACTGTGTCACGCCTTTTAACTTTTTGCAAACTACATATATATAAATACACACACACATATATATATATATATAAATATAGAGAGAGAGAGAGTGTGTGAGTCTCACACACACACACAGACCCTGAATCCATCAATTGACCTTTTCTTTATAGCCCTTAGAAATAAGGGTTAATTTCATTAATAGCACCTGTAGAAATTTTATTATTAGAAATAGTATCACTTTTTTTTTCCTTCATTACTAGCACTTAATGTGGGGCCCAGTAGCTTTAATGTATATCAAATTACAGGTTTACCCTCATCTCCTACCAGCTCAAATATCCCTATCCCTCGCATGGCCCAAAAAATTTTTCAAACCAACATCTACAGTGTTTTAGAGAGAAAAAACTGAAATCTAGAGAGAGAAAGAGTTACCACCCCACCGGAATCTTTTTTTTTTTTTTTTTCACTTTTTCGCCTAGCCCCCCACCCATTTTGAAACACAAATCTTCATATAATAGAGAGAAACTTCCGTCGAAAGTTTTTTTTTTTTTAAATCTAACATTTTTTGTCATTTTTGAGTAAAGGTCATTCATGTTATGACTATCCGGTCATAATAGTTACGACCTATGTTAAAAAAATTTTTAAAAAATCTAATATTTTTGACCATTTTTTAGTACAGGTCATAACTGTTATGACCGGGTAGTCATAACAGTGTGGTCATAACGGTTATGACCGGGTGGTCATAACGGTTATGACCGGGTAGGCATAACAGTGTGGTCATAATGGTTATGACTAGGTGGTCATAACTGTTATGACCGGGTAGTCATAACAGCTAGTCATAACGGTTATGACCGGGTAGTCATAACAGTGTGGTCATAATGGTTATGACTAGGTGGTCATAACTGTTATGACCGGGTAGTCATAACAGCGGGTCATAATGGTTATGACCGAGTGGTCATAAACGGTTATGACCACCCGGTCATAATAGTGTGGTCATAATGGTTATGACGAGGTGGTCATAACTGTTATGACCGGTAGTCATAACAGTGGGTCATAACGGTTATGACCGGGTGGTCATAACTGTTATGACCAGATGGTCATAACTGTGGGTCATAACAGTTCCCTGTTATGACCGGATGGTCATAACTGTGGGTCATAACGGTTATGACCGGGTGGTCATAACTGTTATGACCGCTGGTCTAAGACAGAGGTCATAACGGTTATGACCGCCTGGTCAATATCGTTGTGACCAAAATTATATGTGAAAATTTAACAGTTATAGGGGGTCACAACGAAAATTACCAGGCGATCATTATGAAAATGACCGATCCTGTAAGAAGACCAACTATTAAACAAATTCATTTTCATAATGAAATTTTTTTCCCCTTTGCAAACAAAGCGTTAAACGAAAACTTTTAAACATTGAAACGAAAAAGCAATTTTTTTAACTTTGGACTTATTTGATTCCTTAACTTCGATTTCCCCTCAATCCTTCATCGGCCACCATTCTCTCGATCTCTGGCGCCGGTTTTTTAAACTATTCTAAGTTGTTTATAGATGCCTTTCGTGGTGGTTTCAGACAGTTTCCGAGCGGTTCCGGCCGATTGC
Source organism: Ficus carica (assembly GCA_009761775.1). NCBI lineage: Eukaryota > Viridiplantae > Streptophyta > Magnoliopsida > Rosales > Moraceae > Ficus > Ficus carica. The sequence continues at coordinate 13,970,136 of CM019739.1, read as the reverse complement.
AACTATTTCTCTCTCTAGATTTCATTTTCTCTCTCTAAAATACTGTAGATGCTGGTTTTCTGGGGCATGCGAGGGAGATGAGGATAAACATGTAATTTGACATACATTTAATGCAGCTGGACCCCACATATCATGGGTTTTGATGACGTGGCGGTGTCAAAAGTGAAGGGATGAAAAAGTGGTGCTGATTTTAATATTATTAAAACCCCACAGGTGCTAAAAGTGAAATTAATCCAATGAATGTGGGTGCAGTGTATAATATACACGCGCATAACACGTGCAGACACATTAAACATGCAAAAAGTAATTCGAGTTAAATTTGTTAAATTTATTCCCGTAAAAATGTTGTTTCAATTATCTATTTGTGTTTCGATAATAGGCAGGACAAATGTTTATATTAATGTGAATTTTTACGTGTGTGTATATATATCTATGAAGGTCTCTCCTTTCAATTATCATCTTCAAAATAAGTATTTTGTCTGATTAATTGTCCTTTTTTAGCAAGGAGGAAAAAAAAAAAATTAATATCATCACTTTCATCCGTTTCGTTTATGATTTTGGAAATTTCAGAACCTTTCAATGAAACATTAAAAACCTAATACAATTCTATTTGAAGGATGGAATTAATTTTTTACTCATACCACCACACACCCAATACAACACAACACATTGACTAGGCTGGGGTCCTAAAGTGGAAACTAAAGAGTATCAAATCCTAGATGCATCTTAGGAGGAGGAAAGAAGAAGAAGAAAAAGAAGAAGAAGAAGAAGAATTTTTACTCATACCACCACACACCCAACACAGAACAACACATTGACTAGGTAGGGGTCCTAAAGTGGGAGCTAAGGAGTATCAAATGTAGGAGCTAAATAGTATTAAATCGTAGATGCATCTTAGGAGGAGGGGGGGGAAAAAAAGTAAGGAGTATCAAATGTGGTAGCTAAAGAGTATCAAATCCTAGATGCATCCTAGGAGGAGGAAAAAAAGAAGGAAGAATTTTTACTCGAAGAAGAAGAAGAGTATCAAATCCTACCTAGATGGATCCTAGGGGGAGGAGATGCATACTAGGAGGAGGAGGAGGAGGAGGAGGAAGAGTATCAAATCCTACCTAGGTGCATCCTAGGAGGAGGAGGAAAAAAGAAGAAGAAGAAGAGTATCAAATCCCAGATGCATCCTAGGAGGAGGGAGAAAGAAGAAGAAGAAGAAGAAGAAGAGACGTCATCTCTCAGCTAATTAAAAGTATTTCTTTTCTAAGATAAGCTTTAAAAAATTCAGTTAAATTTTTAATAAGGAAAAAAATATATATATATATATATATATATATTAAGAGGAAAGTATATATGTACGCTTAATCAATAAAGTACGTAGAAAAAAAAATAAAAACAACTTCAAAAGTATAAACGCAAAAAAGGGCGAAAAAAAAAATCACTAATTCTTTAATTTGAAACTCTTCGGCTTAAGAAAGTCAAATTTTGTATTAAAAACATTTACTATGAATTTTTGCCCGTCGACGTATGAGGCACCTTGGACCAAAATGAGGTCCAGGTCATTAATAATTATTATAGTTCATTACGGGTTTATATTTTTTACCGAAAAATATTCCCTGTAATGATATACAGTGTAGAGTTCTTAAACACGACCAAATCTTACTAGGATTTGTTTCGTACGTTAGATAGGATTTTGTTGTGATAGAGCATTCAGAAAACGTACGTCTTCTACTATAGAAATTAGTTAATGCACAAATATGGAAGGATATCATTTTGTGAGAAATAATACGTTATGTATATAATAATAAATATAAAAATAAAATAAAAAGTCAGTAAATGAATGTGAACATCGTACTTGATAACAACCCAAGCACTTTTTTTTTTTTTTTTATTGGTAAGTTTTTTTTTTTTTTTTTTTTTTAAATTATTGGTAAGTTCCCAACACCCCATTAATACATAATCTACACATTTTTTTTACGTTTATTAAGGATCAAACTTTAAATTTACCGGATTAAACCTTTAACCTTCCATTCCCTCACCAACTGGACTAGCCTCAGTGGCTTAACCCGACTGGATAGTTGTGTCATAATCTTTGGAGCCCATCAAATTTTTATTGTTTTTTCTTTGTAATAATGTTAAAAAAACATGAATAGTGTTGAATATATAACACGTATGATGAAAGATTGGACCCTACAATTTATATGTAGAATCCATTCTTAATTAATTGTTGAGTTTAACATCAATTATATTATGCACTAAAGCTTTTTTTTTTTTTTTTTTGGATAATTGTAAAGCATTTTTCTTTTCTTATTAGTTCTTTTTGTCCATCCACGATCATCTTTGTATTCGTAAAAGTAATTATGTGAAAGCTTATTTAATTTATCGGCAACAATGAGATTGGAAATTTTTACCAATATATAATTATAGTAACATTTCATAAAAGCATATGAGAAGCTAATAAGGAAGACATGCATGATCTAGCTAATTAATCAGCCGGGACAATCATTTGATTAGTTTTCTACGTATAGACTATGCAATATAATTCATCGATTTAACTTTTTTTCTCTGAAGTAAATCGATTTAACTTTTTTCTTAATGAATAAAACTTTTTATTTTGATTACATGTATAATGTATTGATAATTTCATATCTAATTCCACATCCTTAAATTTCCAACTCCAAACAAAAAAATACAAACAAATAAAAAATAAAAAAACCAAAAACGGCATTTCTTTTTCCATGCATGATTTTCAAACCCATTAATTATGACGTCACCTTTTGGCTTATCCCACTATAAGTCAATCAATGAGTTGAAGCTTGTAGCTAGTACTTCCATAAACGACTAATTAGCCTCATGTATTTCTAAAGTTCTACATTTCCTCTTAGATACATGTCATGGAATTTTTATTAATCCCTTCCTCGAAAAATATATATATTTGACAAAGCCCCATGGAGGCTTGATCGATTTTCCCTGCTGTACGACGACAACGACGACGACGTCATGTTAATGTGTTGTCTCTGTATCTTCATACCATCAACCCACTAGAGATTAAGGCCGTTTAGAGCACATTTGACATCTAGTTTTCAAGTTTTTTTTCTTTTCTTTTCTTTTTTTAAATCTTTTTCTTCAATTGAAAACTACTTTTTACTATTCACATCTTCAAATATCTATAAGTACACTAAAATTTTAAAAGTGCATAATTTTAATTTGTCATTTCAAATGAGATGGATTTTTTTATTAAAAAAAATTACATATAATTTCAAGAGAAATAAAATAAGATCTATTTTGATATATATTTTTTCCAAACATATTTTAAGACTTTACATACACTTTTTCATCTAAACAATTTTTTTTAACCAAAAGCAAATTTTCAAAGCTACATCTCAATTTCAATTCAAAACTACATCTCCAAATCCTCCCCCAAATAGGCCCTTAAATTGAGATATTTAAAATGATTTGGAGTCCCTCCCATGATCATTAATTTCCTTTTTCTCAAACAATCATAAATGTCAAAATCATCCCACTAGCTAATCCCTCTACCCCATTCTTTACTTTCACTTTTCTCTTCTACCAAACGTACTCTTAGAGTTTTATTCATTTACTAGTGACAGACAAGTCTGCTTCTAAACCGGTACTTCTCTCTTCTAATTAGGATTAGTATCAGTTCAAAAAATATATTATGAATAGTTTGGTCCTAGTCCTAGCTAGTTAGCTTAGCTTGCCAAAGTGGGGATTTAGTGCTTTTTTTTGCTATTATAGCATCACACTAAGAGGACGTTTGGTTGGTTTGCTTCAACCAAATAATTTTAATTGTTCTTTTTTTTTTTTTCCCTTCAAAAGTAAACTTGGTTTCATTATTTACATCTTCAAACTCTAACTTAAAAACTCAAAATTTAAAAATCCAGATAATTTTTTTATTTCAAGTGAAATGAGATTTTTTTTTTTTAATTTTAATTTCATTTAATTTCAAGAACAACAAAACAAAATCCATTTCAATATTCTTTTGGAACATATTTTAAGTTTTTACACATTTTAACTCCAAACAATTCATTTTAACTAAATACACATTTTCAAAATTCATCTCAACTTCAACCAAAATAACTCTAATTCTCCAACTCAAGTGGACAAACCAAACGGCTTCTAAATTACATTTGACATGGACTTGTGATAAAATAAAAACATTGAAAATGAAAAACGTGACAAAGCTATTTCTAGAGATGACACCAACTTTGAGGAAAGTTTATGTTTCTAGAGAAACGAGTAGTAAGGTTTCTATTGATCCTTCTTTTTCTGGACCGCCTGAACACTCGACTTTCCCTGATAATATATACAAGCAGCACCCACCTCCATTAGGAATACTTCTTCTCTAATGAATGACATCCTATATCTAAGCACTTAACAGAGACCACTATTAATGAATCACCTTGCAGAGTTGCTACTGTTATTGAATCTTCTGAGTTCTCAAACCAAGAAACTAGTTTTTTGAAAAGTTTGGAATCAGCCCTCAATCCCTACAAATTTTATATCTAAAAATATCTCTATTAACAAATGGTACCGATTCTAATGCTGATGGCAATAATTTTTCAGTTTAATCAAGCCAAATTTCTTATCAAGCAGGCTCAATTGACATTGATCTTCCCTTTGACTCTCAAATATCTTTTTATAATGCTTGTAAAGGAAATGAGAATTGTTGCTTCCAAATGTTGGACCGATCAAGTTAGTACCGAACGGAATTTATTCCGGTTAATCGAAAGAAACAAACTAAGAAGAATGCATCCTTGGAAATAAGATGGAGCCTTATAATACTAGGGCGAGAATTACATGCTTAAAAAAATTTTGGCCGGATTTGGTGGATGAAGACTCTTCTGATGATCGAAATCTTGAGGAGGAGGATACTTTCAACAGTCGTATTATCACTCAAAAAGAGGCCAAAATTGTTGTTTTGGATTATTGAAAAATTGAGGAAAAAACTAGATAAAAATCCAGTTAAGCAAAATTTATCCTACAAACGTAATACTTATGGTAGGAGCGTTTGAAGTTGAGAATATCCTAATGATTTTCTCCTAGATTGTTTTTTTTTTCCTTGCTTTGTATTTTTCTTTTCATGATTTTAGTTTAGTAAGTTCTTTTTTATTTTATTTTCTATGAAATTTTTGCTTATAAAAAAATGGACATTTTTTTGTTCTTCGTTGTTAAAAAAAAATCCTTCTACATAACGTATTTGCATTAACAATATAAGTTATTATATACTGTGCCTATGTTTGGTAAATCATTTCAAATAAAAGGAAAAAAATTCATTTCATTTTTTTTTTCTTAAAATTCAACAAGTTTTTAAACTAATTTATGAGTTTTTTTTAACTAGTTTCTAAAAATTCAAACAACTTTAATCCAAATATTTCAACTCAAACTTATCAATCAAATGAATGTTGCATTTATCGTAAGTTATTTGTTGATATGGAAACAATTTTATTAATTACAAAATTGCCTTTTCAAATAAATTGTACAAAGACCTATTCATAAACATTAATGTTCCTGTCCGAATGAATTTCGGTAGTCACTTTCAATAAATTTTAAGATCTATATATAAAATTTTTACTTTCTAGTTTATACTGAGAAATGAGTTTAATTAATATATAATGCTGTACGTACGTCGATAGAGAATTACCTACGTTCCACTCCTAGGCCCCAACTCTTCTCCCTCTCTCTTAAAATTTGAATTAACTTATGTGGCTCCCAGTTCACATGATATAATCATCAGAAACAATTTACCAAAAAAAAAAAGAAAAACAAAGAAAACCATTAAAGAGTTAATTTCACTTTTAGCACCTGTAAAAATTTTATTATTAAAAATAACATTACTTTTTTTTCCCTTCATTACTAGCAGTTAATGTAAGGCCCAACAGCATTTAATGTATATCAAATTACGGGTTTACCCTCATCTCCTTCAGCTCAAATATCTCTCTCCCTCGCATGGCTCAAAAAATTTTTATGCACAGACCAACATCTACAGTGTTTTAGAGAGAGAAAACTGAAATCTAGAGAGAGAAAGAGTTACCACCCACCGGAATCTTATTTTTTTTCACTTTTTCGCCTAGCCCCCCACCCATTTTGAAACCCAAATCTTCATATAATAGAGAGAAACTTCCATTTAGAGAGAGAAACTTCCATCGAAAGTTTTTTATTTATTTTAAATCTAACATTTTTAGCCATTTTTGAATAAAGGTCATTCCTGTTATGACCATCGAAAGTTTTTTTTTTTTTTTTTTTATGACCATCGAAACTTTCATTTACAGAGAGAAACTTTCATCGAAAGTTTTTTTTTTTTTTTAAATCGAACATTTTTAACCATTTTTGAGTAAATATCATTCTTATTATGACCATCATGACCTATGTTAAAATTTTTTTTTTTTTTAAATCTAACATTTTTGGCCATTTTTTAGTACAGGTCATAACAGTTATGACCGGATGGTCATAACAGTTATGACCGGGTAGTCATAACAGTGTGGTCATAACGATTATGACCGGGTGGTCATAATGGTTATGACCGGGTAGTCATAACAGTGTGGTCATAAGGGTTATGACCGGGTGGTCATAACAGTGTGGTCATAATGGTTATGACCGGGTGGTCATAATAGTCATAACAGTGTGGTCATAACTGTTATGACCTCTCGTCCAAAAAAATAATAAAAAATTAGAAAAGTCATGTTTCAGGCCATTTTCAAGGGAAGGTCATTCCTGTTATGACCATGTGGTCATAACAGTTATGACCTCTCGTCCAAAAAAAAATAATAAAAAATTAGAAAAGTCATGTTTCAGGCCATTTTCAAGGGAAGGTCATTCCTGTTATGACCGTGTGGTCATAACAGTTATGACCTCTCGTCCAAAAAAAATAATAAAAAATTAGAAAAGTCATGTTTCAGGCCATTTTCAAGGGAAGGTCATTCCTGTTATGACCGTGTGGTCATAACAGTTATGACCTCTCGTCCAAAAAAAATAATAAAAAATTAGAAAAGTCATGTTTCAAGCCATTTTCAAGGGAAGGTCATTCCTGATATGACCGTGTGGTCATAACAGTTATGACCTCTCGTCCAAAAAAATAATAAAAAATTAGAAAAGTCATGTTTCAGGCCATTTTCAAGGGAAGGTCATTCCTGTTATGACCGTGTGGTCATAACAGTTATGACCTCTCGTACAAAAAAATAATAAAAAATTAGAAAAGTCATGTTTCAGGCCATTTTCAAGGGAAGGTCATTCCTGTTATGACCGTGTGGTCATAACAGTTATGACCTCTCGTCCAAAAAAAATAATAAAAAATTAGAAAAGTCATGTTTCAGGCCATTTTCAAGGGAAGGTCATTCCTGTTATGACCGTGTGGTCATAACAGTTATGACCTCTCGTCCAAAAATAATAATAAAAAATTAGAAAAGTCATGTTTCAGGCTATTTTCAAGGGAAGGTCATTCCTGTTATGACCGTGTGGTCATAACAGTTATTACCCTCGTCCAAAAAATAATAAAAAATTAGAAAAGTCATGTTTCAGGCCATTTCATTCCTGTTATGACCGTGTGGTCATAAGGATTGTTGAGTTTCAAAAAGCGGGTCATTTTATAATAACCACCTGGTCATAACCGTTATGACCAAAATTACATGCGAGAGTTATAACAGTTACAGGGGTCATTTTCATAATTACCAGGCGGTCATTATGAAAATGACCAAACCCGTAAGAAGAGATGTTGTTCAATAATAACTATTCAAATGAGGAAATTTTTTTTCCCCTTTGCAAACAAAGCGCTAAACGCAAACTTTTTAAACATTGAAACGAAAAAGTAATTTTTTTTAATTTTCGTCATCTTTGATTCCTTAACTTCGATTTCCCCTCAACCCTCATTCTCTCGATCTCTGGTTCCGGTTTTTTAAACTATCCTAAGTTGGTGGCCTTTCGTGGTGGTTACGGACGGTTTCCGTGCGGTTCCGCGCAATTGCATCAAATTCTCTCTTCAGATTTCATTTTCTCTCTCTAGATTTCAATTTTCTCTCTCTAAAATACTGTATATGCTGGTTTTCTGGGGCATGCGAGGAAGACGAGGACAAACCCGTAATTTGACATACATTAATTGCGGCTTGGCCCCACAGATCATGGGTTTTGATGACGTGGCGGTGCTAGAACTGAAGGGATGAAAAAGTGATGCTGATTTTAATAATCTTTTCCCCACAGGTGCTAAAAGTGAAAATTTTCCTTAGAAACACATTTTCTGTTATAATTACCAACGTGTCCTATTGCGATCCCCTAAGGATGTTGCCGAAAAGATAAAAATTCATTTCGAATTTCATTTGTTTATTTTTCCCCAGACAAAAGAGTTAAAACAAAACTGTATTATGTAGGCAGCTTTGAGACAACTTTTTATTTATCTTTTTTTCCCTTGCTTAAGTAAAAGGTTATAGAACCGGCCAGAGCCGTCGCACGGCTCCATCTATAGAGTAATTTTAACTCAAGTTATATACAAAAAAGATGAACGTCCTACCAACCCACGGTAACGAAGCCAAAAAATTTTAACAAGAGTGGCTAATAACTATATACTAAGTGATTAGAGGTTATTATGGTAAAATTCATTCAAAACAAAACAAAATAAAAGTTGAGGCCTAGGCCCTAGCTCCCTCCGTCCTGCCAACCCATCCATTAGTTGGTTGGTGAACCTTTGATTTATGGGTTAATTTTAAAAATAGCAGATATGAGAAAAATATTATTAAAACTAGCAACACTGTTATTTCTTTTTATTACTAGCACTATCACGTCATTACCATCAATTGATGTGGTTATAAAAAGTCAGAAATGCCCTCAGCCAACTCTAAACCTTACATTTTTCTCACTTTCCCGCCCCCCCCCCCCCAACCACAATATTTAACTCCTCTCTATATCTCTCATTTTTTTCCTCGTTTTCCTCTGAGCTCAACTATTTCTGTTTAAGTCCAACAAATCTCTCCCCCATCCTTAGTCACTCTATTCACCTCACCATCTCTATCCTCACCATAGTTGAAGAAGGTTGTAACTCATCTTCTGGTTTACTTGCAGTTCTTCCCACTCTGCATCAGTGTAACGACCCGCCTAGCACGGACCGTTACCGTACATACATACATACTTAACTTGTTTTACATACTTATTTACTTGACAAATATAGGAGAATTTTTTTTTTTTTTTTTTCTATTACTGAAGTACTGTTTGGAATAATATAAACATAAAATATTAAGCATAAATTTTCGGAAGACGTAGCGGCTTTTCCCTTCTTTCACAGTTGCCCAGCCAACTCCACCATCTTGCATCAAAAATCGCCAGTAGGTTGCTTACCTACAGCATAAACATAAGGCGTGAGCTTTCGCTCAGCAAGTGCAACTATTTAATCCACAACATAAACTGTCATAAACTTAGCAAAGCATATCCTGATATATTCTAATCATGCATGATCCGATTATGCTTTATTATGCTTATTTTATCATACTTTCTAATCATACTTTCATTTCTTAACTTGCTCATGGGCCCCTTATCATGAGTGATCGTACCGGGCGCGCAACTATGGAGTGGTTGGGGCGGCCATTCCATTTCCAACTCATTCCACAGTCCTACCCGACCTCGGACGGGTCGGTACGTCACAGGCAAGCTCGCTTGCCATCATACTTATTTGTCATCTTGACCTTGTTCTTATTATTTGTGAACATGCTTCATGATGTCACATGAATATAACTTGTAAACATTTCTTAGTCATGCCATTTACTTGATATATCAAATCATAGCACATAACATAATTTCGCATATCATCTTGTAACTGAAAATGCCCATGCTGTAGGTGGAGTTGCACTTACCTCTTTTACTATGTCCCTCTTGAGGCTGTTCTCTTACTGGCACAGCTGCAGGCCTTTTCCTGCTTGAATAGGGACTTAGGTAAGAGTCTAATTCTTATTATGCAATGTTGGTGTCCTAACCAACATGCCGATGAAATTCTAGTTGTATGCCCCCTAATACCAGATATCTGATTTGGTCACAAAATAGTCATATAACTGCTTGGGAATAATTATTCTTTAATTATTTCTTTTAAGAGATTATGTTGGATAATCTCTTGGGCTAGGTTCTTGATAAAATGTTAGGTTTCCTCAAAACCTTGGCTTGATTACAAATTCTGTCCATTTTCTTATCTTTTTACTATTTAAGAAATATAGCTTTAAATCTCTTTAATATTTTTGTAACCATTTCAAATCTTCAAAACAAATCTTTATAAAGGTCATTTAAGATTGAGAACTGCCTTTGGGACAGTTTTAAGCAAAAATACAGTTTTTCGAAAACTGTTTGTAAAACTCATGTGCAGGAATTTTCGGTTCCCTGCACACTCTTCATAAAACAATACCAGTTTATAAATCCATTCGGAATTTGAAAAACTTGTCTTCACCAAAGTTGTAGCTCTCGAAAAATGCTAAAACTTTCGTGTTTTACAAAAAATCCAGTTCTGCTTATATTTGCGTCAGTTTTTGTTTGAAACTGGCTGATCCTGAAAACTGGGTCTGGGCAGACCAGCCACGGGTTTTTGTAAAAACGGAGACCATTGGAGCCTCATTTTTAAATTCTGCCCGTGTTGTCCTCTAGGAAAAATCGTTCCGAGCAACTTTCGTGTTTTAAGATTTACCCAATTCGGCCTCTAAGGCCCTCTAATTCTTATTTTCCCGAAACTGGCCAGTTTGAGTCCGAATTGGCAGTTTCGGTTGCTTAAACCGGTTTACATCCTATTTCGTGAAATCTACCTCAACCGAACACTTCGGGAGCCTATAGGGCAAACACACAGCGTTTCTAACGTCCCACATGAACCCATAAACTGTCCAATTAAATCCATGCAAATCAATTTCAAAAATTCCAATTCTAGGGTTGCATTAACCCTAACTTTTGCACATACAAGCACTAAACTTGGTTCCTTAAATTAACATGCTCCATGTACTGCCCTAGGGCAGATTTTCTAACCAAATTAGGGGACACACAACCCTAAGCATTCAAGCATGAAAATCAACCATAAATAAACACAAATCATGCAAGAATTTGAACCATACACCCTTAGATCTACAAATCAAGCACATATACTAAACTAAGGCATAAAATAGAGATTGGACTTATGTCCTTACATCCAAATCGAATTTCCTTAAACTTTGAATTTAAACTCAAATGAGAGAGTTAGGGCTTGTGGAGTTTTACCTTAGACCAAAGTCAATTTTGGTCACCAACTCTTTCCTCCACCTAGCTCCCCCCTAGCTCACGGCCACCCTCCAATTGATCACCAAAAATTTTTTGGTTGGCTTCCTTGGTTGCTCCTCTCCAAGCCGAGCACCCTTACCAAAATTTGGCCCAAAATTTCAGTCCTTTCTTTCTCCCTTTCTCCCACGGCTTCACACCCCAAAAGTCCTAAAAAAATTTCTGAATTTCCCCTTGGTTTTCCCTAGTGCAAAACCGAACCTTAGGAACAAAACCCCCAAGGAAATTTTCTGATTTCTCTCACCCCTTTCTCTTCTTGGTTTTCTGAATTTTTTGTGAGGAGAAATTTGGCCAGAATTTGGCTGCTTTTCTCTGATTTTTCCAGCCAAAAACAGCCCCCCACAAGGTCTATTTATAGATGGGTTTTTGGACTACTTTGCAAATAAATTTGTTCACCCTTTTTCCTTCAAGTCCTTGGAGAAAATTTAATTAAATTTCAGCCCCAAAAGAACCGGCCACCAAGCTCTAGAATGCTCCAATATTATCCAAAAATTTTCTTTTATTTTTTTTCTTCCCTTGATGATGTCATAATTAAGATTTTGGTGATGTAATCAAGCTTTTAAGGCTTGTTTGGCCTTTATTCTTGATGCACAGTCCAAATTCATGCTAACATAAATATTTTCAATACTGTTAACTATTAATAACAGTATTTAATCACCAAACTGTAGTCCAAAATTTATCTGTGTAAAATTTGACTGTATAAAAATTTTCTTATAAATTGAAGCCCTTTGGCCCAAGATACCCTAATTTATGTGCTTGATTTTTCTAGGGTGATTTTAAATCTTACTCTTGCTATCTTGTCTGGAACATGATTTTTCACAGTATATTTTCCATACTGCTTGTTCATAAAACAGTATTATCACATGGTTGA